>JAPXFY010000012.1:73628822-73633822 GCA_030674185.1 Monoplex corrugatus
CCACTTAGAATCAATTAGCCTTTGACGTAATCCATGCAAAAAAACTTACATTTTCAATTCCTTGATTAAGATAGACAAGTCCAAAACCGTTCTGAAACAATGAAATACGGATACTTGATTACCAGGTAGTGTCTGATTTCCTTTTATTTCATCGCCTAGAAAAACTAATTTAAGCAATGTGGATCATCATTTTCTTCGTGTTTTCTTTCTGTTTGACATTGAATCCCCATCCATACTTGTTACTGGTGACTGAGCCTTCCATGCATGTGGAAGCATCTTTGGAGTTGTATCTTATTCGCTCGATGAGTACTTTGATTTCTAAATCAGCTTTCTCTTCTATCTGTCTGTATTTCAGCCATTGAAAGTCCGTTGTTGGACGTAGACCTTCTCCATCTGCTTCCAGTCACTTCGTTCCAGCGCTTTTTTTTTTTTTTTTTTTTTTGGTGGAT
Source organism: Monoplex corrugatus (assembly GCA_030674185.1). NCBI lineage: Eukaryota > Metazoa > Mollusca > Gastropoda > Littorinimorpha > Ranellidae > Monoplex > Monoplex corrugatus. The sequence continues at coordinate 73,629,272 of JAPXFY010000012.1, forward strand.
CTCCTCTGCTCATTGCTACGTGTCACTGTGGGGTATTAGAACAACAGTTTTCAGTGTTTTCAGTGTTCAATACACAGGGATACGTACTCCACCTTCCACTTTTTGAAGTAGGTTCAGAGCATTGGAACGAAGTGAATAGACACAGCTGGGAAGGCCTACATGCAAAAAGAGAAAAAGCTTTCTCTTCTAGCCATTCGCAATAGTGTTTCCCTTGAATGTTTTACATGATTGTTTTGAATTGGTCATTGAAATGGTTTGGATGTTTTTCTCCACTCCGTTGTTACTGTGAGTTCTATCCGCTGGCATAATAATGTGTTTGATGAATTCTTCTGTCCGTCCCAGTCATGATTTTCCAAATTGAAGTCGACTGCCTTTTGTCGTCTTAACCATCTTGTGAAGTGGATTTTCTAGTGTTCCAGTGCTCTGAAGTATGCCTTTACTTGTTCTATGAAACGTTTTGAATGCACTGAAAGTAGATCAAAAGAGAGAGAAAGAGGGAGAGAGAGAGAGAGAGAGAGAGAAACATATTTTATCTAGGAGGGTAGTGGCATAAGCATATTACAAAATGCATTTAATGTTTACAGAGATTCCACATGTATATTGATAGCAGAAAGTTTAATGGCACAGAAACATCAAAATAGTGATAGGATATTAGTAGTTTTAAGAAAGAGCGGCAGGAGAGAGAGCAAAAGAGAGAGAGAGAGAGAGAGGACACCAGACAATAGATGTTGTATTTGAATAGGCCGTAGCGCTTTAAAAAGCGGTGTGAACACTATCTAACACAAACAGTATACAAATACATGTTCACAATCTGTGTATAGATAGAAATGTGTATCAATACAACAGAGTCACGTTATACATAAAAGGTACTTGTGGTGGAGTCTCTCCAACTCTCTTTTTTCCACATATGTATGTATTGTATGTATTAAGTTGTACAGTATGTATGTATGTATGTATGTATGTATGTATGTAATGTATTATGTATGTATGTATGTAATGTATGTATGTATGTATTTACATGTATGTATGTATGTATGATGTATGTATATATGTATGTATGTATGTATGTATATATGTATGTATGTATGTATGTATGTATATATGTATGTATATATGTATGTATGTATTTACATGTATGTATGTATGTATGTATGTATGTATGTAAATATGTATGTATGTATGTATGGACGAGACAGACAAAAACAACCGAAAAACACTTGGATTTTCAAGATATCTGGATGGAATTAACTAATACGTAAACATTTAGACTGAGACAACATAATATAGCGAATACTTCATCTTCAGTGGAAGTCTGACACAAAGGGCATGTCAACTTTTGCTCAGCATAATGTTTGTGTGGAAGTCTGACACAAAGGGCATGTCAACTTTTGCTCAGCATAACGTTTGTGTGGAAGTCTGACACAAAGGACATGTCAACGTTTGCTCAGCATAATGTTTGTGTGGAAGTCTGACACAAAGGACATGTCAACGTTTGCTCAGCATAATGTTTGTGTGGAAGTCTGACACAAAGGACATGTCAACGTTTGCTCAGCATAACGTTTGTGTGGAAGTCTGACACAAAGGACATGTCAACGTTTGCTCAGTATAATGTTTGTGTGGAAGTCTGACACAAAGGACATGTCAACGTTTGCTCAGCATAATATTTGTGTGGAAGTCTGACACAAAGGACATGTCAACGTTTGCTCAGCATAATGTTTGTGTGGAAGTCTGACACAAAGGACGTGTCAACGTTTGCTCAGCATAATGTTTGTGTGGCAGTCTGACACAAAGGACATGTCAACGTTTGCTCAGCATAATGTTTGTGTGGAAGTCTGACACAAAGGACATGTCAACTTTTGCTCAGCATAATGTTTGTGTGGAAGTCTGACACAAAGGACATGTCAACGTTTGCTCAGCATAATGTTTGTGTGGAAGTCTGACACAAAGGACATGTCAACGTTTGCTCAGTATAATGTTTGTATCGTCCTGTATGGATTATAGTACCTGAAATGCCACGTCTGAATTTTATCAGAGCGTGAATAATGAATTTATTCACCTTTACCGAAAATATACAGTTCCTTAGAATTAACTGTCTCATCAACTTACGGGCTTATGAGCAGAGTTAAGGCTTACCATGATTACCATGCACGTGGCACCTGTCACGTTAGTGCATATGGATTTCATTCCGAGCGCGGAGACGTCACCTTGAGAAACTGAAACTATCTGAAGCTTTCTATACACTGACAACGTGTACTTGCTGTGTTACGATTGTCCCGTTCTTGCCACACACATAGAGAGAGGGAGAGAGAGGGGGGGAGAGAGAGGGGGAGAGAGAGAGAAGGGGAGAAGAGAGAGAGGGCGAGAGAGAGAGAGAAAGAGAGAAAGAGAGAGAGAGGGGGAGAGATAGAGAGAGAGAAAGAGAGGGAGAGGGAGAGAGACACAGAGAGAGAGAGAGAGGCAATGACGCACTAACACACAGGCACAGACAAAGACATCAAAGAAAGAAACTTTATAAATTTTACTTCCTAACATCATCTGTTGAACACTTTTTAGTAGTTCTGTCACTGTTGGTTCTTTATGTGTGTGTGTTGTGTTGTGTGTTGTGTGTGTGTTTTGTGTGTGTGTGTGTGTTTCTGTTTGTTGTTTGTGTGTGTTTGTGTTGTGTGTTTGTGTGTTGTGTGTTTGTGTGTTTGTGTGTTGTGTTTGTGTGTTGTGTTTTGTGTGTGTGTGTGTGTGTGTGTGTGTGTGTGTGTGTGTGTGTGCCTGTCTGTCTGACCGAGTGTCTGTCCGTGTGTCTCTCTCTATTCATGTGTGTGTGCGCGAGCGTGTATGTGCGTGTATGTGCTTGTTTGTGTGCGTGCGTGCGTGTGTGTCTGAGAAAGAAACAGTGTAAGTAGACTATATGTATTCGTTGTGTGTGTGTGTATGTGTGTATGTTTGTTTGTTTGTGTGTGTGTGTGTGTGTGTGTGTGTGTGTGTGTGTGTGTGTGTGTGTGTGTGTGTTTTGTGTGTGTGACTGTGCGTGCGTGCTTGTGTGTGTATGTGTGTCTATGAGCAGACGTCTATCTGCCTGTCTGTCTGTCTTTCTATCTGTCTGTCTGTTGGTCTGTATGTCTTTTAACTGCCTATCTGTCTGTCCGTCTATCTATCTGTGTGTCTGTATGTGTACTACACGCGAAACGTTTTGGCACCATCAGTTGCTATAACCTGTATTATTGCCTTTTCATGTACATTGTTGATTACATTCCGCCTACATGTCATGACGCATTAACAATCACCTTCCATGGGTATGAACTGATCGTCATCTGACTAGTCATCATCATCATGTGCCCTGCCGCATGGCGTTGGCTATCATGGCCCTCCATACGAAGCTATCCTTTGGTCGCTGCAAGTACATCTTCCATCCTGTTTTCATCCACTCCGCAAGTCCGTCCAATATTTTCTCCCTAGATCTACTGGTGCTCATTTTCAGTCCAGCTTTCCTGTTGTGACTAGGTGCTCTAATTTCTTTTACTTCACAACATGTCCTACAAATGTCGCTTGGTTTTTCCTAATCGTTTTCATTAATGTTCTTTTTGTGTTTGCCTCTTTCGAAACTGTCTCGTTTGTTTTCTTTGCTGTCCATGGAACTGTCAACATTTTACATACAAATCACCTTTCAGCTGCCTCAGTCGTGTACTGACTTTGCGTGTTGACTGTTCACGCTTCATATCCGTACAACAGTATCGATTCTATCTAACACTGAAGAACTTTTTTCCTGATATTAATTGATAATCATGTGTTGGTAAGAACGCTTTTCATTTTCTTGAATGCTATTTTAGCTTGGCCGATCTGCTGGCTTATTTCTAATGTGCATCTGCCGTCTGGTGGATGACTCTTCTACATACTTAAACTTAACCAACTTGTCTTAGTGTTGTTTACTATATTTCGTCAATCTTTATCCCAGGCATTCTTCTCATGATGGTTTCATCGTAAAGTGAAAACGAATCTGGTGACAAAACACATCCCTGCCTAACCCTCTTTTGATATTTTGGAAAGGACTTACATCAGTTTGTATTCTCATTACAGCTCTTTGTTCCCAATACATATTATTCTTACATCCTTTCTTTCAACATTGAGTTTTTCTAGTTGGATGATTAATTCTTCGTGTCTTACCCGATCAAAAGCCTTGGTATAATTAACAAAACATAATGTAAATCTTTATTCAACTCAATTTAGCTTTCTTCTTGCTATTATATAAATTAGATAGATGGGGAGAATACATTAAAGACTTTTTTGAAGATGACAGAAACGAAGAACACATTATAAGAAAGAACGTTGAAGCACTTTTAAAAAGATGAGATAAAACCAGGAAAAGCCCCAGGACCAGACAATATTACTACAGAGATGATTGAAGCCCTGGAGGAATTTTGTATTGAAAAAATAACAGTCCTCCTAAATGAAATTTATGACACTGGAAAAATCCCCAAAATAATGGAAATAGAAAGCAAAAATGAAGGGCTGGAGCTAAATAGTGAGACGACTGAAGTCACGGTAATAAGTAAAAAAACA
>JAPXFY010000012.1:73643822-73648822 GCA_030674185.1 Monoplex corrugatus
CTCTTTCTGGACGATCAGCTGGGACTTCTACCAAAGTGTTTGGACAAACGTCAGCACAGGATTGATTCCAAGACATCTGGCTTCAGCATACACAAACTGCAAAGTAGAGTAAATGCACCTCATACTACTTGGATTGAGATCAATCATCAGAAGGCAGAACATAGATGACCACCCAGGATGTTCTCCTCGGCTCAACGACTTCATGAAACCTGATCACCCTGGTCTTGGTGAACGCAAAGGCCAGGATAACTTCCACAGAAGGCCCTGTGTTGATTGGGGATCCTCACAATAGAAATCATGCAACGGAGTGTATCTGAAACAATCAAAGTCCTGTCTACGAAGGTTGTAAAAATGGATGTTGATCTTCCTAACTGCTGTGACATCTTCAAGTGTTCCAGATATTCTTCGAATTGCTTGTTGCCTTCTTGTACCTGGGGTAATGACAGCAATTGTACCCATACCATGGAATGTACTAAACCCATCAAGAGTGCACACATTGTGATCAATATTATCAGCAACATATTGTATAATGTGACCTTTTGTTATGCCGGGAATGTCTGTTCCCTGGGTCAGTGCTGCAGATACTTTAAACTTCTTTACTTTAGAATGCGATACAGAATCCAAGCTGGAACAAGATGTTAGTTAAAAACTGAGATGCAAACTGGTGGTACATTTGAACAGCTAGGCCAACTTGCAAAGGAGCCAGGAGTATTTTGGGTCTTGCAGCTTGTATGATGGCTTGGTCTATGGCGGCTATTTTCAGATCGTTCTCAATTCCACAGAGATTGTCTTCAGGAACAACTGGAGTGAGTCAGGGACAAAATTTAAGTTCCCTGAGACAGATTTGATCTTATTCGATCCTGGATACACATCCTTGATAGCAAAACTCCTTTTATATCACTTTCAATCGATTTTGTGGCAGTTTCGTATTAGGTTCAGTTTTTGTTGTTGTTGTTGGTTTTGTTTTGTTTTTTTGTTGTTCTTCTTTGCATCTGAATCTTCTGTCTGTGGGGTGTCAAAGTGCTGTCTGTTCTAAGAGTTACCACAGAAATCTTTTTGCCTCTGCTTGATATTAATATATATAACCCAAAATGTTCAATAAGATTGTTTTTCATATGTTTTGTAGTGTATGCACGAACTCCATCCCCGCAAAACTCCTGCACTTTTGATACAAGATCAGACAATGTGGCTTGTTCATCATCATTCTCGTCCAAATATTGGCAGACTTTTAGAAAAACTTCCTGCCTAGCCTGTTGAGGATCTTCATAGAAAGTAGCTGGTTTTGTTTTCTTTGCATCGGTAAATCTATCAGAACTACTTCTGTGTGTTCTAAAGCTGACACTGAAGGCATCATGGTACACAGCATCCCATGCAATGAGGTCTTCCCAACATGTTGACTGGATTCTGTCAGATACTGTTTTTGCCCAGCTGTCATCTCATTCCTTGCAAACACCTAGGATAGCTGCCTGAAATCCCTCGTGTGGTTTGGTTTTCACTGGGAAGGCTTCATGTCCTTTTCTGTGAGTATTGACATCAGCAGTGGTGCCACAAAACAGTGAATCCTTGGATCATGGGCAGGCTGAAAGGATCGTCTGGATGGCCTTGGGTCATCTCTATAGGCGCTTTGTTTCTTCTCTAGATATTATATCTTTATTGCTTTGGCATTTGTATAGTCAATCCGGCATTTTCTATGTAATTTCTGTCCTTCAACAGTCACAATGTTAACATCACGCTGTGTGCTGCACCGACTGACAATCTTACATCCAGTCTCACCTAATTTCACTGTTGGTTGACCATTGTCAAGGGATTCTTTGCAAATGACGCAGTTTGCTGTACATTCGCTGCAAAATAAGACGAACGAAAGCTGTTACATCACACAGAATACAGAATATTTTATTGACCTGTTGATAAACAAAAGCTGTTACATCACATGGAATACAGAATATTTTATTGCCCTGTTGATAAACAAAAGCTGTTACATCACATGGAATACAGAACACTTCATTGCCCTGTTGATAAACAAGAAAGGGCAGTTTAATGGGAGGCATGGAGATGGAGTGCATTTTAAATGTTCAATGAAATACAGTGATACAGACTTTACAATATGTTATACTTTACACACACACCACACACACACACACACACACACACACACACACACACACCACCACCACCACCACCACCACCACCACACCATACCACACCACAAACCACACACACACACGCACACACACACACACACGCACACACACACATGTACGTTTAAACAAGTATCCATCATCCAGAATAATAATCAAAGTTTTTCTTTTCCGTTTTTTTTTTAATTGACAAGGAAAAAAGAGGCTGGGAAACTGAATTGATACCATAATTATCTAACTGATTAAGAAACATAGCTTCATCACATTTCAAATTCAAATTGATAAAGAAAACCAACAACAAAACAGACGATCAACAGCAAAGTAATTAGTCAAAATCATAAAAAGCATGCGTACTTAACATTTTTATCATTATTATATCATTGATGCACACAGCTAACTACATAAAAGTATTGTATGGCGAGCTAGGTCACGTAACCTTTGTGTTACAGAATAAAAATATTCAAGAAAACACAATACTCTTAACTCCTGTCTGATTTTCTTGTACGGGGAGATCTGCCCTGGGATTTTGACTTGCCTGCTTTGCCATAGTTTTTCAGGCGTTGGACGCTTCCATTGGAGAGCAAATTTGACAATGGAAGGGTCCACACTTCATTAGCATGCATTATCAGTTTTACACACACACACACACACACACACACACACACACACGTGCTACGGATCATCCCTATAATGCCGCATGTCATTCAAGTTCAAGAAACAAATTAATGAGAACTTCAGTATTGATCCCAATTAAAAAAAAAATCATAATAAACAAAAAATAAGCCTTTGCTTACCTGCAAATATTTGCTGCCAAACTTGCATTCAAACGGCCAAAACACTATTCCAAACGTGAAAAATGCAACCCGCTCGTAGATCATAGTATGTCCGTGGAACGCGCTTCTACCATAGTATCGGTATATCGCGGTAAACGTAACATGAAGATGAGAGTTACGCTTTTCTCGGTAGCGGATGTAGCCGTTTACACGTCAACTTCAAGCGGCACCCCGGCCGCGAATTGTATGGTACGCCAGAGCGGTCACATCGCATACAAATCACAACGCTCGTAAATCTAATTAGTTAATTGTGACAATATACCAAACTTTTGTGTGTCCTAGGGTATTTTTCTTGTTTTTGGTTATTTTTTCCTTGCCTGTGAGAAGAAAAAAAATTCTGTTGCAGAGATTCCCATTGAAAAATTATATTTGGTAGACTAAAGCTCGTTCCCGTGATATGGACCAGTCACAGAAAAAAGAGTGGCGACCTACTTCTTTGTCTTTGCGTATATTCAGATGTCTGTGTCTCTGTCTCTCTATCTTTCTTTCTCCAAAGTATTTTAAGGTCTTCAAATCTGGTTAATGTCATCAACAAACGAAACAACCTTAAAACAATTTGTTATTTGCACAAGGCATTTGCAATCAGAAATATCGTTACTATGTGATTAGTGTTTAAATGTTCATTTCGTTGACATGTCCATCCCGTTCCTGAAGGACTGTGGTCTGGTCTCAGGTCTGTTTCTCCCTCTCCCCTTCCTCTTTGCCTTGCCTTTCTGTCTTCCTGTCTCTCCCTGTCTCTGTCTCTCTGTTTCTGTCTCTGTCTCTGTCTTTCTGTTTCTGTCTCTCTCTTTCTGTTTCTGTCTCTCTCTTTCTTTGTGTGTCTCTGTCTGTCTCTCTAAGTGTCTGCCTGTTTGTCTGTCTTTCTGTCTGTCTGTCTCTCTCTCTCTCTCTCTCTCTCTCTCTCTCTCTCTGTTTGTCTCTGTCTCTGTCTGTCTCTCTGTCTCTTTCTCTGTCTCTGTCTCTCTCTCTGTCTGTCTGTCTCTCTCTCTCCTGCCTCTCTCTCTCCCTTTCCCCCTCTCTCTCTCTCTCTCTATCTCTTTCTCTCCATTTAACGCCGAAAAAAGCGATCTGAGGATGATGTGTCTCACATTTGGTTGTATTAATAAAAGAAAATTATCCCAAAAAAAGAGAGGAAAACAATCACAAAATGAAAACAAACGCCACGTTGCTGTTGTTGATGCTACAGTTGACGAGGGTACCCTTCAGAGTATCCTTGTATCACTTTAGTGGTTTTCCCTGGACGCGATATCCTTGCTTCAGATCTCCGCACAGAAAAACATCTTTTGAATGCTACAGTCTTCCGTAGTCATGCCTCAAAACGGTCAGTTCCGTAGTACAGATGGATGATATTCAGCTGCGTGGTCTCAACCAGCAGCAAACTCAGCTGTGGGAAAAAGGTGACTAGGGCTTTCAAAGAAAACCTTCAACTTTTTCTGACTTCAGCCCTTTAGTTTGTTTGTTGTTTGTTTGTTTGTTGTTTGTTTGTTTTTTTGTTTGTTTGTTTGTTTGTTTGTTTGTTTGTTTGTATTTTGTTTGTTTTTGTTTTGTTTTTTAACGTTTTGTTGTTGTTGTTTTTTTCTCTAGGGATTACCGCTCTCTTCGCTCTTTGCCAGATGACCTACTCTGTGAGCGCAGGGTTCTAGGGCTTTTGACGGTGCTTATCCGACTGATGGCTCAGTAGTAGGATATTGAGGGCATTTTTTAGGTGTGGCATTGCCAAGTGCCAGTCGGTCTGGGACAGCTCTTGTCCAGGAAAGCCTGGCCTACCTTGCTGATAATCTGACTGTGATAATCTGATGCTGATAATCTGACTGCTGATAATCTGACTGCTCATTTGTCCAGGAAAGCCTGGCTTACCTTGCTGATAATCTGACTGCTGATGTGTCCAGGAAAGCCTGGCCTACATAGCTGATAATCTGACTGCTGATAATCTGACTGCTCATTTGTCCAGGAAAGCCAGGCCTACCTTGCTGATAATCTCCATTCATATCGGAGAGCCAACCGCTGGGTCGGGGACAGTCGCCTCAGC
>JAPXFY010000012.1:73668822-73671322 GCA_030674185.1 Monoplex corrugatus
ATATATATATATTAATATATATGTGTGTGTGTGTGTGTGTGTGTGTGTGTGTGTGTGTGTGTGTGTGTGTGTGTGTGTGTGTTCGTCGTCGTCTGTTGTTGTTGTTGTTGTTTATACATTATGTTGATTTATGTGGGCTCATTTTTTTTTTTTTTATTCTGTGCCTGTTCAGGAAAATGCCGAAGACGGAAGGAGAAGGAGGAGAGGAAGAGCCTCATTGTGGGACCGGCACTGCGCAAGCGCAGCAGAGACGAAGCGCCATTCGTCGTTCCTCAAATCTTCGTAGACTACGGATCACGAAGAACGTCCTACGCTTCCGCTTCCGATCACGTGATGCTGGGAGCTCTGGCGCTAGATCTACGACGGGCATCCAACAGCAGCTGCGGAAGTCGCAGAACTTCCTTAGCGTCTGATTCCGATCGGCGTGGTTCGGCCTCCAGTTTGAGCTCTCGGAGAACATCGTTCGCTTCCGATACAGACAGAAGAGGTTCCGCTTCCAGCATGGGCAGTCGGCGCACGTCCATCTTCTCTGATCCTTCTGACCGGCGAGGATCTGGTGCCAGCAGTCGCAGCAGCCGCAAAGGGTCAGACGGAAGCAGGATAGACGACACGGATGTTTCTTTCGCGGGTGAGTAGTGGTAGGGGTGTTTGCTGTAATGAGGCTGTGGTTATCGTGTTTGGGTTTTTCCCCTTTGTTCCTTTACAACATCCGCGGGTGAGTGGTGGGGATGTTTGCTTTTATGAGGCTGTGGTTATCGTGTTTGAGTTGTTCGCTTTACTCCTTTAACAGTACATCGTCATCATCATGTGTCCTGCTGCAAGGCGTTGGCGATCATGTCCTTCCATACGCATCTATCCCTTGTTGCTGCAAGCACATCTTCCACCCTCTCTGTCTTCAGCCACCCTGCGAGTACGTCCAATATTTTCTCCCTGGGCCTACCTGGTGTTCTCTTTCCCCCTGGCTTTGCTGTTGTGACCAGGTGCTCTAATTCCTCTTTCCTCATAAAACGGCCTATAAATGTTGCCTTATTTTTCCTAATCTTCTTTATCAATGATTTTCTTGTGTCTGCCTCCATCAAGACTGTCTCGTTTGTTTTCTTTGCTGTCCATGGAACTCTCAATATTCTTCTTAGAAACCACATTTCGGCTGCCTCAATCTTGTTTTGGCTTTGCTTGTTGATGTCCACGCCTCACAACCGAATAACATTATCAGTTTTATATGACATTGAAGAACTCTCTTTCTAATGTTAGTTGATAGGCATTTGTAGGTAAGAATGCTTTTCATTTTCTTGAATATTGTTTTGGCTTGGCCGATTCTGCTTTAACAGTACAGTGATTTTATTCAGACTGACTTCTGTGTGCATGTGTATGGTGGTGGGGGCGGGGGTGGGGAATGGGGATCAGAATTTTAATCCTCCCCCTCAGAGTGCGAGTACATAGATAGCTTGAAACTTTGCTGATTCTTCAGATTGACGTCGATGCTGTGATTGATGGTTTCTTTGTTTTGTTTTTGTTTTTACTTTGTTTGTTTTTTGTTGTTGTTTGGTGTGTTGTTGTTGTTGTTTTTTTAGGGGGGGATTTTGTTTTTGCTTTTTTAAGCGGGAGGGGGGTATTTACTTCCTCGTTGAATTTTGGGTCCGTGAACTTGATTTACTTTAAATCGGGTTGTGTCCAATAACTCTCTTGAAACTCACAATGCATTGTTTTCTGTGTGGTTTCAGATTTCTCTGATTCGGAAACAGTGGAGGTGGACGACGCCCGGGTCCTGGGTCCACACGTGTCCAGACGTACCAGCTACGAAATAGCGGGCCGTGTGAAAGAAGTCCCGCCCCCTTACAGACGTAGCCACTCACTGGCCGAGTTAGAAGCCCGCGAAGGCAGTCCCAAGGCCTCTGAAAGTAGGTGCATTCTGATTGGTTAAATTTTCAGTAGCTAATGAGGAAGCTTTGACTCTGAATGTTCTCAAAAATTTTCTCCTCTGTTTGTTCTAAACAAGCATTACGCACATGTGATATCAACCGACCATAAGTCCTAGAGTTTTTGTCCTGAGGATATCGTTTATAGTTTAAAAAAAAGTTAACAAGAAACACCAGGAGGATGCGGATGGGACCCAGAGCATCAATGCCTCGCCACTCTCCGGACAGTCACCTCCCAGCTCCTGGTGCTACTCGATAGTCATTTCATCAAGCAAATGGTATGAGAGTCGTTTTCCATGCGTTGTATGACCCATTCGGATCCAGTTATCGGTTACCTTGTTTACAAACCGAATGGCAAGATGGTGATATGACAAACCCCGGGACATAGTCACACAACGCACACCAATCAGAAAGGGAATGTTTTGCTCTTTCATTGATACCAATAACGTGATATCGCTAAAACTCCACTTCTATAACATACATATAACTGTCTTTGTCACAATGGGTCACTTATCGAGGGTTACCCGCCATATTAGTGTGTCTTAAAAGGACCAAAGGAGGCAGATACACCATCGTTCTGGTCG
>JAPXFY010000012.1:73683822-73693822 GCA_030674185.1 Monoplex corrugatus
ACAGGCTCCACAAGTCTGCCAGGTAATTGGTGGCAGATTTGGGTGGAGGCATATAGAGATGTCCGAGCGCAATAAAACCCTCTTGAGCAAACAAACCGCAGCCTCCTTTTTGTAATATTTGCAAACCCGTTGCACACTGTTGTGTGTTTTAGCTGGCTGTTAGTGCGAGTTAGTGCAGGAAATCGTAGATCAGACGCCAAAGAAAGACATCATTATAGTGCAGGGCGACTGGAATGCGAAGATTGGAGAGGATGAACACAATAACTGGAAAGGAATATGTGGCCAATACTGCAACCCTGAGACCAACGAAAGAGGTTTGAGGCTCCTAGAATTCGCCAGTTACAACGACCTGAAGGTGGTGAACACGTTCGGTCCACACAAACCATCTAGACGCTGGACATGGCACAGACCAGGAGAAAAATACCACAGTCAGATCGACTACATCATGGTTAAAAGACGCTTCCAGTCAAGTGTTAACATCGCAAAGACCAGGAGCTTTCCAGGAGCCGACATTAGAAGCGATCATGAGCTTGTAATGATGACCTTCAAACTCCGCCTCCAGAGGATGAAGAAACAGGGCAACATAAGAATTAAGTTCAATCTTGAGAAGCTCAAAGACCCCAACATAGCTGAAAACTTCCAAGCAACGATAGGAGGGAAGTTTGCTCCTCTCCTCGTCCTTGACAATGGGGACACCGAAGTAGACACTCTGATCAACAACTTCAACACTGCCGTGACCGAAGCAGCCAACGACATCCTTGGAAAACACCGACCAACAAAGATGCCCTGGGTCACGGAAGAAGTACTAAAGCTGAGCGACAAACGCAGAGAACTAAAGCAAAAGAAGAGTACGGATGAAGGAGCTAAATTATACAGAAAAGCCAACCAACAAGTTAAAGCAGGCATGAGGAAAGCAAAGGAAACATGGATTGAAGAACAATGCCAAGATATCGAAGCAAACCTGCAGAAAAATAACAGCAAGAAAGCCTACCAGCTTGTGAAAGGACTAACAAGCTCAAAACAAGGCAGAACCACTACCATACAGAACAAAGCAGGGAAATGTCTCACAGAAGATCAAGAGATTCTGCAGAGGTGGACAGAGTACTGCTCCGAATTATACATACACACAACAACAGGAGATCCCAAGGTGCTAGATGTTCCTCCACCAACCAACAACGACAGCTACCCCATCGTGCGAGAAGAAGTTGAAGCTGCAGTAAAATCATTGAAGAAAGGCAAGTCGGCAGGAGTGGACAACATTCCCTCAGAACTGGTCCAGGCAGGAGGAGAGGCCATGAAAGATATGTTACTCATCATCTGCAATAAGATCTGGCGGACAGGTGAGTGGCCAACACCTTGGACCCAGTCCCTGATCATCACTCTCCCGAAGAAAGGCAACCTACAACTGTGCCAAAACTACGTACCATCAGCCTGATCAGCCATCCAAGTAAGGTCATGCTAAAAATCCTTCTGAGTAGACTGAAGCCACAAGCTGAGGAGATAATAAAAGAAGAGCAGGCAGGTTTCAGACCAGGAAGAAGTACCACAGAGCAAATGTTCAACCTCAGATTGCTCTGTGAGAAATACCTGCAACACCAGCAAGGCCTTTACCACGTCTTCGTGGACTTCAAGAAGGCATTCGACAGAGTTTGGCACCCAGCCTTGTGGGCAACCATGAGGCTGTACAACATCAATGCCAACCTGATCAGAACCATAGAATGCCTCTACGAAAAGGCGACCAGTGCAGTCTACCATGACAACAACATAGGAGAATGGTTCCGAACCACAGTTGGAGTACGCCAAGGATGCCTGCTCTCCCCCACTCTCTTTAACATCTTCTTAGAGAGAATAATGGCTGACGCACTTGAAGACCACGAGGGAACAGTCAGCATCGGAGGTAGAACAATCACAAACTTGCGTTTTGCCGACGACATTGACGGACTAGCTGGGCAAGAGCAAGAGCTAGTCAGCTTGATAAAACATCTTGATGAGGCCTCCACAGCATATGGCATGCAGATCAGTGCAGAGAAAACCCGGTTGATGACAAATAATACCAATGGCATCAGCACTGACATTACCATAGACAACAAGAAACTTGAGACCGTCCATAGATTTAAATATCTGGGAGCTATAGTATCAGATGAAGGATCAAAGCCCGAAGTACTTTCCAGGATTGCCCAGACTACAGCTGCAATGACCAAGCTAAAAGTCATCTGGAACGACAAGAATATCGCAATCGGCTCCAAGATCAGACTGATGCGTTCCCTGGTCATGTCAATATTTTTGTACGCATGCGAAACATGGACCATAACAGCAAACATTGAAAGAAGGATACAGGCAATGGAGATGAGATGCTTCCGCAAACTCCTTGGTATCTCGTACAAAGATCATATAACCAATAAGGAAGTGAAAACCCGAATCGAAAACGCCATCGGGCCGTATGAAGACCTCCTGACCTCAGTGAAAAGACGCAAACTAAGGTGGTACGGGCACGTCACACGATCATCTGGACTGGCCAAGACCGTCTTGCAGGGAACAGTTCAGGGAGGGAGACGAAGAGGCAGACAGAGAAAAAGATGGGAAGACAATATCAGAGAGTGGACTGGCCTTGAATGGAATATCATTCTGCGGAAAGCTGAGGACCGTGAGGAGTGGAGGAAGTTGGTTGCAAAATCTTCAGTGGTGCCCCAACGGTCAACCAGACTACGGGACTGATGATGATGATGATGATAGTGCGAGTTGGATCTGGACGGTGACCTTACAGCACAAAATCACCACGTGTGAGATGTGTGATTTGAGATGAGTTGTGTCAACAAGACCACACGCGATATAATCAGAAATATTGAGATCAGAGAAATGGTGAAAACAACATTAGTCGTCCATCATATTCACCAACCAGCTGGTTCAACAAGCGTATATCAAAAACACACGGATTTAACCCTTTAACTCCCGCACCCCATCCAGTAACTGCAAAAAAATAACCCTTTGACTGCAGGAATCTGGTGGACAAAGTGAGGGAATCATAGGGTTAAGTGTTTGCTTTGCTAGCATGATTGACAAGACAGGATGCTGGTTGACAAGGTGCAGGAGTCGAACGATTAAAACGAGAGGCAGACCAAGAAAGACCTGGAATGACGGCGTGAAAGAGACCATGATGTCACACGGCATTTCTCCACTTTAGGCCTTCCAGCTCCCTGCTGACCGTCAACTGTTTCTTCCCACGACAAGCCAGGATGGTACGTTTTCAGTTTCAATTTTGGTTTCTCAAGATAAAGTCTTCGCGCTTGGAGTGAAGTTCTTCGTCACCGACGCCATATGGTGGAGATGATCGGCAAAGGCAAAAGCGGACAGATACAAGAAGAAAGAAAATTATCAGTCAGTTAGCTGGTTAATTATGTAGTTGGTTTCTTTCTTCAGTTGTTCGTAAGCTTGCTTGCCTGCTTGCTTGCTTGCTTGCTTGCTTGCTTGCTTGCTTGCTTGCTTGTTTGTTTGTTTGCTCGGCCAGTTGAGAGCCAGGCGGATGGTTCGTTATCTCGTTAGTTGTTAGTTTGGTTGGTTTCGTTAGATAGTTGCTTAGCTGCTTGCTTTGTCTGACTGCTGGTAAGCATACACTCACGCACACACACACACACACACACACACACACACACACACACACACGCACACACACACACACACACACACACACACACACACACACACACACACACACACACAGGTATGTGGTTATTATTTTGTTTATGACCTCCATAAAAAACCTCTGTGATGTGCAGGGCGCCACTCTCGTATAGGTGAGCGAAGGTCCACACTGTCCTCTCTTGTCTTCAGCTCTATATCGGCCATGGAACAGGCTGGAAGCACCGTTATGCCTGCCAATGTCAAGCAAAAGAAACAGAAAGTAAGTGTACAGTCGTGCGTGTGTGAGTGTGGTGTGTGTGTGTGTGTGTGTGTGTGTGTGTGTGTGTGTGTGTGTGTGTGTGTGTGTGTGTGTGTATGCGTATATATATATGATACATGTATGTGTGTTTGTGTGTGCGTGTGTGTATGTGTGTGTGTATGCGTGCGTGTATGTGCGTGCGTGTATGTATGTACATGTGTACACATCTGTGTGTATGTATGTGTGTGTGTGTGTGTGTACATCTGTGTATGTGCCACTATGTGCGTGGATGTGTGTGTGTATGTGTGTTTACGTCTCTCTGTCTGTCTGTCTGTCTGTCTGTCTCTCTGTCTCTCTGTCTCTCTGTCTCTCTGTCTGTCTGTCTCTCTCTCTCTCTCTCTCTCTCTCTCTCTCTCTCTCTCTTCTTTTTTTCTCTGTGTTCCACAATTTGTCATTCAGTTGATTAAGCTGAAATATAAGACTTCCAACACAAAACCATGATAATGCTAGAAATTGGACTTTTGAGGGATTTAAAAACTGAATAATCCCAACCATTCAAGCAAAGGATTAGCAAATAATTGGTTGTCTTCATACGAAGGAGAAGAAGAAGATAATGGAGAAAGAAGATGATGACAGCAAAAACAAAAACATAAACAAAAAAAACATACAATATCAACTGCACACTCACTCAGTAACTCAGTCACTCACGCACATATACATGTATATATGAAGACACACATTATATCCATACCATATCTTTTATTCACTTTTCTTATTTCTTGGCAAGAACATTAGTACTAAAAATCTGGGCATTGGGATGCACTTGTAGGAGGGACTAAAATTCTCATTAAACATAAAGTTTTGAAGAAAATCAAACTGGAATAGGACAGGAAAGGCTTGTGACCCTGTGTGACTTTTACGTCCAGTATCGAACTAAACGCTCCCGCCTTTTTCCTCAATTTGTCACCAGACAATTCCCATAATCGCCCTGAACCGGAAGGAAGCTCAATTTCACACTCGCGCCTCTGCGTCACTAGACACATACCACCTTCCACTCCTTCCTATCCATCCCCCATCCATCCACCTCCACCCCACTAGCAAAAAGCTTTTAGCTGGCAGTCAGAGAGAGAAAAAAGTGAAGAGAGGTGCACGCATAGGGTTGATAGGAGGGAACATGAGATGGCCAGTGAACGGCTCTCCAAGCTCAATCACAGTGCTTCCGGACTGTGGCGTGATTGAAATGTGGCGGTTACAGCCTCGCTTCTCGCCCACTTGTGGGCATCTGCCTGTTCCATAGCCTTGCTGTGGAGGATCAGAGACAGGCAGTCTGCCAGTGCGGAACTGTCATGAAGGAGGAAGATGATAGATGTTTTTAAACAGACAGACTTGAAAGAAAACGATCAAAAACAACTTGAAATGAAAAATTCATGATCGCCGCGATGGATGAATGAATTTAAGAAACGTTTTCCCATTCGAGGCTGATCACAATGAATGATATGTGTATGCGTGTGTGTGTGCGTAAGTGCGTGTTTACGTGTGTGCATACATGCATGTGTGTGTGTGTGTGGTATGTATGTACAACAGTGTGTGTAGATATTGCGTGTGATAATGAAGCATACACTTACGCACGCACACACACACACACACACACACACACATACACACACACACACAAACACACACACACACATACACAAACACACACACACACACACACACACACACCACACACACACACACACACACACACACACACACACACACTCAAACACACACATTCCAGAGAGAGAAAGAAAAGCGAATACAACGAATGAGAGAGAGGGAGAGGGGAGAGGGGGCGGGGGACACAATAAAAAAAAAAGTGGTATTCAGATCAGACTTAACACAAAGGGATTCATGCAGAATGTCGAATGTGGATAAGTTATTATTCCACGTAAAGGGAACGTGATAAGCTAATCTACACTGGCCAAAAGATTTTTGTTCTGAAAGATGGAACGCAAAACACTGGAATCAGAAGAGCGAAGCTTTCTATGCAGAGATACACACCATAGAGACATTGAGGATCTGTTCAATGACAGACGCGAAGAATACTGGGGAGAATCTATAAATGTTTGTAAGCTGAAAGAGAAAATCAACCCACTGATTTTGGAAGAAAGAGGAGCTCTGCTCATATCTGAAACCTTCGATAACTAACCGAGCAGCAAAGTTTTCAACTTTCTGGAGCATATGACGAAGATACTGTACATTGTCTATGACGAAGATACTGTACATTGTCTATGACGAAGATACTGTACAGAGTCTATGATGAAGATACTTCAGAAGACCCCAACCAAAATGTGCATAGCAGTCGTCAGTTCGAGACGCTACAAATAAATAAACAAATACTTTAATGGAATCGACGGAAACCTGAAGACGAACAGTACTCATTTTACTGAGTTCAAGACAGGCCATTTTGCAAATGTTCGACATGTGCTTGTTGAAAGAGAGTGCCTGATTGAATGTGACACCAAGTTCACTACGATATTTATGTTTGCTGAAAATGGAACGTCAGTGTCACTGATAGGTATGACAGAAGGAAAAGAAGGACATTTTGGAGCTTCACTGGAATGATGAGCATTGTTTCTCGCTGATTATCATCGAGGTAGACTTTGTTCTCTGTCACTCAAACACTTAAGTTCAGCTATACAATTTTGAGTGGTTCAAATCATCTGATCTACAGCTGTCAGTTTACGACAGTCAAGAAGCTCTGAAATTAGCTGCAAAACTTCCAAGAAGATTGCTGGAACTGAGACGGGCTGGAAGCTGAGAAAGGACAATTCTTTCAATTATCCTTGTGTTATTTTGAGGCTGGAAACTGGCCAGTAGTTCTGAAGCTGACTAGGGTCGATCGATGCTTTCTTAAGCAAAGGACAGGCAATGGTTCCTTTGTCCACTTTGAGGAAAACATCAGGAGACACGGATTCGTTAATAATACGAGTAATTCACCAAGACAGTCAAACCAGAGAGAAGCTGGAAGTAAATGAAGTTCACAGGATTTTTGTGTTGAATTTAGAATCAAACTTTTCAGAAGCCTGCTAAAAATGACAATAAAAAATAGAAAAGGCTATCCAGAAAATGGGGAAGGTTGAGGGTTTTGATCATCAATTGATATGGATAGCGAAATACATGGTGAATCAGGACTGTCATTTGTGAAAAAGTTAAAGAATTTCAAAAGCAGTTTGGCAAAAGGGAACACAGTTGGAAGAAACACTAATTTTGATTTTGCTAAAAGACTATGCGTTACATTGTATAATTGTTTAAAAGAGGAACACTGAAAAATCTAAGTGTGGAATGCCATTTTAGCTGTTTGGACAATGTTTGTCACTCAGTGTTTGGTAATGTTTAAGGTCTGTTTGTGAACAGTGAGTTTGAAAACTAACCAGCGTCTTTTTGCTTTGGGTCGTTCATACCTTGCCGCCTGGAATTGATCTGTTACTGCACTGCACTGCACTTAGTACAACGGAGCTGGTGGATACCCTTTGTTGTTTTGCTAAAAGGTGAGGGTACAGTGTGGTTTGTAGACACTGTCACAGCCGCCGCGCAGTGGGTTGGGGCAATGAGCTGGGCGAGGTCGGATTTTCTTTCTTGAAGATATTTATATCGCTGGTGGTGATAATCCTCTTCTCCACAAACTCTGGGGAAACTCTTGCTCTGGAGACAGACAGGTGGGAGACGACAGATCATAATCATATTAAGATGACAGTATGTAGTTACTTTTATTGTCTCTAGAATATGATCATTATATCATTATCATGGCGTTGGTGACCATAGCCCTCTATACTAAAATATCATTTGTCGCTGCAACCATGTTTCCTATCCTTTTTGCCCCCACGAACTCTGCACAACTGCCTAACATGTTGTCTATGGGTCTGCCTGGTGCTCTTTTCCATTTTCCTTTCCTGTTGTGACTTGGTGTTCAATTTTCTCTTGCCTCATAAAATGTCCTAAAATATTGTTTGTCTTTTCTTGATCTTCTTCATGAATGTTCTTTTTGTGTTTGCTTCTCTCAGGATTGACACGTTTCTTTTCTTTGCTGTCCATGGAACTCTTAACTTTCTTCTTAGAAACCATATTCCAGCTGCCTTGACCTTGTTTTGACTTTGCTTTTTTTTTATTGTCCTGGCCTCGCATCCACACAGCAGCATTGGTTCTATATAGCACTGACTACTCTGTTTTTCATGTTATTTGATGGGTATTTGTTGGTAAGAACGCTTTTCATTTTCTGGAATGCTGTTTTCGCTTGGGCAATTCTGCTGTCTACTTTTAATGTGCATCTGCTGTCTGGTGAGATGATCGTTCCCAGATATTCAAACTTACCAACTTGTTTCAACGTTACTCTGTTTGCTACTATTTGAAATGAGGGGATTTCTTGATTTTTGTACTGATTACTATGACTTCAGTCTTCTTACTGTTTAGCTCCAGCCCTTTATTTCATGTGATCCTCAGGCTAGCACATCATCCAGGTAAGGATGTGGCCACTGTGAACAGTTTGAGTATTGACAAACTGTGAGAGGTGAAAATTGGCCATCAGCTTTAGCAGTAGGAGGGTATGTGGGAGGATCAAAATGGATATAGATGTCACCTACAATTGGCGAACTTCCTTTATGAGTGTTGGAAACTCAATAGAGTTGGAAAAGTTGTAAAAAAAAAAACTGCCACTTTATTTTTGCTGTCAGGTGGTGTGTGATGCAGGTAGAGGGGGTTGCTGGCATGCAGACGGAGGGTGACAGCAGTTTACTGAAAGATGTTGGAAAGGAAAACTGTATTGAACTGACAGTTTCTATGACAACAGTTATTTTATCACAGTGGCACTATCACCACAACGTGAATGGCGGGGACAGGAGAAAATAATGTAAACCAGGTGGTATACAGAAAAAAATGACTGCAAGTAAGATGAGAAATTGGTACGAAAAGGATATGTACTGTACTAACCTTAGCACTTGAACACTTCATACAGACACAGACGTACACGAAATGACTACCGCTTTCCACCTTCGGATCTTCAACAGTGTAAAAAAAAAAAAGAAAAAAAAAAAGAAACAACAACAGCAACAACATACACCACGCACACATAAAGTAAATATGTAGATCCACTTACAAGACACACACGATTTGCATGTATTTTGTCCCCTCCGCCTCTCTCACTTTTTTTCTGTTTTATTTTATTTGCACAAATTGTTTGTCTACGTCTGTGTCTGTGTGAACAGTAACCAGGTAAGGTCAGATCTTTAAATCTTACTTCATCATTCGTTGTATAAGATAAAGTCATCAATAACAGATTTTTTTCTCCTTTCTGATCAGTTAATAGTGCATTGAATGCACGGACAGTACAGGACTCTTGGATTTCATGAAAAACGAGGCAGGAGTGACATTGGAGCGGTTGACAATATAACCAGTTTTAGAACGGACGATAGTAGTAACGCATGTGGCAGAAGTGGAACAGGAACTTGTGCAGACAGGGACTTAGCAAATGTCACTGCATTCATAGAGGTCGGATTGACAATTTCAACACACTACAAGATTGTTGTTTTCTAAATGGTTTTGTTTCCTTTACCTCACCATCCATTTCCTGGGTTTTGTTGTGTGTGTGTGTGTGTGTGTGTGTGTGTGTGTGTGTGTGTGTGTGTGTGTGTGTGTGTGTGTTGTGTCTGTATGTGTGTGTCTGTGTGTGTGTGTGTGTGTGTGTGTGTGTCTGTCTGTGTGTATGTGTGTCTGTCTGTGTGTGTGTGTGGTGTGTGTGTTGTGTCTGTGTGTGTGTGTCTGTGTGTGTGTGTGTGTGTGTCTGTGTGTGTGTGTCTGTCTGTGTGTATGTGTGTCTGTCTGTCTGTGTGTGTGTGTGTGTGTGTGTGTATATGTGTGTGTGTGTGTGTGTTTGTGTGTGTGTGTGTGTGTGTGTTTTAAACCTACTCCAACATTAAGACATCTATAGCTTGCTAAGAGTTTTGCAGTTCAGGCTCTTGCGAATGTTTTGCTTCCATTTATCTCCCGGGTTTCGTGTGTGTGTGTGTGTGTGTGTGTGTGTGTGTGTGTGTGTTGTATTTAAATCTACACAAATATTAAGACAGCTATAGCTTGCTGCGAGTT
>JAPXFY010000012.1:73698822-73711322 GCA_030674185.1 Monoplex corrugatus
CTAAGAGAAAGTAGGTAAGACTTTATCGAACACATACAGGTGAATGGATCAGCAAGACAGAAAATGATACGAAGAAATGCCAAAGAGCAAAGGAACAAGGCAGAAACAAAGCGAGTGACAGAAAAGATGAAATTTCTAGCACAGAAATTCCAGAAGGTGGAGATACTATTTATACTGAAAGAGCCCAAGGCATCCCCGCGGGGTGATAAATTTACTGGTAACATTTCCCACACAGTCACAAGTGAAACTAGGGTCAGTGTGTTTGTGGTGAGACACAAGTGTAACTAGGGTCAGTGTGTTTGTGGTGAGACACAAGTGTAACTAGGGTCAGTGTGTTTGTGGTGAGAAGTTTGTTGTAATAAAAAGTGCCATGGTATTCAGAGCACAAAGCACAAAAGCACAAGCAAAGATTCATACCCATGTATGAACTTTCACACACATACACACACACACACACACACACACACACACACACACACACACACACACACACACACACACACACACACACACACACACACACACACACACACAATCATATTCATGCATGAACTATAACACACACATACACACACACACACACACACACACACACACACACACACACACAACACACACACACACACACACACACACACACAATCATATCCATGCATGAACTGTCACACACACATACACACACACTCTCTCTCTCTCTCTCTCTCTTTCTTTCTTTCTTTCTCTTTCTCTGTCTCTTTCTCCCTCTCTCTCTCTCTCTCTCTCTCTCTATCTCTATCTCTCTCCCCCTCTCATATCCATCCTCGAACTTTTACACACACACACACACACGCACGCACACACACACACACACACACACTCAACACGTACACACACGCACGCACACAACACGTACACACACACACACGCACACACACACACATGCACACACACACACACGCACACACACACACACACACACACACACACACAATGTCACCACTACTGGCACCATCACGACCACCACTACTGTCAGGATCATCTCTGTCGTTTTCATCCTCTGGTGCTGTTGCTGCAGTCATAATAACAGGATAACGAAAAGTATGTTTGAAGATGACAAAGAAGAAAATCTTTCAGTATAACTTTCCTTTGTTATTCTTAATTTAAGGAGATCTAAAAATGAAAAGAGTCTTAAAGCTCAAACAGCCCTTTCCTATTAAATCTCTTCCCACTAATAAAAAGAGAATGCATTTAATATAATACCAGATCTTGATATTGTTTTGTTTCACGTTGTATCGTTTTACTTTTGAATCTTTACTCTTCCTGCAGTATTACTCTCCACATTATTATCAACATGGCCACAAAGGAGCTGTCCCTTGCAAAATTCCATGGAATAATCCACTTCCATCGGATTACAAAAATATACGCAAAGAAAAAAAGAAAGAAAAACGAGGGTGTTATGCTGTGGCGACACATTGTTTTCGATTGGAGCAGCCCGAGTGTCACTCTGGAAGCATTATGATAGAAAAGAAATAAGTACAAATATAACACATTGTTTGAATGACTTGACAATGATGTGTTTAAAGGTTTGTGTTCTAGGTGATTTTCCGTTTTTATTTTTCGATCAAATGGGCGCGAACGTATATGTTTACGAGGGTGCATGTGTGTGTGTGTATGTGTGTGTGTGTGTGTGTGTGTGTGTGTGTGTGTGTGTGTGTGTGTGTGTGTGTGTGAGAGAGAGAGAGAGAGAGAGTGTGTGTATGAGTGTGTGTATGTGTGTGTGAATGTGTGAGTGTGTGTGTGAGTGTGTGTGTGTGAGTGTGTGTGTGAGTGTGGTGTGTGTGTGTGTGTGTGTGTGTGTGTGTGTGTGTGTGTGTGTGTGTGTGTGTGTGTGTGTGTGTGTGTGTGTGTGTGTGTGTGTGTGTGAAAGAAGAAGTTTGAATGGCTTGACCATTTTGTGTGGGGTTTTTTTTATTTGTTTGTTTTTTTTGTTTTGTTTTTTGTTTGTTTTGTTTTTTGTTGTTGTTTTCTTTGTTGTTTTTTTGTTGTTGTTTGTTTTTCTTTTGTTGTTGTTCTTGTTCTTGTTTTGTTTTGTTTTTTCTTGGGTTTTGTTTTGTTTTGTTTTGTTTTGTGGCTGAGACCTGGAAGCGTTTATGGGAGGAAGAGTGTGGAGGAAAACACAAAAGGGATACTAAATGTGGGTTGACGCGAAGGCGTGAGTGTGAAATTGTTTCCTTCCGACCCCCGGGGAAGGGAAGGAGGGGGACTGTGGGAATGTGACGTCCGGACCACGAGGAAGAAAGAAAAGAAAACAAAAACAACAGCAAAAAATGTGGTAGGAGTTCACCTTTTGATGTGGGTTAAAATCACACGGTGTCACAGTATGTTCGTTCGATTGATTGTATGTCTTTCTGTCTTCGCTTTGTTGTGGTCAACATGCTGTGTTTTCTTTAACCCTTTGACCCCCGCACCCTATCCACCAGCATCCTGCTTTGCCAACCATGCCAGTTAAGCAAAAACGTAACCCTTTGGCCCCCTCACCCTATCCACCAGATTCCTGTAGAAGGCTGGTGGATAGGGTGAGTACAGGAATCTGGTGGATAGGGTGAGGGAGTCAAAGGGTCAAATTTTTGCAGTTGCTGGAAAGGGTACGGGAGTCGAAGTATTATGTATTAGCTGCTTCAAATATTTTAATTTCATCATCATCATCATCATCATCATCATCGTCGTCGTCATCAGGTGCCCTGCCGCATGGCGTTGGCGATCATGGACTTCCATCTGTCTCTATCTCTCGTTGCCCCTAGCATCTCCCCCACCCTCCTCGTCCCCAGCCACTCTGCAAGTCCGTCCAGCATTTTCTCCCTGGGTCTACCCGGTGCTCTCTTTCCCTCCAGCTTTCCCGCCGTGACCAGGTGCTCCAAATCCCCCTTCCTCACAAAATGGCCCACAAATGTTTCCTGTCTTTTCCTAATTTTCCTTATGAGTGATCTACTTGTGTCTGCCTCCATCAAGACTGTCTCGTTTGTTTTCTTTGCTGTCCATGGAACTCTCAACATTCTTCTTAGAAACCACATCTCGGCTGCCTCAATCTTGTTCTGGCTTTGTTTGTTGACTGTCCACGCCTCGCATCCGTACAACAGTATTGGTTCTATATAACATTCAAGAACTCTCCTCCTGATGTTAATTGATAGGCATTTGTTGGTAAGAATGCTTGTCATCTTCTTGAATGCTGTTTTGGCTTGGCCGATTCCGCCGGCTATTTCCGATGTGCATCTGCCGTCTGATGAAATGATCTTTCCCAATTTTAATTTCAGTTGTAAGAAAAGAAAATAAACTTTGTTGAAGCGATTGATTCATGGCTTTCTGCTTTCGCTTTGTTGCAGTCAAGAAATTGTTGTTGCTTTTCTGTAATAGCTGCTTCAGATATATATAATGTTAATTTCAGTTAAAAGAAAAGAAAAGAAAAATTATTTAGCAGTGCCCAGACAATATTGAGGTTAGCCAGGGTAAAATACGCTTTGTGGTTTTTAGTTTTCTTAAGATGGTACCTTCATGCTTGAAGTATTTCCATTGCATCAACACAGCAAATGTCATATGATGGAAGATCCAAAAACCTGCACGTATGGCCTTTGTCTTGGTTAGAATTTCAATTTCTACAAGACTTACGTGCTTAATGTGTTTTCTAAGATGATGACACATGCATAAGCATTCACGCACGTTCACTCATTCACGTAAAATGTTCATGAAAACACGCACGCGCGCGCGCGCACACACACACACACACACACTCACACTCACTCACACAGAAACACACACACACATATATATACACATGTTTGCACCAAAGATACATACCTTCATCACCAACTATTTATTGTCAGCTTAACAACAAAACGTTGTAGTGACACACACACACACACACACACACACACACACACACACACACACACACACACACACACACACACACACACACACACACACACACACACACACACATAAACTGTCAAAAGAAAAGTAAACTTCCAGAACTAGACCAGTGTTACTTTTTGCATTGCTGAGTTTTTCCCCCTTCTTTCTGGTGTTCCAACATCCTTCATCTGTGAACTGTTCCGATGGACGTGTCAATTTGTCTGTCTTCTGTGCAATTCTTTGTCTTTTCCTTCACGATATTTCTCACGCGTTTGCAGTCTGCCTCTGTTTTGCTATGTGACAAGTCCATGGAAGCGGCAGGACCGTACACATGTGGGGAGAAGCAAAGGCCATAGTGCTTCATTTCAATCAAGCCACAAAACGAAAGCATACGGACTGAGCTTAGAGAATCATTCTTTGACCATTTCATGTTCTTCTAGATATCTGTTTCTATGCACGTGTTCACCTTATTATGCGGCTGCACTCCAAAACTTTTCTTCTGTGCCATGATTAATCAAATGTATAATGTTAATGTAGATAATAAACAAACAAGCTCAAACCCACATTCGTAGACATGTTTATACACACGCACGCCCACGGATGGTCACCGCACGCGCAGACACAGACACACACACAGACAGACACACACACACACACACACACACACACACACACACACACACACACACACACACCATCACCACCACCACCACCACCACGCCACCCCCACCATGACATTAACACCATAAGCCAGTGCTTCAAGTCAGTCATTTTTTTTTCTAGTCAGGAAGAGGAAGAAAAGCATTATAAAAATTCCGTTATAATGCCATGAAACAAGGAGAAATCCCAGAAACAGGGGAGAAAACAAAGCTACAGCCACTGCATTCCAAGGGCAAAAACTGAGATGAGTGCCGGTTCTTGGCCATCTCTTGTTCCGACCGGACTCTCTCTTTGTGCATGCACTTCTGTTCGCTTTTTACTGCCATCTTGTGTTTAGATGAATTTATTTTTCAGTCCTTTTTGACAAATAACAAGAACATGTATACACACATAAACATTGTATACCTGCACGCATACGTACTTACATACACTCAGTCTAAAACTTTTTTTTTCTTTTTCTGTGCCATAATTAATCAAATATACAATGCTATTCAGATAATAAACAAACAAGCTCAAACCCACATTCATGAATATGTTTATGCACACGCACACGCACGGATGCTCACTGCACACACAGACACAGATACACGCATGTACAGACACACACACATACACACACACATAACACACACACACACACATACACACACACACACGCGCACACACACACATACAGACACACACACACACACACACACATACACACACGTATATGAAAACATGAAAAATACACACACACACACACACATACCACCACCACCACCCGCCGCCGCCGCCACAACTACCACCACCATGACATTAACATCATTAGCCAGTGCTTCAAATCAGTCAATATGGTTTTTTTGCTAGTCAGGAGGAAGGAAAGCATTATAATATTCCGATACAATGCCCTAAAACAAGGAGGGCCCCCAGAAACAGGGGAGAAAACAAAGCTACAGATACTGCATTTCAAGGGCAAAAACTTAGATGAGTGCTGGTTCTTGGCCATCTCTTCTTTCTGTCGGACGTCTCTCTTTGCGCGTGCGTTTCTGTTCGCTTTCTACTGCCATTTTGTGTTCTGATGAATTTATTTTCAATGCTTTTTGACACGCCAGAAGAACATATATTTTTTCATGTACATATCTCACTTATGTTGCATTGTTTTTCTCGCACAGATGAATGTGTAAGTAACTGTGTATGCAACTGAGTTCATGTACCTATGTATATATGAACATTGTATACGTAAATGCATACGTACGTACTTACACTCAGTTGCATACACGCATACATGTTTATCTTTGCGAGAGAAAAAAAACAATGCAACTTAATGAGATATGTTCATAATGAATTACGTCATGAAATATGCATATGTAAACAGATGGCTGAGGTGAGAATAGGTATAATATTAAAGCCTTTATTGAACCTACCCTGCAATGTTATGCACAACCATTTGTATAAACTGTTCTTGGTTGTCTAATACGTTCTTACAAATATGAGTTCATTGTTGAGTTTCATGACAAAATGAAACTCACCAACTGTAATGGAGTTTTTAGTTATTTGGGCTTTATCTTTTAGCACGACGAATATATGTAGTCACAAGACAAGATTTCTGTACATTTTCGATACATCGTCCTCACTTGCAACGTTTTAAATGTAATCGCTTTATGATCAAGATTAGATATTGTGAAATATGTTTCGGCATTATATTCTTCTATTTTAGATTTAGAAATCAAACGTCATATAAATGCACTATTGAATAACAAACATGTGTTAAGGCTATATTTTTGAATATACATGTTTGATTCTAAACAATATGATGACAGACAGAATGGGAATTGACCATGTACACTAAAAAGGATCAGTATTTCAGTGAAAAGAAAATAAGGACTATTTCACATGCATTTTACATGTTTACAAAACACAAATATGTTATTATTCATTTTTATAACAGAAGTTTCACTGGGAATTTGTTGCAATTTTCAACTCCTTGAACATTACATATTGCCAGTGTCCTCTAGATAATAAACATTTGAAATCATTTTACTTTAATTTCTTAAATTTTATTAATTTTACTCCGACTGCCTAAAAATATGCCGGCCAAATGCACTCCTGTCAGTCCATTTTGCCTGCGCAAGCATTAGACCCCCACCTTTTATATTGTCCTTGGTCTGACCACGTTCAGAACAAAAGGGAGATTATTTGAAATTGACTTGAAAGAGGGTGCGTGCGTATGAACGTAAGTTCCTCCGTGTGTGTGTTGTGTGTGTGTGTGTGTGTGTGTGTGTGTGTGTGTGTGTGTGTGTGTGTGTGTGTGTGTGTGTGTTGTGTGTGTGTGTGTGTGTGTGTGTGTGTGGTGTGTGTGTGCGGTGTCGTGATTGTGTATATTTGAGTGAGAAAGAGAAAAAGAAATAGAGAGAGTGAGGTGGAGAGAGAGAAAGAGAGAGAGAAAGAGAGAGAGAGAGAGAGACAGAGAGACAGAGACAGAGACAGAGAACAGACTGTATATATAACATATAAAAAAATTGTGCTATTAAGGTTTTTTTTCAGAAAATGTTGATCAGTTGTATAGTCTACGTTACAGAACATGATATCCATGTTTTCGCACATGGTGTTGCCTATATTAAATCATGAACACACTATTGCGCAGCCTTTGTAGAACACACGAAAATGGAATGTTTCAAATATTTATGTTACATAACACCTATTGCGCAGCCTTTGTAGAACACACGAAAATGGAATGTTTCAAATATTTATGTTACATAACACCTATTGCGCAGCCTTGTAGAACACACGAAAATGAATGTTTCAAATATTTATATTACATACAACCTATTAATATTCCCAATTTTTAAGCTGGAATGTATGGTCTAATCTTCAAGCTAGTGAGACTAAGCAATGGGTCGCTAGAATTTTTTTTTCACTTGTGTATAGACTCATCTCTCCCTCTATACAATAAACTTTGTAGTTTATAATCATGTAAACAGGTATGGCACATGTTTTGTGTCAGGCTCGCTAAGACCTGATCTTGCTAAGAGGGATAGACAGAATTTACAGACCTATTTACTTATCGCCCCAACACACAGTAATGGTCAACAAACAACTATTTTTTCATTCACCCATATTTAATAGCTGTCATTCAACAACAGGAGTTCACAAATTACACATTAACATATATCTTAAACAAAATTATTCACTGGACACAAAAAAAAAATATTCCACGGGGCATCTCAAACAGATACGTTGCACAAGAAATCATCCACGGGGCATCTCAAAGGGATACTCAAAAATCATCCACGGGGCATCTCAAAGAGATACACAAAAATTCATCCACGGGGCATCTCAAGGACAAGGGCACTATCAAATTATAACAAGACAGAAACCCTTAAGATTTGGTTAAACTATCACTGAAATGGGCTTGAAGTCAGGTATAAGGAACCTCTACGTTGCCCAAGGCAAGGTAAATGATTGAACTTAGCCCTGACCAGATTTTACTAACGTATGAAGGTGACAATTTCACTACCCATAACGACACACACACATAATATTCACAGACGCCACCAGACACTCCTTGACCAATTTTGTTTGAACGACGACCAGGAACTGCAGCACGTAGCAAACGCGCGAGAAAGAAAATCCCTGAGCCGCCAGTGCTTGCACGGAGTTCCGATGAAAGATGGTCGATGGTGGATTTCGTGCTGTGCTGGTTGCAGGGCACCAGTCTACAAGTAAGACTACAAGAACACTGGATGCAAACAATGAATTACAGGAACCGTTTTCCAAGGACTGGTCCCAGGGACTGGTCAAAGGGGCGAGTCACCTCTTCAGCAGAGTCGCAGAACTACACTGGTCTCCACCAGAATTCTTTCTGCTCTTCAAGACGACATAGAGATTGGAACAGCACGGAACAGCACAAACTGGTACAGACGCCACATCACCCTTGCCAAGTTCACTCATCTTGACTACGGGGTGAACATAGAAAATATAGAACAATCTCAAAAGTGAACTAGAACTACCTCTTAAGTTCACGTATAACCTGTTACCAAGTAACAAGGTTATCTTGGAGGAAAAGGGACTAGCACCCTTCCAGCAACACAGATATTCGATAACAGACTAGAAATTCCCAAGTCAGTATAACGAGAACTCAAAATAAGACCTGAACTCAGGTTGGCCCCACAATCCACCGAATCCGCCTGTAAAGCGTGATTCACAGGTCCAAAAGGAACGGAGAGTGACTCGCTCCTTGAAACACAGACCTACAGATATCAACCTTCACACATATGAGGAAAAACAGCAAGGGAAACAAGCCCTACCGAGAAATATTTCCCAAAACCGAAATTAGTCTCCCTTGACCACCAAGAGAGCATCCCTGAAACTCCACCTGTAACCAAGGCAACTTTGTGGGCCACGAAAAACAATCTTGGTTGGGAAACAATAATCCAGTCAAGGCTTAGCAAGAACAAAGTCAGCACCCAGACGACTGCAACCTGACATTTTGTAATGAGTATCAAACAATTGATTTTATGTTATAAAAGAGAGTTTTTAAGTATGGCTCGGCCAACTTGTTAAATCTTGGCTTTGCTCTGACCGACCCTAATGCTAGAGGGGAAAGGGAAATAATCATGCGCAGACGCAGAGGTGAGATCATGAAACTGAGCATCCTTCCGGCCCAGAGGGCTTCCAAAGGCTGTTCCATCAACACTGGAAAAGTAGGGCAGTGTTTAGCTTTTGATTTGATAGAAAGTTACATTGTGTTGTAGCTGTGCTTGTCCTGGTATAAGGGACTTCTTTCATGTCTAAAGGAATGGCAGCACAGTTTCCTGTGTTGTATAGTTTAAGTCTCTGAATATTAAGGTATAATATCCAAGAACAAAAAGAATGCAACAGGCTATGTTAATTTTTAGCAAAACTGTTTCTTAACCATAGTAAGATATTTATGTGTACGTGCGCGTGTGTGTATGTGTGTGTGTGTGTGTTTGTTTGTGTGTGTGGGGGGGGGGGTGTATGTCCGTATCGAAGATTGGTTTATTTATTTTGAGAAAACGTTGAGAGTGCAATTTCCTTTATTGCATTGAACTGTATACGGATGCCTGTTTGAACAATATTGTCATAACATTCTACAAATAAAAATGAAGATTAAGTTTACATAACAATTGTCTCATAACCCTGAGGTCACAAGGAAGTGAGGTGGTAGGTCCCTTAACTTTCATCAAAGTCGGCATTACGAGTGTGATACATCTCTCTCTCTCTCTCTCTCTCTCTCTCTTCTCTCTCTCTCTCTCTCTCTCTCTCTCTCTCTTCTCCTCTTCTCTCTCTCTCTCTCTCTTTCTCTCTCTCTCTCTCTCTCTTTCTCTTCTCTCTCTCTCTTAGTCTCTTCTTTCTCTCTCTCTTAGTCTCTCTCTCTCTTTCTTTTCTCTCTCTCTCTCTTCTCTCTTCTCTTCTCTTAGTCTCTCTCTCTTTCTCCTCCTCTCTCTCTTTCTTCTCTTTTCTCTCTCTCTTCTATCTCCTCCCCCTCTCTCTCTCTCTCTTTTCTCTCTCTCTCTCTTCTCTCTCTCTCTCTCTTATTTTTTTCTTAAGCTAAATTCATCACCCGTAGAAAGCTGTGAGTCAGTGACTCTACCTCTACATAAACAGAGCATCATACCATGAATAATTTTACATATCATTTTCTGCTATATCTTAATTCTGTCTCTCTCTCTCTCTTCTCTCTCTCTCTCTCTCTCTCTCTCCTCTCTCTCTCTCTCTCTCTCTCTTCTCTCTCTCTCTCTCGTTTTTTCTTAACTGTCCCATCTTCTGCGCTGCTTCAATGGCGTTGATCCCTTGCCACTTATCGGAGCTCTTCCACACACCATCATTCCTTAGTTCATTTAATCGAAATTCCAGTCCAAAGCCTGACAGCCGATGGGACTTACTTAGACATTCCTGCCTCGTGCGACGCATGAGACAATGAAAGCGTTCCAATGTGCTCGTTCCCCACAGTCTTAGGGCATCTCTCCAGCATCGGTCCACCAGTTGTAGGTTTCTGTCAGCCGTCTGGTTCCAGTCCATTTTTGATCTTCACCTATCTCGCTGTCCTCCTGGATTCCAGTTCAGGACTTTTGTGGTACGTCTGGAAGACAGCAATCTAGCAGCCTGGTCCACCCACCTCAGCTAACGCTTGTATAGATGCTAGAAATTGGGATCTGTTTGCTTCTTGACCTTACTTCATTTTTTGTCACAAAGTCTTTCCATTTGATACCCAGAATCTTGTGTAGGACACTTTAGCAAATAGGTCAAAGGAGTCAAAGCTTCTTCTCCTGACTTGTTTTCAAGGTGGCACGTTTCACAGCAGTACAGCAAAGTTGACAGGACGTAAAAGCTGTAAAACCGCAATGTCAGGGATGGGAGACAGTGAAATGTTAATTAAGCTTCCCACCGAAAAAGACTTTGTACTGGGTCAGTTTATTGAAGGTTTGTCTTGGTGTTGCTTATCAAGTTTTGCTTGCTGCAAAGCGAGCACCATTAACTTCGTGTAGATTCAGGTGATTTTGTCAAGCAGGTTAGATCTATTTTCGACATCTTGGTTTGGGAATTGCTGTGAAAAGCAAATATTTGTTTGTCATCATTGCTGTAGTTGCTGCTGCTGCTGTTGTCTTTGTTGTGTGTAAGCTATAAAAGCTTCTTCTTCTTCTTCTTCTTCTTCTTCTTCGTTCTTCTTCTTCTTCTTCGTCTCTCTTCTTAGTGTTATTACTTATTATTATTATTATTATATTATTATTTTATTATTATTTTCCTATTTTTTCGTTCGGGTTTAGTTAGTTTACCTCTATTGGACATTTTTATTTCAAAAAGATTTTGTTGCACTGTCTGCATACTCCAACTTAGACGGGGAAGAAAAGAAAAAAGTGCAACGATTTCTTGAAGAAAAAAAACAAAAACAAAGAAATGGGACCGGAAAGGCAGACAACGGCAGGGGAAGAGGGCAAAGAAACAATGAGAAACATAGAAAATGGAAACATTCTATCTCAGAACTTCCAAAAGGTGAGAATACTATCAAAGAATCCTTACCTCCTCCCTCTAAATATCCCAGTAGAGAAATGTGTATCTTTTTTATAAAGGGGGAAGAGAAAATAGTCTTAATTGGAACTTAACATTTTTGGTCTTTAGTCTTCTCAATTTTGCTCTTCAAAATATTGACAACCATTGTAAGTCTGCCCCGTGTTCTGCACTTTCACAAGTTTTCCCACACACTTTGATACTTGTCATCCTTGCTGTCTGTCTCTGTTCCCTTTCATCACAAGTCTCTGGAACAAACAGACCCACATAATTAGCCAGAAAAACGAGGTCCTAACCGCCACAGTTCAATCATATCACAATCAAGAAGCACACACATTGAACATGGAGAGCCATTAGCTGGACAGCTCATGTTCCTACTAATCATTTTTTTTTTTTCTTAAGGCTGGCCAGCTCATGTTCCAATAAACCTTTTTTTTCTATGCATTGGTCTCTTTTTACTTTCTGACGTGTGTTAACGCCCTATCGGTATGGAAGCAGGTGTTTTCCATCCCGAGTAACATCTCCTCCCAGGAACACTTAGCGCCGGCGTAGTTCGTCACACCAAAGGAAATCCTACCGTGCTGCCCAATTCCGGTTTACACTGAGGAAACTGTACCGTATTCTCTTGTGTACATCGCCTTGAGTGTGTGAGGTGTAATGTATGTGCTTTCTATTATATATTGCTGCTTGTGGATACCAAACGGAGAGTTTTGCTGATGGCAGTAAAATGTGTCAATGAGAGTCTCTTCTCTCGTACGTTTGTACTTAAACAATCTCTCTCTCTTCTCTCTCTCTCTCTCTCTCTCTCTCTCTCTCTCTCTCTCTCTCTCTCTCTCTCTCTCTCTCTCTCTCTCTTCCTCTCTCTCTCTCTCTCTCTCTCTCTCTCTCTCTCCTTCCCCTCTCTCTTTCTCTCTTTTTCTTTCTGTATGTCTCTCTCCTCT
>JAPXFY010000012.1:73716322-73733822 GCA_030674185.1 Monoplex corrugatus
TTGTCTGTGTCTAGCGTATTTGTGTTTGTCTGTGTCTAGCGCTATTTGTGTTTGTCTGTGTCTATCGCTATTTGTGTTCTTCTGTGAAGTGGGATGGGGTGAAGAAAGAAGCGTGGAACAGGATCACGGGCCGCTGAATGTCCTGATGACGCAGAGACGTGAGTGTGAAATTGAGCCCTGAGCAATTACTAGAAGTGTCTGTGATAGTTTTGAGTAGAATAAAAATGGGCGACGTTTAACTTCAGACCTGGTGTGAAGTAACTTTATGTTGCCAAGTTTTCTCCTAATAAGGGACCGCTCACGTCAGCGTCACGCAGTGGGTTAGCGTTGAGTGAAGCCCAATTTAACCCATTAGCTGTTGGCCATATCTCTCCAGGCACATGCCTCTCTTCGTTTCTTTTTCGATGACTTTGCGCTAAAAACTTTTTTTCTGAAAAGGGAGAGTGGGGAGGATAGTAGCAGAAAGCACTGAATGTCCTGGTGAAGTTTGAACGTGAGATTCAGCTTCCTTCCAGCTCAGGGTGATTGGGAGAATCTGTGACTGTTTCAGTAAAAAAAACAGTTTATAGATTTCGGTTCTCATACACCGTGTAATCAAGAGGCCTGCCTTGAGTTTCAATCTGAGTTTGTTCAAGAGGGATACACGACGCTCGGATAAAGCCATATGCGCTTCACCTAAATCTGCCGATGATAATCTAGAGGACTCCTTACGAGCCCGCTCAAAACGTTATGATCTGTCAAGGTTTTGACGTGGAAGCAGGCACTTGGAGGAGGGGTGAACTTCATCATCGTCATCATCATGTGCCCTGCCACTGGCGTTGGCAATCATGACCCTCCATACGAATCTATCCCTTGTCTTTGCAAGGGTCTTCACTCAACGCTAACTCACTGCGTGACGCTCCCACCCTCTCTGTCTTCAGCCACCCGGCAAGTCCGTCCAATATTTTCTCCCTGGGTCGTCTGCCTGGTGTTCTCTTTCCCTCCAGCTTTCCTGTTATGCCAGGACCTATGAAAGACTAATCTGACAATACAAGCGTGACTGGAGCATAAGGATAAGCTGTTTTTATAAAGATGACAGAGATACCAGTGTTTAGGTTGCGGGCTGATATTAGATTTGAAATATCAGATCTTGAGTCAACGGCTCTGCCAACAGACCCAGACAACCCACGTCACAGAAACTGACTGTTGTGAAGGTGAAACCTACGACCCCTGCATTCCCAGCTTGGCGTTGTAACCATGGGAGTTAGCACTGAGTACATGGGCTGGCTGGCTCTTTCTCTGTAGCTAGGACTCGAAGATGGCATGTCTTTAGCTCAGTTATACTTTGCACAATAAACTTTGGCTTGTATGCTGACTATCTGAATGCTCCAATTCTTCTGGTAGTGTCATTGTTTCATATGGCACGTTCTCCTCTCCATTTCAAGATCCTGTCATTATCATTATTATCATCATCATCATCATCATCATCATCATCATCATCATCATGTGTTCTCTTGCATGCCGTTGGTGATCATGGCCCTCCATACGAATCTATCTTTTGTCACTGCAAGTACATCTCACACCCTCTCAAGATCCTATCGGCGCATAAGATTCTGCACAGAGTTAAGGCGTCTGCCAGACTTGGGTGGAGTGCATGTGGAATTGACCGAGTCCGATGAATCCCTCTTAAATAAACACTAAACTCGATACGCTCACTTGGAATGCAAAAGTTAATGATACTGAGTTTTGAGTTGTGATGAATCCCAGTGTGAATCCCAGTGAGCCTTCCATGTATGTCAGTCACCTTAATGACCACACCGGCACGGCGCAATGGCTTCACAATATGACAACTCTAGCAATTAGCATGTCCCTGTGCGCTGGACATTTCCATAAACATCCCAATATATGTGTCGTTCTGTCATTCTTGTCAGTGGATTGCATAGTCTGTAACGTGTTCTAGTTCCTGTTTTTATTTCTTTGTCTTTTTTTTTTTTTTTTTTTAAAGAGAGAGGTGGATACCGACAGAGAAACAGTGTAGATTATTTTTACGGTTATCCTGGATTTCTTTAAATCTATTTCATATATTTTTCTTTTTTTTTAAGTTTCGAACGAAAGCACCTTCAAGGTCACATTATTCTTGAGCAATATAAAAATGTTGATTTCCTGTGATAATTTACTATTCAAAAAAGGGAGGGTATCAGAACTGCTTGACCATTTTCTGCGTCATAGTAACGAAAAACACGATAATAGTTTGACTTGCAAAGGAAACCCTGGCTCTCGTTGATTGACTGGAATTTCAGGAACTCAGTCTCTAAGCACACAAGAACAAACGTTTAAAAGTTCTTATTTATCAGTTTATCTATTTTAGTCAACACAATGCCTGATGATGCTTTCCAACATGCAGTATTTGAAGGTAATGACATAGACGTTTTGGGTCTGACAGAAAGGAAAGAAGACTGGCACAAAGTGGAATTTAACATTTCTCAAAGTAGAGTTTAACGTTTCTCGTTTAACATTTCTCAATCTACCTACACTCGTCTCCTAAACTTTGTGTCTGTAACATATTTCTGTGGCTTGACCGCCATTTCAGGTTAGTCTCCGGTGTTTTTCTCCTGCATTTTTCACTGTAATGGTTCACGCACCCACACACCCAGCCGCACACACCCACTTTGATACTGGCATGCTGCCTGTCATTTCCTCCATGACAACGCTGTTGAACCAGCAGGCCTCCACAAGTGGAAGGCTGTGACCGCCACGTTTCAATCAGGCCACAATCCAGAAGCACACAGACTGAGCTTGGAGGGCCGTTGACTGACTGTCCCTGTGTTTCTCCTGCTGGTCATCGCCTTTGTAAACATGTGCATGTCTTCACTTTTTCAATCTCCCTTTTTCAAGTATGTGTGTGTGTGTAGGGGGGATGAGTGTATTTGTGTGTGTGAGTGTGTGCTTGTGTGTATGTGTGTATGAGTGTGTGTGTTTGTGTGTGTGTGTGTTTGTGTGTGTGTGTGTGTGTGTGTGTGTGTGTGTGTGTGTGTGTGTGTGTGTGTGTGTGGTTGTGTGTGTGTGTGTGTGTGTGGTTGTGTGTGTGTGTGTGTGTGTATGGTTGTGTGTGTGTGGCATGTGTGTGAGTGTGTGTATGTGTGTGTGGGAGAGTGTCTGTCTGTCTGTCCGTCTGTCTGTCTGTCTGTTTCTAACTGTAACAAAACATGGTAGCAAGATTTTCTCAACTGTTTCTGGATAGATCTTTACTAAATTCGGGTCAAATGTTAAATTTCAGTCTCTCAAGATTACGTCTCCGCGTTCGGAATACATTCCACATGCACTGACTTGTGATGAAAAAAATCCAAAATAATCATGTCATAAGCCATATATGCTTAGCTAAGTGTTGAAGTAATACCTAGCGTCTGGGTTTTGTTGTTTGTTTGTTTGTTTGTTTGTTTTGTTTGTTTCTTTCTTTGTTTGTTTGTTTGTTTGTTTTCGGTCTGCCTTTGTATTAACTTGTCACTGAAATAATTAAGTTATACTGTAATGAAAAGTATATCTCTATATCACCGTGTGCAACAATAACAACAGCCCTGTGGAAATGATTGAAAAACACATTCAGCCACCCAGTATGAACTGACTGCATCAAAATCCTACACATTTTATCACAGAAGCCCAACCCCAAACAACACAATCAAGCCCCCCCCCCCCCTCCTCGCTATCAGTTTACCAACACAATATATCATCTCCAATCACCGTAATCCCTTCAACCCGATCATTCTCCACCCCCAGTCTCTAAAACAATCATATTCTGTCTACTACATTCTTCATCACTTTCCCTGTAACTGTGTTTTCCGTTTCTTTGATTTCCGATTCAGTGAAAGCCCAAACTCTTTCTGTTCCACGCTGCGCGAGTTTGCACAGTGTTATAGATGAGACAGTACCAACGTTTGTCTGATTACTAATGGGTCTTGTTTTTCCTTTCATGGTGGATTTTTGGCCACTTCCTCTGACTGTTTCTTTGTGAGTAAGATGGTTGATGGTATGATGACCCACATCTTGTTCGCAAAGGTATGAATTTAAATCCTGAAGACCTGAGATCTTCCAGGATGTAAGAGTCTTGTCGTTGTGGCATTACTTGCAAAAGTCTTGTCAACTCTGTGGACAATTGAGGAGTTGTGAATACGTAAGTGTGAAAGACAAGGTGTGAAAGTCAAGGCAACATAGATATAGATAAGTGTAAAAGCAGTTTATATATATAAATGTATGCATATATATATACATATATATATATAATGTGTGTGTGTTTGTGTGTGTGTGTGTGTGTGTGTGTGTGTGTGCGTGTGTATGCGTGGTGTGTGCGTGTGTGTGCGTGTGTTTGCGTGTGCGTCTGTGTGTGTGCGTGTGCGTGTGTCTGTGTGCGTCTGTGTCTGTACGCGCGCGTGTATATTTATGTATACATAAATAAATAAAGATATATATATATATATATAGGCCTACATGTATATATTATATATATATATATATATATATATATATGTACATGTCTGTGTGTGCGCACGCGAGCGTGTGTGTGTGTGTGTGTGCGCGCGCGCATGTGTAGAGAGATGTGTGTGTTTGCGTGTGTGGTGGTGGTCTTTGATTTAATGTCTATTCACTAAAGTGATTTTAGACACACACACACACACACAAAAAAAAAAAACTTGAGGAGAAAAGAGGATTAACGATTGAAACAGCAAAACTGGCCAACCATAACATTGAACATGAGAAGTAACAGAACGTTAAAGATAATTCGCTATAGGAGTTTTTGACAGGCTAACAAAAAATTCATATGTTAAGGATGATGAGGCAAATATGTCAGAAACTGTCTTCGTTAATAGCGTAGGTATATATCGTTTTACCCGAACACATGAAAGAATATGACTATGTGTTATCTTCTTTCCACACAGACACACTATATTCCTAGTGTATTTTGTTTTGAATGCATCAAGTTTCCACCTATACATAAGGGATTGTATACTTCTGCTGGCAGGAAGCTGCTTCGGTGTTTTGCTAATTTCAAAGTTCATGTAACATTTTTCATACTTTTTCTGTTTATCTTGAAACTGCTTCCATACATAGGTGTCCACTAAGGTATAACACTCATGCAATGAGAGGGAAAGTTGTATATGATTTGAATCTGGGGAGCTCTTTGCCCCCCGTTTGGCAGCCCTATCAACCATATCATTGTAATAAAAAGAACTATGAGATGGTATCCACCAGAAAGTAATGTCAGTGCCTCTTAAGGATAAACTATTAATCAAGTGAGTAATTTCCAATATCATTTCAGATTTGTTTGTAATTTGATAATTCAAGAGCTTGAAGTACTGATTTTGAATCAACGCAAAAAAGTATCTGGGGAATCGTCCTAAAAAGATTTATCATATAATTCAAAGCCATTAAGATTGCAAAGAGTTCTGCAGTAAAGACAGATTTATTAAGTCCTATATAGAAAGATTTCTCAATTTTGAGAGCAGGTATTAAAAACGCTGAGCCTGCTTGTCTTTCAATTATTGATCCATCAGTGTAAACTTTCAAATGATCGGAATAAAAGTCTTCTATATGACTTTTAACTTGACTTGCCAGTAAGTTGATATTATCTTCTTTTTTTAAGTCAGTGTGGTATATGTCAAATCGTGCTCTTTGAAGTTTGCCCAAATGGGTACTGGTGAAAACGAAGGTCTTAAAGTTACTGGATTTGTTTCTAGATCAATTCCAGAGCCTTTCATAACATCAGCTGTAAATGTTGCAAGTGTGACCTGCGAGGATATTGATTTAGCTCTTTTCGGAAAGTCGGTGTCTGATCTTACTTTTGTCTCTGTTTCGATGCTGTTTTCTATGGTGGTATTTCTTAATAACAGAAATTTAGAAGAAGCGACTTTCCTTTGTTCATCAAGCGGCAACAATTTGATTGCATTGTATGTGCAAAGGCAAGAGGCATGCATTGGAAGACCCAATGCAAATTTGAAACCTTTACAATCTATGCTCTGCAGATTTGTTAGTAAGTGTTTTGGTGCACTGAAGAAGATTTCTTGGGCATAGGTTAATTTAGATCTAATAAGTGATTTACAGAGATGAACAAGTGTTGATGTATCTTGTCCCCATATCTGTTTGCGAACTATTTTCAAGAAATTTAAAGTTTTTTGAGCTTTGGTTAATAAGTATTCAATATGCTGATTCCAAGATAATTTCGCTGTAAGGAAAACTCCTAAGAATTTAATCGACTCGTTATACTGAAGAAGAGTATCTCCCAGTTTGAATGTGGGAATGTTTGCTGGGTTAGCTCCACTGTTAAACAAAACTATCTTTGTTTTTTCCACGGATAGATGCAGTCCATTTTCTACCATATATCGTGCTATTTTATCAAGCTCTAATTGATAACATTTACGTGTATAATTAAGACAGCGCAAAGGAGTTTTTCTTTTCATATTTACCTGCATCCACATGCATAAATCGTCAGCATATTGAGCTAAAATTACATGTTTAGAAATTTTACTGGGTAAGTCATGCAAAAATATCATGAAGAGAAGGGGAGCAATAACGGATCCCTGAGGGATACCCATTTGAAGAAATCGTTTTGTGGAATACACATTTTCGATCCTTGTTTGAATTACACGGTCTTCTAAGAAGCATTTGACATAATCAAAAATGTGACCTGTTAGCCCAATACTTTTCAATTTGAGTAATAATCGGGAGTGCCATACTTGGTCGTATGCTTTAGTTATATAAAAAAATGTAGCTAAAACACATTGGCGTCTGGCAAATTGTTGTTTGATATTAGTGGTTAGCTTTGTTAGGAGTTCCACTGGTGACCTGCCTTTTCTAAATCCTGCCTGATTCACTGGTAATATGTTATTCTTTTCACAGTAGTGCATCAATCTCTTTAAAATTATTTTCTCCATTAGTTTACATACGTGTGATGTTATTGCAATTGGCCTATAGTTTTTCAAGTCAGTATTACATTTACCTGCTTTTAGTATAGGAACCACTATTGATTGTTTCCAATAGTCAGGCAGTTTGCCGCTGTTCCAGCATTTTTTAAACATACTATGTAGCAAGTTTAAAAAATTTTCTGGTAAATTTTTCAACATCTCATTTGAAATTGCATCAAATCCTACTGATGTCTTTTTATTTGGAATTGACTTAATGGCATCTATTAATTCTTGGAGCGTGATTGGTGTATTTACATAGTGCGTATTATCTGGGGCAGGATCCTTGTATGCGTCGGTCTTTTCTTCCTGTACCATATAATTTCTTCTAGAGGCAGGAAGTCCTTCTATTCGACAGACCTCTGCAAACATGTCTGCAAAAGCTTCTGCTTTCTCCCGTGAGCTAGGTAGAGGGTTGTTTTCTAGCTTTACTGGAATTGATGGTAACTTGATCCCATTTTTCATTGTTTTCAGTTTTTCCCAAATCCTTTTGCATATCTTTATGGTCACTTACTTCACATGTACAAAAAGATGTCCAGTATTGTTCTTTCGCTTGTTCTATGACTCTGTTACAGTTTATATTGGCACTTTTCATTGCCGTATGATTTTCAGATGACCTGTTCGCTATATATTGTTTGTATTTTTCTTTCTTTTCGTTGACTGCCTTTTCACAGTCTTTATTCCACCAGACGTTTCCAAGATGTTTTCCTGTTTTTGACACTTTAAGTTCTGGAATTGAAATGTTTGCAGCCCTTATGAGTGACTTACAGAAATATGTGTACATATTGTTTAAGGTCATTGTTTCAGATAGATCTGTTCTTGTATTTCGTAGGAAAGCTTAAAAACTGGGCCAATCTGCGAATTTATAGTTAAACTTGGGTAGACTATCTTGTGGTATTGCATCAAACTCAGTGATATGGTTAAGGGTAAGAAGTATGGGGATGTGATCTGATCCCAACAAGTCATCCTCTGTTTGCCATGTGGCATTTGGTGCTAACGATGGTGAGATTAAGGTAAGGTCGATGGCTGTGGGTCTGTGGGTTGGTATATCAAGGACACGGGTAACGTGTCCGTTGTTTAGTAAGTATAAATTGGAATCTATAATATTTTCAATCAACCTGTTGCTAGTTATGTTTTTACAATTCTTGTCCCAAAATGGGGCATGTGCATTAAAATCACCACCAACTATCCACTTGTCACGTTGGTCATGAAAATGTTTCAGCCACTCAGTATTCACAGAATCGGGACCTCTCGGTAGATAAACAGAGGCCAAATTCAGAACTAATGATGATGAACATTTTATAATAATTGCACACGAAGAAATAGATGAGGACGATTTTGGTACTGGTGACGATCTTTCACTGTAGTTCAGTCCTTCACGAACATATATAGCTGTTTGTATTCGGCCACCGTCATTGATAGAGTCATATACTGGTGGATAATAAAACCCCGATATTTTAGGTATATTAGTCTTGGTGGTATTCAGCGATTGTAGAAGCAAGACTTGGATGTTTCTAGTAGATAGATAGTATTAGTTACTCAAATAGGAAATGTTTTTATCAATGGAAACGTATGTTCCACTGAACAATGTTGATGTCACTGACTACACACCTTTTCATGATGAACAGTTGAAATAAACTTGGAGTAGTATCCAACATTTAGATAATTAGATAATCAATTAATTTAACGTTCAAGTAAAATTTATCATAAGTAAACAAACAAGTATATAAGTAAAACAGTAGAGTTGAGTACTGAACAGAGAGGAACTGAATCTGGGCTGAATCTAAAATGACCTGAATCTAAAATGACCAGGGAGGGAAGAAAAACTGAGGGTGAAAGCCGGGTCTTGATTGATGGCGTTGATGGGTTGATCTCCTCCTCGGTTTTTCCCAAAAAAGTTGATGGATGTGCCTCCCTATATTTCTGGCCAGAACGCTCGCCCCTCTGGTGGTCGGATGAACATCGTCCTGGCTGACTTGGGTGTAGCGGCTTGTTTGCAGATTATCGTGGCTGATGTAGTTGACATTTGCTGCGTTGAGAAGTCTCTCTTTGGTCAGGGCATTAAGGAGCTCCCTTTTCACGTTTAGGTGCTTGTTTCGAACAGGAGCGACCTGACTTATTATTACCTTGGCTTTTGGAAATTGGGTGTTAATTGAATTTACACAAAAGTCTAGATTGGTAGTACATACATTTGGCTCCTTTGTTTTTAGATCTGTTATACCGACGTGTAAAAGAACGCAGTCAGGTTCAGGTGTCAGCTCTTCTTGAGAATTTTCAATAGCTCGCTTACAGTCCTCGATGGTACGTATTTTTCTCGTCGCCACCTGGAAACCGTAGGACGATCCTAATCTCTGTCCATCCACTTTATTCAAGACAGAGTCATGGATAATGAGGGCACGTGGGAGATCACTGGACTTAGATCTGGTATCTGTAGATATAGTAGTTTTGACGTCACGTTTTGGTTCGGTAAAGACGTCATGTTTTCGCTTGATGGCAGTTCTCTGTCCAAGATGTACGTTTTCCTGTAGGCCTACTTCTGCTTTGGGCGGTTGAGCTGCGCATTCCGCGTATGTTGCAAATTTGTCCATCGGTGATGTGGTGGAAAAGTCACCGTGGACTGCGGAATCAGTCTGGCACGCTGTGGTGGTGGTAGTTATCGTGCACTTTTTGACTTCGCGCAGCTCTTGTAACATTTTGTTGTTTTCTTGCTGAAGTTTTCTTTGTGAGTGAAGCATGTCTGTGAGTCGGCCGATTTGCATGGACATTTGATGTATTGTGCTTTTGAGATTCTGTATTTCGCTTACCGCCTCTTGACAGCCACATGATGGTACTGACTGTGGTTGTGGAGGTGGTGGCTGACTCGTGGACGGCAAACTTGTCTGGTGGAAGCTATCACTTTTGGCAAGATTGTCATCATCCTGGATGTTGCAGATGGATGGCGTCTCGGTTTTGGTGGTGGCTAACTTGGTGGTGGTGGTCTTGGCTTTCTCCTCGATGGGACAACGTTTTGAGCGTGTCATTTT
Source organism: Monoplex corrugatus (assembly GCA_030674185.1). Taxonomy (NCBI): domain Eukaryota; kingdom Metazoa; phylum Mollusca; class Gastropoda; order Littorinimorpha; family Ranellidae; genus Monoplex; species Monoplex corrugatus. The sequence continues at coordinate 73,726,275 of JAPXFY010000012.1, forward strand.
CTGCCCAGTTGATTCCTCTCTTAAACCGTTCAGTTAGTAAGCCGCCATCTTGGCGTAGGAATCTCTTTTGCGTGTGTGTGTGTGTGTATGTGTGTGTGTGTGTGTGTGTGTGTGTGTCGATGCTACTTGTGAATTTGCGTACACAGCAGAGTTCTCGCATTTTGTACACATGATTCAAAACCACTAGAAAATCGTTCACCTGGCCCGTTCATCAGACAGTTTCTGCACTATTGTAGTATTTACTATTTACTTAATGTCTGCCATAGACCTCAGATCTCATCTCATCTAATTTGTTAGATAATGACAATGCATTGTTACATAAAACAAAAGACCGCTGCTCACTGTGTGTGTGTGTGTGTGTGTGTGTGTGTGTGTGTGTGTGTGCGTGCGTGCGTGCGTGCGTGCGTGCGTGTGTGCGTGCGTGCGTGTGTGTGGTGCGTGCGTGCGTGCGTGTGTGTGCATGGGTGCGTGCGTGTGTGGGCGCTTGCGTACGTGCGTGCATGTGTATGTGTGTGTGTGTGTGCGACCGTGCGTGCGTGTGTGCATGCGTGCGTACATGCTTGTATGTTTGTGTGCGTGCGTGCGTCCGTGTGTGTTGTGTTGTACTGTTCTGTGGTTCGTTCCTTGATTTAACGTCTTTTCACTATAAGTGATATTAGACGGGTAAAAATGGCATGGAGGATGATTTTTTTTTTTGGGGGGGGGGGGGGGGGGGGGGAGAGGGGACAGAGGGGAACAGAGTAAGAGACGGAAAAAAAATTAAAAGGAATCGGCAAGGTTTTTAGAAAAAGGATATGGATGAACAGAGAAATGAAACTAGAACAACGCTAACATTAAATGTAAAAGAAAACATCGTCATAAAAAACAAAACAAAACAAAATAAAATAATAATAATTAAAATAATAACCTTAAAGTAACGCATTAACAGGACTGTGAACCAATGATTCTGAAATTTTAACTAACAGAACTTGATCTGATATTACTTCTTTAAAATGCTTTTCAAAGTAGTTTCCTTGTGTAAACATCTTTGGTAAGAAATAACGAAGCTTTCTGCAGTAAAACAAACAGTGATACAATGTGAATTGTTCACCGCAAATACATAAAACGTTTTTACAATATTTAGTTTTCAAAGCGTTCATTTGAATACGAAAATATGTGGTAACAATTGATCTCAAATGATATAACGAAGAATACTGCATTTTTTTACAGATATTTTGAACTGAAAGTTTGATTCTTTTTTGGGACACAAATTTTTCATTTAAATGTTCATGAAATCGAATCCATGATGCTAATTCTAGCGAGTTGTAAGCTTCTTTTACCGAGGTGTTAACATGTAATTCTATGGAATTTTCAGAATTGAGTGCACCGGATTTAGCTGCTCTGTCAACTACGTTGTTGCCTTGAAGACCAACGTGAGAAGGCACCCAGCATAAACTGATTTCCGAGCCATTTATCTTTAAACAGTGTATTAGATGATTTGCCTCAATTTTTAAATCAGGTCTTGTGTCTGTATCAAAAGACTGTAAGGCATATAATACAGATTTTGAATCAACAAACAGAACTACTTTGAAAGACACAGGCCGAAGGCTTATTAAATAATGCAACGCTTGAACAACAGTGACCAGTTCTGCTGTATATATAGATACATTTGTTCCAATGAAAAAAGACTTTTTAATGTTAAATTCTGGAACATAAAACGCTACTCCAGCGCTCTGATTTGCTAAGACTGACCCATCGGTAAAAATGTGGAGGTGGGTACGGTACTTTTCATCGATGTGTTCACAAGCTGTGGATAGCGTAATGTTGACATTATCATCTTTTTTAACGTCTGCATAATCGAGATCAAACGTGGCCTTTAGCATTTCCCATGTAGGGATAGGCGTTAACGTTGGTTTCTCGGCTATTTCATCCATAGTTATGTTGGATTGTTTGATCAGGTCAGATATGTAAGTTGCGGTTGTAATTTGTGATGAAATGTTTTTTGCTCGTTTTGGAAAGTCAATATCAGACCTGATTTTAATTTCTTTGCTCACAAAATTATTCGCTTGTGAAGTAGTTCTAATTGCAAACTTTGCTGTAACTAGCTCACGATGGTTGTTTAGAGGTAGAATTCCAGCAGCTTTGTACGTTACCAGAGTAGAAGCATGAGTTGGTACACCTAGTGCAATTTTAAGACTTTTGCAGTCCAAGTTCTGAATCTTTTTTAGTAAATATTTAGGTGCATTGAAAAAATTTCTTGCGCGTAGGATAATTTAGACCTGACCAGCGCTGTTGACAGATGAATCAATGGTGTGCGTGTGTGTGTGTGTGTGTGTGTATGTGTGTGTGTGTGTGTGTGTGTGTGTGTGTGTGTGTGTGTGTGTGTGTGTGTGTGTGTTGTTGTTGTTGTTGTTGTTGTTGCTACTTGTGAATTAGTGTATGCAGTGGCGTTCTCGGATTTTGTACACATGATTCAAAACCACGAGAAAATCACTCCCCTGGCCCCTTCAGCAGACAACCAATCTACCTAGCTAATCTACCATTTACTATTAATTTACTGTTTACTTAATGTCCACCCCAGACTTCAGATCTCATCTGATTCAATTTGTTTTATAATGACAATTCATTGTTACGTAACACAAAAGACCGCTCTTCACTCATTCCTCCTCAATTCCCTTACTCCCCCCCCCCCCCTCAATTAATCAAGAGGCCAATAACATCAGCCCATTGTTATAACAGACAAAGCAAAACCTATTTATGTAAAGACGAATGACGTCAAAAGCCAAACGATGGACAAAGACGACAGACAATGGTAGCCCCACCCACATCTAGAATCACTTAGGTTGAAACCTATAGATGGTCAGTGGCGTTTGTTTGTCTGGAACACAATCTGGAAGTAGCGATAGATTCTATTCGATGTTGATTCAGATTAGATCAACCGAGAGACTGAAAATAGACAGCAACATGGAAGTCAAAGCTGTATGTATGCACGCAGTAGATGACCCTTTCCTTTCTAAGCTCTTGGATACGTCCTTTCTCTGATTAGGTTAACCCTTTGACTGCCGCACTCTATCCACCAACTGCAAAAACTTAACCCTTTGACTCCTTCACCCTATCCACCAGCTTCCTGGATAGGATGAGAAAGTCAAACGGTTAAGTTTTTGCTTCGCAAGCATGGTTGACAATGCTGGAAAGAGTGCGGGAGTCAAAGGGTTAAAGTTGAATGATGTCACCAGTCTCAGCCAATTGGATAAAGCGGACTTCGACACTGACCTGGGTTCAATGCCAGTTTTTAGGATGATGTTATTATTAGAGTGCATTACATATAATGGATTTAGTTACTGAAAGCTTATTTGTATTTAAAGATGTGCTATTTCAGCTCAGCGCAGACATTATTTCTGATGCTGGTAAGTGGGTTCTGATAGTCCGGTGTGTTCCATTGTTCACTGCCATATTCATGAAATTGATTAGTCAGTTAATAGAAGATGCACATCAGAAATAGCCAGCAGAATCGGCCCAGCTAAACAGCATTCAGGAAAACGAAAAGTGTTCTTACCAATAAATGCCTATCAATTAACAACAGGGAGAGAGTTCTTCAGTGTTATAGAGAACCGATATTGTTGTACGGATATTAAGCGTGGACAGTCAACACGCAAAGTCAGAACAAGATTGAGACAGCTGAAATGTGGTTTCTAAGAAGAACGTTAAGAGTTCCTTGCACATCAAAGAAAACAAACGAGACAGTCTTGAAGGAGGCAGACACAAAAAGAAGATTAATGAAGATTAGGAAAAGACAAGCAATATGTAGAGGGCATTTTATGAGGCAGGAGAAATGAGAGCACCTGGTCAAAACAGGAAAACTGGAGGGGAAAAGAGCACTAGGTAGACCCAGGGAAAAATATTGGACGGACTTCCGCAGTGAATGAGAAGTACTTGCAGCGACAAAGGATAGGGTCATGATCGTCAACACCATGCCGCAGGGCACATGATGATGACAGACAGGCAACAGGCAGACAGCAGACAGGCAGACAGGCAGACAAACAGGTGGGTGGGCAGATGTATAGATAGGCATGTAGGTAGGTTTATAGACAGGTAGGTAGACAGGTATGCAGGTTGGTAGGCTGTTTGTGTGCCTGTCAGTGAACTATAACGTGTTAGCAAAGATTTCCCAGCTGCTAATGAACGGAATTTTTTTTTTTTTTAGTAATCTAGAAACACAGGTCTGGGTCAGATGTGAGTTTTGAATCTATATAATCAACTGGGTGTGATCCTTTTGGTCAGTTCCATGTGTGTGTGTGTGTGTGTGTGTGTGTGTGTGTGTGTGTGTGTGTGTGTGTGTGTGTGTGTGTGTGTGTGTGTGTGTGTGTGTGTGTATGTGTGTGTGTGTGTGTGAGTGTGATCCTTTAGGTCAGTTGCAATGTGTGTATGTGTGTGTATGTGGGTGTTGTGTGTGTGTGCGCGCACGCGCGCGCATGTGTGTGTGTATGTGTGGTGTGTGGGGGTGTGCGCGCGTGGGCGTGTGTGGTGTGTGTGTGTGTGTATGTGTGTGTGTGTGTGTTCGTGTGTGTGCGTGCGTGAGTGGACGCGGTTATGTGTATTTGTGTTTGCGCGTGTACGTGTGCGCGTATTTGTGTGCGCGTATTTGTGTGTGTGTGTGTGTGTGTGTGTGTGTGTGTGTGTGTGTGTGTGTGTGTGTGTGTGTGTGTGTGTGTGGTGTGTGTGTGTTTCCGTGTGTGTGTTTCCGTGTGTGTGTTTCCGTGTGTGTGCGTGTGTGTGTGTGTGTGTTTGTATGTGAGCCTGTATATTTGCGTGTGTGTGTTTGTGTGTGTATGTGTGTGTGTGTGTGCGTGTTTATGTATGTGTGTGTGTGCCTGTGTACATTTGTTTGATGTGTGTCACTCTGTGTGTGCGCGCGCACGCGTGGCTGTGGATATGCATGCATAGTCTGTAATTCTCAAACATCAACCATGTATGTACATTTGTGTCATTTTCAGTGCAAGCCAGGCGTGGTAGGGTTGCCAGACACACCTGTGGCACTGCACGAGATCAACCTGGAGGAGCTGTTACCTCGCTACGCCCCTCCCGTCAAACCCACAGGTCGCCTCAAACTGCAACTTCAGTTCAATGAGGACAAAACCACCCTCAACATTATCGTCATTGAGGTAAGCCAGTCACTCAGTTGCCTCATCATATGTCGGGTTTAGAAAAGATGTTTGTCGTGTTGTGTAAATGAAACCAGAAAGTATAAACAAGATGGTCAAGCCATTGTTATTACCTCCCTTTTAAATCAAACGTTATCATAGAAAATCTGGATTTTTGTACTTTTTAAGGTCAAGAAGAAGCTTGAAGAAGCATCAGACAAAATGAAACTGTACATGAAGCGAGGGCGATGGAAACTGTCACAACGGTGAATTTAATGTAAATATTGTCCTAAGTTCCCAAATGTTCACGCATCTTCCCCCCAAAAGTGATGATTTTAGATACTTTTTGATCTGTTTCCTTGCCTTGGGTGCTGTTACATTCCAAAATTGATGAATTCACGCGCCACTGATCCAAATTTGGTAACGATCGATCCAGATACAGCTGGAAAAAAAAAACTTGTTCATATGTTATAGCAACAATCACACACTCAAACAGACAAACACGCACACACACACACACACACACACACACACACACACACACACACACACACACACACACACACACACACACGTACATACACGTAGGCGCACAAACACACACACACGCACGCACGCACGCACGTGCGAGCAAGCACGCATACACACACACACACACACACCACACACACATGTTCACACACACACACATACACACACGCACACACACACACACACACACACACACACACACACACACACACACATACACACAGACATCTTCCTGTTGATGCGCAGTAATCCCTCCATTTTTAGAATGGAAACTAACACCAAAAAATCAGTAAATAACCAAGAGGACAGTGACATCAGCCAGAGAAATCTCCAGCGCTGTATAAAGGTCAGCTCGGCTGTGGGCAAATGTATGTGTATGACACTGACACCCCCAAAAAATCAATAAATAAACAAGCTGATAGTGATATCAGCCGGAGAAATATCTAGCCCTGTAGAAAAGTCAGCTAAGCTATGGGCAAAACATTTTGGCAGTGTGGACAAGAAATGGTGGCAGTAGATGGTAGGGTGATGGCAGTGCTTTTCCTGGCCTGCCTACGTTCCATAGCTTGTGCGGTTCTGGTGGTTTCGTAGATTTTCGAGCCTTTGTGAACATCCGATCGCCGCTTTCCTCTGTCCAGAGCTGTCTCCTGTGTATCGGGGCTGACGTTGAAGGCCTTTAGTGACGCTTTCGGCATATCTTTGAAACGCTTCTTCTGACCTCCTTGGGAGCGTTTGTCTTGCTGTAGTTCGCCAAATAACCGTTTCTTTGGAAGCCGGTGATCTGACATGCAAACTACATGTCCTACGCATTGCAATTGTGACTGCATCAACATGGTGTAGATGCTAGGCATGCTGGCGCTAGCGAGGATCTCAGTGTCTGGCATCTTGGCTTGCCACTTTATTCCAAGAAGCTTTCTGAGGTAGGTGGTGTAGAAGTGGTTCCACTTCCTAGCATGATGCTGATAAACCGTCCATGTTTCACATCTATAGAACAGTGTGGTGAGAACTATGGCTTAGTACACCTTGGTCTTAGTCTTTTGGGTGATGCTTCTTCTGTTCCACACGTTTGTCTGGAGTCTGCCTAAGGCAGCACTCACTTTGGCAAGTCTGTTACTCACCTCATCATTGATGGCAACATTTCTGGAGAGGATGCTGCCAAGGTAGGTGGACTTCTTTACCACAGACAGTCGTTACCCGTTAACAGTGATGTTGGGATCTGAGTAGGGTTTGCCTGGCGCTGGTTGATACATGACTTAAGTCTTTTTCATACTGATTGTTTGGCCGAAATTGTTCCAAGCATCAGTGAATTTGTCAACATTGCAGTACATGTCATCTTTGGAAGAGGATTTGTGGGCACAGTCATCAGCAAACAGGAATTCATTGATAGTGTTTGTCAGAATCTTCATTTTTCCTTGAAGCCTCCTGGGGTTGAAAGTGACTCGTCATTACGGTACCTGATGCCTATGCCTGCGTACGAGTCTCTGAAAGCGTCAGTTAGCATGGCAGACAACATGAGACTGAACAGGGTGGAGGCAAGAACACAACCCTATTTCACTCCATTTGATACAGAAAATGGCTTGGAGGTCTCTCCATAGTCTTGAACTCTGGCTAGTATGCCATCATGCAGTTGGTGTACAATGGTGATGAATTGTCTGGGGCATCTGTACTTCACCATGAATCTCCAAAGACCCTCTCTATTAACAGTGTCGAAGGCCTTGGTCAGATCGACGTAGATGTAATACAGGTAGATGTTCTGTTCCTGACATTTCTGCCGAAGCTGTCTAGCAGCAAACACCATGCCAATAGACTCACGTTCCTTCCAGAAGCCAGAATGGCTGTCTGGTACGAGACTTTTCTCGAGATGTGTGTTGATACAATTGAGGAGGACTCTGGCCAA
>JAPXFY010000012.1:73743822-73753822 GCA_030674185.1 Monoplex corrugatus
AGAAGGACAGGGTTAGATACATAAGAGAGAGAGGGGGGCAGCCTAGGTATGTTGTCCTGCTCTGCTTGGATATGTGCCACATCTGTCGATATCGTCTTTTCGTGATGACAAAGTGTCAGTACTCTCTTGACTGCACTGGGCAAGTAGATGTTGGGTAGGAGTGGTGTTGAACCAAAAAATTCGTATGAATCTTCGGAGGTCATTTTGTATGGAATGCTTGTAGCTTGGAAAGGTCGCTTTCTGTCGTCTTTTATCAATCTTAGCCATAAAATAAGGTGGAAGGCGGACAGTTCTGATACAGTCTCATTTTGGTGTTGGCGTTGTTCTGGTGGGTGGGTGGGTGGTTAGGTGAGTGGGTGAGAGAGAATTCCAGACGCTGTTAAGTACTAAGACCTTGCTTCTGACTTTGGTGAGACGGCTCTTGATGTTACTGCTTGCTCCACCGCCGTTTTTTTGTTTGTTTGTTTGTTTGTTTGTTTGTTTGTTTGTTGTTTGTTTTGTTGTTGTTGTTTGTTGTTGTTTGTTGTTGTTGTTGTTGTTTTTGACAGTCTTGCCCAGGTAAGCGAACATGTTAGTTGTGAGTAAGTCTGTTCCTTCTACTTGGAATAATGAAGTATTTGGTATGCTCACTGAATGCATCTGTTACCTTCTGACTGGTCTTCAGTCCTTCTCTCTGTGCGAAGATGTTAACAGCGGAAGTTTTTCCTACATGTGCTGCTGAGTGTGAGAGGCCAATGCCAGGTCGTCTGCAAAGTCAACATCTTCCAGTGTTGAAAGTGATTCCATCTGATGCTTCTTGGTTGGTTCTCAGTCATTCGTTTTATCATCCAGTTTATGGACATGTTGAAAAGCAGTAATGACATATGACACATGTAAACAAGTAACATCATCATCATCAGGTGCCTTGCCGCATGGCATTGGCGATCATGGACTTCCATCTGTCTCTATCTCTTGTTGTCTCAAGCATCTCTTCCACCCTCCTTGTCCCCAGCCACTCTGCAAGTCCGTCTAGTATCTTCTCCCTGGGTCTACCCGGTTCTCTCTTTCCCTCCAGCTTTCCCGTTGTGACCAGGTGCTCCAATTCCACTTTCCTCATGAAATGGCCAATAAATGTTGCCTGTCTCTTCCTAATCTTCCTTATGAATAATCTACTTGTGTCTGCCTCCATCAAGACTGTCTCGTTTGTTTTCTTTGCTGTCCATGGAACTCTCAACATTCTTCTTAGAAACCACATCTCGGGTGCCTCAATCTTCTTCTCGCTTTGCTTGTTGACTGTCCACGCCTCGCAACTGTACAACAGTATTGGTTCTACATAACATTCAAGAACTCTCTTCCTGATGTTAATTGATAGGCATTTGTTGGTAAGAATGTTTTTCATCTTCTTGAATGCTGTTTTGGCTTGGCCGATTCTGCTGGCCACCTCTGATGCGCATCTGCCGTCTGATGAAATGATCGTTCCCAGGTATTTAAACTTATCAACCTGTCTCAGGGTTGTGCCGTTTGTTGTTATTTTGCATGAGGGGATTTCATGTTTTTTACTGATCACCATGACTTCAGTCTTCCTGCTGTTTAGCTCCAGCCCCTTACTTTTGCTTTCTATTTCTAGAATATTCACAAGGTTTTGTAGGTCCCTTTCACTTCTGCAGTTAGCACGGTGTCATCTGCGTATCGAATGTTGTTTATCAGTTTTCCTCCAAACTTTAATCCAGGGGCTTCCTCTAGGTTTCTCATAATGTTTTCGCTATAAAGTGAAAACAGATCTGGTGACAAAACACAACCCTGTCTGACTCCTCTTGTGATGTTTCGGAAAGAGCTTATATCGTTTTTTATTCTCATTGCAGCTCTTTGTTCCCGATACATATTTCTGATTATTCGTAGATCTTTTCCATCAATATTGAGTGTTTCTAATTGGTTGATCAATTCTTCATGTCTTACCCGATCGAAAGCCTTGGTATAATCAACAAAGCATAGATATAAATCCTTATTCATCTCGATTGACCTCTCTATATAGTTCTTAGGATGTCTATGGCATTAATAGTTCCTTTCCCTTCCACAAATCCACATTGTTCATCTGCTATTTCTCCTTTGATTCTATTCTTTGTCCTCATCATGATTATTCTTAATAGGATCTTGGTTACATGACTCATCAAACTGATTGTGCGATGGAGTTTGCATTCTATAGCCCCTGTTTTTTTGGAAGTACAATGAACATCAAACTGATTGTGCGATGGAGTTTGCATTCTATAGCTCCTGTCTTCTTTGGAAGTGCAATGAACATCAAACTGATTGTGCGATGGAGTTTGCATTCTATAGCCCCTGTCTTCTTTGGAAGTGCAATGAACATCAAACTGATTGTGCGATGGAGTTTGCACTCTATAGCCCCTGTCTTCTTTGGAAGTGCAATGAACATCAAACTGATTGTGCGATGGAGTTTGCATTCTATAGCCCCTGTCTTCTTTGGAAGTGCAATGAACATCAAACTGATTGTGCGATGGAGTTTGCATTCTATAGCCCCTGTCTTCTTTGGAAGTGTAATGAAAATTGATTTTGACATATCTTTGGGGATGTCGTAAATTTCATTTAGGAGGACTGTTATTTTTTCTATACCAAATTCCTCCAGGGCTTCAATCATCTCTGTAGTAATGTTGTCTGGTCCTGTGGCATTGCCTGGTTTCATCTTTTTCAATGCTGCTCTAACTTCATCTTTCATTATGTAACAGCTGACCCATAATTCTGACGATGTAGAGGAATGATATGATGGACAGCTATGCTTCTTTCTAGGCCAGTACTGTAAAGGCCTGTACCCACTCCTCTTTCTCTCTCTCTCTCTCTCTCTCTCTCTCTCTCTCTCTCTCTCTCTCTCCTCTCTCTCTCTCTCTCTCTCGCGTTGTTTACTTCCCTATCTCTGAACAGGGTCAGGTTCAGCTCTTAGGATCGGAAGCTGCACGTACAAAGTTTTCTTTCAAGCCAGCTCTTAGCCTGTGGAGTGAGTGCACACGGAAAAGAGGGGAAAATGTAAAAGTAATGTACATAGCATATGTAATTTTTTTTCGTAAGCTGCAACTGCAACTCTACGTGCACTCGAACACATGAGTGGCTTTTTAAACGTATGGCCGGTTGTGTTATGGAGTGGATGTTTTTTGGTTTTGTTTTGTTTTGTTTTGTTTTGTTTTGTTTTGTTTTGTTTTATTTTACCTGGCCGATTAGCCCGCTTGTTAGGGCGCCATGGTCACAGTGCAGGGGTTTTCGGTTCAGCCCGGGCAGGCCAGGTTTTTGTTGTTGTTGTTGCTGTTTGTTTTTTGTTTTTGTGTAGTTTTTGTTTTGGTTTGGTTTGGTTTTATTGTTTCGTTGTTTTGTTTGTTTGTTGTTTTTTTTGTTTGTTTGTTTGTTTGTTTTTTGTTTGTTTTTTGTCATGGATTCAAGATCTCATGTCTCGTGTTTGAACACTACTGACGACATAAAGAAACTGGTAAAAGCTGCCCATTTTTATGCTTAAGTTATTCTGGAGGTATCAGGTTAATGTTTCACAGGTTCCTTCTTCCCTCATTCTTCCCTGTGTGCCTTCCCTCCCTTCTTCCCTGTCTGCCTGCCCTCCCTTCTTCCCTGTCTGCCTTCCCTCCCCTCTTCCCTGTCTGCCTGCCCTCCCTCTTCCCTGTCTGCCTGCCCTCCCTTTTTCCCTGTCTTCCTTCCCTCCCTTCTTCCCTGTCTGCCTTCCCTCCCCTCTTCCCTGTCTGCCTGCCCTCCCCTCATCCTGTCTGCCTGCCCTCCCCTCTTCCCTGTCTGCCTTCCCTCCCCTTCTTCCCTGTCTTCCTTCCCTCCCTTCTTCCCTGTCTGCCTGCCCTCCCTTCTTCCCTGTCTGCCTTCCCTGTCTTCCATCCCTCCCTTCTTCCCTGTCTTCCTTCCCTCCTCTCTTCCCTGTCTTCCTTCCCTCCTCTCTTCCCTGTCTTCCTTCCCTCCCCTCTTCCCTGTCTTCCTTCCCTCCCCTCTTCCCTGTCTTCCTTCCCTCCTCTCTTCCCTATCTTCCTTCCCTCCCTTCTTCCCTGTCTTCCTTCCCTCCCTTCTTCCCTGTCTGCCTTCCCTCCTCTCTTCCCTGTCTTCCTTCCCTCCTCTCTTCCCTGTCTTCCTTCCCTCCCTTCTTCCCTGTCTGCCTTCCCTCCCTTCTACCCTGTCTTCCTTCCCTCCTCTCTTCCCTGTCTTCCTTCCCTCCTCTCTTCCCTGTCTTCCTTCCCTCCCCTCTTCCCTGTCTTCCTTCCCTCCTCTCTTCCCTATCTTCCTTCCCTCCCTTCTTCCCTGTCTTCCTTCCCTCCCTTCTTCCCTGTCTGCCTTCCCTCCTCTCTTCCCTGTCTTCCTTCCCTCCTCTCTTCCCTGTCTTCCTTCCCTCCCTTCTACCCTGTCTTCCTTCCCTCCTCTCTTCCCTGTCTTCCTTCCCTCCTCTCTTCCCTGTCTGCCTTCCCTCCCTTTTTCCTTGTCTTCCTTCCCTCCCTTCTTCCCTGTCTTCCTTCCCTCCTCTCTTCCCTGTCTTCCTTCCCTCCCTTCTTCCCTGTCTGCCTTCCCTCCCTTCTTCCCTGTCTTCCTTCCCTCCCTTCTTCCCTGTCTGCCTTCCCTCCCTTCTTCCCTGTCTTCCTTCCCTCCCTTCTTCCCTGTCTGCCTTCCCTCCCTTCTTCCCTGTCTGCCTTCCCTCCCTTCTTCCCTGTCTGCCTTCCCTCCCTTCTTCCCTGTCTGCCTTCCCTCCCTTCTTCCCTGTCTTCCTTCCCTCCCTTCTTCCCTGTCTGCCTTCCCTCCCTTCTTCCCTGTCTTCCTTCCCTCCCTTCTTCCCTGTCTGCCTTCCCTCCCTTCTTCCCTGTCTGCGTGCCCTCCCTTCTTCCCTGTCTGCCTTCCCTCCCTTCTTCCTTGTCTTCTTTCCCTCCCCTCTTCCCTGTCTTCCTTCCCTCCCTCTTCCCTGTCTTCTTTCCCTCCCTTCTTCCCTGTCTGCCTTCCCTCCCTTCTTCCCTGTCTGCCTTCCCTCCCTTCTTCCCTGTCTTCCTTCCCTCCCTTCTTCCCTGTTTGCCTTCCCTCCCTTCTTCCCTGTCTTCCTTCCTCCCTTCTTCCCTGTCTGCCTTCCCTCCTCTCTTCCCTGTCTTCCTTCCCTCCCTTCTTCCCTGTCTTCCTTCCCTCCCCTCTTCCCTGTCTTCCTTCCCTCCCTTCTTCCCTGTCTTCCTTCCCTCCCTTCTTCCCTGTCTGCCTGCCCTCCCTTCTTCCCTGTCTGCCTTCCCTCCCTTCTTCCCTGTCTGCCTTCCCTCCTCTCTTCCCTGTCTTCCTTCCCTCCTCTCTTCCCTGTCTTCCTTCCCTCCTCTCTTCCCTGTCTGCCTGCCCTCCCTTCTTCCCTGTCTTCCTGCCCTCCTCTCTTCCTGTCTTCCTTCCCTCCTCTCTTCCCTGTCTTCTTTCCCTCCTCTCTTCCCTGTCTTCCTTCCCTCTCTTCTTCCCTGTCTTCCTTCCCTCCCTTCTTCCCTGTCTGCCTTCCCTCCTCTCTTCCGTCTTCCTTCCCTCCCTTCTTCCCTGTCTTCCTTCCCTCCTCTCTTCCCTGTCTTCCTTCCCTCCTCTCTTCCCTGTCTTCCTTCCCTCCTCTCTTCCCTGTCTTCCTTCCCTCCTCTCTTCCCTGTCTTCCTTCCCTCCCTTCTTCCCTGTCTGCCTTCCCTCCCTTCTTCCCTGTCTGCCTTCCCTGTTTGCCTTCTCTCCCCTCTTCCCTGTCTTCCTTCCCTCCCTTCTTCCCTGTCTGCCTTCCCTCCCTTCTTCCCTGTCTGCCTTCCCTCCCTTCTTCCCTGTCTTCCTTCCCTGTCTGCCTTCCCTGTTTGCCTTCTCTCCCCTCTTCCCTGTCTTCCTTCCCTCCCTTCTTCCCTGTCTTCCTTCCCTGTCTGCCTTCTCTCCCCTCTTCCCTGTCAGCCTGGGATCTTTAAGGTGGGTATCTAAAGTTCTCTTTGTGTGTACACACAGAAGATGATTCAGAAACTATTAGGATTTTTTAGTGTTTCCACAAACCATCGAACTATTACGACATGAACCAGAAATAACAACAGAAAACAGAAAAAACACGAAAGAAGAATCAGAACGTATATTTAATACAACCAGACAAAACAGGCGCCAGTATTCGGCCAACTGGCCTTTGTCAAGCGTAAGACGACAAACGAACAAACACCAAATATTAAAATAAGGAGAAAAAGACTGAAACTTCCCTGCTACTTCGTTCAGTATGAGAAAAGGACTGATTCTTTTTTGTTTTTTGTTTTTTTCTTCTGATTCCTGTTTACTTGAACGCGGGCAGTCACACTTGTTTTGGGTTTATTATGACATGGTTTTAAAAAATCTTTAGCGTGTGTATTTGGTGACCTGTGTACATACACACACCATGGGGTTTCAGTCACTAGCTCGTCTGCACTTACGTTGACTCGGAGATAGAAAAAAATTTGTCATCCTTTACCTACTTGGCGGTATGAAGGCAAATTCGAACCTAGACTATCCAGTTGGAAAACCAGTATTTCAAACGCTCGACTATTGCACCTGTGAACAGCCAAATTAAACAGAAGAAACTGTATCTCTGCGCCGAATAGGCTTCAATACAGGGTTAAAATTATGGCAAATTCGCGTATGCTCTGGCGTTGAAAGAATCACTAAAGATTGGAGACCAGTTGTGCCTAATGTATGATACCCCTGGCACTGTCCGTTCTTGCCAGAAGAGATGATAAAAGCGCTTCTGGAGAAATACCATCTCCCCTGCCATGACTAAGCAATAGACGTTTAAAATGGAAGGAAGAAAGGAAGGAAATAAAGACAAAAAGAAGGGAGAAAAACAGGAATTATAAGAAGCAAACAACAGGAAAAAATGACAACAGAAACAAACAACAGATAGACACACTGAACAAGGACTAAACAAAACCGAAAAGAAGCTGAGAAAAAAAAAAAACAGAGCAAAAGACATGAAAACAACGAAAACTAAGAAAGAAAGAAAAAATAAGACCAGAAATGCAAGAAAAATATAAGAACAAAAGAAGAAAGCAAAATATAAAAAAACAAGCATACAGGAAAAAGCACGCCAAAAAAAGAGAAGGAAAGAAAATGAGACAGCAAAAAAGGGAAAGAAGAAAAACGCAGCTGAAGACTTGCAGTAAATCCGTCATAGAAGAGAAAGGGAGAGAGGGGCGGGATGAAGAAGGAAGAAACAAAGAAGGAAATGAGAAGAAGAACAAAGAACAGAAAGAGGACGGTAACAAGAACAAAAAAAATTACAAACAACCAAATAAACAAATAAAAAGAGAAGAATGAAAAAGAGACACAGAAAAGATGACAAACAGAATATGACAGACAAACAAGCAAACCGACATACAGCCATACACATTCCGACCCGCAGACAATCAGACCAGCAAAACATAACAGAGAAGAGACCTGGCAGGAAAAGAGAAAAAAAACCGCGTTAACAACTCCTGCCTTCATTCCCATTCGAAAACCACGACATTTATTGATTTCTGTGCCAGTTGTCTCAGATTTATGTTTCTGTGGATGGTAAGATTTTTCTGCTCCATACTTCTGGGGACATGGTGTGCCTCAGGGCTCTGTCCTTGGACTCCTACCTTTTGTTTTATACGCCCAACCACATTTATGACGAGGTCATTACATATCACCACATATTCTTTTTGTTTTTTTACATAATCAGTCGGTGACATCAGCATGATTAAAATCAGCCCAGTGTAGGTTTTTTGTCTTGTTTTGTTGTTATATGATAATTATAGAAATCTGGATATAGTCATATCACAGTTGCAAAAAGAAATAAGATCGTCAGGCCACACTGACAGTCTGTTGTTAAAGCTAGTTGAGCGCATTTTGTGCAGTCTTGCCTTGAAAATCGAAGTTTCTGGCGAAGTGTTTCTCAACTGTATCGAACGTAAAACACATTTGATTCTGATCAAGTCACAAACCGCCTAGATAAAATCACCTGAGTTAGAAAAGCAGGTAAATGGGGGAGTTGGAATTTTTTCTCGAGGTGAGCATAAAGAAAACGGTGCCACTTCCTCTCCCTCAGCGCTTTCCCTTCCCCAACTTGAACAGGTCAGTATCCCATTCACACCTGAGAGTACTGAATGTTGAACGAACAAATATTTCTTGTCGCCATGGTGTTGTGGTTAGCGCGACGGACTACCGACTGGAAGGTTGTGGGTTCGAATCCCCATCGGTCCCTTCAAAAATCATTGCGGGATTTTTCGGCTCTAACCGGCTCCTACCCGGAGATGGACGTGCTATGGGCTCATTTGGAAGACTGGAACCACACAGTCGAGTCTCATGCACTTCACAGATGCGTCATTGAAGATGTCTGTATCTCTCGGGCCTGATTGACGCCAGGATATATTATGAGAGTAAGCGTAGAGTACAGCCCTGGCACGTAGTTTCAATCCTAGATGGAACTCCACAGCATCATGATTATCATCCTCATCGACAACATCATTGCATTGTGAAAACCGTGCCAGCTTCTGAGGCCACTAAGGCGGCGTAGAAAATGGGACAATAAAAAAAGGATGAGCAGGAATTTAACCTCACTGAATGCGATGAACCTTACAAGATATATTTTTGTCATTATAAAGTAATTAAACTGAAGATACATTTTCACGACACTCAAAGGTTGTGTTGTGTCGTATAAGAATATGACATAGCATCCTCTCCCTCACCGCTTTTTTCTCCCCCTCCCCTCCCCCTTCCCGTCCCAACCATACACAGGATCATGTACCCGTTCACAGCTGCTTGGATTGGAAGTCGAGCACACGAAAATTTTGTAGCATAAAACTTGATCTGAATTGGTTTTAATGACATACTGATATTTTGGGGATAATGTATGCAAATGACAACGTAAATCACAATAAAAAAAAAATTAAAAGATATGACCACACAGAAAAAACGAAACCGATCGAAATCTTCTCTGTGAATATTGTCATCCCAAGTTCAAAGGTCAGTACGATACATTTTCGTGTCTATTTCTCATCTCACCTGCAATCAGTTTTTCTCTTTAAACAATTGTTAAACGCTGAACATTTTTATAAAGTATTTTACTGTCAAGCCAGAGTTGAACCTGCACCTTCAGGGTGAAGTCTGAGCTCTGCACACAGTAGTCAGTCATCCAAAGAACTGCACACGCCAGTCAGTCATCCAAAGAACTGCACACAGTAGTCAGTCATCCAAAGAACTGCACACAGTAGTCAGTCATACAAAGAACTGCACACAGTAGTCAGTCATACAAAGAACTGCACACAGTAGTCAGTCATACAAAGAACTGCACACAGTAGTCAGTCATACAAAGAACTGCACACAGTAGTCAGTCATACAAAGAACTGCACACAGTAGCCAGTCATACAAAGAACTACACACAGTAGTCAGTCATACAAAGAACTGCACACAGTAGTCAGTCATACAAAGAACTGCACACAGTAGTCAGTCATACAAAGAACTACACACAGTAGTCAGTCATCCAAAGACCTACACACAGTAGTCAGGCATACAAAGAACTGCACACAGTAGCCAGTCATACAAAGAACTGCACACAGTAGTCAGTCATCCAAAGACCTACACACAGTAGTCAGTCATACAAAGAACAGGACACAGTAGTCAGTCATACAAAAACCTACACACAGTAGTCAGTCATCCAAAGACCTACACAACAAGACAGCAAGTTGCAACGAACGATTCTGACTCTCACGCAAAGTGACTGCTAACCTTCAGACAAATAGGAACTGGAAAAAACAGAAAGACGGAATCAAAACGCGTCCTTAATGTAACAAAACAAGACAGGCGCAAATGTTCGGACAACTGGTTTTTGTCAAACGTACATAAAATACAACAGAGAATAAATGCACAACACTTAGCAAAAAAAAAACAAGAACAATGTAGAGAACTTCTATAAATTAACGTGGCTTGACAAAGGCCAGCTGACCAGACTCTCTCTCTCTCTCTCTCTCTCTCTCTCCTCTCTCTCTTCTCCTCTCTC
>JAPXFY010000012.1:73761322-73763822 GCA_030674185.1 Monoplex corrugatus
TAGACAAACAGACGGCGAACACAGACACAGAAAGAGAGAGCCGTTTTATTGTTGCTTGATTACTACTGTACCCTCCAGAAGAGGAGGACCTGTGTCGTGATGGAAGTCTGTTTTCTCCTAACAACTACGCCCCCCACTTTATCACTTCTTCAGACACCTCCATTATGTTCTGGCACTAGAAGAAGAAACAGCCAAAAGTCACATCTCAGAGCTCTTCACACGCTTTCCAGCTCCATTCTAGGTGAAAATCCACCCCCCACGCAGTCTCTCTTCAATGGTACTTGACGCAATACACAGAGGAGTAGAAGAAGGAACAGAGCGCGCGCGGGCATACCACACACAGACACAAACACAAACACACACACACACACACACACACACACACACACACACACACACACACACACACACACACACACACAACATTCACACACATACACACACACACTCTCTCTCTCTGTCACATACACACGCACGTACACACGCACGCAAACACACGCACATATGTGTACATGTGTAGACAGACAGACGGACAGACAGATAGACAGAATGAAACAGAGACAGAACAAGAATAGGAACTTATTATATTTACGTGCATATGAAATAGCATCCAGCACTCGCTCGAACGGTGTTTACACTATACATGAATGGTACACCAATAACATATATTTCAACAATATGAACAGGTATCAGTTACATTAAAGTTCAAAGAATCGCATTTGAAATGCTTATACTCTATAGTTTAATCAGTGTAACTTATCTATAAATTTGATAATATATCAGTGATTTTATCTGATTGTTAGATAAGAGAAGAGGAAATTCAGTCATGAAATGTGTTAAGTATACAGTGAAACTAGTATGTTCTCGCAAGCTTCTGATAGCGAGTTCCATGGATAGAGACAAAGACAGAGAGGAGGAGACATAAACACACACGTATCCATTTAAGAGAGACAGTCAGACAAGCAGAGGAGCGGATGAGAGACAATGACAATCATAATGACAAAGATTCTTTATTTTCCGACAGGTGAACTTGCTAATGATAGTGATAAAAATAGGAATGTTGATGATACTATGACTATTACTACTACAACAACTACTACTACTGCTACAACTACTACAACAACAACTACTACTACTACTGCTGCTGCTGGTGGTACTGCTACTATTACTACCAGTGTTACTACTACTAATGATAATAATAGTAACAATGAAAATGATGATAGTCATATAATATTGAAAATAATAATAATAATAATGGTATTAATCATAGTAACAATAAGTATAATCGTAATGCTAATAAGAATGATAACACTTATAATAATATCGATAATAAGAATGATAATACTGATAATACTAACAATAAAAAGAATAATAATAATTATGCTAACAATAGTAGTAGCAATAGTAATGATAATAAAATAACAATAATAACAATATAGCAATAATGATGATTATGATAATAATGGTGAGGGCACGGAGTCTGCCGTAGAGAAAGTTTGTCTTTAGAACGTAGATATCTTTCACGTTAAAGGAAAGCCACTACCTTAACATCTTTCAATAATTAGTCAGACTGCCAGTGACGATAAATTCCCCACTACAAAAGTCTAGACATGGATTGCTGACTGTTTTTCACATAACGGTGGTGAGCTGAGGCGAGCTAGTACTATTAGTATGGTGTTATAGACAGAAGCTGTATTTCATCCAACACCATCTCAGGCATCTAGCGTTTCACCACCTCCGACTGTCCCTAACAACCAGGAGATGAAGACTGTAGACACATTCTGCAATGAATCTCTTGATGCTGAGGTGGCGATTTGCATCTTTAACGTTGGCTCTGGTGTTGGGAGGTTGACCAAGAGCATAAGGCAAGCCCATGGCATCGGGTGCGCCACAAAGATGGCTCTGAACTGACCAGTTGTCGCGAAGTTTCAGTTTCAGTTTCAGTTTCAATTTCTGAAGATGACGTCTCTGCATTCGGAATGGATTTCATATACACTATCGTCACATGTGTCATGTGATGGAGAAAATCCAAAATGATCACGACGACACACGCCTTAAGCCTGCACATAAACCCAAAATCTGGCCAGGTCCTGAGGTCCTACCTAGATAGTTCCATGACCCTGCGGTCGTAGGGGAAGTGAGGTGACAAAGACCTCAACGTTTCACGGGGCCAGCATTCTGAGGGCGGAGCCCATCCCCTCTCCCTCGCTTCAAATTCATATTCACATTCACATTTTCTTTTATCAAGACTTCAGAAAGGCAAAAAGGCTAATTGGTCTTTAAGGAGTGAGAACCTGAAAAATCAATTGTCGTGAAGGCATTGCTATACCGCTGTGATGCGTGGACTACATACCAATGGCACAATCAGCGGCTGGAACGGTTCCAGCAAAGATTCTGCTCAAGATCTGCAGCACTAAACGTTAGATTGAATGACCAGCGTTCAAGTTCTGAGAAAAATGTAGCTTGCTAAGTATAAAGCGTCTACTCATCAAATTCCAGC
>JAPXFY010000012.1:73768822-73783822 GCA_030674185.1 Monoplex corrugatus
ATGAAAAAAATTAACGAACGAACACACACACACACACACACACACACACACACACACACACACAACGACACGTACCACACACAGCACACACACACACCACACGCACACACGCACGCACACACACATTGCTGCTTTGATCATCCAGTTCTTTGCTTTTCTTTCAACTCTAGGGATTTCTTCACAAGCTTCATTTATCGAGTTTTTACAACTTTGTCCATTGTTTCTCACTGTCACCAATGTCCTCCAGAGCACTGAATTTGTTTTGAACATATACGTTAAATTTTGCACGAATTGATTCATTCGTCTTTAAGAGTTCAAGGTTTAGTTTGATGTTACTTTTGGTTTGTTTTCTTCTCTTTAGTTTCGGCCTAAATCTTCTCATTACAGCACTGCGGTCAATGTTGCGGTCTGTGTCTGGTAATGGGTTTGATATCAGCAAAGAATTCTTAAGTCTTTCAATTATCAAGATATGATCAGTTTAATTTCTTATGCTGTCTCATGGATTCATCCATGTCCATTTTCTTCTGTTGGGTTGCTCAAACCAGATGTTTCCTATTATGAATTCATTTACTTGTGCTGACTCAACAGGTTTCTTTTCCCTTTCATTTCGCGTGCTAATCCCGTGATGTCCAAATGTCATCAATTTTTTCCTGTCCTACTTAAGCATAAAATTCTCTCATTATTATTTTAATGTCCTGTGGTTTGTATTCAGCCTTGGTTGTCTCTAATTCTTGATAGAAGTTGCCAATTTCTTTCTTAGTACTGTGGATGTTGGTGCGTGTATTCGGATGATGTTGATATCAAATGGCTTGCCCTCCAGTATAACTAAAAAATTATGTCTGATATAGCCCAGTATTGGTCACAACGGGAAAGCTGGAGGGAAGGAGAGCACCGGGTAGACCCAGGGAGAAGATACTAGACGGACTTGCAGAGTGGCTGAAGACGAGGAGGGTGGAAGAGATGCTTGGGGCAACAAGAGATAGAGACATGAAAGTCCATAATCGCCAACGCCATGCGGCAAGGCACCTGATGATGATAATGATAGCCCAGTATTCTTTGATAAACTTTGACTTGTCATTGTCCACATTTCATGAGTGTCCCCACGAGAATGTTTAATTTTATGCTTGCCCGATGTTACCATGCCTGTATCTTTCCATCTCACCACACCTAGTCCTAAAATATTGATCTTTAGTCTTTCCATTTCCATCTTGAAATTTTATTATTTTCCTCTTTGGAGTAATGTTCTAATATTCCTGGCTGCAATTTTTGTATTTTTAAATCTGATCACAGTAACTTGATGACGATAGGGTGTCACCTCCGCAGCATGACATTCCCTGCGGGACCAAGGTGCTCCAGTGAAGCCCCTGTTTACGTCGTTTAGGTTATTTTTCTTTTGGTTGGCCATGATTTACAAGGGAAGATACGATGGTGGTTTCCCGTTGCCTTCTCTCGGTTTTTGTATGGACTCTCAACTAGCCTTTGTCGTCCCCACGACTACCCACAAGGCAGTGGAGCTGATTTTTTTTCAGGGTTCATTTTGAGAGGTATACCGTATCAAAGCAGTCACCTTAAGCTTGCCTGTCCCGAGACACCCACAAGCCAGTAGTGATAAAGGTCTGATTCATGGGCACCAGGGCATGTTCCGCACGTCTGGGAGCCAGACTTCCCCCTAGTCCCTCGAGAGTTTGGCCAGAGTCCGTGAGGTGCTCAGTTACCATGTGTCGCCACGGGGAGGCACTATGTAGGGCTTGCTGATGGAGAGGCTATGTACTGACAGGGACAGACTTACGCATTGTCCTCTCCTTTTCGCACAGCTGCAAGCAGCAGTGCTAGCCAGTAGTGCCGGCTGAAAGAGAGAGGTGACAAGCACCCAGTCTGTAGCCGACACACTAGACGTATCACATCAGCCATTAGAACGCATGATAATAACGTTGGCAGTTGTAAAACCATGCATATTAACAACAACAGCAGAATAATACTTGTTGGTAATAAGTTTCATTAAATATCCTTTTTACACACACGCATGCATGCACACGTGTGTTTTTGTGTGTGAAATAGAGTCCTGGACAGACAGTGTGAAGCCTTTCAGCTCACTGCTGATCATGAACTCTTCCTCCTTGTGACTCACAGGATAGTACATGTGGACGGTTAGAGAAAACAAGTAAATGAAGAAGAGAGACACATAATGATAATGATAATGATGATAATACTATTGATGATGATGATGATGGCGACGCCGTTGACGACAACAACAACAATAATAATAATAACAATAATAATATAGTAATATTAACAATAATAATGCCCTAATAATAATGATGATGAGAATGGTGATGATGATATATAGTGATGATGATGATGATGATGATGATGATGATGATGATGATGGATGATGATGATGATGATGATGATGATGATGATGATAACAACACAGTAATGATAGCAATAATAATGCCATTTACAAGGCGCCAAATCTTGATGCACAAATCAAATCAAAGCGCACACTGTCATCATTGACTAAAAACATGGACATAAAACAACCAAAACTCAGGGACAAAAAGCACACACACACCAGGAGGGGGAGCACGGGACGGGAATGGGAAGAAGGAGTGGGCATGTAGAGGGGGGACTCACTGCTGGAGAGGAACATGTCTTCAAGTAAAACATTAAAGAATACAGAAATGTGACTGTCGAAGAGTCTGGGGAAGCTGATTCCAGGTGTGTGGATCAGACACAAAAAAGAGCGGCGATTGTCAGTGAAACGTTTGTATCGAGGAATTTGTAAACAAGTAGTATCAGAAGCAGAACGGATAGACCCGGTGAAAGTGTACTTTCGGAGGTGGTCATAAAGTACCATTGATACACTTGCACTGAGAGAGAGAGAGAAGAGACAGAGACAGACAGACAGACAGACAGACAGACAGAAGAGACCGAAGAGGCAGAAGAGAGAGAGAGACAGACAGAGACAGAGAGAGACAAACGGACAGACAGAGAGAGAGAGAGAGGCTAACGTTCTTCATCATTCCACCGTGAGTAACAACAGACTGTGCTTTGATTGAATCGTGTTTTTCCATAACAACTACGCTCTTTCTTTTACGAATTAATCATCGAACGTGTCTTTCATTATTTTGTGGGACTGACAAAGGAAAGCTTAAAATCACACCTCAGACTTCCTGACTCCTCTTGCTTCATTCTGGGCAGACTCTAATTTCGCAAAGCCTTTGTCCAATCATCCCTGAAGGAGAGAGGGGCTTTAAGAGGGTGGTGTGAGATGAGAGAGAAGGAGGGGGTGAGAGAAAGAGAGATATCCACAAATTCATGCACGTGGCACAAACACACGCGCACCGCCCCCACACACACACACACACACACACACACACACACACACACACACACAACACACACACACACACAACACACACACACACACACACACACACACACACCTCGTCTAATATCACTCATAGTGAAAAGACGTTGAATCAAAGAACGAACGAACACAGACACATACATACACACGCACCCACGCACGCAACACACACACACACACACACACACACACACACACACACACACACACACACACACAACACACACACACACACACACCCCACACACACAGAGTGAGAGAGAGAGACTAGAGAAACAGAGAGATGGAGAAGCAGGCACAGACATCTGGCCAAACAGATTATTGGTTTCAGAGCCACAAATCAGTGAAGTCATGGCCATCATGCAACGAAGTCACCTTTTCATCAGAGAAGTTTAACACGTACTACTGAACATATATAGAGTACACTTGTAACTGCATGATATGGAACATAAGCTCCACTTTAAATCTTTGACTCCTGCACCCTGCCCACCAGCATCCTGCATTGTCAACCATGCTAGCAAAGCAAACACTTAGCCCTTTGATTCCCTCATCCTATCCACCAGCTTAGCTTCCTGAAGTAAAAACTTAACCTTTTGATTCCCTCACCCTATCCGCCAGCTTCCTGAATAAAAACTTAACCCTTTGATTCCTTCACCCTATCCACCAGCTTCCTGCAGGAAGTTGGTGGATAGGATGAGGGAATCAAAGGGTTAAGTTTTTGCAGTTGACGGATAGGGTGCAGGTGCCAAAGGGTTAAAATGCTACGGCAGATAATGGAGTGTGTGGCTTGGTGCTTACAGTGTCTGCCTACTGCACAAAAACCTCGGGTTTTGAATCACAAATCGAACAGTGATGTGATGTTTCTATCCCATCCGCTAGGTCTTATGTGGTGGTCTAGGTACTAGCTTTCATAACGTTGATCCTGTCAGCAGCTCACACTCAACTCACGTTAAAGATCCCTCAGCAGGAAAGGAGATATCCCTGGCAAACGTTTTGTAGCAAATCTACTTTCAGAGATAAACAAACATACACACGTAAGAAAAAGATAAACGGCACTGAACTGCGGCGATACGCTCTTCCCATGGAAAGCAGCTCGATTTACACATGGTACAACCCTCGTTACAACAACAAAAGAAATAAGAAATGCAAACACTAATCATACGTATTACGCATGCAACCCACGAGGATGAAGAAAGATTTTGGCTAGGCGAAGATTTGGACCTTGCATATCTGTTATTCTTTCTCACGATTGCATGTCAATATTTCTTTCTCACAGTGGCACGTCAATATTTCTTTCACACGATTGTATGTCAATATTTCTTTCTCACAGTGGCATGTCAGTATTTCTTTCTTACAATTGCACGTCTATATTTCTTTCTCACGATTGCATGTCTGTTATTCTTTCTCACGGTTGCATGTCAGTATTTCTTTCTCACACTTGCATGTCAATATTTCTTTCTCACACTTGCATGTCAATATTTCTTTCTCACAATTGTATGTTAGTATTTCTTTCTCACAATTGCATGTCTGTATTTCTTTCTCACGATTGCATGTCTATTATTCTTTCTCACGGTTGCCTGTCAATATTTCTTTCTCACAATTGTATGTCTATATTTCTTTCTCACAACTGCATGTCAATATTTCTTTCTCACAATTGCATGTCAGCATTTCTTTCTCACAATTGCATGTCAATATTTCTTTCTCACAATTGCATGTCAGCATTTCTTTCTCACAATTGCATGGGTATATTTCTTTCTCACAATTGCATGTTAACATTTCTTTCTTGCAAAACAGCTGGTGCTTATTCTGTTGGCTATTGGTTGCAGGATCCTCTGTTCCTGGAGAAGTTCTCCATCAAGGACTTGGTACCCAATGAGATCAGCGAGGAATCGGCCCTGGAGTTCCAGGTGTACTCTTCACACCATGTGTCCCGTCGTCACCTGGTGGGTGTGGGCACCGTCAGGCTCCTCGACGTAGACAACCTTCCTAGCGGTCAAGTGGACCTAATCATCATGCCTCAGACTGTCTACAGAGTGAGTTACCTTTCTTTTTGATTTTTTTGTTCGTTCGTTCTTTGTTCATTTCTTCCCTCCCTCCTTTTTTCTGTTTTTTTTATTGGTTGATTCTGTCTGCAAGGAAAAAAGAACAGAATTTGTTACCTGGATGGTCTGTTGGTTGGTTGGTTGGTTGGTTAATTGGTTGGTTGGTTGGTTGGTTGGTCGGTCGGTCGGTCGGTCGGTCGGTCGGTCGGTCGGTCGGTCGGTCGGTCGGTTGGTTGGTTGGTTGGTTGGTTGGTTGGTTGATTGGTTGGTTGGTTGGTTGGTCGGTTGGTCGGTCGATCGGTCGGTCGGTCGGTTGGCTGGTTGGTTGGTTGGTCGATTGGTTGGTTGGTTGGTTGGTTGGTTGGTTGGTTGGTTGGTTGGTTGGATATTTGGTTATTTGGTTGATGAGTTGGCTGGCTACTTTCTCGATTCCTTGCTTGCTCGTTTCCTTGGTGGGTTGGTTAAACTGGTTGGTTGATTGTCAGTCACTTGGAGGCATGTTTGGCTGCTTTTTTACTTGGCTGATTAGTTAGTTCAGTATAAGTTTCTTTATTTGAGTGTGTCTTTTGTATATAAAACAAAAACGTATAGAAACCAAAGTCAGACTGATCAGCGCAATCTTTGTTCCACCCTAATCTGTCAGTGTCCGACCAGGACTCTGAACAAATTCCTAGAGCTAAAACTCACACTTTGTGAGGTGAGATGTCTCTGGTGAGTAGCTGGAAAAACCAAAAAGGACCGGGTAGGAAAAGATGCAATAGCCCGGGTCCAGCCAAACCCATCTACATAGGTCAAGATAAAGTGGAAGAAATCCACCAGTTCAAATATTTAGGATCGATCAAATCCAACCATGCAGATTGTTTTACCGACATCAACGCTAGAATTGGCATGGCAAAGAAACAGATAATAGACCTCACAAGCATCTGGAAAGACAAAACGATAGACACAAAATTAAAATAAAAAATAATGAGATGTCTGGTCTGGACCATCATGACATACGGAGCCGAAGGATGGAACCTCAAAAAAGAAAAACATAAAAACAATAAATTCAGCTGAAATGTAGTTCCATAGACGTCTCTTAAGGGTGAGCTGGAAAGACAAGAGAAGTGACAAGAGCATACTCGACGAGCTGAAAACCCGGAGAAAACATGTAGTCGTCATTCTTAAAAAGAACCTGACCTTCTTTGGACATGTGTGCAGAAACAGAAATATTGCACTCTCACGAAAGATATCATTCAGGAAAAAGTCGAGGGAGGAAGGGGAAGATCACAAACAAACACCAGATACAAAAATTAGGAGAAAAACACTGAAACTTCCCTGCTGCTTCGTCCAGTGTGAGGAGCATTGTTAGGTTTTTTTTTCTGTATTTGATTATTTGTCGTGGAGAGGAAAAGTCACTGGCTAAATGGCTTGTCATTATATTCTCATTTGTGTCAGGTCAGAGCTAAGTCTCTGCTACAGTATGACAGTAGACTGTACGACCTGCGCCTGTCTCCGCTGTCTTGTGGATTATCCCTTGGGTGGGGAAAGGCTATGGGAGTAAAACCCAGACAGAAAATCCCGCAGCCGCATACTGCATAAAGGGCACTGCCCCAGATCACTGCTGGTGGTTATGGCCATATGCTGAGACTTGCCATCTACTGTTCAGCTGCCTGTGTCTCCTATGAGAACAGCTGTCTTACCTCAGTTTGCCCTGAACTTGTGGAGGCAGGTGGAGAGAGTTGCTGTGACTCTGCGCAGACAACAGTAATGTATATATGCACATGGCACCTAGCTCTAACCCCCTCACAAACATGGATCCATTCAGTGTCCAGTATGCGGCCGCCTGTATGCATCAGACTTTGGCCTGAGATCCCACATGAAGGTACACAAATAAAGTGCTAGGTTGGACTTTATCGACCATGACAGTCGACCGTATAATTATATCTTATTTGGTTGCTTTCTTCCTTGCTTGCTTCGTTGGTCGTTTGGTTGATTGATTGGTGATTTGTTGTTATCGTGTCTGTCTGTCTGTCTGTCTGTCTGTTTCTCTGTCTGTCTGTCTGTCTCTCTCTCTGTCTGTTTGTCTGTCTGTCTGTCTATTGTTGGATCTGTCATTTCTGACCGTTGTCAGTGTTTTTGCTGTTAACCAAGGAGATTGATGTCAATGCAAACTGGAACGTCAAAGAAATTCCTTAGGGAGGATCGGAGAAACAATTCTATTGATTTATCCCACCAGCAGATTTACACAGATTAACTTTATTGACGTCATTCCACAACCCTTTTCGTGATCTCTGTGTGTGTCTCTGTCTGTCTGTCTGTCTGTCTGTCTGTCTGTCTGTCTGTCTCTGTCTCTCTCTCTCTCTCTCTCTCTCTCTCTCTCTCGTCTCTGTCTGTCTGTCTGTCTCTCACTCACTCTCTCTCTCTCTCTCTCTCTCTCTCTCTCTCTCTCTCTCTCTCTCTCTCTCTGTCCAAGGACTAAACCAAAAAGCAAAAACAAACAAACAAACAGAAACAACAACACAAAAAACCACACACGCACACACACAACATTATGTTTTCCAACAACAAAAAACACACACGCACACACACAACATATGTTTTCCAACAACAAAAAACCACACACGCACACACACAACATTATGTTTTCCAACAACAAAAAACCACACACGCACACACACAACATTATGTTTTCCTTCTGTATGTTTGTCTCTCAGACAGATATATTCTTGAATGTCACGAGGGATTCAAATCTATGCCGTTTTTTAAGATTATGAGTCCTTTCATTAATTCATTTCTTCATTTTTCGATCTGTCTGTCTATCAGTTTCTCCCTCCCTCCCTCTCTCTCCCTCCCTCCCTCTCTCTCTCTCTCTCTCCCCCTCTATCTCTCTCTCTCTCTCCCCCTCTGTCTCTCTCTCCCGCCTCTCTCTCTCTCCCTCTTTCTCTCTCTGTCTCTCTGTATACATATACATATACATATACATGTACATATACAGGTATATGTATACACACACACGTATACATACAGATTCTACCAACACCGGTCAAACATCCAAAAAAATACAGGCACTCAGGTCACCAAACACTTCAACCAAACTGGCCATTCACTTCAAAACTTAAAATGTATCGCAGTGGAAAAGGTGCACTCTGAGAACCTGGACACCAGACTGAGGAGGGAGTCTTTTTGGATGAACAAAATGAAAACCATATTTCCTCTGGGCCTGAACTCTGTCAATTGACGTCACAACAATATCGAGTCAAAACTACGTAATGTAGCCTACGTAAAATATTCTGATGTGTTTGTGTAGCATATCGTAGTCAGTGACTAAAGTCCCCTTGAGGAAGGCGGGTGTACCGCCGAAAATTAAGGAAATTTTTACATTGATTTTTTGCCTTTTCTGTGCACATGCTGCTTGAATTAATATATATATATTATATATATATAATAATTAATATATAATTTAATGTCTGTTCTGTGTCTGTGTCTGTGCGTGCCTGGCTGGCTGGCTGTCTTTCTATTACGTATTAGTCTGCCTGTCTACCTTTCTTTCTGTCTATCTACTATCTTTTTGTCATGTCTATTGGTCCATCTACCTACTTATCCGTCTATCCATCTATCCGTCTATCTCTATCTATCTATCTATCTATCTATCTATCTATCTGTCTGTCTGTCTGTCTGTCTCTCTATCTATCTATCTATCTATCTATCTGTCTGTCTGTCTGTCTATCTATCTATCTATCTGTCTATCTATCTATCTATCTATCTGTCTGTCTATCTATCTGTCTGTCTAGTTATCCATCCGTCCATTTATCTGCCCATCCATTTGCGTATTTCTCCATCTATCTTTGATCTCTTTATTAGTATCTTTCTGTCTCCATATATGTCTGTCTGTGCATCTATTCGATCATTCTCTCATTTCTTTCTGTCTTCTTTGTTTCAGTCTTTCTTTCTTTATTTATTTATCCGTTGCACAACTTTCCTATTTTTCTGTCTGTCTTTCTGTCCATTTTCTGTTCATCTTTCTATCTATCTATCTGTTTGTGTGTATTCGATCATTTATTCATTCACTTGCTCATTCATTGTTGTTGGTTTTTGTTTTGTTTTGTTTTGTTTTGTTTGTTTTGGTTTGGTTTGGTTTTGGAAGGGAGGAAAGAGGGACGAGTAAAATGACCTTTTCAGCGTGATTCTCGCTGGGATGGCTCTGTGTGTGTTTTTGTGTATGTCTGTGAGGTTTGGGTTATATTTGTGTGTGTGAGTGTGTGAGTGTAGTGTGTGTGTGTGTGTGTGTGTGT
Source organism: Monoplex corrugatus (assembly GCA_030674185.1). Taxonomy (NCBI): domain Eukaryota; kingdom Metazoa; phylum Mollusca; class Gastropoda; order Littorinimorpha; family Ranellidae; genus Monoplex; species Monoplex corrugatus. Next base: position 73,778,509 of record JAPXFY010000012.1, read on the forward strand.
GTGTGTGTGTGTGTGTGTGTGTGTGTGTGGTGTGTGTGTGTGTGTGTGTGTGTGTGTGTGTGTGTGTGTGTGTGTGTGTGTGTGTGTGTGTGTGTGTATGTGTGTGAGTGTGTGTGCGCGCGCGCTCGCCCGATGTGTAAATCTCGAAAGAAAAGAGAAAAAAAAAACGAACACTAACAACAACAACAACAATATCGACAAAAACAACAATGATAACACCCTCACCACCAGCAATAACACTAAGAACAAGAAGAAGATGTGGCAACAAAAGACACAGAGGACCATTGAATGGCCCAAGGGTGAAGAGGACCCAGAGAGAATAATCCAGACGACCAGCCAGACAATGGCCATGTTCACACCATCCTTATTGTCCTGGTGGGGTTTTTCAGGCTACCCCTTGTGAAAGCGCACGCATTCACGCACGCACGCTTGCGCACATATGCGCACACTTTCACATGCACACATATATCCTTACATATGCATGCTCAAACGTGTGCACATTATTGTTATTATTATTATTGTTGTTGTTGTTTTTATTATTGGTGACGGTGGTGGTGGTGGTGGTGTTAGTATTATTATCATTATTATTGGTAGTAGTAGTAGTAGTAGTAATCATTCATTCATTGATTTGTTCGTTTGTTTTTTCATTCATTCATTCAATCAAAACGCGCACACACACTCAATAGTGTAAGTGCTTAATGCAACACACAACGGTTAATCGTGAATTCGAAACACACTTAATCCAACAGTTCACTCATAAGAACGCATACTCACATATACATGCTCACACGTGTACATATATCATCATCATCATCACATGTTATAATAACAAATAGCAATAGTAGTAGTTATAGAAGTAGCAGTAGTAGCAGTAGCAGAAGCGGTCGTAGTATCGTCATCATCATCATCATCAGTAGTAGTAGTATGAACATTGACACCTAATCAGTAACCAGAAAAAACACGAAAGAAGAATGCGAACGCGTATTTAATACAACAAGACAAGACAGGCGCAAATTTTCGGCCAACTGGCCTTTGTCAAGCGTAAGATTACAAACAAACAAACACCAGATACAAAAATTATGAGAAAAAGACTGAAACTTCCCTACTGCTGTGTCCAATGTGAGAAAAGGAATAAACTGACTAAGATGACATCATAATACCTAATCAGTAAGCTCTAGGCGTGTACAAAATAAATTAAAACGCTAGAAAAAAATAATCTAGGTACAAATGACAGCACAAAAATAATCAGAATCAAACAACAGAACACACACTTAATCATATAACATCAAAACGCACACAATCACGCAACAGACTGAGTACTTAACACAACACACAACAGTAAATAATGAATTCAAAACACACTAAATCCAACACTTCGCTCATAAGAACGCACAGCGGGCAGTTTATCCTGTATGAACACCCACCACAACACATCATGAATACAACAGTGCATGCAACAGACAGTAGAACACGCTGTGTACCAAGAAAGTGTGAAAGAACCTGAGGGAAAAAAAAGGGGGGGGGGAGGCTCATAATGTGTAGCATGAAGGGACTTGAAACAGGTAAAGAGTTTAACAAGATATTGTAATTTTGAAAATATATGGTTCTTCAGATTGGTTTTGAAAAATTGTGAATGTGTATGAGAGAATGGCAGGTGGATTCAGGTGGCAGGGTGTTTCAGAAAAAGCGCACTGACCAAACGTTTTTGTTCTTACGTTAAGAAGACAGAAAACTCGGTCATCAGCTGAAAACCAAAGCTGACGGCAAGGAGCGTACAGGTGTAGGATGTAAGAGTGGCAACAAAGAGCAGTGGATTCTATTATTAAGAAAACCCAAATCAATTCTATGAGCATGAATCCTCTACAAAAGCTGAAGAAGAGGGTTGTCATTGTCAAATTTGGGGAAGCTGAAGACAAGGTGAGCAGCATGGTTCTGAACTTTCGGGAGTTTTTCGGTGAAGAACTTTGGGAAATCAGCAAGTATAGCATTGCAAAATACTCCAAGCTAGAAAGAACGAAAGCGCAGAGAAGTTTTTTTTTCTCTTCATAATAAGATGACGGACAGAGGAAATACGGCGAATTTCAAGGCAGCACATGCCACAGCCACTGGCAACATGCTGGCGTGAAGAGAGGGACTGGTCAAGTGAGACACCGTGTGATTGTGGACAGAGGAAAATGAAGTGATGAAGAGGCCATTCAGATTAACATATGAGGAAAGAGAACGATCTTTGAGAGATTTCTGTGGGCTGATCAGAATCATTTCAGTGTTGTTTTCATTGAGTTTCAGTTTATTCAGATTCATCCAGGCTTTTAGTTGAGAGACACATGGCTGACTAGAAGAATCTAGTTTGGAAGGTCAGAGGCGGGTCTAGTGGCATCAGCTGGTTGTCATCAGAGAAGCTACATGGAGACACAGAGTGAGCATTGACAATGTTAGGGACAGGGTAGATGTAGAGAACAAAAAATGGGACACAGGACAGAACCCTGAGGAACTCCACGTTTCATAGGCCAAGGAGAGGAAAGGGTCCATTTAACTGAAACAGTAAGATATGGCTTGAACTATGGCAGTACAGAGCCAGTAATACCAAAAGGTGTTTGCAAACGAGACAAGAGGATAGAATTACTTGTAGTGTCTAAGGCTGCGGAGAGATCAAGACGTGAACGGAGAATTTTGTCGTTGTTATCCAAAGCTGTCGGTGTGTCATTACAGATTATAGGGCGGTCTTTGTGCTCTGTCCAAAACAAAAGGAAGACTGAAGACAGTATAAAAGTCTGTTGGTCTGAAGACGTTCAAGGAGTTGGGCAAGAACGGGGTTTTTTTTTCTCTGACTTTTGATAAAAAGGGGAGGTTGGAGACAGGACTGTGGTTTGTTAGGTTTTCAGGACCAAGGGAACATTTCTTCAAGAACTATCTAAATATCGCAGATATGAAGGAATCAGAAAAGGACCTAGACAGCAGAAAGTTGTTAATAACGACCGTAAACAATAAAGGTGTCAAGACAGGAAGGTAGAATACGATTAAGTTCGTAAGATTAAAAAGGTCATGGAAGATTAATTCAGTTTTACACACATACACACACACACCCAGACTGCTTATGGTATATCTGATAGTGTTTCCATGACAGGTTGAGAGACTGTGAAGGGCTGACTGACACGAAAGAGTGAGGGGTTGGATCTACATGTAAACTGCAAAAAAGCGTATCTATATTACTGACAAAGAGATCAGAAATGATTTGTGAGAGACAAGTAGACGGAAGTGATGACGCATCAGCTTTACCTAGGACTAGGAGAGTGTTTGTGATGGTGTGTAGGTATTTGGAAACAGAACATGCAAGGATTTTGGCAGTGTAATTATAAGTAATTTTCGTCGAGTGGACAATGTGATTAGTAAAGCTGTTGAAGGTGATTAGCAATTCTGTTAACACTTGTTTATGGACGGTCAGACAAGAATTGAGCCATTGTCTCTCAACCCTGCGCTTCTCAGGCTTGGCCTCAATAAGCTGAGGACCGACGCGGGGGTCATTGAGAGACTCTCCGCTAGAAGCAGAGACGTGATGATTAAAAAGGTCATGGAAGATTAATTCAGTTTTACACACACACACACACACACCCACACACACACACACACACTCCTTCCTACAAACGTGCATGGATGGTGCAGACGCACTTGCACGGTGCTTTCTACTGAATTCACAGACAAATCTCTTATTTCAGAATCATTTGTTCCCGACACTGTCATCATTGATGTTCATCCCATTCATGTCCATTATATTTTCTAATACAACAAAACAAGGTTATTAAAAAGACAGGAGCAGTGACAGGAAGGTTAAAACAAAACACTGGTTGCACTGTGCAGTGGACTGGACAAACTTACAAAGGTTCTACATGACAAGACACACCTACTGAGGAATTTATCAATCAGATGATTGAGCTCATTGGTCGAAGAAGACTTCTGCAGGTTCTCTTCCGTATTTCTTGTCTAGCAAAGGCTTTTTTTATCAAAAGAATGGCACGACCGTCACACTATTTGGTCACAATGTACAATGTTTCAACTCAACAAACATCAAGTTCTCCTGTGTCCAGTGTTTTCCTACCTTACTCTTGCGTTATTAGCCTGACCTTTCTGTACAGCCAAATGGCCCACACTGAAAACAATTCAAAGGCTGGCAAAGAGAAAAACGTCCCAATGGGGACACGCACAAGCACTGGGGTGAGAAAGGTTCTTACAATGTTCATCATCCAACACAGGCTGCCTTTAGATCAAAACAAAGAACCAAACTTACAGCATTTTGTTAGTGTTTTAACCCTTTGACTCCCGCACCCTGCCCGTCGGTTTCCTGCATTGTCAACCATGCTAGCGAAGCAGGAAGTTGGTGGATAGAGTGAGGGAGTCAAAGGGTTAGGGGTTTTTTGTTGTTGTTGTTTTTTGTTTGTTTGTTTGTTTGTTTGTTGTTGTTGTTGTTGTTGTTTTTGCAGTTGGTGGATAGGATGCGGGAGTCCAAGGATTAAACTAGACTGGGAGTCAAAGAGTTCAGATTTTTTTTCAGTTGGTAAAACTAGACGGAATCAATGCGTTAATTTTTTTGCAGTTAGTGGATAGGGTGCGGGAGTCAAAGGATTAAACTAGGCTGGGGGTCAAAGGGTTAATTTTTTTCAGTTAGTAAAACTATACTGAGAGTCAAATGTTTTTTGGTGTGGTTTTTTTTTTGCAGTTAGTGGATAGGATGCAGAAGTCAAAGGATTAACCAAACAAATCATCAGGCTTTTCGGTGTCCAACAATTTCATATTATTCTCCTGCATTATCATCCCGACCTCCTTTACCAGCAGTCAGTCACCCACACTGCAAACAATGTACGCAGCAGGCAAACAGATAAAGGGTCTCACTGGAGACACACACAAGGAGTAGAAGTGAGAAAGGTTCTCTTCTGTGCTGATCATCTTACACAGACTGTCTCTACATCACAGCCAACACCAGCATCACACCAGTATGGCCACAAAGTACAGTGTTTCAACCCAAAACTCATCAGCTCCCGTATGTCCAATGAATCTCTTTCAGGTTCCGGCACTATTAGCCGCGACCTTTCCCAGCAGCCAAAAAGCCACGCTGAAAGCAATTGAAGAAGCTGGCAAACAGAGAACGGTCTCGCTGGAGACACGCACGAGGTGGTAGAGCGAGAAATGACTTTTCTGTCTGGTTTGACAGGAAATGCCAACAAGACGTCTCCAGTAATTTACTCTGGCAACAAGCACAAAGTAAAGCTGTCAAACCCCTGCCGTGCTTTCTGGAAGATTAAAGATGAGAACAGAAAACGGC
>JAPXFY010000012.1:73788822-73816322 GCA_030674185.1 Monoplex corrugatus
TTGTGAATGGGGCAGACTGGTCTCTGCCCAGACTGTCTATCCAGACTGACACTTATTTTCTCCATGGATTTCTATGCACGCACACACACACACAAACATACAGCATACGCACGCGCGCGCACACACACACACACACACATACGCAACACACACACACACACACAACATACACACACACATTGCGCGGCGCACACACACACTCACGCAACAACACACACATACACACACACACACAACACACGATAACACACACACACACACACACACACACGTATAACACACACACACACACACACACACACTATAAACACACACACACGTATAACACACACACACACACACAACATATCACCACACACACACACACACACAAACATACACACACATACATGCCCGCGCGCGCACACACACGCAACACGCACACACACACACACGCACCACACACACACACACACACACACACACACACACACACGCACGCACGCACGCACCACACACACACACACACACACACACGTATAAACACACAGCCTCATCCCTTTCTAAAGGAAGTAAACAGACGTACAGATTATGTGTTTGGGGCTTGCTGTTGGCCATAGACAGAATTTCAGACCTCTTCTACAGACCTCACTTTGCTATACTTAAAGGACCGAGGTTAATGTGTCGCTAGCTGACGTACTGACAGTCCTATGGTCACATGTACATAAACAGTTTGTCACAAACTAAAAAAGGCCAGGTTTCAACACTCAAGGCTCAAAACATGAAATTTTTGTTTGTCTTTTTCCCGAATAGCAAGGAAGCTTGCTCTGGGGACATGTCAGTGTCACATCATGTTAAACGTACGCATGCACACACTCACGCACTAATACAAACGCACATACCCACACACATACACACACAGCGTGCATACGCGCGCTCGCGTACACGATCAATATAAAATGTTTGACGTCGACGTCATACTCGTAAATCATAAAATGTCTAAATTATACACCACATCTAACCGCATACAGGCGTGGACAGTCAACACGCAAATTCAGAACAAAATTGAGGAACTGAAATGTGGTTTCTACGAAGAATGTTGAGAATTCCATAGACAGCAAAGAAAACAAACGAGACAGTCTTGAAGGTGGCGGACACAAGAAGATCATAAATAGAGAAGATTAGGAAAAGACAAGCAACATTTATGGGACATTTTATGAGAAAGGAAAAATTACAGCACCTGGTCACAACAGGAAAGTTGAAGGGAAAGAGACCACCATGAAGACATAGGGAGAAAATATTGGACGGACTTGAAGGGTGGATGAGGACAGAGAGGGTGGAAGATGTACTTGCAGCGACAAAGGATAGATTCATATGGAGGGCCATGATCGCCAACGCCATGTGGCAGGGCACTTGATGATGCTGATGATGACAGGTGATCACACACTCTAACACTCAAACGTGTACGTGCACGCACAGCCGCTTGCACACATGCTTACAGAGATGTCAAACCATGGCACAATTCCTATGAATAAAGAAAATTAGCTTCCCCACCCATCTCCCAACAAGGCCATATCCACAGGTTTTGGAGCGTATAGGCTGAATCAGTAGTAAGGTATGCAGAGCACGTCTTCAGGACACCCTTAAACACAGCCAACTTGCGGGGAAATGCATAGAGTGAAGAGATCAGTGTTATCAACAACTATCATTATGAACATTTGCATTTTCTTCTTCCAATCCTGCTACTGGCGTGATCGTTGGCGGGACTAACGGGAAAGCTGCAACTGATATGAATGTCGATCATTCTGTGGGCTGTAGCCATGAACAGTTGATGCACACTGGGGTTGGTTCAGTCTCCTTCACCACCAAGCTCTTCCTCTGTCGACCTCAATGATGGCATCTTTCTGTTCAAGCTAAGATACGTGGAAGCAATTTTTCTCAGATGTTTGGTCTCAAAATTCTTAATTCTCTTCTCAAAATCACGAAGTTGTGACCAAGTTTCAAACCAGTAGAAGAAAATCTAAGGTACTTTATGACTTGATGCTCTTCGCTAATAATCTCTGGCCTGTCATACCATCTGTCATCTCGCTCAAAAGAGAATAGTCAGAATTGGCCAGAAACCCACCTTGAAGGAAAAAACAAGTGGCATCAACGAGAAAGATATTGTTGTGTAAACTTTTTCTAGCATGGAATGAAGTTTTTTGGGGTGTTTGTTTGTTTGTTTGTGTTTGTTTGTTTGTTTGTTTGTTTGTTTGTTTGTTTGTTTGTTTGTGTTGTGTGTGTGTGTGTGTGTGTGAATCAGAGATCCCAAAAATATGAAGAGATGGAAGTGACCAGACGAAGGACAATCAGGAAGGGAACTGGGCACAAGGTGTATGACATGATTGATTTGGATTCTCTTTTCTATCATGTGACAGCTGCGGTCTTAGCACATATGATTTATTTCTAGCGGGCAAATATGTCTTGAGAAAACTGAATATGAAGCTTACCTGTAGAGGAGGATGCAGACTATGAGTGACTTGTATAGTATAAACATGATGGTTAAGTCAGTGATGTTACATCTTCATGAATAGTTCTGTTGATTTGCTGGCTATTCTGTACACCGCAGCTGCATTCAATTAACTAAAAAGCATTATACATGTAAAATAAGAGAGAGAAAGAGATAAATACATGCATACATACATACATGTACATATACAGGGGTGTGCAAAAGTAGGTATACAGTAAGTGTCACATCATTATTATAATGCTTAATTCCGCTCTCGATAAGAAGAGTGTGTGAATACCGACGGCAAGCAGTTTGAGTATCTGAGGGATTAAGGCTGTGCTTGTTATTACATGTATATGCAATATTCATTTGTTTGTATAATAAATGCAATGAGTATTGTAAGTGTTTTCTTTTTTCATAACTGTATACCTACTTTTGCACCCCCCCCCCCCCCTGTATATTACATATACATGTATACATAAAGATAGATAGATAGACAGACAGACAGACAGACAGACGGACAGACAGATTGATAGATAGATAGATAGATTGACAGACAGACAGATAGACAGATAGATAGACAGGTACATACATACATACATACATACATACATACATACATGCATACATACATACATACATACATACATACATACATACATACATACATACATACATACATAGATATACATACATGTATGTATTCTCAAACATAGACTTGCATCGTGTGTAACCGTTAGAATACATCTGTACTACGTGTATCATTTTGATAGACATCTTTTTACAAAACACACACACACACACACACACACACACACACACACACACACACACACACACACAACACACACACACACACACACACACACACACACACACACACACACACATACACACACACATAGCAATACCTGTTGAACGAAAGTTTTTCCAGGGTATATTTTGAGGTGTTTTTGTAGACAAATTGTTACATTGTCATTCTTTACATTATTTTGTAAAATTAAATACACACTTTCATTCTATTTTCGAAGGTTTCTCGTTGTCATTCTTTATTTCTTTCAATTGACAAACTGCAAGAAACCCTTGCAAAGACTCAAGCAACATTTTCAGTAGAATTTGAAAAAAAGGAGGAGGTTGTGGAAGCCGAGGTGGAGGAAGAGAAAGTGCAGCAGATATAAAAGAGGGAGAAGAAGAGATCCAGAAATGGCTCCGGCTGGAAACTGTAATCTTCTCTGTTGAATTGCTGCCTCTAAACCTTCGTCGTCTCTAATCTCGTAGAAAGCGTGGCGGTGGTGTGGCGGCATTTCTTTGTGTTTGCGGCCAGACTAAGTCATTGGAGACAGACCGCTGGCATTTCCTGTCAAACCAGACAGAAAAGTCATTTCTCGCTCTCCATCACATCGTGCGTATCTCCAGTGAGACCTTCTTCTGTTTGCAAGCCTCCTAAATTGCTTTCAGCAATGCTGTTTGGTTGTCAGAGAGGGGAGTGGGGGGAGGCATTTATGCAGAATCATGGAAGACAATCATGGGAAGCAGAAGGGCTTGATGACTGCCAAGCTAACAGACTATGTTCTGTTGCCAAGTGTCATGTTATCAGTGTTTGTGTTTTGCCTTATAGGTAACATGTGTCAGGTGGTAAACATTCAAAAGAGATCTCTTCAAACGCACAGATCGTGATCCCTACTGGGCTGCAAAACCCAGGATGATGGTATCCCGAGGACGCACCCTGCACCTTGTGCATCGTGTGAATGTTTGTATGTGCATGTGTATGTAGGTTCTGTGTGTGTGTGTGTGTGTGTGTGTGTGTGTGTGTGTGTGTGTGTGTGTGTGTGTGTGTGTGTGTGTGTCTGTGTGTGTCTGTGTCTGTGTCTGTGTCTGTGTGTGTCTGTGCCTGTGCGTGTGTGTGCGTGTGTGCATGCGTGCGTGTGTGTGTGTGTGTGAATGTGTGTGTGTGTGTGTGTGTGTGTGTGTGTGTGTGTGTGTGTGTGTGTGTGTGTGTGTGTGTGTGTGTGTGTGTGTGTGTGTGTGTGTGTGTGTGTGCAAACCCGCGCCCAAGTGAACAATTCGTTATTCAATGAAATATAATCGTGAAGAATCTTGACACATTAATCATAAAACCAGTCATTGTGAAATGAAAATAATTTTGACAAACAGAGATGGACGTCAGCCTACCATGAAATCAAAACCAAAGTCACCGGAAAAAGACTCAAAAACAAACCGAGGATAGTGGTAACTATAGTAGTAGTAGTAATAGTAGTAGTAGTAGTAGTAGTAGTATAGTAGTAGTGTTGCAGCAGCAGCAGCAGTAGTAATAGTGATAATAGTAGTAGTAATAGTAGTAGTAGTAGTAGTAGTGTTGCTGCAGCAGCAGCAGTAGTAATAGTGGTAATAGTAGTAGTAATAGTAGATGTAGTTGCAAAGTAATAGCAGAGCGATGAAGTAAAGAGTTAGAGATAATGAGGAGTGGGACAAAGAAAACATTTAATGAAGGAAGAAAAAAAAAGCAATGTGTCATGTCAGTCCACCTGTACTTTTCTGTCCTGATTGGCCACCTTTAACCTTTTACGTTTATAATCTTTCAAAACGCAGGGCAGTGATGCTGTCAGCTTTTTGTGTACTTCTGCCAGAGTAAATTATTGCAGACGTGTTGCTGACACAATTCATCAGGCAAACCAAAAATTGATTTTTTTGTTCTGGCGTTTTTAGCGTGACCTCGACTATTTTCACGATGTCTTACCTTGCTTTCACCTTAGCTATTTTAGCCCTGATATGGCTCTAGTGGTCAGCTGGGCTATAAGCAGTATGAAATGAAATGAAATGAGGAAAGGTCAGAATTGATAATGCAGAAGCACGGGGGAGAGTTAGTGAAATTGGAGAAAATAGCAGAATCGTGCCAGGTGTGGATAGATAAGTATGCACACTTTATGATATAATCCATAAGCACACATCATCATTATGTGCCTTGCCACATGGCTTTGCTATCATGGCCCTCCTTACGAATCTATCCACATGCACACATTACTCACAAAAGCAGTCAACAATAGCTTGATCAACAAAACTTGACATCAAGCTGTCTGGTAATTGAAAACACAATTTACATAATAGAGATAGAAAGATAGATAGATAGATAGATAGATAGATAGATAGATAAGATAGAAAAATAGATAGATAGATAGATAGAAGATAGATAGATTGATAGATAGATAGATAGATAGATAGATAGATAGATAGATAGATAGATAGATAGATAGATAGATAGATAGATAGATAGAAGATAGATAGAAGATAGATAGATAGATAGATAGATAGATAGATAGATAGATAGATAGATAGATAGATAGATAGATAGATAGATAGACAGCTAGATAGAGAAAGTGAGAGCGAGTGAGTGAGTGTGTGTGTGTGTGTGTGTAGAGAAAAAGGACTGGAGAAGTTCAAAGTTCGCATAACAATATTCTCTTTCATACAATTTTGACGCTGAATACTCTAAGGACTGCTTTATAATGAACAGTTTTCCTCCCGTTTAGCAACATACGATCCATAAAACCATCAGCAGCAATGGTCATCCTTGTCGTGACAAAGAGCTGAAAAGGAGTCCATCAACATTCATTCTGTTGTCATCAGATTGTACCCTGGGTGACCTGTTCAAGGGTACACATTGAAGACTGTACCTTGGGTGACCTGTTCTAGGGTACACATTGAAGACCTTTAGGCGATATTATCGTGTCCCCTGTGACAGTGATGTGCTATTTGACTACGAAGAAGCACTGGTGTGGTTATCCGGTCACGTGATCAGTTTTCGAAACTCGATTTCATTATTTTGTATTTATGTAATATTGAAAAATTAAGTACTTAATACCTTCCTTTCCCCACTCCCGTATGTAAAAGGACTAACATAGCCTAACTGACATTAAACCATTCATTCGTACATTCATCAGTTCGTTCAAACATTCAATCATTGTCACATTTTTGCTTCCAGTTTTCCAGAAAATATGGCATTGGCTATGGTGAAGTTCCTTCATGAGTGCTAGCAGAGTAAATCGCCAGTGACATGTTGCTGACATTTTCCATCAAACCTCAGACGGGAGTGATTTTTCGCTCCAGCTCCTTATGCGTTCCTGCAGAGAAGCCTTTTACATTTCCCAACCTCTTAAACTGCTCTCAGAATAGCTATTTGGCTGCCAGAGTAGGCTAGACTGTTAATGTAGGACCTTGACGTCACATAATAGTTCTCCTCTACAGACCCTCCAACTCCCCGTTAACCGTCAGTTTTTTCTTTCCTCCCAACAATACCCATCATGGTACAAGTGGACGGATAAAAGAAGAACAGTGTCTTTCTGTGATGAACTAAGGTCATTCTGTATTGTGCAATGTCTTTTTAGAACAGTGTTATCTTTCAATGTCATTCTGTATTGTACAATGTATTTATAGAACAGTGTTATCTTTCTGTGATGAAATAAGGTCATTCTGTATTGTCCATTTGTTTTTATAGAACAGTGTTATCTTTCTGTGATGAAATAAGGTCATTCTGTATTGCGCAATGTTTTTATAGAACAGTGTTATCTTTCTGTGATGAAATAAGGTCATTCTGTATGGTACAATGTTTTTATAGAACAGTGTTATCTTTCTGTGATGAAATAAGGTCATTCTGTATGGTACAATGTCTTTTTAGAACAGTGTTATCTTTCTGTGATGAAATAAGGTCATTCTGTATGGTACAATGTCTTTATAGAACAGTGTTATCTTTCTGTGATGAAATAAGGTCATTCTGTATGGTACAATGTCTTTTTAGAACAGTGTTATCTTTCTGTGATGAAATAAGGTCATTCTGTATGGTACAATGTCTTTTTAGAACAGTGTTATCTTTCTGTGATGAAATAAGGTCATTCTGTATTGTGCAATGTCTTTTTAGAACAGTGTTATCTTTCTGTGGTGAAATAAGGTCATTCTGTATTGTGCAATGTCTTTTTAGAGCACCATTATCTTTCAATGTCATTCTGTATTGTACAATGTATTTGTACAACACTGTTATCTTTCTGTGATGAAATAAGAATAAGGTCATTCTGTATTGTACAATGTCTTTATAAAACAGTATTATCTTTCTGTGGTGAAATAAGGTCATTCTGTATTGTACAATGTATTTATAAAACAGTATTATCTTTCTGTGGTGAAATAAGGTCATTCTGTATTGTACAATGTATTTATAAAACAGTATTATCTTTCTGTGGTGAAATAAGGTTATTCTGTATGGTACAATGTATTTATAAAACAGTATTATCTTTCTGTGGTGAAATAAGGTCATTCTGTATGGTACAATGTCTTTATAGAACAGTGTTATCTTTCTGTGGTGAAATAAGGTCATTCTGTATGGTACAATATCTTTATAGAACAGTGTTATCTTTCTGTGATGAAATAAGGTCATTCTGTATGGTACAATGTCTTTATAGAACAGTGTTATCTTTCTGTGGTGAAATAAGGTCATTCTGTATTGTACAATGTCTTTATAGAACAGTATTATCTTTCTGTGGTGAAATAAGGTCATTCTGTATTGTACAATGTATTTATAAAACAGTATTATCTTTCTGTGGTGAAATAAGGTCATTCTGTAGTGTACAATGTATTTATAAAACAGTATTATCTTTCTGTGGTGAAATAAGGTCATTCTGTATGGTACAATGTCTTTATAGAACAGTGTTATCTTTCTGTGATGAAATAAGGTCATTCTGTATGGTACAATGTCTTTATAGAACAGTGTTATCTTTCTGTGATGAAATAAGGTCATTCTGTATGGTACAATGTCTTTTTAGAACAGTGTTATCTTTCTGTGATGAAATAAGGTCATTCTGTATGGTACAATGTCTTTATAGAATAGTGTTATCTTTCTGTGGTGAAATAAGGTCATTCTGTATGATACAATGTCTTTATAGAACAGTGTTATCTTTCTGTGGTGAAATAAGGTCATTCTGTATGGTACAATGTCTTTATAGAATAGTGTTATCTTTCTGTGGTGAAATAAGGTCATTCTGTATGATACAATGTCTTTATAGAACAGTAAAATTTACGGCAACCGATGAAAGAGGGAAGGGGAAAGACATGGATGACAAAGAGAGTAAAACGTCAAGAGAGCGAGGACTGTAAACGGACATTTTCCAGAGAGGAGATGGGAGCGATATTTGTTTTACTCTCTCTCTCTCTCTCTCTCTCTCTCTCTCTCTCTCTCTCTCTCTCTCTCTCTCTCTCTCTCCTCTCTCTCTCTCTCTCTTCTTTTTTTTTTTCATTTTGTCCACCTAAGATAAAGTTAAAAGAAAGGGCAAAGTTTCCGTTCCATTCTACAGCGGCAAAACTTTAGACTACAGTGGGTATAACTGATCTCCTGACGAAAAATAAAATGAAAAAAAGAAACAGACCTGATATAGGAGATAAATGAAAGGGCGGTGGGGGGGGGGGGGTTGGAAATAATTATTAAGGAATATACTACAGGCCAAACTAGCGATAGAGAAGAAAGGCGGGCATGGAACTGTTTTCTTGTGTCCTTCTCTGCAACCCTTCAACTTCTTCGTTTCCAATCTTGTTCGAAGTGTTGTGCGGGATTAGGTAGTTTTCATTACTTAAATGTTGTTGTTTTTGTTGTGGTTGTTGTTGTTTGTTGTTGATGTTTTGCTGTTGCTGTTGTTGCATGACGACTGGTATGTAATCGAAATTATGTGCGGGATGGTGTCTCCAAAAGGATAAAGATGCTTGATACACTATTCTGGAAGAAATCCCTCGACTGTCGAACAATATATTTCATCATGATCATTTTATGTATCTTTCACATTGTGTTATTATAATTTAAAGTTCATTGTTTTCGTCATAGGAGCAGGGGCTGACGTTATTTGCATTATGTGTGTCTGCATTTGTCAACAAGCGAAGTCAGAACAAGATTGAGGTAAACTGAAATGTGGTTTCTAAGAAGAATGTTGAGAGTTCCATGGACAGCAAAGAAAACACAAACGAGACAGTTTTGAAAAAGACAGACACAAGAACAGCATTAATGAAGAAGATTAGGAAAAGACAAGCAACAGTTCTAGGGCATTTTATGAGGCAAGAGACATTAGAGCACCTGGTCACAACAGGAAAGCTGGAGGGAAAGAGAACACCAGGTAGACCCACAGAGAAAATGGACGGCTTGCAGGGTGGCTGAGGACAGAGAGAGTGGGACATGTACTTGCAGCGACAAGGGATAGATTCGTGTGGAGGGCCATGATCGCCAAAACCATGCGGCAGGGACATGATGATGATGATGATGATGATGTCTGCATTTCTATCTCATGCTTTTGTAAGGCGCTTGAGGCTTTTGTGATATGAGGCCCTGAACAAGAAATCATTATTTTTACTTTTACTTGGCAAGTTTCACTACTTATGCTATTTAGTGGAGAGGGGTTGCTGTCATTTCACGTCAAATCAGAAAAATCGTTTCTCTTTCCAGTTTGTGTGTCACCTGTGAGAAGTTTAATGTGTAATTGTTGGCTTTTCGACAATAAATAATATTGGTTCATCGTTTAGCAGACTGTTTACTTTAAATGGTAAGAGCATTGTCATTCTGAATAGGGTAGTTCTTCATTGGCTTCATAATTACATATATATCCATTGCAGGAAGATTTTGTCTTTTAATATACGTCTGATACTTATTTTTGTTTCATCTCTCTCTCTCTCTCTCTCTCTCTCTCTCTCTCTCTCTCTCTCTCTCTCTCTCTCTTTCTTACACACACACACATACTTCTCTCTCTTCTTTCTCTCTTTCTCTCTTTCTCTCTCCTTCACACACACACACACACACACACACACACACACACACACACACACACACACACACACACACACACACGCACGCACGCACACACACACACATTTCTCTCTCTCAAAATAAACAACAAATGTAATTATTTCACAGAAATTGGTATTTTAAGAAAGAGAAAGAACAAACTGTCCCATAAACTAACAGAGTTAATATTTCATCACTGGAGCAATTCAGAGAAAGCCCACAAGGTAATCGTTATGTTGATTCACGCGGAAAAGGGAGGGAAGGGGGAAACCGATCGTGAGAGGTAGCATGCAGTTATCGTCCCTTTTAAGTATGAACGTAGAAAGGAATGGAGTTTGTTCTTTCCATTCGTAACCTTTCAAAAGGTCGAGATGATAATAGTTCAGATCGTTGGCAGGAGAGATTGTGTGTAGGTGTGTTTTAGTGAGGGAGGGAGGATATTAGAGATTGTGTGTAGGTGTGTTTTAGTGAGGGAGCGAGGATGTTTTGTGAAATGGAGACAGAAACGAGTGGTAGGCTATTTGTTTGTTTGCTTTTGTGGGGAGAATAGGAGGCGAAAGGCTCGCCAGTCTTTTTTGAATAACATGAAATAATTTGTATCATGATTTGAAAATGATGTTATATATGGACGAACAGTTAAGTTGGATCATAGAGCCAGTCTGTTCAGTATTTACGATTGTTTAACCGTTTAACCCTTGATGTTCGGCCACCGTGTAGAGCACAAAAAACAGGCAAAGAAAAAATTGAACAGGCAAAGAAAGAAATCAAAGAAAGAGAAAAGGCTTATTTTTATGACATGAACAGAATTTTGATTTTTGTGATGAATCTTTCTCTGTTTAAAGTATTTTTGTATATGTTTATGTATTTACATATCTTGAGAAAGAGCAGATCAGTAAGCCAAAGCCAGCTCGAAGAAGTTGGTGGACAACGACATGAAGTCATTCCAAGGCGGCCTACACACCTAAAGGGTTTTGGCTCAACACCGATCCGTACTCTGCTGACAGGGAAAGCTGACAACACGTTGGGCCAAGCAGTTTGAAAATTGATGAACAGGCTGTCGTCAGTATATTAGGACCTAGTGCAGCATTCCTCCAATTGCCAGTAAAGACATCTCAAGCAGACCAACACTCCAGCGCAGTGATTATCAAAGACCGGAAACAAACCACACCTTGGATGGCACCAGGAAATCCCTGCAGATATCCACAGGAACGAGGGCGAGATGCTCCTGGAGAAGTTACAACCCTGTACCAGTCTATGGCAGAATGACAAAGTTCCTTAAGACTTTGAAGACGATATGATCATCCACAAGTACAAGAGGAAGGACGACAAGATCTACAGCGATAACCATCATGGGGTATCCTTCCTAAGCACTGCAGGGATGGTCCTTGCCAGAATCATCCTAAATAGAGTCATCAGCCATGTAGCCAAACCATCATCCCTGAGTCTCAGTGTGGATCTCGTGGTGGAAGAGGCCAGCTGCAAGAGAGGTATTGGAAACACAACCAGGAGCTCTACACAGTGCTTGTTTACTCTACCAAAGCATTTGACGCCGTTAACTGAAAATCCTGAGAGATAATAATAAAAAAATTTAAAAAGCTTGGTTGTCCTCAGAAGCCTCCTTCAGCAATGGCACGTTGGCGAGGGTACAAGAAAATGGGGTGGCATCTGAACCCTTTTTAATGCAGAGTGGAGTAAACCAGGGTGTGTTCTAGCACCCACACTCTTCTCCACCTGCTTTGCGGCAATGCTGAGTGATGCATTATGAGACTTTGACAGGGCTGTGTACATCAAATTCTGCTCACTTGGAAAACTTTTCAACTTGCTGACTCTTCAAACTGAAACCAAAATGTTCAAAACCGTCCTGCAGGAATTTCTCTTCGTAGATGACTGTTCTCCAGCTGCACTCTCGCACAAGGACATCCAGCGCATTACTGATAAATTTGCTGTGGCCTACAAGCGCTTACAATTAGCCTCAGCAAGGCAGAGGCTATGCTTCAGCCGATATCGTTTAAGGCTTTTTGGCGCTTCACCATCTGCGATTATCACCCAATAATCAAGAGACCAAGAGCGTAGACAAATTCTGGTTGTGGATCTGTTGATGATGAGGTGACACTGCACATCTCCAAGGCTACCTCTGCCTATAAAGGCTGATCAGCAGGTTGTTGCAAGACTATGGTGTCAGGTTCGCTACAAATATTGCTTTGCAGTAATGTTGCTGGAGGATCGCTGTTGCGTATAAAGATGTGCTGGAATCTTATTTGTCCTTCTCTCACTTTTTCATTCGAAACTGCTAACGTCGTCCTTCGTATGTCAGGTCAATCTTTCTTTTTCTCTTGCATTTACCGTCCTCCTCTTAGCCGTTCAAATAAACGCTTCCTCAGTTTTCTAGTAAATTTAATTCTCTTCTTGTTTGTTATACTGTAAGAACAGAAAAACTCGTCATTCTTGGTGATGTCAATGTACACTTTGATGATAAAGATGACTGGTAAACGAAGCCCTTAAGTCTTTCTATGTCTAACCACTTCTCTCTCAGCTCGTAGTCCGCCTACACACTCTAAAGACCATGTTATTGACTGGATGATCGTCTGCACAACTAGGTAAGCTTGTTACATCAATCTTCGTTCTGGTTGAGTTTCCTTCAGACGATTTTGTTGTGTTGTTTTCTCTCAGACTGTCTACACCTGTGTGTTAGAAGCGAATCGTGACCCGTGTAATCTGCAATGTATCAGCATTAAAACCTTCTTATCTGCAGTTATAAATCTTCTTTCCTGTCAGTCACATTCCTGGCATCTTGCCGGTCACTCCAATTCAATCTTGCATCAGCTTCTAGATGAGCATGTGCCTCCAACCCTCTACGCTCTGTCTGACCACCCATCTGTACCCTGGTACACAAATGACATAAGGGTAGACAAACAAATGTGGACATGCTGAACGCCAGTGGCGATTCTCTAAATTTGTAGTTCTTTTTGAGATTCATCAAGAAATGCGGAAAGACTAAAAATAATCTCAAAAGCCAAATTTGATTATTTTTCTATCCATATTACTGAACCTTGGCGTTGTTCTCGATCCTCAACTTTTAAAACAGAAATTCATCAGCCAAACCTGTCAATCTTCTTACTGTCAACTGCAGCATTTCAGTTATATTTCCGGTATCTTTCAACTAAAGCGATCTAAACTTGTGACTGTTGTTGTTTTGTCTCGTATCGATTTTTTCAACTCTGCTCTCTGGCTTGCCTGCTTCTGTCACTTGTTCCGACGTATTCAGAATTCTATTTGCCCGTCTCGTCCTCCGTAGAAAGAAACACGATCATGTCACCCCCTTAATTCAGTCTCTCTACTAGTTGTTTGCTACTCAAAGATTTCGATTCAAAATCAGTACGTTCTGTTACAAGTGAAAATTTACTTTCTCCGAATATACACCTCTGCCAGATCTCTTCGTTCTATTTATGACTTTGTTTGTTGACAAAGTCCTCATCACAGATGTTCCACAGTTGATCACCGTTCATTTTCTGCATCTGGTCCATATATAGCTGGAACGAGCTTCCCCGTCATTTCGACAGTTACAAACCCTTTCTTCTTTGGAATCTACATGTAGCTTACAAACAACTTTATGTCCAGCAGTGACTTCCGCCTTCACACCTCACCCCTTCACCCCACTTCCCTCCTGCCTTCCCCCTCCCAGTATGCATGTGCCCTGTACCGTAGTTTTTTGTTTGTTTGTTTGTTTGTTTGTTTGTTGTTTGTTTGTTTGTTTGTTTGTTTGTTTTGGGGGTTTTTTATGAGCACTTCCCCTGGTGGGGATGCGGGGGCTCTTTCAGTATAAATAGCATCCCCACCTTCTGGAAATTCTGTGCTAGAATTTTCCTCTTTTCTGTCACTCTCTTTGTTTCTGCCTTGTTCCTTTGCTTTCTGTCATTTCTTCCTATCATTTTCTGCCTTGCTGATCCATCCATCTGTATGTGTTCGATGAAGTCTTATGTACTTTTTCCTAGGATTGATAATTGGGTACATGCACTAACTGCATTTTTGGCTCTAGAGAGATGAGATATGCGGAAACAATTTAAGATAATTCATGCCCGTTTTTATATATGTTTTGGTGTTCTTATTAAGTATGCTTAAATTTGTATTCAGGTGTGTTTTTTAAATCCCCTGTGCGATAAATTGGACGGAGTGGTCAACGCCGGGGGCATGTCCTTAGATGATGTGCGTGAATGCATTGATATGTGTACTTAATTTTCTTTTCCTTTCTTTTTTCCTGTTGGAAGTTTTATATGTTTAAAAGTGGTTGTAGCCCTGATATGGTTCTACGCAGTCAGTTGGGCTTTAAACAACAATAACAAATAACTTTTTAGCGCTCTGTTGTATTGTTGCGAGACCTTATCTGCACATTTAACATATTGAACGCTTCCACACTCCTCCGATCTCGTATTCCACATGACAATCCATGCCAGGCCGTAAAGGACCAGTAGTTTGTCTACTCATCTGTTGGTTTGACGGAAGAATCCATTGTGGTATATGTTGTTTATACATCGACATTACCATTTTCTGTACATATGAATTCACAGCATTGTCTGTTACCACCCTGTGTCTTGTTTGTTTGTCGAAAAACAAAAGGAAATGATTGAGGGGGAAAAGTTAAAGAAAAAATGTAAGGAAAACCACAATAAAAGCAATAATCATATCAACAACTTTCCTACTGTTTCTGGACATGTCGGTGCAAAATTTAGAATTATAATGATTCTTGAATAATTACTTCATCAAACATTTTCTAAATTTGCAATTGCATTAAGATAATGTAGACGGCAAAAGTAAACATTCCCATAACTGGAAAAAGAACTTTGACATGGTATGACTGTTTTGATGGATGCTGGCTTGTTCTACGTGACCAGAAGAGTGCCCTCCAGCACGGGTGAAATTAGGGTGAATGTTCCTATTGTCTCACAGGTCAGCTTCATTTTCGCCTCTAGGATTGATTTTCCATGTTGCCAGAACACACACGTGTGTGTGTGTGTGTGTGTGTGTGTGTGTGTGTGTGTGCGTGTGTGTGTGTGTGCTCTATGTGTGTGCTCTATGTGTGTGTGTGCTCTATGTGTGTGCGTGCTCTATGTGTGTGCTCTGAGTGTGTGTGTGTGTGCGTGTGTGTGAGTGTGTGTGTGTAAATGTGTGTGTATGTTTCTGTGTGTGTGTATGTGTGTATGCGTGTGTCTGTGTGTGTGTGTGTTTCTCTGTATGTGTGTGTATGTGTGTGTGCGTGTGCGTGTGCGTTTGTGTGCACGTGAATGTGTGTGTTCGTTATTTCTTTTAAAGTCTTTTCACATATGTGCTTTTAGACGAATGAGTGTATGTCTGTGTGTGTGCATTTGTGTGTGTGTGTGTGTGTGTGTGTGTGTGTGTGTGTGTGTGTGTGTGTGTGTGTGTGTGGTGTTTGTTTGTGTGTGTGTGTGCCTTGTGTGTGCATGTGCATGTGTGTGTCTGTGTGTCTGTTTATATAAGAGTGTGTGTATGTGTGTGTGTGTGTGTGTGTAAGTGTGTGTGTGTGTGTGTGTGTGTGTGTGTGTGTGTGTGTGTGTGTGTGTGTGTAAGTGTGTGTGTGTGTGTGTGTGTGTGTGTGTGTGTGTCTGCTTTGTTGTTGCTGCTGCTTCTGCTATTGTTTTTGTTGTCCTTGTGGAGGAGGATCATGAGGATGATGCATGTGGTGGGGGATGATGTTCTCCTCTATTTTCTTATCTTTTATTTGTTCCATTTTTCGATCTTAAAGGGGGGAAACAGTGTAAGTGTGTTACAATATTCCTGTTTAGCAGCATAGCGTTTTCAAGAATCAAACAAAATTCATGTTTGTGATAGTTAATATCCTCTGCAGCCTTATCAGTGTTGTTTTTCTCATGTTGAAATATTACCTACTTTTGATTGTGAAAATTCTCGTCTGTATGTTAATTGATAATTATCAGACTCGCTTTAATTATCGTTCTCAGTCTCTTATCCACAGTTTCTTCAAGGTGATCTTCATTTGCAGGACCGAATATTACCAATCAGTGGTTTAGAAAGTCGTATCCTAGATGTGGCAGTGATTGCTGCCAAGTTTAAAAATTGTCCCCGTGTGTCTCTGGGGTGATAATGATTGCTGTAAACAATAAAGATTGTTCCATGGATTTTGTTGGGGAGTAAGAAATGTGTTAGAAGCATCGCCTCCTCCTTGCCTGCTGTGTGATAGCTTTACACACTGCTTTACCTTCCCCAACTCTTAAACAGCTTCGGGTATTCACAGATGGTGTAGAACACAGGCCAAGCTATTATGTTCTACCCAGTTAGATTCGAACCTACGCAAATTTGAAAGCTGGAGCTTTACCACTAGACTTGCCAGGTTTCGTTGATCGCGTTACGTTCATGGGTATAATGTTTGAGGGATACATTGTGATGGGACAGTACCATATGGATCCCATACTGATCTGCCAGCAATTATCGAAAAGTAGGGTGTACTTGAAAAGGGGAACTAGAGCACCTAGTCACAACAGGAAAGCTTGAGGGAAAGAGAGCGGCAGGTAGACCCAGGGAGAAAATATTGGACGGAATTGCAGGGTGGCTGAGGACAGAGAGGGTGGAAGAAGTGCTTGCGGCAACAAGGGATAGATACATATGGAGGGCCATGATTGCCAACGCCATGCGGCAGGGTGTACTTGAGGATCGAACCCACGACCCCTTCGATATCAGCATGGTGCTCTAACCAACTGAGTGAACGGGTCAAAGTAAACAGGGGACACCCAGGTACGAACCAGAACCTCTCGATCTTCTGTAGACAATGCAAGGTTCTTCACTGTTGATTGCAAAGGAGAACGAAAACTGCATTTGGCTGATAAACTCATCATCATCAACCTGTGCCGTGCCGCATGGCGTTGGCGTTGGCGATCATGGCCCTCCATACGATTCTATCTTTTGTCTCTGCAAGTACATCTCCCACCTTTCCGTCCCAATCCACCTGCAAAACTGCCAATATCTTCTCCCTGGGTGTACCTGGTGCTTTTTTTCGTCAAGGTGTCATGTTGTGACTAGGTGCTCAAATTTCTCTTGTTTCATAAAGTGTCCTATAAAATAATGTCGCTTGTCTTTTCCTAATCTTCTTTATTAATGCTCCTTTTCTGTTTGCTTCTTTCATGATTGGTTCTTTAGTTTTCTTTAGTTGTCGATGGAATTCTTAAGATTCTTCTTAGAAACCGCATTTCAGCTAAATCAGTCTTGTTCTGATTTTGCTTGTTAACTGTCCAAACTTCGCATCTACACAACACGTTTTGGCTCTTTGTAATACTGAAGAACTCCCTCTCTGATGTTAACTGACAGGTACTTGTTGGTAAAAACGCTTTTCATTTTCTTGAATGCTGTTTTATATTGGCCAGTTCTGCTGACTATTTCTAATGTGCATCTGCCGTCTGGTGAGATGACTGTTCACAAATATTTAAACTTATCAACTTGTCTCAGTGTTGTGCCATTTGCTGTTATTGTACTTGAGGACATTTCTTGTTTCTTACTTATTACTGATTACCATGACTTCAATCTCATTATTATTTAGCTCCAGCCCTTTATTTCTGCTTTCTATTTCTATTATATTTAGCGGATTTTGTAGGTCTTTTTCATTTTCTGCAATTTGAATGATGCCTATTTGTTTGTCTTTCATCTTCTGCAATTAGAACGGTGTCATCAACATAATGAACCTTGTTTGTCATTTTCCCTGAAACCTTTATCCCGAGGCATACTTCTAGGTTTCTGATGATGGTTTCACTGTAGAGTGAAAACAGATCTGATACAGAACACATCCCCGCCTAACCCCTCTTTTGAGTTTTTTGAAAAGAGCTTATATCATTTCTACTCTCGTTGATGATGTGTGTTCCCATACATATTCCTTATTATTCTTAGTCCTTTTCCATCAGTACTGAGATTTTCCAGATTGGTTGATCAATTCTTCAACACAACACAACACAACACAACACAACACCCAATCAAAAGTCTTAGTGTAATAGTACAATCAACAAAACATAACTATAAATTTTATTTAGTTCAACTGATCTTTCTATGAGAGTGTTTAGAATGTATATGGCATTAATAGTTCTTTCCCATCAAGAAATCCACATTGTTCCTCTGCTCTGCTATTTCTGGTGGGGGGTTTTGTTTTTGTTTTTGTTTTTGTTTTTCCTCATCATGATCATTCTTAATAGAATCTTTGTCACGTGACTCATCAAGCTGATTGTACGATAGAGTTCACATTCTATAGCCCCTGCTTTCTATGAAAGTGCAATGTAAATTGATTTTGACATATCTTTAGGGTTTTTTCGGTATCATGATTTCATTTAGGAAGACTGTTACTTTTTCAATACCAATTCTTCTGGAGCCTCAATCCTTTCTTTGTCCCTTTGAGTTTTGTCAAATTGACTCTGCCGAGACAATCACAAAGCAGTAGTGATTTTCTGTCACCGTTTACTCCCTTAACACTGGTCTCTTCCGAGACAACGGTCAGCATGTTTTTTTTTTAAACTGTTGTCTTTATCTTAATCAAGTTGTTGTTTTGATGTGGTGTTAGCCCTGACATGGCTCTAGCAGTCGGCTGGGCTATAAGCTGTATGATCTTGAACTTGAAAGGTGGAGAAAATCTCAGTAGACGCTCACCCACCAAACCCTGCTGCCTCGCAGTAATCATCTGGAAAGAAAGAGCTAAGCGGTCAGCATGACAGAAATCCGAGATGGAGACCCTGAGGCGGTTCGTCGTTGTTTCTGGCCTCGTTCTGACAATTTCTGCGTCATCGCTGATGCCATATGTTCTGGCTCTTGCCGCTCTCTTAAATTTCATCAGCGGAGCGGTGAGGGGGGAGAGGGAAGGGGGAAGAGGGATGGGGGAGGGGAGAAGGCCTGCTTTGTGGGCAGAAGTCGGTCTTCTACATACATACCTCTGCCCAGGCTTGCACACAGAAAGCCCCCTACGCTGTGTTCTGTGATGTCTCACTATTAACGGATGTTATTTGAATACCATGCACGCGTTTGACGATTTTCTTAATTTTTATCTATAAATTCATCCATGGGATATGTCAGTGCATACAGTGAAACAGCAGCCTTTATAATACAATTATATTATCCTGCACGTGTCAAAACCTTTCTCTTTCAGTAGTACTAGCATTAATAAATTTTATGATTTTGTCATGTGAATGATGCATGCTACGTTGAAGTGCTCTCTCTCTCTCTCTCTCTCTCTCTCTCTCTCTCTCTCTCTCTCTCTCTCTTCTCTCTCTCTCTCTCTCTCTCTCTCTCTCTCTCTCTCTTACTTTGTAGTGTGTGTAATTGGTTCTGAATTGTTTGTTTATTCTCTCTCTCTCTCTCTCTCTCTCTCTCTCTCTCTCTCTCTCTCTCTCTCCTCTCTCCTCTCTCTCTCTTCTCTCGTCTCTCTGTTTTTTGTATGTATTATGTATGTATGTATGTATTTATGTATGTGAGTGTGTGTAATTGGCTCTGAGTTGTTAATTTATTTGTTTGATTAGCTGTTGGCGCGAAGAACCCTAGCCAAGGCGCATAACAAATCCTGTTATTATCAATATTATTATGATTATCATCATGATTATTATTTTGATGATGATGATTGATTGTTATATATTATTTATATTATTAATTGTTATTATGGTTATTATTATTATTATTATTCAACAGCTTCATCAAGGGGATCTTCACCTGTCAGGCTGCTATCAACCAGTGGCAGGCAAAATTGTCTTCAACATTCTGGAAGCCCGTAACTTGCCCAGAGTCTCTCTTCTTGGAGCAATAAGTGAGTGGTTGTGTGTGTGTTGTGTGTGTGTGTGTGTGTGTGTGTGTGTGTGTGTGTGTGTGTGTGTACGTGTGTTGTGTGTGTGTGTGTGTGTGTGTATGTGTGGCTGCGCGTGTAGTGTGTGTGTATTGTGTGTGTGTGTGGGTGTTGTGTGTGTGTGACTGCGCGCTGTGATGTGTGTGAGTGTGTGTGTGTGTGTGTAGTGTGTGTGTGTGATGTGTGTGTGTGTGTGTGTGTGTGTGTGGCTGCGCGCGCGCGGTGTGTGTTGTGTGTGTGTGTATTTGTGTTGTGTGTCTGTGTAATTATGTGTATGTATGTGTGTGTATGTCTGTGTGTCTGTGTGTGTATGCGTGTGTATATATATATACATGTATTGTGTGTGTGTGTGTGTGTGTGTGTGTGTGTGTGTGTGTGTGTGTGTGTGGTGTGTGTGTGTGTGTGTGTGTGTGTGTGGGTGTTTGTTTTTTTATCACGGTACCTCGTATGTCATTATCATCATCATCTTCTTCTTCTTCTTCTTTTTCTTCTTTTCTTCTTCTTCTTCTTCTTTTGCTTTTTCTGCTGCTTCTTCTTCTTCTTCTTCTTCTTCTTCTTCTTCTTCTTCTTCTTCATCTGCTTCTTCTTCTTCTCTTCTTCTTCTTCTTCTTTTCTTTTTTCTTCTTCTTCTTCTTCTTGCTTCTTCCTCTTCTTCTATTCTTCTTCTTCTTCTTCTTTCTTATTTTCTTTCTTCTTCTTCTGCTTTTCTGCTTTTTTTTTCTTCTCTTCTCATCATCATGTCATCATCGTCATCATCACTCATATCATATATTCGTTACGAGCACTAAGATGCTAAAAACACCTCCTACGCTAAAGACAATTTCATAAAACGAAACAGTCTCATGCAGAATTGAGATGTAAAAGAAAATCACACACACACACACACACACACACACACTCACACACACGCACGCACGCACGCACGCATGCACGCACACACACGCACGCACGCACACGCACGCACGCACGCACGCACACACACACGCACACACACACACACACATACACACACACACGCACTCACACACAAGCTCCACACACACGTGCTTCGTCCAACCATTATATCTTAAAGGCTAGCGCACTGCACCTTAATGTCTTACCAATTCAAAATAAAAACAAAAGACACAATAAAATGTAACTTGGGGATTAAAAACTCTACCCAAACACGACGACACACAACATGGAAACTACATCCAAGCGCCAGCAGCTATCTGTGCGTGTGACGAAAGGCCCCTCATTGTACTTGGTTAGGAACGAAGAAAATATGGTGAACAGTCCGAGCACCTCAGTGTGGACCATGAAGCTAACTTTAAGGACTAACTTCTTGTGTCTGGAAAAAAATCAGACTGACGATAACTACCACGGCTATTCACTGGAGACTGGAGACGACTGCATGTTCTAACCCTATTAGACCCCAAACAGGAGCGCCAGTTTGAGATGGAGCCACAAACAAATCTACACGATTTGAATGAACATATCATTCATCTAGGCTTTCTAAACACCAAGACACATAATCACATAATGATACATACCCTTTCCTGGAGAAAAGCGAACCCTTCACCTGTCCGTGAACTTGAACCCTGTGTGCAGCCACCCGTGACAGCTTCCACAGCATACATTGGTACGGATAACCCACTGAATTAAGCACACTGATTTTCTAAGATAAAAGAACGGCACCAACAAAACTGGCGAGTTACCCACCCAGCACGAGAACCAACATCAAAGAGCAAAACAAAAACCGAAACGGTTACGTTACCGTGAGTCATCATCATCGCCATTATCAACACTATTATCATCATCTTCACCATCGTCGTTGTCGTTGTCTGTCATCATCATCATCATCATCATCATATTCATCAGTGGAGTGATAGCCCAATTGGATGAAGCCCCTGTCACGACCATGACTTCACAGAAACAGGGCCAGAGATGAAGAGGAGACAGAGAGAGACAAACAGATTTTTATTGTCTTGTTTTCATAGGGACTTTTTTTCACATCGTTTTTGATGATTCGTGACGATGGACATGATAATCATGATGCTGTGGGGTTCACTTTTGGATCGAGACTGCATGACAGGTGTATACTGAACGATTCCTTTAATAATGGTAGAAGGCGTCAACCAGACCCGAGAGAGACACATACCTGCGATGTTGGTCGGAAATTCTGAGCACCATCTTCGATGTCGCTTCCGCTGGGTGGATGAAATTTGACTGTGTGGTTCAAGTTTCCCCACGAGCCCATAGCACACACAATTCTGCTCAGGAACCAGTCTGAGCAAAGAAAATCCCGCAATGGTTTTTACAAGATTTATAGGATTCAAGCTTTCCAATCTTTCAGACAAAATGAATTTGCTTGATCACATCATCCACATGTTTCAGACCCTTACGTCAAGGTAGAGATGTACGTGAACGGAATGAGAGAGGGGAAATCCAAATGCAAAGTCCGCCAAAACACGCAAGATCCTGTGTGGCACCACCAAGTCGTGTTTGAAATCAATCGGGAAAACCCCAAACTGCTAGGTCACGTCTTCGTGTTTCACGTGCTGCACAAGGATATGATGACTGGAGTGCACAAAATCGGCCAGGTATTATATTGTGTTGTGCTGTGTTATGTCGTGTTGAACGATTTAAAGTATTGTGTTGTGTTGTGCTTGGTAATAACCATCTTTCCATGAAAATCTGGAGTTCGCTCAAGAGAGGATCAGTGCATTCTGATAATTCCATATGCTCTTTACCCAAATCTATCAGCAATTATTTGACAGCACGACAAATGTGCGTGCAAACTCCTAAATGCTGAGTCTTGAAATGAATGGTAAAAGGGGTGCGGGACTAAGGTACACTACCAGAATGTTGGGGAAAACCACTGTATATCGGAGATTAACTTGTGGTATTTCTGGTAGGGTGTAGCCCCTACAATTAAGTTAAAATGCAGTATGTTCCAGATGATTATAAGCTTAGCTTATCAATTAATCCACCAACTTCTTGAGAGTATCTGTGTGATCTCTTCGCTTAACACGCTGTTTTCCATTTGAACAACGCTCAAGTATAGAAGGATTTGATGCAAGAAGCTGACAGTGGGTTGGTGTATTTAAAGCGTAATTTCTCTATCATTAAAAAAGAGATGTGCATACAACCTAATTCCTGGACATCATTGCTGAGCACGTCAGACGAACCTTTGAAAACATCATGCGTCTCTGTAATTTGATATTGAAATGACCTGTCCCCTGATGTTGTTAAAATGACTGTTCCTGAGTGTGCTTAAAATTACGTGTGTGTGATGACAGGTGGACCTGGGCTGGTACAGCCACGGGGAACAGCTGGAGCACTGGTATGAGATCATGGAACATCCACACCGTGCTGCTGATGCCTGGCATCCCATCATCAAGACTGGCAAGATCGCCTCGTGACCTTCTTTATCCTCTGCCTCCTCCTTCTGGTCTTCAGCAAATCACAACTGGCTTCATGTTCTTGTCGGCTGACCTTCCTGTCTTCTTCTTTTTAGATCTTCTGAGAGTCAGGATTTTTTCTGTCTTTCGAAGATCCTTTCTATAAAGCTTAAACACGATTAACAAATCTCTCTTCTTATTTTTGGATCCTCTGATGATTATAATTTTTTTCTGTCCTTGAAAGATTCTTTCTGTAAAGCTGGTTACGACTTACAAGCCATCACTGATAATAATTCATAACAAACATGAACTCACTCAGCCAGATATCTTGTCTTATTCATTTGCATTTTGACGAGGGGTTTTGTGTTGTTGTTACATAAATGCAAACATTCATGGCAAAAAATATTAACCAGACAAAAATTGTACGGACAAACGAGCAAATAGAGAAACCGACATTCAGACTGACAGACACTTTCGTTCCAGAGCACCAAAATATTTATCTTCTCTAGATTTAAAAAAATTCACATTTAATTCTCAAAACTACCGACAACATGATGGATACACAAGTGAGCTGATATTTGTTTTTGCGTTCTTTCGGAGTTTCTTTCTCTTTTCCTTTTGAGAAAAGAACTTGCGGGTGATTTGTGTGAGGTTCTTGTCTGCTGATTCCCAATATTGCTGGTACTGTCTGTTTTAGTTGCCAATGCTAATCAGATTACACATAGCGAGCAATGATGTCCGCAGTTTCAGTCATCATCTCTAGTCTCATGATCGGTGTGGTCATTTGTTAGAAAGGCTGATCGGACGCAGCAGCAGACAGAATCCTCCATGTCTGTCTGTGGGATACACCATCAAGCTGGTCAGGCATTCTGAGGTTGGTCCATTCCTTGGTATTTGCTGCCATCTGTCCATCTTGGCGACAGGCAACTTTATAAGTCTCTTAAAGGATGGCGTTAGATACTGTCTTGTGGTGGGTAACATGGCCAAATCAGATAGGCTTGCATCGATAAAGTAGGAGTTTTGGTTTGGTTTGGTTTGGTTTGGTTTATTTTGGTTTGGTTTATTTTGGTTTCGTTTCGTTTCGTTTCGTTTCGTGTCGCTTCGTTTGATTTCGTTTCGTTTCGTTTTTGCTATGTGCTGTGGACCCATCAAGGTGGTGATTTTGATTCGTTGGTACTTCTTTCTTTTGCATTTAAGGAAGAATTACGGAGCTGTTCCCTAAATATGCATTTGATCTCGATGGCCTACATTCTCTTCTCTGAATCAGCCAACAGTTTCCAAGGTACATATCTGTAGCGGATGACAGAGACTTGTACAGTCTGTGAATTATGGTGAAACTAATGCTGCTGCTTTTGCCAGGTTCTGTTTAATCAGGTCATCGCTTTTGCTACTTCTGTTGCTGTCCTGATGATGAATTTCACTGGTAGCTGCCATTGTTGGAAAGATTAGCTCCCGATAAGTTGGAACTGCAAACGCGTTCCAGTTTATATCATCAGGATGAACGTTTCACTGCTGTTGCTCTAACTTGGGAATCAGCAGATAAACACCTTCACGAACTCACTCATCATCCTGTCCAGGTGATATTTTCATACACTCCTCGTCTTCTGGCAGAAAGAGTTGGCCTGATATCCTGTCTCGATTTCCTTTTCTTAATAGTTCCCAAGGTGGTTGATGAGTGACTGGGTGTCACTTTACGTAACACTGCCTAGTACCTGACTCTGACTTTAACGTACTATGCTGCTGGCTGTGTGTGTGTTTGTGTGTGTGCATAAATGTTGTGTCTCGGAGTCTTTCCCTCTGTTTTGTCCATTCTTGTGTTCTCTCTCTCTCTCTCTCTCTCTCTCTCTCTCTCTCTCTCTCTCTCTCTCTTCTCTCTTTCTCTTTCTTTCTCTCCCACTCTCTCTCTCTCTCTCCTTTCTCTCTTTCTCTCTCTCTCTCTCTCTCACTCTCTCTTCTCACACACAACACACTCTCTCTCTCTGTCTCTCTCTCTCTGTTCTCTCTCTGTCTCTCTCTCTCTCTCTCTCTCTCTCTCTCTCTCTCTCTCTCTCTCTCTCTCGTCAAACAGAGCCTGTAAGAAATCTGCCTAATCAAGTCTGAAACTAAAGTATGCTGAAAACATATGTGTTAAACCAGCATTCTCTTTTAATTGGATCGATGGTCGAAAATCGCAAATGAACGTGAACGAGTTGTGGTAAGCAGATAATAATTCTTTCAGTGTTCCTTCTCATTGGCTGAATCGTCGAGTATAACGGTCTGAGGTTAAGTTTTTGCAGTTGGTGGATAAGATGTGGAAGTTAATGGGTTAAAAGATGCAGACCCACTCTGCCTATCTCAATCGGCAAAAATGTATGTAGGTCACTTTTCAAAAACAGTTGAAGTTTGAGTCTTATTGTTCTTAAGACCATGTTAGTATTACGTTTTACTGACAGCAGACATGCATCGGTTTAAAATACACCTTTTCTTTTAAAATAGTTCAAGTGTACAAAAGCTACCAAGAGCAGCCAGTCAGAAAGGACCGCTGAGTGTTCAGATACAGCTGTGTGCTGTTGATGTGTTGACAAGGGCTTTTCAGCAGACGGTTCATGGCATTGTAAGTTGTTATTATTGCTGTGCTTTATGAACAAGCTAACCCGGTTGTTTCGTTCAGTCCACGTATATCTAACGGTCCGGTTTCTACTTTTCAGTTCAATGTCTCTTGCTAAACAAAAGTACACTGATTTGTATCTACACGACCTGGCTCTGTGTGTGTGTGAAGGTGTGTGTGGGGGGGGGGGTCTAGTTTGGATGTTTAACCAAAGTGTCCGTTTCTTCTGGGGGGGGGGTTTTGTTTGTTTGTTTTTTGTTGTTGTTGTTTTTTGTTGTTTTTTTGTTGTTGTTTTTTTTACCAGAATTGGCCCAAAAGTTCTTTCCACCGTTAAGTTGTAAATGAATAAGTTGGAATAGACATTACACATTTAGAGGAAAGAGCTTCCATTTAAAACGTAGTCCCAGTGATCTGACAGATAGGTTTTCAGTAAGAGAATTAATAAAATCTCAAAAGGTAAATATTTCATATGTTGGTAGATTAATCTTTATCTGACATCTGTACCATGAAGACTGCTATCACAAAAGGGTGGTTCTATTTAGTTTCTCTGGTCCAGTGTTTGATTCATCTGGAAACGGGAGACTGTCCATATGGCTTGACTGTTTCAGTTATCGTTGTTGTTCCGCCTTATAGATCTTAGATGTACAAGTATCATCAGTCATGGGGAAAAGATTCCCCAGCGCTGTAACCGTTACAAGTATGATATAACTGTAATCATAATTATTGTTGCCATTTGTTGTCATTGATTTCATTATCTTGGAGAATGGGTGTTTTAACTTTTGAAAAGCTTACTTATCCTGTGTTTGACCTGTACAGTGAAGGTTATTACTTTAATCGGGTTCGAAATTAGAAGAACAGTTATAGACAATTTGTACGTAGATGATTCCATGCATTGTGCGTCATGTTTTGTGTTGTACTGGCATTATTGCTTCTTTGTCACAACAACAACAGAGAGTATAGAAAAGTCATCATCAATGTTAACATCGAACATCTTGTCAGAAACGGTGTTATAAGTACTACAAAATGTAGAATATGTCTTGTTATCTGTGCATCGATCAGTCGATAAATACGTTAACTATTGTTGATGGAAAAAACAGAATTTACAATAGTTATTTCCAGATCATTTGTTGTTTATGTAGGGGTGTAGCTGTGTTTTGCGATTATCTGATGTGGAATAATTGTTTTTCTGTGCTTTGATGAATTAGTAAATATCTGGTCTGTTGTTTTCAAAATGATATTCTAGACGGCTTATTCTCAGAGGATTTCTTGTTCAAATAGTCCATGCTTTATCAATTTTCTTGGGTGAATGGATGAATATCTTAACTGTCATTATTAAAGATCGATTTCAATGTTTGCTGTAAGAGAATTGACTGTCACAAATTGTTATGCTTTGTCACTACAGAGAGTAGATCAGTTGTGCTGTGTTT
>JAPXFY010000012.1:73818822-73823822 GCA_030674185.1 Monoplex corrugatus
GAATGTGAAAACTGGAATATGGGAATGTTTTGTTGTTTATTGAAAAACATATTCCAGAAGATCTTTTTAGGGAGGGGAGGGGGTGGCTTTTGATGTTGATCAAACAAATGTGTTGAAAACTGAGAATGAAGTGGGTGGATTGGGGAGGGGGGTTAATGTTAAAGGGGCAGTAGGTGAGGGGAGGAAATGGAGGCATATATGCCAGTGGTGCCAGTGTATACCTAATCAGGTGAGGGAAGAGAGGAAGGAGGGAGGGAGGGAGAAGAAACTGGAGGGGATGGGGAGGGGCAGCTGTAGACTTGTTGTACGTGTTTGGTGGAAGCAATGTCGCGAGACAAAAAGACCGCTATGTTAGGTCACTGTATTATACTGTACAGAAGCCAGATGATCAAGCCATATCAACACAATCGTCCGGCCATACTAACTATCTTCCCTTTCCGATAACATGAGCACGAAAGCTCTTATACGTGGCAAGAGACGCAATAATAGATAGCAAAACAAGGTTTTGTGTTTGTTTGTTTTGATAATATACGTGACAAAAGCGTCACTTAAATTCATTTTCTTTTTAACTTTTTGACTTCGTACAAACAGACTTCACGAACAGATTTGAAAATAAAGACAAATTTGGAACAAGTTCCGGATGTAACAGCAAGACATACTGACACGGTGTTCATTCTCTTCTTCGTGTCAGTGTTGTTTTTTATTAAATGACTGGAGGAAAAACCAGCAATCAGCAAAACAAAGTCACTCTCCCTGACAGATGAACTCTATGGTGACCTTTCTGGTGTTGCAGTTCACCATAAGTGGATGTTTAGAACCAAGGTGGTCTAACTAACAAATCAGAGATAGAAAAATGTAGATCTGAAACCATTCAGTTGTTTGACATTTTGTAGTGTCGCACATATCGAACCATTTACGAGCTTCTTGAGCAAGGTGGAACTTAATTTTGTGGTTCATACTCTTCTTGGCTATCAAGTTTGATGTAAAACATGAACTACGCCAAAAAAATCGTTAAACGAAATTATTTTAAACTAAAATATACCATATTCCTCAATGTAGTAAAATTGGAATCTCTGTATGACTAGGAAAAGGACTTGAACTTGATAAGGGGTCCGTCCATTAAAAACGTTTGAAAATAACTAAGAAATCAATCCAAAAGAAGTGTGACTGCCCGTGTTCAAGCAAATAGGAACCAGAAAAAAAAACACGAAAAAAGAATAAGAACGCGTATTTTATACAACCAGGCAGGCGCAAATTTTCGGCCAAACGGCCTTTGTCAAGCGTAACATTACAAACAAACAAACACCAGATACCCGAAACAAGTGTGACTGCCCGCGTTCAAACAAACAGGAACCAGTTAAAAAACGAAAGAAGAATACGAACGCGTATTTGATACAACAAGACAAGACAGGCGCAAATTTTCGGCCAACTGGCCTTTGTCAAGCGTAAGATTACAAACAAACAAACACCAGATACAAAAATTTTGACAAAAAGATTGAAACTTTCCTGCTGCTGTGTCCAATGTGAGAAAAAGAATAAAGTAACTAAGATGACATCATAATGTGTCTTTGAGTAAATATGATGTCAGAGCGGAAATGAGAACTATGACGCACTAGCGAAGAGTAGTGTTTGGAATGTAAAGGATACCAGTATTGAATAATGCAGAAGAGAAAATATAGGCATATGTTCGACAGAATGGGAAAATATTTAATCAAGAGGTATGGCTGATGTAAATGGATCGTGCCTAGTGCAACGAATCCGGTCTGACCTTGGAATAGGAAGAAAACATTCTAAACCAGCAGCCAAGGGGCTGAAGGGAAAACCAGAGTCCCCGGAGAAAAAAACCCTTAGTCAGACGCGGCTGGGCCTGTCTTGTGAAAGAAGAATTCAAACAGATTGAATTTGAAATATAAATGAATATAAAAGTAAAAATAAAAATAAAAAGGCATATGTGCAGCCGCAAAGCCAATACCAGATACAAAAATTAGGAGAAAAAGACTGTAAGATCACAAACAAACAAACACCAGATACAAAAATTAGGAGAAAAAGACTTAGTCTTGTTCTCCTAATTTTTGCATCTGGTGTTTGTTTGTTTGTGATCTTACGCTTGACAAAGGCCAATGGGCCGAACATTTGCGCCTGTCTTGTCTGGTTGTGTTAAATACGCATTCATACTCTTTTTTTTCGGTTTTTGTTTTGTTTTGTTTTTTGTTTTTTTGTGGTTCCTGCAGGGCCACGTTAGTTCTAACGCACACATTAGCGGTTACTCGCTAACATACTTGTTTTGACTCAAGTGTGGTCAAGTTCTCTCTATAAACAGCCAAGAATCTTTCTTGAGATATTCTGTTGACACAGCTGTGTTGAAACAATCTCCCTATTTGGAAGAAACATCGGTTCAAACATGGCAAGCCTGTGTTTGTGCCATTGGAAATGTATAGCATTGTTGTTATCATTAACCATTATTGTACAAAGTATGGACATTTTCCCCCGTGTACATTTTCATTCGTCTTGATGTTTGTTGTACAGAATGCTCAATACATTATGATTCTACAGATGCTTTATGTCGCATATCCCTGTTGTACATTCTATCAATTGTATATTTTTGTGAATAGTTAACGTTATCATGAGCTGTGAGAAATTGTTGTTTGTTTAATCGGTACATCACTTTGCTGTTGTTTTTGGAGGAAATCCTTTATGAGTTAACATTTCAATGAATGTTATAATTGATGTACTATGTCTGAGGGAATGAAGTGTAAAACTGCAGTTTGGAAAGAGGCAAGGTGTGTAAACCCAGTTGGATTTTTGTTCTGTCCCATGTCGTACGTTACATTAGTGGTCACTGAAATTGTGACAATCTTTAACACAATGCTACAATGATGATGATGACGAGGGGAACGACAATCATGATGCTGTGGAGCTTCATGGTAGATTGAGAATTCGTAACAAGGGGCGTGCATTACGCTTCCTTTCATACCCACAACATTCCAAACCTCAGTCCGTTACGTTAAACTCTCCATCACGGCAACTGGACCACTTGGGCCTATAACCTGTGAACAATTATTGTAGTTGTGGTCATGACCTAAACCTGTGAACAGTTATCGTAGTTGTGGTCATGACCTATAACCTGTGAACAATTATTGTAGTTGTGGTCATGACCTATAACCTGTGAACAGTTATTATAGTTGTGGTCATGACCTATAACCTGTGAACAGTTATTATAGTTGTGGTCATGACCTATAACCTGTGAACAGTTATTATAGTTGTGGTCATGACCTATAACTGTGAACAGTTATTATAGTTGTGGTCATGACCTATAACCTGTGAACAGTTATTATAGTTGTGGTCATGACCTATAACCTGTGAACAGTTATTATAGTTGTGGTCATGACCTATAACCTGTGAACAGTTATTATAGTTGTGGTTATGACCCATAACCTGTGAACAGTTATTATAGTTGTGGTCATGACCTATAACCTGTGAACAGTTATTATAGTTGTGGTTATGACCTATAACCTGTGAACAGTTATTATAGTTGTGGTCATGACCTATAACCTGTGAACAGTTATTATAGTTGTGGTCATGACCCATAACTGTGAACAGTTATTATAGTTGTGGTCATGACCCATAACCTGTGAACAGTTATTATAGTTGTGGTCATGACCTATAACCTGTGAACAGTTATTATAGTTGTGGTTATGACCTATAACCTGTGAACAGTTATTATAGTTGTGGTTATATTGCCCATGATAACTTATCCTCCTTCCCTTTATCATCCCTAGTGTACAATTCTTGCTGTGTTCGTCATATGTCACTGCTTCAAATACTGTGTCATCAGCAATAGGAATGCTTACGTCCCAGGCATTCATTTATTGTTTATTTGTCTGTTCATCCATTAGTTGTTGTTATTTTTTTTTATTCCTATACTGTCTTCACTCGTTGGTTTGATTGTTTGTTCATTCCTTTATTCATTTTGTTCTAGAGTGTTTATTTAACCAACATAACTACGTATTTATTTATTTGTTTGTTTATTCATTCATTTGTTTGTTTGTTTGTTTGTTTGTTTGTTCTTAATTAATTCATTTATTGATTTATTTGGTTGGTTGGTTGGTTGGTTGGTTGGTTGGTTGGTTGGTTGGTTGGTTGGTTGGTTGGTTGGTTGTTGGTTGGTTGGATGGTTGGCTCGCTCGCTTGTTTGTTTGTTTGTTTGTTTGTTTGTTTGCTTGTTTCTTTGTTTGTTTGTTTTTTGTTTTATATTTGTTTGTTTGTTTGTTTGTTTTATGTACATTTTATGTTAGCAGTTTTGCTACAATGCGTCTTTTGGTGGACTGCAGTCCTAGTTGAAGGGACACAACACTAGAAGATACATTCATATAACGTGGAGTTGCCTTCCCCTGTTTTTGTTGTAAAGAATTGTCTTTCTTGGCCTCCTGTTTTCCTTCGAAACTTGTATCATGACTGTGAATAGGATTAGTTCCTGTCCTGTTCCAGGAATTTTGTTAGGGAGTTTTGTTTGTTTGTTTGTTTGTTTGTTTGTTTGTTTGTTTGTTTGTTTCACATTTCAGTGCGCGTGGACGAGTTGTCATTCACATAATAACGTTCTTCAACCACTTTGCACGTATTAACCTGTCATATATTGTTATTCATCTCTGTGATTATTTCCTGATTGTGGTGACACATTAAGAATTGGTTATTTGTTTATTCATTTATTTATTTATTCTTTTGTTTGTTTGCTTGTTTGTTTCTTTGCTTGTTAATCGTTTATTTATTTATTCATTTATCTAAACATTCATAAGAGCAATATCATTCTATAGACCATGATGTAGTTATCCGAAAATGTGTAATGGCGAGAGACTGTGTGTGTTAAGCGAATGCATAAAATTAATATTTAGTAAACTCTTTGTGGAAGATGCATTCCTAAACACACACACTGAATAGTCCCTGTTTTGCAGCGTAAAAGTTGGTAATAGATAACAAAAAAGGTAAAGTGTCTTATGTGCAGA
>JAPXFY010000012.1:73836322-73846322 GCA_030674185.1 Monoplex corrugatus
TTTCCTGTTGTGACCAGGTGCTCCAATTCCCCTTTCCTCATAAAATGGCCTATAAATGTTGCCTGTCTTTTCCTAATCTTCCTTATGAATGATGTTCTTGTGTCTGCCTCCATCAAGACTGTCTCGTTGGGGAGAAAATAAAACAGGGAATCACTAGGGCGTGAAGGGCCACAGAATCTGGGACAATTTTCATGGTGTTCTGATGTCTATGACAATGGAAATGATAGCGGTGATGCTAAAGAGTTCCATTTTCGATTAAGACTGGGTGACAGAAGTTTCACTGTAAGATTCCTTTCATAATGTATCCTGGCATCAGCAGACCTAAGAGATACAGGCATTTGACATGTTGGTCAGAACATCTGAGCCATTGACTTGACCAACATGCCTTGACGTCCGAACCCCTATCAGGCCACGGGCAATAGTGTCACTAACACAGTAACTAACTGGTTCATTAGTGGCAATTAGACACGAACCACTGAAAAGTTAACACTGTTAAAGTAATGTTTTCTTCACTGAATACAACCCACTCGTTTTAGAACTCTATATTCGAGTTCCTCTGAAAAGTCATCATCATCATCAGGTGCCCTGCCGCATGGCGTTGGCGATCATGGACTTCCATCTGTCTCTATCTCTCGTTGCCCCTAGCATCTCTCCCATCCCTCTCATCCCCAGCCACTCTGAAAAGTAGATAGCCTAAATCCGAGTTTGAGTCAAGACGAGATACAGAGATTACGGGAGTCCAGGGTATTGGTCAGTCAGTGAGTAGAGCTGGCAGAATGGTTCAGACGTTCGCCTGCCAATAACTAAACTCGAGGTTCCAGGGTTCGCTCCACGTACAGGCCTCGACTTTTCTCCTCAGTTTGACCGGAAAATCGAGCTGAACGTCTAGTCCTTCGGAAGGGAACGAAAGACGAGTTGGACCCGTGTGCCTTCTGGCTGCGCACGCTAAAGATCCCACGGCAATTGAAAATCGTGAAGAGCAGGGCATTGCCCGGCTACCTTGGTATAAAACATTGGAGAGATAGGTTGATTTCCCATGTCCCACCCCTTAAAGACCAATCAGCCTTCTTGCCTTTCTGAAGTCTTGGTTAAAAAAAAAGTGAACATGAATATGAATTTGAAACGAGGGAGAGGGGATGGGCGCCGTCCTCGTGGTGCTGGCCCCCGGAAAAATTGAGGTCTCTGCCACCTCACTCCCCTACGACCTCAGGGTTAAGGAACTGTCTTGGTCAGACCTCAGGACTTGGCTAGCTCATGGGTTTATGTGCAGGCTTAAGGCTTGTGCCGTGATCATTCTGAATCTTCTCCATCACATGGCACCTGAGACGTTAATGCATATGTAATTCATTCCGAGTGCGGAGACATCATCTTGAGAAACTGAAACTGAACGTGAATAGAGCTGAAATTCAGCATTTGTTCAAGATGAAGTCAGCGTATTCAGAGAGGTTCATGTGCTTTCCAAATGCTGGCAGTTTTTCAGGTTGAAATGAAATGTTAATGTCCAGACGACACAGAGTTGTCTGAAATTTCATATATAGAGTTAATGGATGGATGAAAGGTCTGTACATAGTGGATAAAATCCAAGAGTTGATCATGATTGGGGCATGTCACACCAACACCATCACCAATGTATCTTCTATTTACTTCAGGCATTGTTTTCCTGTACTGTTGTTTGGTGTGCTGTTCCAGAAATCCCATGAAGAAACAGGCACAGCTGGGGCCCATTTTGTGTCCATTACGACACCATTGATTCGGGAAAATATCTCCCATACATTCATCAACTAATCAAACCAGTCAGACATGTTGATGACTGCTGGGTAGATGGATAGGTAGTTTAACCCTTTGACTCCCGCACCCTGTCCACCAGCATCCTGCATTGTCAACCATGCTAACAAAGCAAAAACTTAACCCTTTGACTCCCTCATCCTATCCACCAGCTTCCTGCAGGATGAGAGAGTCAAAGGGTTAATTTTTTTTTGCAGTCGGTGGATAGACTGCAGGAGTCAAAGGATTAATCGGTTGGTTTGTCGATTCAATAAAGCTTTGTTGTGATAATAAATCTGTTAAAAGGAGTAAACTTAGGCGTTTCAGGTCATTGACTTTTTCATAAAAGATAAAAATGAGAGAGTTCCACAGAAGAGTTTATGAGAGAAAATGGTAAGAGCTGGACAGAGAACTTATGAGATAAACACTGATAGAGTTGAACAGAGTGGTTTTCAATCAGTGTACTGATAAAATGAAGTGGAGCAGTGCTGCTGGCTTGCTCACTTTGTTGTATGGAAACTGGATTGAACAGTGATTCCCGTCAAGTTTTCACCTTGTATCGATACCACGCACTGTATGTATCTGAATACAGTCATCAAAATCCTTCGTGTAAATCAAATCGATAAGGGGTACGGGGAGAAGGAGGGGTAGATTGTCAAGCCATCCTAACGGTCTCTTTTTCCTACACGACAATTTTTACAGAAAAGCTAGATGTTGTACTTCTCATGGTCACTCTGACCTTGAAGAAGCTTTATCGAATTAAAAGTTGACATACGTGGAGGATGGTGGTAGACTATTACAACAGCGAAAACAGATAGATCTATTTGATCTGTGTGACCTTGACCATGGAGCTTTACTTTCCAGACTTATACTTTCAAAATTCCACACGTCTGACCAAAACTTGGTAAAGATCCACAAAACAAGAGCGGAGAAAATGCCTCACACAAAATGTCCACAGCCAACATTGAACTGACGCATTCGGATAGGAAGGTGGGAGCCTTTCCTTGTCACCAACCAACAGGTGTTTTAACAAAATGACTTGAATTGAACTAAATTGTTATTGTTATTGTTGTTTAAAGCCCAGCCGACTGCGTAGAGCTATATAAGTGCTATAACCGCTTCAAAACATGCAAAAATTTCAACAGGAAAAAAAATTAAGTACACATATCAATGCACTTGCGCATATAATCTAAGGACATGCCCCTGGCGTTGACCACTCCGTCCAATTTACCGCACAGGGGATTTTAAAAACACACTTGAGCACAAATTTAAGCATACCTAAGGACACCAAAACATATATAAAACGGGCACAAACTACCTAAAATAGCGTCCACATATCTCACCTCCTAGAGCCAAAAATGCATATAATAAAATGCACCCAATTATCAATCGTAAGAAAAAGTACGTAAGACTTTATCGAAAACATACAGGTGAATGGACCAGCAAGGCAGAAAATGATAGGAAGAAATGACAGAACGCAAAGAAACAAGGCAGAAACAATGCGAGTGACAGAAGAGAGGAAAATTCTGGCACAGAATTTCCAGAAGGTGGGG
Organism: Monoplex corrugatus; assembly: GCA_030674185.1. NCBI lineage: Eukaryota > Metazoa > Mollusca > Gastropoda > Littorinimorpha > Ranellidae > Monoplex > Monoplex corrugatus. Next base: position 73,839,640 of record JAPXFY010000012.1, read on the forward strand.
ATACTATTTATACTGAAAGAGCCCCCGGTATCCCACGGGGAGGAAATTGAACTAAATCAATGGAATAGTATTAGAGGTCTAAAAAGACTACGGGAAAGACCACTAGAAAAAATGTTAAACAAATTCACTCACTGTTGAAGTCGCGGTAGGTCATCTTCACAACAAAGACAATCAGCGCTATGGCCAGTAACGCCTGAATCTGTGAGAACACAAGACACATACATGCAGGCATAAACGTTAAACACACAGCAATGTTTCAATGTTTAACAGATCCTTTCACCTCAATTGGGGGCATGGAGGATAACAAGAAATAAATGAAAATCCAACGGAATTATCATGTGACATGCAGTAGGAAGAAAGTTCAACAACAAAAAAAACATTTTAAATTTCTTTTCATAGAACACTCAAATTTTCGAAGATAACTACACAAGTTTAGAAAATTTGATAAGTTTTGCTAATTTCAGGTGGTTTGGGGGTGTTACAATGAGAGACGTGTCTACAATCAAGGGATGAAAATACGTTTTTCTCAAGTTCAATAAGTCCATTACTGTATGTAATATTAACTATCTGATTCCGTGACAGCCCAGCGAATTGATCAATATAAAATTTTCAGTATGTTTTAATACTTCCAGCGATGAGGTAAAGCGTGGAAAGTTTTCGCCATGTACAATACAGTTACGAAGAAAGTCAGCCGGTGTCAAGTCAGCGTTGATGGCCAGTCAGTTCAGTGTGCGTCGGTGACCTGCGCTACAGTAGTATAGTGTTGTATTATGATTCCAGCTGTGTGTATCAACTGTGATTGTGTGTGTTCCAGAAAACGGAACTTGTCTTCGACCTCAGATAGTAATACCAATGTGATAGTTACTGATTGTGACAAACAGACTAAGACATTTAAATACGGCTACTGAAGAGACTTCTACCATGGAAAATTTTCAGGAAAGTCCTAGATAATATTCATCAACGTTTGGACTCTTTATCCATTTCAAACGAAATGTTGGCAATGAAAGAAGAGTACAAAAATTTCAATGATTCTATTAAAACAAGTATGTTCTAAAAGGGCATGTGTTTGATCTTAAGATTAAAGAAGACAAAAAGGATACTAAAATATCCGCATTGCTAAAGAAAAATGACAAACTGTTGAATGTCATGAGAGGACAGAACCTTTGACAAAATGAAAGAGACGTGAACAGACCTACAACAGTGCAGAGATTCTAGCCTTAATGATAAGGGAGGACGACTCAATTAAAGGAACTTAGGTTCATGGTGTAGAACACATAATTTTCCAATTTGCTGATGATACCCGAATAATAAATGTAGGAGACAAAACTTCGTTTCAAAGAATACTTGGTGCGTACTGCGCGGTTTCAGGATTGTTTATGAACAGGAAAAAACGCTGGTAATACGGTTAGTGAGAGAAAATCACAACTGATATACTATTCTCTCTCTCTCTCTCTCTCTCTCTCTCTCTCTCTCTCTCTCTCTCTCTCTCTCTCTCTCTCTCTCTCTCTCTCGTGCGCGCGCGTGTGTGTGTAATATAGGCCTGTCTGCCTATTCTTGGGGTGATTGTGGTGGTGGTGGCAACACACACACACACACACACACACACACACACACACACACACACACACACACACACACACACACACACACACACACACAACGCAGACATTCGATTATATTAGGCGAGATGTTGATGCTTGCAAAATCATTCATCTGTGATTGCAAAATTGACAAATGTGTTCCGAATGTACATACTTTCCAAAGAATACTGAATTTGAGATTCAAAACTGAACAGTATAATGCCAAAATAAACTTTCACCTGTCCATTTTTAATGCTCAGTGGGGCAACTGTATGCCAGTGTGTATGTGTGTGTATGTGCATGCGTGTGCTCAAGCGCGCGCATGTGTATATGTGTGTGTGTGTGTGTTTTACTCACTAACCTCTTTGGGAAGGAAAGCCCATGGCACTGTGTGACCCTTCATCTTGTAGACTGATAGGTGCAAATTACAGGTATTTCAAATGACTTTGGTTGATGTTCTCGTCAAGCCAGGGTATATTTCCGCCCTGAGGACACAGAGAGTATACAGACTGATAATTACTTATATGACATGTTTACGTGGCACCGATAATGATGCACTGAAATTACTATTGCAAGCTTCATAATGCTATCATTTACTCGTTACAGCGTGCCAAGTACGAGCCATTCTTATACATACACACGTGCTCGAAGACGAGTGCGTGCATCTAACTTCATGCACAGTCACACCTTGCACCTGCACGCACATATTCACGCGCGACCTCTCTGTCTCTGTCTCTTGTCTCTCTGTCTCTGTCTCTCTCTCTCTCTCTCTCTCTCTCTCTCTCTCTCTCTCTCTCTCTCTCTCTCTCTAGGCGAGATGATGAACCAAACCCCAGCTAAACACTTATCTTTGGGAAAAGGAGTCAAGAAAACTCGGTGTACCATGATCGAGATTATAATTATGAGCCACTGATGTACGTATGTGTCGAACTTTGCCATAAACAGAACTAAAGTAAATTTTGATACAATGTGAACCTGCAAATATAAACAAAACTAAATAATAGTCAAAATATATTATTAATACATTAGCTTCTGAAGTTTCTTAAACACATTCATAAATTTCTTTGAGCGAATCGCGAGTACGACGTAAGCCATATGTGCATGATAGTTACCATGGAATATGTCAACAGGACGAATCTGAACTGCTGCAGGTTGTGCTGATATAGATTTAGTTTGTAGGTGTGCCAGCCTTCTGACCGTATAGCCATGTTGACATTTGTATTTCTTGTGGTCTGGCTATTTCATATTGCTCAAGTTCATATCGCTTATAGCCCAGCTGACTACTAGAGCCATATCAGGGCTAACACCACGTCAAAAATGACAACCAGGTTAAGATAAAAGACAACAGTTAAAAACCATGCTCCCTTTAATCTTGCAAGTCTAAACTGCAATTAAAGAAAAACAGCCGTAAAATTATATCAGGTGAAATCTACTGATCTCTTGTAAAGACTGGAAAACTGCATCAGGAGGGACGTCTCGGGAGAGGTTCTTTATAAAGAGCCATGAAGTGCTTTTGTCTCACATCGTCCCAGAAATCAAGGAGGAGGTATGGTGTGGTATGTTTTGGCGTGGGTGATATTCTTGAAGTCCTGAAGGAAGCTGGTGGACTGGGTTCAGGAGTCTAAGGGTTAAAGATCCCAAAAATCGTGTCAGTGGCTGACTTATCAAAACATGGGAACGCCCAGCGTGCACCCCAAAGAAGATGGAGTATGCAGCAACAAAGTGCCTGCACAGCATGGACAAAACAACAAGCATACACGCATCTGAGGGGAAATAATGTGAATTATCAAAATGGTCTTGTGTATATGTGGTTTCTGGCTTAACCTAACGTTGGAAAAGGCACCTCAGTGAAGGAACAGATCACGACCCTAAAAAAAATCTTTTTCGATTTTGAAAACGATACCAGGATACTTAAGGTTCACAGAAGTAGTCGAAAATTTAGACACGTTTTAAAGAAAATAAACTGAAACGAAACTAGAAAGTCGGAGTCCTGTGTAAATATGTTTTCGATCGAAAAACACGGTTCATGTACACCCGCTGTATTCTTCCTGCATGTAAGGATGCTACCGCCATTGAGACAGACAAACAGGCAGAGAAGAAGACAGAGATCAAGAGAAAAAGAGGAAACGGGAGAGAGAGGAAGGGAAAGAAAAAGCTAAAAAGGGAAAAAGGAGAATAGAAACGCTCTCTCCTCTCTCTCTCTCTCTCTCTCTCTCTCTCTCTCTCTCGCTCTCTCTCTCTCTCTCTCTCTCTGTTTGTGTGTATGTGTGTGTTTGTGTGTGTGTGTCTGCCTGTGTGTGTATGTGTGTGTTGTGTGTGTGTGTGTGTGTGTGTGTGTGTGTGTTGTGTGTGTCTGTGTGTGTGTGTCTTTCTTTCTTTCTTGTCTGTCGGTCTCTCTCTCTCTCTCTTTCTTTCTTGTCTCTCGGTCTCTTTCTCTTCTTTCTTTCTCTCTCTCTCTCTCTCTCTCTCTCTCTCTCTCTCTCTCTCTCTCTCTTTCTTTTTTGTCTGTCGGTCTCTCTCTCTTCTTTCTTTCTTTCTCTCTCTCTCTCTCTCTCTCTCTCTCTCTCTCTCTTCTCTCTCTCTCTCTCTTTATCTCTCTATCTATCTCTCTCTCTATTTCTCTCTCTCTTAAGCAAAGATTGGAAACGTTCTTCGGTCCAGCACGACGTTCAGGTGTTATAGTCAACCAGAATATAAAAAAAAAATACAAGAAATACAAAATGTCTTACCTTAGCAATGGTATTGTCAGCTCTGTTCAACGACTCCAACGTGCACACACGACGAAGGGAAGGCCCACCGTCTTTTATACAAATCCGATCGATACGGCAGAAACGAAACTAGCGAGAAAATCCCCCACTTACCAGGAAACCAGAAAACCCCGACAATGCCAGTATACTGTATACGTGTCTCATCTGCTGCAGACAATGATATCTATCTAATCTTTAGATAACTCTCTGCGGTTTGTGTGTTTAGCTGTGTTTAAATTTAGCTGTTGCATAATTTCTACATCATGAGATAAAATCCCCACCATGAAAGATTTGCTAATGTGGCGCGACCTTGGATGGACTGAGTCAATGGTTCTGCCATAAAAAGTAGAAGGTGGATTTTATTTATATGCAATGTGTGTGTGTGTGTGTGTGTGTGTGTGTGTGTGTGTGTGTGTGTGTGTGTGTGTGTGTGTGTGTGTGTGCGTGTGTATGATTATATATATATATAATTATGTATATATATTATATATATATATATATATATATACATATATATATATACAGTGTGTGTGTGTGAACGTGTATGATTACATATATATACATGTATATATAAACATATATATGTATATATACAGTGTGAGTGTATGATTATATATATATATATATATATATATATATATATATATATATATATAGATGTAGATACATACATATACATATATACATACAGTGTGTGTGTACGTGTATGATTCTCTCTCTCTATATATATATATAGATATATAGATATATATATATATATAAATGAAGCAGCATGTGCACAGAAAAGGCAACAAATCGACGTAAAATGTTCCCAAATTTTCGGCGGTTCACCTGCCTTCCTCAAGGGGACTTTACTCACTGACTACGATATGCTACACACATTTTCATGCACATATACATGAACCAGAGGTTGCTTTATACGACCTAGAGCATGGCTGTCTGTGTACATGTGTAATCTGTTTGTGTGTATCTTTGAGGCCGTGCGCACGGACGCGCGTGCGCGTGTAAATGTTTGTGTTAGAATGTGTGTGTGTGCATAAGCGCGTGTATGTGCGTGTTTTGGTGGTAGGGGTGATGGTAGTGGTGGTGATGGTAATGACATTTTATCAGATCCGGAATGCAGCCTACTTTTCAGCGGAAAAACAAAGACTCCACACGCTTGACTAATTTTGAAACCCGAAACGTTTGTGTACTTGTGTGCGCGGGGAGCAGGGGAGTTGGGGGAGTCTCTGTATGTTTATGCAGTGCACGTATGTGTGTGTGTGTGTGTGCGTGTGTGTATGTGTACGTGTGTGTGTCTGTGTGTGTGTGCGCGCGTTTGTGTGTGTGTACGTGTGTGTATGTGTGTGTGTGTGTGTGTGCAAGGAAGCTGGTGGAAAGGGCGAGGGAGTCAAAGGGTTAAGTTTTTGCTTTGCTAGTATGGCTGACAATACAGGATACTGGTGGACAGGGTGCAGGAGTCGAAGGGTGATCAAAGAACTGTTGATATGGTTTGACCGTTTTGCAGGCTGAGAGAAAAACCCACTGACGTGTTCTCTGCAGAAAAGGAGGCAAGCTGACGGCAGAAAACAACAGGTCGAGGTCACATTCGCACACACACACACACACACACACACACACTATATATATATATATATATATATATATATATATATATATATATATATATATATACACGTATATATATACACACATGCACATATACACATACACACTCACACCATCTATATCATAAATCATATCTTGTCATTTTTACATAAAAGTTGTACTGACAAATTAAAAACACTATACTTACATAACCCAACCTTGAAATAATTCAAACAACCATTAAATAAACAAAACTAGCGAAACAAAGTTTAGAAATTGCTAAAGTTATAGGTATTCTGTATCTAAAAACACACGCACACACACAGACATACGCAAACATACATACAAACATACACACACACGCACACACACGCACACACACGCGTGCACACACACACACACACACACACACACACACACACACATACATACATACATACCCACGCGCACATCATCATCACCATGAACCATTTATTGTCAAATTAAAATCATAGTTGTATTGACAAGTTAAAAATTATAATAACACAGACTGAGAATTTTCAAAAGCTAGATACATTATGAGTGAAATTAGAAGTATTTTTTATCAGGATTTCATCAAACAACAAATGTCAAAGAACAAGATAAACTCACGTACACACACACCATCATTACCATCATAAAGCATTTATTATCAGGTTAAAATAATTGTTGTGCTGTCAATAAAAATATCATGAACTGAATAAGAAATAGTGAAATAACAAATGCTTTATGAATTAAAAAAAATTAACAT
>JAPXFY010000012.1:73848822-73851322 GCA_030674185.1 Monoplex corrugatus
ACTATAGGAGTGCTTGGAGCATTAAGATGTGCAGCAAACACCGACACTATAGGAGTGCTTGGAGCATTAAGATGTGCAGCAAACACTGACACTATAGGAGTGCTTGGAGCATTACGATGTGCAGCCAACACTGACACTATAGGAGTGCTTGGAGCATTAAGATGTGCAGCAAACACCGACACTATAGGAGTGCTTGGAGCATTAAGATGTGCAGCAAACACTGACACTACCGGAATGTTTGCAGCATTAAGATGTGCAGCCAACAGGCCAGTGTTTATGTTGTAGACTGGGATTGAACTCGAGACATCAGATCTTGAGCCCACGGATCTGTTACAAGAGCCAGCCAATCCGCATAAAGCTGTCAACTGTCGGACCACTGTTCTGTGCCGGAACCCAGGGACGGCTCATCATCATCATCATCACCATCATCACCATCATCAAGTGCCTTGCCACATGGCGTTGGCGATTATGGCCCTCCAAATGCATCTGTCCCTTGTTGCCGCAAGCACATCTTCCACCCTCTTTGTCCTCAGCCACTCTGCAAGTCCGTCCAATATTTTTTCCTTGAGTCTACCTGGTGCTCTCTTTCCCTCAAGCTTTCCTGTTGTGACCAGGTGCTCCAATTCTCCTTTCCTCATAAAATGGCATATAAATTATCATTGTTATTATCATCATTATCATGGTAGTGGTGGTGGTGATGGTAGTGATGATGATCATGATGGTGAAGACGGTATTTGCAGTGGTGATGGTGGTTGGTGGTGGTGATAATCATGAAGATGATCATCATGGTGATGAAGATGATCATGATAATCATGATGATGACGACGTCGACAACGACAACAATGATGATTAAAAGGAGCACTAATCACACAGCTGAAACTGCCACAACAACCAAACTATGACCTATTTTCTTTATTTGTTATAACTATCACCATCACCATCATCATCACCATCATTAGACATCATCAAGATAGCCATCATCATCGTCATCGTCTTCAATAAGGAAAGTATCACTATCAAAACAACAACACACAACCTGATGGAGAGGCCCAGAGTCATAAGCAATCAACACACACCGAAATGCCCACCAACCAAACACAAACCCAGACAGACAACAGACATCACAGGTGACACAGACCTCCTGGATGAAGGAACGGCCGGTGGCCACGTGCACGAACTCCACCAGCAGAATGACCACCACCACCACCTCAGTCACCAAGGCTGTCGTCGTCACTGTCATCAACATCACTGTTGTTCTCCTGGCGCTGCGGGTCTCCTGCACGTTGATAATAACGATTCATCTGGTCAGTCTGTCTGTCTGTCTGTCTGTCTGTCTGTCTCTTTGTCTGTCTGTCTGTCTGTCTGTTTTAGTTGGGTTGGGTTGGGTTGGGTTGAGTTGGGTTGGGTTCAGTTTGGTTGGGTTGGGTTGGGTTGAGTTGGGTTGGGTTGGGTTGGGTTGGGTTGGGTTGGGTTGGGTTGGGTTGGGTTGGGTCAGGTTAGGACTGGGTTAGGGTTGGATTGGGTTGGGCTGGGTTAGGTTTGGGTTGGGTTGGGTTGGGCTGGGCTGGGTTGTTTTGGGTTGGGTGGGGTGGGACTGCGTTGGGTTGGATTGGGTTGGAATGGGTTGGGTTGGATTGGGTTGGAATGGGTTGTGCTGGGTTGTTTTGGGTTGGGTTGGGTTCAGTTAGGTTGCATTGTATCATGTTTTTAGAACAGTTGAGAGATGCACGACAGAGCATCTCTTGAACGTTACTGTTTTCAGCTCGGATTTTAGATTAGATGGAAAAGAGTTCCAGAATAAGCTACAAGAGTACCAAGGTTTTGATTTTAACCCTTTGACTCTCGCACCCTACCCACCAACTGCAAAAACTTAAGTTTTTGATTTGCTTGCATGGTTGGCAATGCAGGATGCTGGTGGACGGGGTTCGAGAGTCAAAGGATTAAACATGTTGGTGTTGGAACTTGACATTTAGTGGGATCACGAGAGTCTGTATGAAATGTTGATTGGAGCGTTTGTGGAACAGATCCTAAGTATAGCTTTTAGTATAAATGTTCTTTTGTAAATGGCAAACGTCTCTTTTATAGCGCAGTTGGTGTCACATAACCTGTTAGTTTCAGGCCGGGTGAGTTCAGAAGAACAGCTGAAGAACCACAATGAATGACACCGACATAATGTCAAGTATTTCATACCACTGTTTTTGTATTGTACTGTTTTGTACCCTACTCTAGTGTAGCGGGGGTTTTTTTTAAAGGATCGTCGCACCCAGGGAGGTTACCTTTGCGCTCACCTTTTCTTTTCCCCCATTTTCTACGCCACCTTAATGGCCACAGAAGCTGGCACAGTTATATTTTTTTTTCTTTTCTTTTTACAATAATGCGTCGATGACGTCGATGAGGATGATAACCATGATGCTGTGGAGTTCCATCTAGGATTGAGACTGCATGACAGGGATGTATTCCACGCTTACTATCATAATATATCCTAGCGTCAACCTGGCCC
>JAPXFY010000012.1:73856322-73873822 GCA_030674185.1 Monoplex corrugatus
TTACAATACTGCTTACTTACTTCCCCAGTTTTGAAATCAAGCGAAGATCTGCATGCTTGTGCTGCCACTGTCCAATTAAGCAATTCTCTAAACATTAACGTTTTGTCAGTCTACCTACCAACAGGTCCAAATGACCACAACACAGAATGGCTGCGCACTATCCAAGATCAGCAGCGTGGTAAATGGCTAATAGGTGGAGACTTTAATTCCCACTCCCCATTTTGGGAAAAGAACTGTTCTACTGTTACGAGCAATCGTTTGGTAGAAAATATCGTTGATAGTTCGCTTTACCTTCTAAATGATGGTAGTGTCACTAGGATCCCTGATGTTTCCAAACACAGGGCGACAGCCATCGATTTGTCTCTAATCTCACCAGAATTAGCACCATCCTGTACCTGGGAAACTCACAGAGACACTTTGGGAAGCGATCACCTACCTATCATCATAACCATAACTGACAAAAACATCAGGATGAAAGACAGCTCTCCTGAAATTATTCCAAAATATAATTACAAGCGTTCTGACTGGTCCTTATTTCGAACTGCTCTAGCTAATCAAGATTACAGACATTATGAAAGTGAAAATGTAGACATTATGTTTTCTAAATTCCAAGAGTCAATTTTAGCCGCTGCAGACCTATCGATTCCGAAACTCAAATCTTCTAGATCAAATAATCGATTGGGTAATGTTTGGTGGACAGAGGCATGTGAGAAAGCAGTTCAATATAAAAGGGAGAAATTCAAAATCTACATCAAAAGCCGGAAACCTGAGGATCATGTTGAAATGAAAAAAGCTAACATCCAATGTAACAAAATCATTGCTGAAGCAAAGAAAGATTATTGGGCATCATTCTGCACAAAAGAAATTTCAGATTTCAAAGATTTCCATAAAGTCTGGACGAAAATGAAACAAATGAAGGATGGAACCAACTTACCTAGGTGTCCGATAATGATTGAAACATGTAACACATTTCCTTCAGACATGGACAAAGCAGAAACTTTTGTGGATCTGTTCGCCAAAAACAGTAAAGTTGAAGGTTTATCTCCAGACTGCAAACATCACAGAGAAATGGAAGATTACAACCCAATCTACACTGATCCAGTACCACAGAATGATCTCTGGTTTAATTCTCCAATCACCTTAGAAGAGCTAAAAAACACAGTACTGTCTCTACACAACAAAAAGAGTTCGGTAGGTGTTGATGCAGTTTCGACTGAAATGATTAAACATCTCCCTGAAAGCTACCTTATTTTCCTACACAAAATTTTGCAGAAATGCTGGGTTACTGGAACTGTGCCACAAATCTGGCAAAAGTCTATAGTTATACCAATCTTAAAAACAGGAAAATCGAAAACCGATAAAAACAGTTACAGACCTATTGCATTAACGTCCCATACAAGCAAACTAATGGAAAGATTGGTCTTAAACAGACTTTTACACTACTGTGATAAAAATAACGTTATTCCGGTAAACCAGGCAGGTTTTAGAAAAGGAAGATCCGCAGTTGAGCACCTAGTTAAACTTACAACTCAGATCAAACAACAGTTTGCCCGCAGAAAAAGTGTTTTAGCTACTTTCTTTGATGTGAAAAAAGCTTACGATCAAGTTTGGCATAAACGTTTATTGTTCAAGCTAAAATCTGTTGGTTTATCGGGCAATATGTTCAATTACATTAAATCTTTTTTAGCTAATAGAACAATTCAGGCAAGAGTGGGAGCTAGTTATTCTTCTTCACGATGCCTCGACATGGGGATTCCACAAGGTTCAGTGATAGCACCTATTTTATTTAATATCCTTATACAGGATCTTCCTAAAGCTCTTTCAAATCGTGTTGTTTTAGTACAGTACGCTGATGATATATGCACTTGGATGAATATCACTTTAAAAAAGACAACTCCACAGAGAACGCGAAATTACATCAGGAAGTTGTATCAAATTGATCTTGATAATCTTGGAAACTATATGTTAGAAAATGGGCTGTCGTTGTCAGCAGAAAAAACTAACATGATGCTGTTTGATCCTGGTGGTAACTCAAATAACTTGCCTATTTTCAAATTGCTTGGTGAAGTGTTAAATTACAAACAGGTCGTAAAATTCCTGGGAGTTTACATCACGTCCAAATTAAGCTGGAATGTCCATTTTGATTATATTTTAACAAAAGCTCGAAAAACCTTAAATTTTCTAAAGATAATAAGCAAATTACCCTGGGGAATGGATACAAATGTACTGATTCATCTGTCAACAGCGCTGGTCAGGTCTAAATTATCCTACGCGCAAGAAGTTTTCTTCAGTGCACCCAAATATTTACTAAAAAAGATTCAGAGCTTGGACTGCAAAAGTCTTAAAATTGCACTAGGTGTACCAACTCATGCTTCTACTCTGGAAACGTACAAAGTTGCTGGAATTCTACCTTTAAACAACCATCGTGAGTTAGCTACAGCAAAGTTTGCAATTAGAACTACTTCACAAGTGGATAATTTTGTGAGCAAAGAAATTAAGATCAGGTCTGATACTGACTTTCCAAAACGAGCAAAAAACATTTCATCACAAATTACAGCCGCAACTTACATATCTGGCCTGATCAAACAGTCCAACATAACAATAGATGAAATTGCTGAGAAACCAACGATAACGCCTATCCCTACATGGGAAATGCTAAATGCCACATTTGATCTCGATTATGCAAAAGTTAAAAAAGATGATAATGTCAACATTACGCTATCCACAGCTTGTGAACACATCGATGAAAAGTACAGTACCCACCTCCACATTTTTACCGATGGGTCAGTCTTAGCAAACCAGAGCGCTGGAGCAGCCTTTTATGTTCCAAAATTTAACATTAAAAAGTCTTTTTTCATTGGGGCAAATGTATCTATATATACAGCAGAATTGGTCGCTGTTGTTCAAGCATTGCATTATTTAATAAGCCTTCGGCCTGTGTCATTCAAAGTAGTTCTCTTTGTTGATTCAAAATCTGTATTATATGCCTTACAGTCTTTTGATACAGACACAAGACCTGACTTAATTATTGAGGCAAATCATCTAATACATTGTTTAAAGATAAATGGTTCGGAAATCAATTTATGCTGGGTGCCTTCTCATGTTGGTCTTCATGGCAACAACGTAGTTGACAGAGCAGCTAAATCCGGTGCCCTCCATTCTGAAAATTCCATAGAATTACATGTTAACACCTCGGTAAAAGAAGCTTACAACTCGCTAGAATTAGCATCATGGATTCGATTTCATGAACATTTAAATGAAAAATTTGTGTCTCAAAAAAGAATCAAACTTTCAGTTCAAAATATCTGTAAAAATTTGCAGTATTCCTCGTTATATCATTTGAGATTAATTGTTATGACATATTTTCGCATTCAACTGAACGCTTTGAAAACAAAATATTGTAACAACGTTTTATGTATTTGTGGCGAACAATTCACATTGTATCACTGTTTGTTTTACTGCAGAAAGCTTCGTTCCTTTTTACCAAAGACATTTACACAAGGAAACTATCTTGAAACGCATTTTAAAGAAGTAGTATCGGATCAAGTTTTGTTAGTTAAAATTTCAGAATCATTGGTTCACAGTCCTGTTAATGCGTTACTTTAAGATTATTATTATAATTATGATTATTTTTGTTTTGTTTTGTTTTTATGACGATTTTTCTTTTACATTATTGATGTTAGCGTTGTTCTAGTTTCATTTCTCTGTTCATCCACATCCTTTTTCTTAAGACCTTGCCGCTTCCTTTTAATTTTTTTTACGTCCCTTACTCTGTTCCCCTCTCCCCTCCACACACCCCCCCCTTATTTCATCCTCCATGCCATTTTTCCCCGTCTAATATCACTTATAGTGAAAAGACGTTAAATCAAGCAACGAACGAACACAGAGAGAGAAATATATGTATGTAGAGAGGGATATCAATGAAAGCCTGAAAGGAGATAGGGAGAAAGGTGAAAGTCTGAGAAAAACCAGGGCAAGAAATACAAGCATGAGGGGAGATAAACATAGATAAATGTAGAGATAGAGAGAGAGTTTTGTATGTATATATAAACATATACTCACTCTCACACCTTCTCATACATTTACACACAGAGACACACACACAGACACACCACACACACACACACACACACACACACACACACACACACACACACACACAAACACACACATACACACATGCACACACTACCACCAGCAGGTCTGAACTGAGCCCGCACAAGCCTCACTGCAATGTCTATAGAGAAAGAGAATTACACGGTAGCGATACACTCTCCCTAGAACAGCACCTCGAATTTCATGTGGAGAACCTATTGGGACAAAAAACACATCGAATATTTAGAATAAAGAATACAGCAGTTGTCACGTAGTGGTATAGTCACACTGTGGTAACATCCACGTTTCATATTCACAATCCTTGTGTATGTGTGTCGCATGTTCTTGTTTAATATTTTTCTTTCCATACAAGAAAGTGGATATCAATGCCAAAAATGCCAGTAAAACACACTTTTCAAAAACAGGACATCAAGACGATCAGGTAGTACTATAATACTTGTTATTGTATTGCTTATACTTCAAATGGTTATGCTAATGTTATCATCGATGCTTCGTGAGTATACAGGACATGGTGACGACCAGGTAATATCATAACACCTATAATTGTATTGCTTATACTTCAAATGGTTATGCTAATGTTATCGTCGATGCTTCGTGAGAATACAATATCACCATCGCCATCGTAATTCACTGAGGAGCGTGGCACTTGTACGTCAGACATGACGAAGTAGTCCACCACGAACACAGAAGGTCTCCTCTCCCTGTCGCGACCTAAACTGTCAAAGTCTCTCTCCCTGTCTCCCGTTGGACTTTCAGTTCTCTCTCCATCTCTTCTCATGTTGCATTCCGTCTCCCTGCCATTTCCCAGACGTTCACTTTTCTCTCTATTTTCTCTCAAACTTCTGTCTCTTGTCTTATCTCTTCTCATGCTTGTGTCTCTCTCTCTAGTTTCTCTCGCACTTACACCAGTCTCCCTATCTCCTTTCAGGCTTCCATCGATCTCCTCGTCATCTCTCAGGTGTCCATCTCTCTCCCTTTCGTTTCCAAATTTTCCATCTTCCTTACTGTCTTCTCTGAAGCTTCCATCTCCTTTAGTATCTTCTCTCAGATTGTCATTTTTCATTTCGTTTCTTCTCATGCTTTCCTCTCCATCCCTGTCTTCTGTCACGTTTCCACACTCTGCGTTTCGTCTTCCTCCTACGTTTTCCTCATAATCTCTGTGGTTGCTTTGTCCAGTCCCTGACCGTCGTCTGTGCAGGATGGTGGACAGTCTCTGGCAGCCGATGACTTTGAGCAGTGAAGCTATGTGACCCCCCATGTAGCTGTAGATCAGGAAGTTGGCCGGCAGGGTCACTGTGATCAGGAAGTTGGACACTACACCCAAGTGGTTCACCACACTCTGAAATCAGACACCGGAAAATCAGGATGGTGTATGACCTTGTACAGATATCTTGTATAAAAAATGCACAACAGACAGACAGAGACAGACAGAGAGACAGACAGAGAGACAGAGAGACAGAGAGAAAGAGAGAGAGAGAGAAAGAGAGAGAGAAAGAGAGAGAGAGAGAAAGACAGAAAGAGAGAGAGAAAAAAACAGAAAGAGAGAGAGAGAGAGTTTTCAAAAGAGTAATACAGGTATTGTTGTTCATCGCAACAGTTTGCTAGATTCTCAGATACGAGATCTTTTCAACAAGAATTCATCTTACTCGGATGATTCCATATGCGCTCCACTCAGTCTGTCATGTTATCTGCAGACTCCTTGAGCCTGTGCAAAGCCCTTTCCACTGATAAGGTAAGGTCTTGAAATGGAGAAGAATGAGATCAACAGACTATGAAACGACCTGTGAAAAGGACCTAGCTGACACTACCGGAATGTTTGGAGCATTAAGATGTGCAGCAACACTGACACTATAGGAGTGCTGGAGCATAGGTGCCCCTGCACAAGGAGCTTGGAGCCATAGATGGTGCAAAACACTGACACTATAGGAGTGCTTGGAGCATTAAGATGTGCAGCCAACACTGACACTATAGGAGTGCTTGGAGCATTAAGATGTGCAGCCAACACTGACACTATAGGAGTGCTTGGAGCATTAAGATGTGCAGCCAACACTGACACTATAGGAGTGCTTGGAGCATTAAGATGTGCAGCCAACACTGACACTATAGGAGGTGCTTGGAGCATTAAGATGTGCAGCCAACACTGACACTATAGGAGTGCTTGGAGCATTAAGATGTGCAGCCAACACTGACACTATAGGAGTGCTTGGAGCATTAAGATGTGCAGCCAACACTGACACTATAGGAGTGCTTGGAGCATTAAGATGTGCAGCCAACACTGACACTATAGGAGTGCTTGGAGCATTAAGATGTGCAGCCAACACTGACACTATAGGAGTGCTTGGAGCATTAAGATGTGCAGCCAACACTGACACTATAGGAGTGCTTGAAGCATTAAGATGTGCAGCCAACACTGACACTATAGGAGTGCTTGGAGCATTAAGATGTGCAGCCAACACTGACACTATAGGAGTGCTTGGAGCATTAAGATGTGCAGCCAAACACTGACACTATAGAGTGTGCTTGGAGCATTAAGATGTGCAGCCAACACTGACACTATAGGAGTGCTTGGAGCATTAAGATGTGCAGCCAACACTGACACTATAGGAGTGCTTGGAGCATTAAGATGTGCAGCCAACACTGACACTATAGGAGTGCTTGGAGCATTAAGATGTGCAGCCAAACACTGACACTATAGGAGTGCTTGGAGCATTAAGATGTGCAGCCAACACTGACACTATAGGAGTGCTTGGAGCATTAAGATGTGCAGCCAACACTGACACTATAGGAGTGCTTGGAGCATTAAGATGTGCAGCCAACACTGACACTATAGGAGTGCTTGAAGCATTAAGATGTGCAGCCAACACTGACACTATAGGAGTGCTTGGAGCATTAAGATGTGCAGCCAACACTGACACTATAGGAGTGCTTGAAGCATTAAGATGTGCAGCAAACACTGACACTATAGGAGTGCTTGAAGCATTAAGATGTGCAGCCAACACCGACACTATAGGAGTGCTTGGAGCATTAAGATGTGCAGCAAACACTGACACTATAGGAGTGCTTGAAGCATTAAGATGTGCAGCCAACACTGACACTATAGGAGTGCTTGGAGCATTAAGATGTGCAGCAAACACTGACACTATAGGAGTGCTTGGAGCATTAAGATGTGCAGCAAACACTGACACTATAGGAGTGTTTGCAGCATTAAGATGTGCAGCAAACACCGACACTATAGGAGTGCTTGGAGCATTAAGATGTGCAGCAAACACTGACACTACCGGAATGTTTGCAGCATTAAGATGTGCAGCCAACAGGCCAGTGTTTATGTTGTAGACTGGGATTGAACTCGAGACATCAGATCTTGAGCCCACGGATCTGTTACAAGAGCCAGCCAATCCGCATAAAGCTGTCAACTGTCGGACCACTGTTCTGTGCCGGAACCCAGGGACGGCTCATCATCATCATCATCACCATCATCACCATCATCAAGTGCCTTGCCACATGGCGTTGGCGATTATGGCCCTCCAAATGCATCTGTCCCTTGTTGCCGCAAGCACATCTTCCACCCTCTTTGTCCTCAGCCACTCTGCAAGTCCGTCCAATATTTTTTCCTTGAGTCTACCTGGTGCTCTCTTTCCCTCAAGCTTTCCTGTTGTGACCAGGTGCTCCAATTCTCCTTTCCTCATAAAATGGCATATAAATTATCATTGTTATTATCATCATTATCATGGTAGTGGTGGTGGTGATGGTAGTGATGATGATCATGATGGTGAAGACGGTATTTGCAGTGGTGATGGTGGTTGGTGGTGGTGATAATCATGAAGATGATCATCATGGTGATGAAGATGATCATGATAATCATGATGATGACGACGTCGACAACGACAACAATGATGATTAAAAGGAGCACTAATCACACAGCTGAAACTGCCACAACAACCAAACTATGACCTATTTTCTTTATTTGTTATAACTATCACCATCACCATCATCATCACCATCATTAGACATCATCAAGATAGCCATCATCATCGTCATCGTCTTCAATAAGGAAAGTATCACTATCAAAACAACAACACACAACCTGATGGAGAGGCCCAGAGTCATAAGCAATCAACACACACCGAAATGCCCACCAACCAAACACAAACCCAGACAGACAACAGACATCACAGGTGACACAGACCTCCTGGATGAAGGAACGGCCGGTGGCCACGTGCACGAACTCCACCAGCAGAATGACCACCACCACCACCTCAGTCACCAAGGCTGTCGTCGTCACTGTCATCAACATCACTGTTGTTCTCCTGGCGCTGCGGGTCTCCTGCACGTTGATAATAACGATTCATCTGGTCAGTCTGTCTGTCTGTCTGTCTGTCTGTCTGTCTCTTTGTCTGTCTGTCTGTCTGTCTGTTTTAGTTGGGTTGGGTTGGGTTGGGTTGAGTTGGGTTGGGTTCAGTTTGGTTGGGTTGGGTTGGGTTGAGTTGGGTTGGGTTGGGTTGGGTTGGGTTGGGTTGGGTTGGGTTGGGTTGGGTTGGGTCAGGTTAGGACTGGGTTAGGGTTGGATTGGGTTGGGCTGGGTTAGGTTTGGGTTGGGTTGGGTTGGGCTGGGCTGGGTTGTTTTGGGTTGGGTGGGGTGGGACTGCGTTGGGTTGGATTGGGTTGGAATGGGTTGGGTTGGATTGGGTTGGAATGGGTTGTGCTGGGTTGTTTTGGGTTGGGTTGGGTTCAGTTAGGTTGCATTGTATCATGTTTTTAGAACAGTTGAGAGATGCACGACAGAGCATCTCTTGAACGTTACTGTTTTCAGCTCGGATTTTAGATTAGATGGAAAAGAGTTCCAGAATAAGCTACAAGAGTACCAAGGTTTTGATTTTAACCCTTTGACTCTCGCACCCTACCCACCAACTGCAAAAACTTAAGTTTTTGATTTGCTTGCATGGTTGGCAATGCAGGATGCTGGTGGACGGGGTTCGAGAGTCAAAGGATTAAACATGTTGGTGTTGGAACTTGACATTTAGTGGGATCACGAGAGTCTGTATGAAATGTTGATTGGAGCGTTTGTGGAACAGATCCTAAGTATAGCTTTTAGTATAAATGTTCTTTTGTAAATGGCAAACGTCTCTTTTATAGCGCAGTTGGTGTCACATAACCTGTTAGTTTCAGGCCGGGTGAGTTCAGAAGAACAGCTGAAGAACCACAATGAATGACACCGACATAATGTCAAGTATTTCATACCACTGTTTTTGTATTGTACTGTTTTGTACCCTACTCTAGTGTAGCGGGGTTTTTTTTAAAGGATCGTCGCACCCAGGGAGGTTACCTTTGCGCTCACCTTTTCTTTTCCCCCATTTTCTACGCCACCTTAATGGCCACAGAAGCTGGCACAGTTATATTTTTTTTCTTTTCTTTTTACAATAATGCGTCGATGACGTCGATGAGGATGATAACCATGATGCTGTGGAGTTCCATCTAGGATTGAGACTGCATGACAGGGATGTATTCCACGCTTACTATCATAATATATCCTAGCGTCAACCTGGCCCGAGAGATACAGACACCTGCGGTGCTGGTCAGAAGATTTGAGCAACACCCTCAGTGACACATCCGTGAAGTGGATGTGACACGACCGTGTGGTCCAAGTCTTCCCAACGA
Organism: Monoplex corrugatus; assembly: GCA_030674185.1. NCBI lineage: Eukaryota > Metazoa > Mollusca > Gastropoda > Littorinimorpha > Ranellidae > Monoplex > Monoplex corrugatus. Next base: position 73,866,094 of record JAPXFY010000012.1, read on the forward strand.
GCCCATAGCACACCCAAATCTGGGTAGGAGCCGGTTAGAGCCAGAAAATCCCAGTACTCTAGTTTTATGCAGTGTCACGAAGTGTGGTGTAATGTAGTGTAGTGTAGTGTAGTGTAGTGTAGTGTAGTGTAGCGTAGCGTAGCGTAGTGTAGTGTAGTGTGTAGTAGTGTAGTGTAGTGTAGTGTAGTAGTGTAGTGTAGTGTAGTGTAGTGTAGCGTAGCGTAGCGTAGCGTAGTAGTGTAGTGTAGTGTAGTGTTGTAGTGTAGTGTAGTGTAGCGTAGTGTAGCGTAGCGTAGTGTAGTGTAGTGTAGTGTAGCGTAGTGTAGTGTAGTGTAGCGTAGTGTAGTGTAGCGTAGTGTAGCGTAGCGTAGTGTAGTGTAGTGTAGTGTAGTGTAGCGTAGCGTAGTGTAGCGTAGTGTAGTGTAGCGTAGCGTAGCTTAGCGTAGCGTACCGTAGTGTAGTGTAGTGTAGTGTAGTGTAGCGTAGCGTAGTGTAGTGTAGTGTAGTGTGTTCGCATCTTGTCATTCTCTTGTTTCTGAATGTGTCTGTGTGTTATGTGGCCGGGCAGTCAAATATTCGTTGTTGGTCAGATGTAAGTCAGCTCTAGGATGACTTTATAAATGCCTTGAGGATGACGGAAGCACGAAGAGGAAGGATGCTATCAAATATACAATAATTTAACACCCTCTTTCATTCAGCCAAATGGGAATCAAAAACAAGAATAAGCATTGCTGGTCTAAGGGAGAAAACTCGTATATTACCATTCCTTTAAACCAACCTAAATAGCGTCCCTTTGAATTTCTCCGCGCCCCTCCCCCCTTGGATTGATTGTATTTGTCATCACTGTGGTTGATGGTCGGTCAACATTATTGTCGGTAGAATCTTACTGACAGTTTGTTCACATGTTTATGCACACCATCATTATAACCATTTATCATTATGATTGAATTTAGGATCGAAAATAAGACAATATTTATAAAGGAAATGTATCATGAATAAAATCGTTATAGATACCAAATTAAAAGGAAAAAAAAGAAACAAGCGTGAAATAACATATGTATCAAATGAAATTCTCCAAACGTTAGCCGTAATTTGAGATATCAACAGAAAATAAATACAAAAATCACAACATAAGTTAACGGACCACACTCCTAAAAACAGACACAGAGGTAAACATTTATACGCACAAATACATACAAATCACACATGTACGCCTGCGCGCGCGCGCACACACAGCACACACACACACACACACACACACACACACACACACACACACACACACACACACACACACACACACACACACACACACACACACGAACACAAACACACTCGAAAGTACACAAATATTTACGCATGCATGCCCATGCACTCCATCATTATAAAACATTTATCGTCACAGAGGGACAGGCAAAACAATCCACTCAACATGTATGTCAACTGACAGAACTCAAAGAGACAAGGGAATAAGGAAAACATCAAACCAAAAGAAAACACTCGTACCCAAAACTCTAGGTAGACACTGTCGCGAACGGCCAGAAAGGAAAGTAGATGTAGAAATTCAACTACCCATGGAGCAACTACGCTGCGGTCCCAAAGATACAATCATATAGTCACCAATAACAAATCTGGATGGGGTTTCACTATGAAACAGAGTGGAAACATTATACATGAAGAAAATGCTACATATGATACCACAACCTCTAGTTTAACAATGGAAATCGAGGCAATCACGCATGCACTCCAATGGTTAACTTCACTGGATGATGAAAAGAAGTCAAGTCTTTATCCTGACTGATTCGATGAACTTTTTTCAAAAAATGCAAAATGCAGTAGGGATCGCAGAATGGCACAAAGCAGGGAACAATCTCGACGTACAAAATCTCACGGAATTCATTCCGAGCGCGAAGACGTCATCTTCAGAAATTGAAACTGAAAGTACACATACATCCACATGGGTACATACAAACATATACACGCTGGTGTTAAGGGAAATGAACGGGCCTATAAACTTGCGGGCAATACCACTAAAACAAAAATTGTCCACCTTAGAAAGTCCGAAGTCCTTAGACGCTTAAAATCGTACCTTCACGAACAAAATGTGAGTCACCATATCATCGATCGTCTTATTTGAAAAGGAACAATTAAATGAAGTGGCCGAAAATCTATTATGAGAGAAAAAAAAAAAAGAATTATCCAATCAAAGTAACATTGTTACCATCTCAAAAGTAACATTGTTACCATCTCAAAAGTAACACTGTTACCATCTCAAAAGTAACATTGTTACCATCTCAAAAGTAACACTGTTACCATCTCAAAAGTAACATTGTTACCATCTCAAAAGTAACATTGTTACCATCTCAAAAGTAACATTGTTACCATCTCAAAAGTAACATTGTTACCATCTCAAAAGTAACATTGTTACCATCTCAAAAGTAACATTGTTACCATCTCAAAAGTAACATTGTTACCATCTCAAAAGTAACATTGTTACCATCTCAAAAGTAACATTGTTACCATCTCAAAAGTAACATTGTTACCATCTCAAAAGTAACATTGTTACCATCTCAAAAGTAACACTGTTACCATCTCAAAAGTAACATTGTTACCATCTCAAAAGTAACATTGTTACCATCTCAAAAGTAACATTGTTACCATCTCAAAAGTAACACTGTGCAGATCCTTACGTCGTGGAATGGAAAATGTTCGGACTTTTCCTGAAACACAGACAAAGGAAAAGGGGAAGAAAGAGAAAAGACAACTGGAGAACAGAGAGTCTGCCACACTGTTTGTATGTGTGTGTTTGTGGTCTGTGCTATGTTGTCTGTATATCTTTAAATTTCTCATAATATTTGTCTACTTTTTGTTTTGTTTTGTCTTCTTTTGGGTCTGTGTTGGTTGGTGTATGTGTGTGCATGTGTGTATACGTGTACATGTGTGTATCCTTTTTTTGTGTTTTGTTTTGTTTTTGTTTGTTTTGTTTTGTTTTGTTTTGTTTTGTTTTGTTTTGTTTTGGTCGATTTACTTGTGTGGTTCATCGCATTGTTATCGGCCATCGTGCTGTGTGGATGATTCTGTGTGTGTGTGTGTGTGTGTGTGTGGTGTGTGTGTGTGTGTGTGTGTGTGTGTGTGTGTGTGTGTCCACCTGTATGTCTACTATTGTTTGTTATTTCTCATCTTTCATTTGTTTATTCATTTATTTATTTCTATTTTATTTATTCATTATTTATGTTTTTATCTATTTATCTATCTATCTATCTATCTATCTAATCTATCTATCTCTCTATCTATCTATTTGTTTACTTATTAACTGGACAACAGACTGGATGGACAATGATTTTTTTTTTTTTTCATCATGTTGATAGGCAGCGAAGACGATGTGAAGTATTGACTAGCGGGGAGGGGGGCTTTCTGTGATATGAGACAAGTGTATACTTAGTGGCTAGTTGTGTTTTAATTCAATCCTTTTTTATCTTTCATTTCTGTTTATTTATTCATTTCATTTATTCATTCTTTTTTGAAGATGAGATACACACATACACATGTCAAATGTTCCAATGATAAACAGACACAATACGAGTATAAGATACAAAACTCATAGACTAGGCAGGATGTCAGGACCTGACCAGCTGATGGGTTTTGTGCGCAGGCTTAAGGCTTGTGCCATGATCATTCTGGGTCTTCTCCATCACATGGCAACAGTGACGTCAGTGCATACGGAATTCATTCGTAGCGCGAAGACGACATCTTGAGAAATTGAAACTGAAACTGAAAGTACTCACACATCCACATGGGCACATACAAACATACACATTGATCTCACAACACTCCAAAATGCACACAGACAGACACGCGTGCGCGCGCGTGCGTGCACGCACACTTGCAATCAGTGATGGAAAATATGGCAGTTTTGGATTCGTCTATCATGGTTAAAGTTTACAACATTAAAAAAATTAACAATAACTGTCTCCCACTCTATCAGAAAGGTACCATGATAATTGCAAGCTTTGTCCATTCTATACTCACACACATATACTCTCTCTCTCTCTCTCTCTCTCTCTCTCTCTCTCTCTCTCTCTCTCTCTCTCTCTCTCTCTCTCTCTCGCCCCTCCGTCCCTCCCTCTCCCTCTCCCCCCTCTTTCTTTGTCACACAAACACAACGCACATACACACACGCGCGCGCGCGCGCGTGTACACACACACACACACACACACACACACACACACACACACACACACACACACACACACACACACATGTCATGTTAGATGACTGAACTTTTTATTGCGTAGATAAAAAGGCCACAGAGTTATTGAACCTTAGACCCTTACCTGTTTCACCGATTCCCGATGGCCATGCACCAAACTTTGTCTGTAGCGCGAGGACCTGCGCGTGGTACGCACGAGGCTGACATTCAACCCACCAATCACAAAGCAGGGGACAAACTCGGCCAGGATGAGTCTGAGCCAGGTGTACACGTAGTAATAGGCCACCTCCAGGGTAGGATCCCTCAAGCGTGGTGAGCAGGTCTGAATCATGTCCAGCCCACGGGATGTAAACACATGCTTTGACAACAACTTCACCGACCGCAGACACAAAAAGGTCACTTGCAAGACATGGAGAAGGCCAGAGCTTAACACACACACAACGACCACCCCTATTGCTCCTCTGAACGTACAGAGCACTTTTGTCATACAGTGTTTACAACAGACACACAATCCGCCTTCTGTCCCATTCTGGCGCACTCCAAGATGGCGCTGCAGCGCTAACATGGCTGCCAACCAGAGCGAGGCAGTATGAGTGATGGTGGGTAGCAGTTTGGAGACGTACCAGTACTCCTTACACCACGCCATGCTAAGATAGTCCTCATGCTTGTCCAACACGTAGGCGCTGAAGAGAAACGGAAGCTGCAGTAAACCCGTCAACCCGTCCATCACTGCCATGCCGCCCAGTAAGACACCTGTGGCGGTGATGCGATTCCGTTGATGGGACAACAAGAAAAACCAGACCGCCGTTGAGAAAGAAACTAAAGACGATAATCACAGGGGACAGAACTCCGTATAGTGGAACAGCCACACTGGGGGGAGCCAAACGGTCGAGGTGAAAGGGTCTTGCCGTATCGTACAGGACCTTGGCCAGGCTGGTCACGTTGGTGCACGTGGTCAAGATGGCTGGGCGTAACTGCTGGAGTGTCAATGTGCTCTTGTCGTCAGTGGCGCCGAGCATGGTTTCCATCTTGGAAACACAAGTGTTGAAGACCTCATCCTGCGCCTGTTGCTGCATCCCTGAAGGGCTGTCCATGTCGTACAGCGTCATAATGCTTCGGTGTGGTGGGTCCTTCTGTCTGTTCCCTTTGGAGAGTAAAATAGGGGTCTTGTGTGTAAACGTTAAATATTTAGTTGTGAGTTTGCCATAGCTAACATGTGAACATCTTCAAAGTCCATTACATGTTGTTTGTGGTAATGAAGACAGCAATAATGACGAGAAAATTAAATAACGACGAAGAGAATGACAATTTTATTTGTATAACACAGTCCATATCAAAAATATGCTCGTTGCAGTTACAGTACCAGAACATAATCAAACTAAATCTATAACAACAGACAATAAAACAAGAAATGAAGGTAAGTATTAAAAAAACAATAGTCACGAAGAATACAAGAGAGTAAAACCACAGAAATGTATACAACTACAAGTCTTCACACATACACACACACACCACATGAACGCACGCATGCACACATATATGCAACGCAAACACACACATAGTTGATGAAGAGTTAATGTACACTCAGCCTGGTAAGCGTGTGACTCGACCCAATTATCATCCTCTCTCCGTTTCATGTACATGCACGCATACGCACACATACCCACACATAGACACACAGAAAGAGATACGTATAATATATAAATGGATAGATTAGATTAGGCTAGATTAGATTAGATTAGATTAGATTAGATTAGATTACGTTGGATGGGATTAGATGGGATTGGACTGGATTGGATTGGATTACATTGGATTAGTTATTAGATTAGATTAAACAGACAGATAGATAGATAGACAGGTACATACATACATATATACATACACACATACATACATACATATACATGTATATACATACATTCATACATACATACATATACATACATACATACATACATACATACATACACACATATATACATCATACATATATACATATATACATATACATACATATACATACATACATACATACACATATACATACATACATTCATTCATACATACATACATATACATACATACATACATACATGCACATACATATATACATATACATGTATACATACATATATACATATACATGTATACATACATACATACATACATATACATGTATGCATACATACATTCATGCATACATACATATACATACATACATACATCATACATACATACATACATATACATACATATACATACATACATACATACATACATACATGCATACATACATACATACACGTATACATACATACATTCATTCATACATACATACATACATACACACACATATACACACATACATACATTAAACATACATACATACATATACATATACATACATACATACATACATACATACATACATACATACATACATACATACATACATACATACATACATACATACATACATAGACAGACAGATCGATGACAGATAAATAGATATAAAATGTACAACAGTTTTTCTCCAAAAGTTTTAAAAGAGCTGAAGGTGCATAAGATAGGGCATGTCTCCAAAACCCTGAGGCTGTGTGAGTGTAATATGGTTGACAACCTTTCTGCAGGCCATCATTATCTGGGTGATGTTCATCTCCTATCTCACTGATTTACCTTGCTCAGTACTGAACATGGTCAAGTACCCATGAACAGCCGGGTGGACTGGAGGCCACACGAAGATTTTGTTTGTTTGTTTGTTTGTTTGTTTGTTTGTTTGTTTGTTTGTTTGTTTGTTTGTTTGTTTGTTTGTTTGTTTGTTTTTTAACGTGATTTGCAAAACTTAGCAGTCGACAAAGAATCAGATGTTAACAGCATAAACAGACATGGCTTTTGTCATTAGGCATGAATGTGAGAGCGATTCCTAAGATACTGTTTAAACGAATGATTCAATTGTTTTAATATGTTTTATACTTGTGTAACTGCCATAGCAAGTGACCAGGTGTTACACAGATCCACACAGTTTGTACAATATACAGACTATCAAATCTAGATCAATGGTAACAAATTGAAGTTTTAAACAATCTATTTTATTTTCTTTAAACTTAAAAACCACTGTATATTTGTAGCTATGTGTCTGTGTGTGTATGTGTGTGTGTTTGTTTGTTTGTGTTTTTTTGTTTTTTTGTTGTTGTTTTTTTTGGGGGGTCTTGTTGTCGTTGTTGTTGCTACTGTTTTCTCGTCGTCGTGGTCGTTATTGTTGCTGTTGTTGTTGTTGTTATTATTGTTGTTGTTGTTGATGATGATGTTGTTGTTGTTGTTGCTGGTGTTGTTGTTGTTGTTGTTGTTGTTGTTGTTGTTGTTGTTGTTGTTGTTGTTGTTGTAACTATCAACAGCAGCACCAACATAAACTGCACATCACACGTCTTCCCTTCAACACAGCTCTGTTTTTACAAAGACAAAACATTTTTTAGTTCAAATTTACTCAAGTTTCAAAATCACTAACAAGATCATAAAAA
>JAPXFY010000012.1:73886322-73898822 GCA_030674185.1 Monoplex corrugatus
ATAATACCCCTCTCTCTGTCTCTGTCTCTGTCTCTCTCTCTCTGTCTCTGTCTCTCTCTGTCTCTCTCTGTCTCTCTCTTCTCTCTCCTCTCCCTCTCTCTCTCTCTCTCTCTCCCTCTCTCTCTCTCTCTCTCTCTCTCTCTCTCTCTCTCTCTCTCTCTCTCTCTCTCGTCATCAAGAATGTCATATTTGTTGTTCACACTTATTCTATGTTACGACATGATGGGTATTCATCAGGCTTTTGGATTGGAGAGTTTCCTGTCCTCTCGTTCCTGAACGGATTACACAAATACAATAATACTCAACATTATTGTTTGGTATTATGTCAGCACCAGAGTCTTTCACAGAGGCGAATAAAGATATACACAAAAAAGGATAAAGAAGTAAATATAAACCAACATGACATTATTTTAGACATATTTTTCAAGTGTCACTCTTCCACTCTTTAAGTTTCGTGTTCATACGTAAATGCAGTAATAGTCTAATATTCATCCTTAATTGCACATAGTTAGCAGTTGTGTTATATCAAACACATTATTGCATAGCTCCTGACTAAAAGCATGGTAAGCACCTGAATAAATGCAGTAATGCTTCTCCGTCATCGCACGTGGTTTATCTGCTTGGTTCAGTTTTTCTTTATAACATAAAGTTTGTTTCAATATATAATCATCTTTTGTTATGTTCAAAGTCAGCTGTCATTTGAGATCATTTCAGAAACAGATCGAACGTCCCTTCGATATACAATATTTTACATCTCATTTGGAATACAGTACTCTCTCTCTCTCTCTCTCTCTCTCTCTCTCTCTCTCTCTCTCTCTCTCTCTCTCTCTCTCTCTCACAGACACAGACACACACACACACACACACACACACATCGATACACACGCATGCATATACAGTCAGCACACGTGAAGCAGCGCTAGGAATGTTCAACTTCACAGTAGGACGGTGGTGGGTCTGAACAAGATTCGTAAGATGGAAGTCCACGAACCACGCCCACACACTCCCCGTAAGATGGCGGCAGGTCGTCTTCGTCCGGATCTGGTGAAGAGGACACTGGTTCTTCCTGTTCTGGTGCCGTGGGTTCCAGCTCTAATACTGGCGCTGTGGGCACCAGGCGTTCTGAACCATCAACGCCATCTCCATCCTCACAGGACAAGTCGTGTCTTGAAGTGAATGATGACACGGTCTCAACACCACAGCAGCTAAAGGTGACTGATGTCAGATGGTAGACGCCTTGAACCAGCACGGCTCTCAGACCACACACGATCCTCTGGCCTCGGAACTGTTCTTCTATCTTCTCCATCAGGTCGCAAGGATGGGGTGATCGTGACGGAACTGCGAGACGTCGTGCTGGGATTGGTCAAAGCTTACAGCTTGTTTCTCTCCCCTCAGCTGTCTCTGGATCACGACAGTGTCCTCCTTCTGCACAGTCTTTTTCTGACCCGGGAAATATTCCACTGACTCCACTGTCTGAATCCATGTCTCCACGACAGCTAACCTGTCCACCAGCTCTGGTAGGTGCCGCTCGATCACTGTCCGTACCACACTGAGTCCTGACGAGAGCTTCTCGGCCTGAAACTTGGAGCAGGATTGGAAGGTGATCACATCGGTGTGTATGGCGTCAAGGTACCTATGCGTCAGCTTTCCGGAGTGGATGTGACAGTCCTCAAGTTTCTCACGTGGCTTGGCCTGGAAACTGCTATGCCAGTCGCCTTGGTGGCGTACTGGGTACGTGTGATGCCAGCGCAACTGTGGCATAATGAAAAACGGTTGTCTTGACGGGAATTCTGTTCTGTCAGTCGTAGTCTCTGACCTGAAACCAAGCCAGTATCATACACAATTAGAACTGAATGAAAACTGAAAACTTAAAACAAAAAATGAGGCAATCTTATATTCTTAGCGAAAATCTGCACAATTTAAGAAAAGAGTGGCATGAATGAATACTGATAGGCGTCAAATAACTGATAAAATATCTGAAGTGTGATGTATACACCACGGAGCGAGGAACATTCTGTCTCAGTGAGGAAGAGATGGACAGGCATGCGGACAAACAGTAACAGGCGGAGAGAGAGAGAGAGAGGGAGAGAGAGAGAGGGGGGGAGATAGTTTGCTGTCACTAAGCTACGATGCTATGACAACAGTGTCGATGAATCAAACCAAATCATGATTAAGATGTTAATATGATAAGAGGCAGTAGGCCCTATATCTTTTTAACGTCATGGTAGTATTTCGTTTTCAGATTGACAGAGATGGAACGATAATGTGTTCGACGATCTTTATCATTTTACGTCTGATGATAACTGTAAGTCAGGACATCATCTTTTTTTTTTCTTTTTTTTTTTTGACAATAAATAATTCTTAGATTACGTTGAATTGATAATTCATATACTACGGTAATGGTGTCTCTCGTGTAGTTTAGGCCTCGCTTAGCATTCCAAGGTAAAATTTCATTTCTACTTTACAGAGATACGGACAAAATCAAACGCGATCCTGTTTTCAAACGCACACAATGAAGCAAGCACGATTATATTAATCTGGTCTTTATGAGAAAACTCAAGCGGAAGTGGGATCGCACAGTGATACGAGACAGACAGACAAACAGACAGACAAACAGACAGACAGACAGACTCAGATTATCAGTACTATTGTTGGATCAAGGTCAGCCACAGCGCGCGGTGTACGAGGAAAGGTGTGGCAATTTCCTCAAACTGTGACCATCCTTTTGTACCCATCGATAGACTAGTGCATTCTAATAGAAATCTTGGGGAGGGGATCGGCGAGGGGCGTGAGAGAGAGATTCACATCTAGATTTTTTTCATATATAATTCCCATGCCCCTTATGAAGAGTATGAGACATAAATAGACATACAACTCAGATGCAAAGTGCCAGCTAACAGGGCTTGTGTGCAGGGTTGTGGCTTATGTCATGATGATAATATATTCAATTAAAAACATCTGCTCTCTCTCTCTAATGTTCTGTGTTGTGCTCCCTGCTTAAGACGTATAAACGATTGTAAACAAAACGACTCAGAAAATGATGACGACTACAACGACAGCACAGGAGTACAAATAAGTAACATAAAATGAAACAATGTAAAGTTCACTGAAACTAAGCTAAAATAAAATAAAAATGAATATTAAATGTTAAAATGACAACTGGCCTACTAATAACTAAAGCGAAAAGAGAAAAAAAAAAACGAAACAGAAATAGGAAACTAATAAAAAGAAGAAAGTTTTTTGAATGCTAAAAACTAAAAAGACGAAAGCATCTGTGTTGAAAAACTAAACAAAAATCTAAACGAAATCACAAGATGTAAGCTTACCTTCAGTTGAATAGATTCGACTAAAACAGCGATATGTCCAGCACTCTTCTTGCTGTGGAACCGAGGATGCAAACGATTGTGTGCAGCTATCAAAGACGACGTGAAAACGATGGAGTTTGATTAACAGGTGAATGAAATGTTGATCCAAAACTGTTTATATAGGCACGCGACAGAAAAGGCACGCTGTCGGCCTACAAGTAATAGACAGTGGCCAACAGTTATTTTCGGAGTTTCCCGAAAACCCGTTGTGGTGGGGAATCCTTCAACACTTGCAGGGATTACACCACATCAGAGCAAGTTTTCAGAGAGCTTCATCTTGGAATGCTGTGACGCACACATGGGTTGGTCGATTCATTGAGATGTAGATCTATTTATAGATTACCCCCCTCACTCCCACCCCCTCTCCCACTTCAATGTTTTTATTCCCATCTGTATTGGTCCTCGATTGGCCTGTAGTAGCTGTCGCACCCACTGCGCGGTCGTATTCACACACACACACACACACACACACACACACACACACACTCTCTCTCTCTCTCTCTCTCTCTCTCTCTCTCTCTCTCTCTCTGTATATCTCTCGCTCACACTCTTTGCCACCCATGCGCGCATGCAAGAAAGCGCGTGCACGCACACACGTGTAGGTGAAGGGAGCATATGATGACTGCCATTAACACAAAATCTTCACATTGTTGCTTAATACATACGTACATACATACATGCACACATACATAAATGTACACACACACACACACACACACACATACATATATATATGCATATATATATATGTGTGTGTGTGTGTGTGTGTGTGTGTGTGTGTGTGTGTGTGTGTGTGTGTGTGTGTCTGAGTGTGTTTAAAGGCGAAATCTGGGGCTGAGCGTCAACAACCCAATATAAATTACACACACACAAACACACACAAACACACACACACACACACACACACACACACACACACACACACATAATTATATACTGGTATATATACAATATATAGATATAGATATATATGTTTATACATTGGGTTATTAACCCTTAGCCTGAGATTCCGTCTACACACACACATACACACACACGTACAGGCACACACACACATGTACGCGCGTGCGCGCTCGCACACACACACACACACACACACACACACACACACACACACACACACACACATTTTGCTCTGGGTTTGCATACAAGAGTTACTAGTTCCAAGTTACAATGTGAATTTGATTTCTGCAAAATGTGTCGCTATAACTTGCCATGATGTATCCAACTATCAGTGTGTGTGTGTGTGTGTGTGTGTGTGTGTGTGTGTGTGTGTGTGTGTGTGTGTGTGTGTGTGTGTGTGTGTGTGTGTGTGTTGTGTTGTGTGTGTGTGTGTGTGTTGTGTGTGTGTATGTGTGTGTGTTGTGTATGTGTGTGTGTGTGTTTGTGTGTGTGTGTGTTTGTGTGTGTGTGTGTGTGTGTGTGTGCGTGTGTGTGTTGTGGTGTGTGTGCGTTTTGTGTTGTGTGTGTGTATGTGTGTGTGTATGTGTGTGTGTTGTGTATGTGTGCGTGTGGTGTGGTGTGTCTGTGTGTGTGTTTGTGTGTGTGGTGTGTGTGTGTGTGTGTGTGTGTGTGTGTGTGTGTGTGTGTGTGTGTGTGTGTGTGTGTGTTAGCACGAATGTGTGTGTGTGATCAAGAGAGAGGCGTGAAGACAGAAGAGACACTGATTAGTTGGATAGGTTTTAAACATAGGATGTGTGCTGAAAATCTGATCATGTGATGGGTTGCTCTGTGCGTGTGTGAGTGTGTGCGTGTGTGTGTGTGTCTGTGTGTGTGTGTATGTGTCTGTGTGTGTGTCTGTGTGTGTGGGTATGTGTGTGTATGTATGTGTGTGTGCGTGCTTGTGTGTGTGTGTTTTGTGAGTGAGTGAGTGAGTGTGTGTGTGTGTGTGTGTGTGTGTGTGTGTGTGTGTGTGTGTGTGTGTGTGTGATGTGTGCTGTGTGTGGTGCATGTTGTGTGTGTGTGCATGTGGGGAGTGTGCGTGTATGTGGTGTATGTGTATGTGTATGTGCGTGGTTGTGTGTGTGTATGTATGTGTATGTGTGTGCGTGCTTGAGTGTGTGTGTGGCGGGGGGAGGGGGAGGCTACGACAATCTATCTACATTTGCAGCACCATACTAGAAAAAAAAAACAGACAAACCACACACGATGCTTTTTGTCTGTTGAAACCATACCGTCGATGTAAATAAATATACGATAAGAAATCTACAGGTGAAACACAAACTGGCGAAGCATGACCCTTACCTACAATCGTTCGCACCAAGATATCAGATGTGGAGTGGATCGGTTTCGGTTTCACACAGAGGGATATCACATTGACTAGACAGTCATAAGTTTGACCTGATTCTCCTTCTTTGGGAATGAGCCAAGAACATTTGTGTATGGAACAACTTTACAAGAACAAGAGCTGCATACTCACCTCTATCTGATTGACACCTCACTTCCCTTTTCCAGCAGTTACCGTGTAAAAAACCAAAGAAATAAACGACCTGTATCATTTACAAAGACTGTCTGGTGAGATCACCTTTAAGGTGTCACTTCTTCAGGTACCCAAACTGCCCTATATCTATAAGCTGCTTTTTCCAGTCGTTATTCCCGTTAGGGCTTAGGACATGAAGTAGGACATAATTACCGGTTTTGTTTTGGTTGGTTGGTTGGCTTGTTGGTTAGTTGGTTGGTTGGTTGGTTGGTTGGTGGGTTGGTGGGTTGGTGGGTTGGTGGGTTGGTTGGTCGGTCGGTCGGTCGGTTGCTCATTCGTTCGTTCGTTCATTCGTTCGTTTGTTCGTTCGTTCGTTCGTTCGTTTGTTCGTTCGTTCGTTCGTTCGTTCGTTCGTTCGTTCGTTCGTTCGTTCGTTCGTTCGTTCGTTCGTTCGTTGTTCGTTCGTTCGTTCGTTGGTGGTTGGTTATTCGTTCGTTCGTTTGTTTGTTTGTTTTTTGATGAGTGTATTCACTTTATCTAAAATATTGATATAATTATAAGAAGAAAAATGATGATAACAATGATTATAATGTTGATAATAATAATGATAATGGAGTATCTCTGGTCTCTGCAGCCTGACGCTTCAATTTGATCCTCATTTTAGCAAGACGGATTTAGCTTCCTTCAAGAGCGTGAATTTGAGCCTGTCCTACTTTCTGAATTCTCTCTTTTCAGGTCTGTTTTCCTGCAGGAAGCTGGTGGATAGGGTGAGGGAGTCAAAGGGTTAAGTTTTTGCAGTTGGTGTATAGGGTGAGGGAGTCAAAGGGTTAACTGTTTCTTTCAGCGTTGGATTTCCCCCGTTGTCATTTAATATGTCTGTAATTGTATCTGTTATGTCGTTTGCCCAATCTTTACAATATAACATGTAGGTTTTGTATTTAAAAGCTTCGTTGGTCCACAATGGTGAGTTGAGATAAGAGCTGTGATTTGTAGGCTTATGAAATTTTCTTTTAAGACCTACCCATGTTTTCAGTACCGCAGACCAGAAAGGTCCTTCATTTCTTGAGATGCGCTTAATTTCACTTATTTCACTTACGTCGCAGAATTATGTGAGTGAGAATGTTAACTCCCCTCCTAAAGTGAGAGAAGAATCAGACAGGTGTTGCTTTCCATGCTGCCCTGTTTTCTGTGGTTTTTGTTTGTTTGTTTGTTTGTTTGTTTGTTGTTTGTTTGTTTGTTGTTGTTTTTTTGTTGTTGTTGTTTTTTGTTTTGTTTACTTTTAGTCTGAGATGCGTCCGAAGTCGTCAAATATTTTCAGCGCTGGTTGTAAGTCATCTGTGCATTGCGTGAATAATGTTGTGTCATCTGTGAACTGTTGAACCTTGATCGCTGTTTGAGTGATCGGGTTAGCTATTGGACTATTTGTCAGAGTTATGCGTTAAATGTTACTTGTGCGGATTTTAAGCCTTAAAAGCTCTATAGCTAATATAAACAAGAGTGGGGATAGTGGGAATCCTTGGCGAATCCTCCTTTAAACTGCAAAGGGCTCCGACAGCCATCCAAAATGGATGATTGAGCTTTCTCTTAGGTTGATTATCACGCCAGGCTGCCGGTAGAATTCTGGTCCGAATCCATAAAATTTGAGGCTGTCGAGAATGAGTGTTTTCAACACTGTGTCAAAGGCCTTTGTGAAGTCGATACCTACATGGATTCCAGGGACGTTTTCTTTTTGAAACCTTTATGGTGTCCTACATGACTCTACGTATTATTTCTGTGTTTCAGCCCATAACGAAGCCACATTCGTCATTGGAGATGGCTTTTGTTATGACTGTGTCAAGCTTCAAGGCTAGAGTGTTGGCTAAAACTTTATAGTCAGCGTTGAGAAGTGTAATTGGATGCCAGTTGGACAGGATATATCTTGGGAAGGCTTTCCCCTCATGAACGAGTGTAATAATGCCTTTTTGTTGTGTACCTGATACGTGCCTGCATTCAAATGAATATTTAAAGGTTAGCAGGACGAGATATTTGATTTGTCGTCAAAAGATTTCATAACATTCGTAGGTAAGACCGTCTCAACCGTGTACTGATCCATTTTTCACACACACACACACACACACACACACACACCACACACACACACACACACAACACAAACACACACACACAACACACACACACACACACACACACCACACACACAACACAACACACACACACACACACACACACACACAACACAAACAAACAAACACACACACGTGCGTGCGCACACACACACACACAAACACACCAAACACACACATGTGGCACACACACACAACACACAACACACACATCAACCACACACACATCACACACACACACACACACACACACACACACACACACACACACACACACACACACAAAACACACACACACACAAACACACACACACACACAACACACACACACACACACACACACACACAACACACACAACACACACACACACACACACACACACACACACACAACACACCATATATAGATGGCCAAGTCAATGGAAAACAAATTTAATGAGAGAGGTAAGGTTGATGTAAAGTGATTGTGCCTTGTGCCACGTCTGACATTGACTCTTCACGGAGTTAAAGAAGAAGAACAAGAACAAGAACAAGAAGAACAAGAACAAGAATAACAAAGAAGAACAAGAAGAAGAAGGCGAAGACGAAGAAAGAGAAGAACAAAGAGAAGAAGACGGAGAAGAAGAGGAAGATGATGAAGAAGAACAAGGAAAAGAACAAGAACAAGAAGGAGAAGAAGACGACGACGACGACGACGATGACGACGATGACGAAGAAGAAGAACAACAACAACAACAACAAAACAAGGAGAACAAGAACAAGAAGAACGAGAACAAGAACAAGAAGAACAAGAATAAGAAACTGTTGTGAGTCTGCGAAGTCATTTATTTCAAGACTGAGTCTACTATTGCTGAAACATGTTACACTCCACGGTTTCAAGTCATTTATTTCAAGACTGAGTCTACTATTGCTGAAACATGTTACACTCCACGGTTTCAAGTCATTTATTTCAAGACTGAGTCTACTATTGCTGAAACATGTTACACTCCACGGTTTCAAGTCATTTATTTCAAGACTGAGTCTACTATTGCTGAAACATGTTACACTCCACGGTTTCAAGTCATTTATTTCAAGACTGAGTCTACTATTGCTGAAACATGTTACACTCCACGGTTTCAAGTCATTTTTCAAGATGAGTTATATTGCTGAAACATGTTACCTCCACGTTTCAAGTATTTACTCAAGGGACTGAGTTCACTATTGCTGAAAAATGTTACACTCCATGGTTCAAGTCATTATTCAAGACTGGTTCTATTGCTGAAACATGTTACACTCCACGGTTTCGCGTTTCAGTTATATGCGTCAGTTTCAGTTTCAGTTTCCCCAGCAGGACGAAAGTTCCGCATCTGAAAAATGTCCTTTTACACTAACGCAGTGGATGCCATGTGATGGAAGAGGATTCAAAGACAGTTACAGCAAGGCCCAAAAGCCTACGCATAATTCCAACGCATTTGTGAGGTCTTAGGTCCACCTCACGTATGGATTCCACATTATTATCATGTACCCTTCCGCATGGCTTTGGCGATCATGGCCCTCCATATGAATCTGTCCCTTGTCGCTGCAAGTACATTTCCCACCCTCTCTGTCCTGAGCCACTCTGCAAGTCCGTCCAATATTTTCTCCCCGAGTCTACCTGGTGCTCTCTGTCCCTGCAGCTTGCCTCTAATTTCTCTTGCCTCATAAAATGTCCTATAAATGGTGCTTATGTTTTCACATATACTATTGTTTTCTTTGTGATCTATTATTGAAATGCACTGAAGCAGTTGTAGTAAAATGCATCTCTTCCACCACAAACCCCAAATAACCCTCATAGAAATTATTCTGGACGTTCTCAACTTGTCCAAAAACAGTATCAACTGAGGCTAGATACATAAACAAGCCAAGATCGCTTACTCAATGAAATCAAATGTGTTGATTAGTTCGTTCCTGTCATAAAGAGAAACGACAGAAAACATGGCCGATTACCACTCCTCTGATCGCCCAGCTTCATAGCAACCCTCAGGAACTCATAACAAAAAGTCAAATTAATCGCCATATTTCCTGGACCACGTCGACGGCGAAGGAACGAAGATCAGGCAGTGATTCCCCAAGGCATTTAAATAGCACAACGAGTCAGCAGCCATCAAAACAAAACAACTGCTATCCTCAAAAGTCCGGAAACTGCTCCGCGTGTTATGTTGTTAATGCCACGTGGATCTTATTACGTAGACAGATACTCGGTCAAATGACGGGACGTCTACATAACGCAACCCAAACGCAAACCTTCAGCGTTGACATGCACCCAACCGTTTCTACTTTAGCTGTACTGACAAGTCATGTCATGTTCTTCATCGGTTTTACAGGGCATGCTAGGACATAGGTGGGGGCCTGGATTTAAAAATCATTTACGAAAAATGGCTCCCAGTTTGTATAGGGACCTATACCTAATGACTACATTTCTGTGATTTTAGCAGTTTGTGCACACCTGTGATCGGAGTGTCGGTTTTGCTTTTCACATCGGCGCGAGTCCTCTTACCTCACTTGGCTGCTGCTATTTTTAGCTCCTACATCCCGGATGTTTCTACTCGCTCCGGGAAAAACCCAACGCGAAGATTAGAGGTCTGTGGTGGGAACAGCGGTATGAGGGTTTCAGGTTTGGTTTGTGAATGAGGGACGAACTAAAACTTGTCGACCAATGCAGGTCATTGACTAAGCACAGTAAAAGACAGTTGATGGGATACGGTAAAGTAATGAGATCGTGCGCCGTGCCTCGTTTAGGCCGTAAGAGGTGGAAAGTACGGTATGGTATGTGTGGGTGAGGTTGTGGCTGTGCGTGCGTGTGTGTGTGTGTATGTGTGTGTGTGTTCGTTCTTTGATTTAACGTCTTTTCACTGTAAGTGATATTAGACGGGGGAGGGGGAATAAAAAATGAATAAATAAAATAAAATGTAGAACGATAGTTGGGCGGGTTGGATTGGGGCAGAGGGGAGATAGAGTAAAAATACATAAGTAGGTGTGTGTGTGTGTGTGTGTGTGTGTGTGTGTGTGTGTGTATGTGTGTGTGTGTGTGTGTGTGTGTGTGTGTGTGTGTGTGTGTGTGTGTGTGTGTGTGTGTGTGTGTGTGTGTGTGTGTGTGTGCTGAACAATGCGAATGAACGAAGCTGAGCTGCGGCTGTGGCTAAATCTTACTGAAGAAAAGCAGCACTATTGTTACTTTTGATATTATTTTATCATCATCATCATTAGCATTAACATTACTGTTATTATTATTACTTTTACTGTTGTGTTTTTTGTTGTTGTTTTTATTGTCGTTGTTGCTGCAGTTTGTCAACGGAAACGACCACATGCACACAAACACCACTTCCCCACCACCCCCTTCAAAAAAAAACTGTAAAACAAGGAAAAGGAGAAGGAAAGAAGGAAAAAAACGAAAGCAACAAATCAAACGCAACAAACACAAACTGAAGCACAGATTAACGCAGTGGAATCAGACCCTTTTATCGTTTCCAGAAAGAAGTTATACAACATACAAATCATGTGTTCCACCCATATCAGCTGGCTGTGATAAGAAACATGTCACCTTTTAGCTTTTAAAACCCCTTAAAGAATACGAGGAAGAAGGAAAAAAGAAAACAAAACAACAACAACAACAACAACGACAAAACACCTATGAAAGGTGTGACACCACAAAGAGGAACGGGAATCCACGGACGAAAAACTGACACGATCACAGTGACTAGACATCAAGATTTGTCGTGCCACTTGTGACTCACGTGCCTGACCCCGTGAGCTGAACTTACCCCCAACCACCACCACCCCCACCCCCCCACCCCCCACCCGACTACCTACAGCCATATCAGGGCTATAACCGTTTCAAAACATACAAAACTTCGACAGGGAAAAAAAAGAAAGAAAATTAAGTACACATATCAATGCATTCAAACACGTAATCTAAGGATATGCCCCTGGCGTTGACCACTCCGTCCAATTCATCGCACAGGGGATTTAAAAACTAAACACACACCTGAATACAAGTTTAAGCATACGTAAGGACACCAAAACATATACAAAAACGTGCCTAAATTACCTAAAATTGCTTCCGCATGTCTTACCTCCCTAGAGCCAAAAATGCCTTTAATACATGTACCCAATTATCAATCCTAAGAAAAAGTACATAAGATTTTATCCAGCACATACAGATGAAGGGTCTTGGACTGAATAAACTTTCGGAATGGTGGAATGTTGTGGAGCCGAACTGAGCGGTATGGGATCAACTGCACTGAGACGGGCAAAACAAAACAGGGAAGGGTGGGGATGGGAATGACTCATAGTGTGAGCAGGTAAAACTTTTGTATTTAAAAAGGAAGGCAGGTTCATTGAACTTGAGACCTCGGACAGACCTTGAGGCAAAATCTGTATTACGTCACTATGCTCGAAGTTTGTGTATAGAAACATTGAAGAAATTACCCACAGCGAAAAGACATGCACATCAATTGGTTGCTTAATTTAAATTCAAAAGAGGGTACGTTTATTATGGAAAAAGACAAAAATATTAGATAGATAGGGAGAGTATATTTGAGACCTTTTTGACGATCACATAAAGGAGGAGCACTT
>JAPXFY010000012.1:73906322-73916322 GCA_030674185.1 Monoplex corrugatus
CAATGTAAGTCCAAAGCTAGCTCTAGTGGTGCCTCGGGCACTGATAAATAGGACATCGGCCGGGCCACTACAGCAAGTAGTAAAAACAAAAGAATAAGTTCTTTACCAGGATCCCAAAATGTGGACGGATCCCAAATGAGATCGTGTCCATCAGTGGTGAATTTACATGTTCATAATGTTAATAATCCACAGATTAAATTTCTCACTTATAATGTGAATGGATTATTACCGAAACTGGATGATGAGGATTTCATTAATTTCATTTCGCAGCATGATTTCATTTGTCTCACTGAGACCTTTATAGCGAATGATTTTGATTCATCTTTGTTTCAAGAGTTTGTTGTATTTACACTAAAAGCAAAGAAACTATCTCATCAAGGAAGGTATTCCGGTGGAATAATAGTTATGGTAAGAAAGACTTTAAAATCGTTTGTTAAACGAATTGAGGTTGGAAACGAAAATGCTATTATTGTTGAAATCAACAAAGATTTGTTTTCAACAAATAAACCTATAATGTTTGTATGTACATATATTCCCCCTCATGATTCCACATACTGGAATAATCAGTATGATGGGTTTGGTATGGAAGTGTTGGAACAATGTTTGTTAGATTTACAAGTTTCGCACGACGACTTTTATGTTTTGCTGACTGGTGATTTAAATGCAAGAACAGCTGATGGTAACTACTGTTCATTTGGATATGACAGTGGCAGTGTTTTAACTGATCTTTCGGTATACAGTGATTTTTTTAGACAGTCTCATGATTGCCGCACGAATGTTTTTGGAAACCAACTGCTCGAGCTATGCAGTATGTTTGACTGTATCATTTTAAATGGTCTGTGTAAACTGGACTTTGATGGTAGTTATACATACATTGGAGTTTCAGGGTCGAGTGTAGTTGACTATTTCATCGTATCATGTGATCTGTTTTCATCAGTTAAAATTGCTGCATTAGATGTTGACCGTCTCACAGAATCAGATCATTTACCGGTTATAATGAAAGTGGAGCGAAAGCTTGAAACAGGAATAAAAGCGGAGGGAAAAGTATCAAAAAATAACATCACACAAAAGTTCATATGGCAAGAAAATAAACAAATTACAAAGTGAGCACATTCAGAGAAGACTTACATTGGCTTCGGATACTCTAGACACTAATGTAGATAAGGCTTTAACCATATTTGTTGAATGTCTCAAAGAAGCTGGTGCTTGTATGTACCGTAAGAAATGTACAGAGAAGAGAAAAAGATCTGATTGGTTTGATGGTGAATGTGAGAAAGCAAAAGCAGAAAGCAGAAAAACTCTCAAACACTACAGAAAAACAAAAGATGAGGATGATAGAGTTGTGTATTGTGAAGCACGGAAGAAGTATAAAAAATTATTAAAGAATAAAAAACAGCAGTATAATAAACAAAAAGCAGAATGCTTAGCCAGAAATATTTCAAATTCATCGCAGTTTTGGACTGAGTTAAGAAATATAGGGTATGGTACCAAAAACAAACTCACTAACAATATAAGTATTGATGAATGGTTTAGTCATTTTAAAAACGTATTTCAAGATAACAGATCAACAAATGATGAGCGCTGCATTGTCGAAGTAGATTTAAATGAATCAACAGAACACCCATTAAATTCTAAGATAACTATAGAAGAAGTCAGAGAATCCATCAGAAAATTGAGGATAGGTAAAGCCAGTGGAATAGACGGTGTTACAGCCGAGATGTTAAAAAATGGTAACACAAATATCCATAATTTTCTTTTGAAGCTGTTTAACACTTTATTCGACCGAGGAATTTATCCTCAAGATTGGTCAAAAGCTATTATCATACCAATAGTTAAGAAAGGAGATCCTGATAAAGTGGACAATTACAGGGGGGTGTCGTTATTAAGCATTGTTTCAAAATGTTACACATCAATACTGAATACTAGATTGTATGCTTGGTTAGAAAACAATAATTTAATATCAGAAAGTCAGGCAGGTTTCAGGAAAAAATATTCTACAGTGGATCAAATTTTCAATCTGTATGCTATGGTTCAGAAAACTATGTGCAAGAAAGGTAGAAAACTATATGTTGCTTTTGTAGACTTTAAGAAAGCCTTTGATTCGGTTCAGCATGACAAACTCTTAAAGTGTATTCAAAATCAAGGAGTAAAAGGGAAGTTTTTGGTTTCGCTAAAAGCAATGTATGAATCATTATGCTCATGTATTCGGGCAAACCGGGAATTATCTGAAATATTCGATAACCCCATAGGCGTGAGACAAGGATGTGTCTTAAGCCCTACTTTATTTTCGGTATTAATAAATCAATTAGCCAATTGTATGGATGCTTGTCAGGTCAGACAAATAGGTCTGCTACTGGCAAGCTGTAGCCCAGTACTACCTGTCACAGCAGGAGACTTGGAGAGGGGATTGGCGCCACCAAGGATTAACCTAAGCCCACAGAAAAGATATGAGAGACACTATAGCCAACAACATACCGGATCGGTCGGGGCCCGGGTTACAAACGACCGCGCTTACCACTGACAAGCACCAGGGTGGAAGTGAACAGTCAGCTACTGGGGCAAAGACATCATTCAAACTGCCAACGGAAAAAGCTACCATTGGAACCTGGAATGTCCGTACACTCCATCAGTGCGGCAAAGTAAAAGAACTAGAGCACGAGCTGCGACGCTACCAATGGGACATTGTGGGTATATCGGAAGTAAGATGGACAGGCTTCGGAGAAGCAATCACAGAGGAAGGACACAAGATGTGGTACAGTGGCGAAGAGTCACTACATGAAAATGGCGTAGCTTTCATCGTACGCAAAGAAGTCATTGGATGCATCATGAGCTGCACGCCTGTCAACAGCAGAATCATCAGCATTCGGGTGTCAGCCAAACCAAAGAACATCACCATCATACAAGTGTATGCTCCAACTACCAGCCATGAAGACCAGGTGGTTGAAGAATTCTATGAGAAAATAGAAGACACCATCGGAAAAGCCCCCAGGAAAGACATCATCATAGTTCAGGGGGACTTCAACGCCAAAGTCGGCCCAGATGCCTACAAAAACTGGGCTGGAACAGTGGGTCAATTTGGCACAGGGGAAACTAATGACAGGGGACTTCGCCTTCTGGAGTTTGCTTGCACCCAACGGCTCACCATTGCCAACACCCTCTACCCCCACAACTGTCAAGAAGAACAACCTGGCATGCGCCGAACGGAAAGACTCACAACCAGATCGACTTTGTCCTCACACCGCGGCGCTTCAAATCAAGCATTAATAAAGCAAAGACGAGGACATACCCTGGAGCTGATATAGGCAGCGACCACGACCTCGTGCTGCTCACAATGAAGATCAAATTGAAAAAGAAGTACCAAGCTGCGCAGCCACGCATCAAGTTTGACCTGGAAAAGCTAAAAGATCCAGAGATAGAAGAGGCATTCCAGGCACAGCTCGGGGGGCGGTTCGCGGCACTCAACTTCCTGGACAGCGACATCAACGACCTCACAAACAACTTTGGTGAGGCAGTCCGCGAAACAGCAGAGGAGGTACTGGGGCGACAGAGGAAGAAACACCAAGCATGGATCTCAAATGACATCCTTGACCTCTGCGACAACAGAAGATCACTGAAGAAGACGAAAAACTCCAGCCCTGAAGAAGCCGCACAGTAATAATAATTATAATAATAATTACAATATTTATATAGCGCAAAATCTTGATAAAATCAAATCTAAGCGCTGAAGCAGACACACACGTAAGCACGCACGCACGCACGCACGCACACACACGCACGCACGCACACACACACACACACACACACACACACACACACACGCATGGCTATAAATGGGGAGAAAGAATAAAAGCAATAAAAGCAAGAATAAAAGCAATGGAAAATTATAGAGAGCATAGCATATACAATTATATATTATAACCATGTGATTCCCTCCGAGCGGAGACAGGCTGCAGAGGGGGGGGGGGGGGTTGAGTGAGGTTAGGATTTTATGCGGAGGAGAAAAGGTGAGTTTTGAGAGCGGACTTGAAGGAGACAAAAGTAGGTTGCTGACGGACTGAGAGAGGAAGTCTGTTCCAGGAGAGTGGACCAGAAACAGAGAAGGCTCGTGGACCATAGGTATTGAGCTTAGTGCGTGGAAAGCGAAAAGTCAGAGGATCGGAAGCAGAGCGGAGGGTACGTGAGGGAAGATAGATCTCAAGTAGGCTTGACAGGTAATCGGGGGCTGCGTTATTGAGGCTTTTGTAGCACATGGTGTCTAGTTTGTACTGTATGCGCTTTGATACAGGGAGCCAGTGAAGTTGTGCCAGGAGAGGAGATATGTGGTCAGCTTTTTTCTTTTTGAGTACAAGGCGTACAGCATTGTTTTGAATGCGCTGTAGGATGTGAATGGTGGAGGCAGGAAGACCAGACAGGAGTGAATTGCAATAGTCAATGCGAGACATTATGAAGGAGAGAACGAGTTTTGCAGTTGTTTCGACAGAGAGATACTTCCTGATCAGCCTTATACGATGAAGATGATAGTAGCAGGATCTGGCAGTTTGAGAAACAAAGTTGTTCATGGAGAGGGTAGAGTCAATGCAGACACCAAGGTTTTTAGCTGAATCAGAAATTGGGACTGATGTGTTACATAATGGGAGAGAAAGAGGAGGCAGCTGAGAAAGTTTCTGACGGGTGCCAATGAGGATAGCTTCTGTTTTGTCGTCATTAAGCTGAAGTCTATTGTGTGTCATCCAGTTCTTAATGTCCGAGTAACACTCAGTGGTGCGAGTCAACAGGCGCTGTATATTATCAGGTGAGTCACTGTCTTGAAGTTGGGTGTCATCAGCATAGAAGTGGTGTTTTATGGAGTGGGAGTTGATGATGGTGGACAGGGGGGAGGTGTAAAGAGTGAACAGAACAGGGCCAAGGACAGATCCTTGTGGAACACCACAGGTCAGGTATGCAGGTTGAGAGTAAGTGCCATTGATGAGAACCAACAACCTTGTAAAGAAGAAAATGATTGAAGCCAAAGAACAATGGATCAACAACCAGTGTGAGAACATCGAGAAAGGCATGAAAAAAGGAAACAGCAAACATGCCTTCACCACACTGAAAAACCTTACCAAGACGCAGCAAAACAGATCGTCAGTCATCGAGGATACCTCAGGCGAGCTGCTGACAGAAAGCTCCGCTGTTCTGAACAGATGGACGCAGTACTGCCAAGAACTATACAACTACCCAACACAGCCAGATGACAGTTTGTTTCAGGGGGACTCAACACCATTGAGGGAATCCTCACCGCTACCAGTGATGAGAGAAGAAGTGGAAGAAGCCATCCGCAGCCTACCAGCAGGGAAATCACCTGGAGCAGACAATATCCCAGCAGAGCTGCTCAAACATGGAGGGAATGATTTGGTCACTCGTGTAACATCGATTTGTCAGAAGATCTGGGAGACAAAACAGTGGCCCACAGAATGGACTCAATCACTCATCATCCCCCTGCCCAAAAAGGGAAATATGCGCCAATGCCAGAACTACAGAACAATAAGTCTCATTAGCCACACCAGCAAGATCATGCTCAGAGTCATATTGAATCGACTGAAGAAAGAAGCGGAAGAACACCTTGCGGAAGAACAAGCTGGATTTAGGGCGGGCAGAAGCACAGTAGAACAGATCTTCACCTGCCGGATAATGATGGAGAAACATCTGCAGCATCAGAGAGACCTGTTCCACAACTTCACAGACTTTAAAAAAGCATTCGACAGGGTGTGGCATAAGGGTTTGTGGCAGGTGCTAAGAAAGTTTGGCATTGAGGAAGGTCTCGTCCAAACCATCCAGGCGCTGTATAACACTGCCAGCAGCGCAGTTCTCCTCAACAACCAGATAGGGGACTACTTCAAGACCACAGTTGGAGTGCGTCAAGGCTGCCTACTCTCTCCCGTGCTGTTCAATCTCTTCCTGGAGAACATCATGCGTGAAGCCCTCCATGACTTCCACTCCACTGTCTCCATCGGAGGAAGAACCATCAACAACCTGAGGTTCGCAGATGACATCGACCTGATGGGAGGCAGCAACGAAGAACTACAAGACCTGACCATGAGACTGGAAGAAAGTGCAGGTGCACACGGAATGGAAGTGAGCACAGAAAAAAGCAAAGTCCTGGTCAACAGCACAACCAACACCCATGCTGAAATCTACATGAACGGGCAACAGCTTGAAGAAGTGGACGCTTTCAAATACCTTGGCGCCACTCTCACCAAAGACGGTCGCTCTACAACAGAAATCAAGACCAGACTAGCGATCGCAACAGCAGCGATGGTAAAGCTAAACAAGATCTGGAAGAGCAGAGAGATCGGCTTTCCATCGAAGATGAAGCTGTACAAGTCCCTGGTGCTCCCCATCCTGCTGTATGGATGCGAGAGCTGGACCATGACAGCAGAGACCACCAAGAGAATCCAGACGTTTGAAACTAAATGCTTCAGGCGCTTGCTCGGGATCTCTTGGCAAGATCGGAAGACAAACGACTTTGTGTGGAGCCAAATAACAACACTCGCAGGCCCACAAGAACCCCTCCTGGCAACAGTCAAGAACAGGAAGCTGTCGTGGTTCGGGCATGTCACACGCCACAACTCACTGCCCAAAACGGTCCTCCAGGGTACACTGGGAGGCGGCAGACGAAGGGGACGACAAGCCAAATGCTGGATGGACAACATCAAAGAATGGACCAGGTTGGATGGCCCCACGCTGGTGCGACAGGCGGAGGACAGGACCGGTTGGCGACGGCTGGCTTCAAGAGTGTCTCTCATCTCTCCTCTACGCCCATCACGGGCAGGAGAATGATGATGATGATGATGATGGATGAAAAGGGGCGACATGGCATCCAGTTGATGCCAGGTTCAATGGAAATATTCATTCTTCTTTTTGCAGATGATGTAGCCCTTCTGTCAACAACACCAAATGGTTTGCAAAACCAGTTAAGAGTATTGCAGACATACTGTGCCAGCATGAAACTGGAAGTTAATCTTGAAAAAACTAAGGTTATGGTTTTCAGAAGAGGGGGCTTCTTAGGACGACATGAACAATGGTTTTACAAAGGGACAAAATTGGAAGTAGTTAGTAAATATTGTTATCTGGGGTTCAGTTTCACGACAATGATTAGCACCAAGGCCGGCACAGAACATTTGGTGACAAAAGGTAAAAAAGCAACTTTGCTATTAAACAGGACTTTTCAAAAATATAAAGCCATGGCTATAGAAACTTTCTTCAAGTTGTTTGATGCAAAAAATTCAACCTATTTTGTTGTATTCTTCTGAGATATGGGGACTTAACAGACTCGAGCACATAGAGAAAGTACATTTGGTATCGTGCAAAAGACTGTTGGGTGTTCCAGTCAGGACACCTAACAAGATGGTATATGGGGATTTGGGAAGATATCCTCTTTATGTCAACTCCTCAACTACCTGTCTTAGATATTGGTTTAAATTACTGGAAATGAATCCAAATAGGTTACCTTATAAGGCTTACCAAATGTTAGTGGAACTTGACAGGGCTGGGAAAGAATGCTGGGCTTCAAAAATAAGGGAAATTTTGTGTGAAACGGGATTTAATATCGTGTGGCTGCAACAAGGTGTTGGTGATGTAAAAGCCTTTTTGCGTGTATTTAAACGGAGACTTGTAGACTTATATATTCAAGAATGGTCTGGGTCACTCAGAGACAGAGATAGGTATGAAAGCTACAGATCATTTAAGACTATCTTTGAAAAAGAGAAGTACATTGACTCTATTGATATATACTGTTTCAGAGTTGCCCTTTCACAAATAAGGTTGAACGTTTTACCACTAAACAATAATATAAATAGATACAGTGAATCTGATCAAGAAAAGGTGGTGTCCATTTTGCAGGACAGAATCTGAAAACGAAGAACACTTATTATTTAGATGTTCCACTTACGCTGATCTCAGGGCGAAATTTTTAAAGGATTTAGTCAGCATGCCTATGTGCATACTGCTCCAATCAACAAATAGCCACCGAAGTCACAGCGTATCCAGATACGTTTTCCACGCCATGAATAGGAGAAAAAAAATGTTAAAAGGAGAAGAAAAGTAAATAGTTATGTAGATACTAGCACTAGAATTTCAGACAATAATTAATTTCAATTGTAAAGAAAAAAAATGTTTATTTGAATATGAAAGGGGTGCTCATATAGAGACACATGTGTATATGTGCCTGTGTATTCACATTGACGTTGGTGTACTTATGTGCATATATAGGTGATAGTATCTACATTATGTATATGTGTGGGTACATATGTATATATATCTATGTGTGTATATATGTATGAGTGATTATGTATATGTGCGTGTATATAGATGTGTATGTATGTGCGTTTATACATAACCTTCAATTCAGTCTATGGCCTGAATCATTGCTGACCGCCGAAGATTGGGTTATCTCTGAACTAAAAGATGCACGAAGTGCTAAATATGCGTTGAATGATCATTTGGTACTGTCTCAATGTCAATTGTTTTGGTAAATGAGTGACTGATCTGCGATTAGTCTGATTAATGGATTGGCATTATGAATGTCTGTTTTTGCCAATTAACCGACTGTTTTGGGGTCGAATTGCTCTTATGTCATATATTTCTTGGTTCACTTCATTGTACATTAATTCCATTGATTGGTTTAGATTCACTGGTGAATAAATTGATAAACTGAACGCATGATTAGCTGACAACGGAATGATTATATGATTTGTTAATTGATGGCGATGGGTGGCTCACCGACTGATCGATTTATAGATTGATGGTTTTAGCTATTGACCGATCAGTGATTGAATTATGGAATGTATGGATGATTGATTCGCGTTATTTGAAGTAACGATTGCAAATTGATATATTGAACTCAGTTAAATTCTAGTTTATCTGGTCGATTAAGTCACTGGATGACTGATTAACTGGTTAAATGATTGATCGATTGATTGATTGAGAGAGGGAGTGATTACGTGAAGTGATTGTTACTGAAGTGATATCGATTGTACAGTTGGATGATGCATCTGACCCAGTCAATTGAAAGCTGATTTGTCAGTTGAATCACGGGCTGAATGGCGGATTATTTGATTGATCAACTGTTAAATCAGTTGATTGATTGGTTAATTGATTGGTTGACTGATTGATTGATTGGTTGGTTGGTTGGTTGATCGATTGATGGATTGAGTGTTTATGTCAAGTACCTGTGGTTGAATATATTGATCAACTTTATGATCTCCGAAGGGTACAAGAAATGTCAGATCTGTGCACTAATTGAATGGTTTGTTTGTCTGATAGCCAGTTATTGTAAAATTGACAATTGGACGAATGATATAGATGCGGTTAATGACAAATATTCTTAGCTGGCCAGTTAAGGAATATGGACTAGAATACAAATGAAAGGACCACTGTAAATGCAAAGATGAATGTATCCCAGCTTATGTGACGGTAAACGATAGAAGGGGACAATGTGACAGAGTTCACTGCAGTTTGATAGTATAACTTCTATGAATGTATAAGAAAACCTGATCTCCTCCCCTCCCCTTTCCCATGCATGTATTGTGGCCTAAGGCCGATGTACAATAAACATTTTCTGAGTTCTGAGTTCTGAGTTCTCTCTCTCTCTCTCTCTTATATATTTATTGTTGTGATCATTATTGTTGTTTAAAGCCCTGCCGACTGCGCAGAGCCATATCAGGGCTATAACTGTTTAAAAACATACACAATACTTCAACAGAGGAAAAAAAGGAACAGAAAATTAAGTACACATATCAATGCATTCGCACACTTAATCAAAGGAGATGCCCCTGGCGTTGACTACTGCTTCCAATTTATCGTACAGAGGATTTGAAAAACATACCTAAATACAAATTCAAACTTAACTAAGGACACTAAAACATATAAAAATGTAAAAACGGGCCTTAATTACCTTAAACTGCTTCAGCAAGTCTCATTTCCCTAGAGCCAAAAATACACTTAATGCAACAATCCTAAG
>JAPXFY010000012.1:73921322-73971322 GCA_030674185.1 Monoplex corrugatus
GAAAGAATTCCAGGCACTAACGTCACAGGTGCCATGCGATGGAGAAAATCCAGAATGATCACGGCACTTCAAGCCTTAAGCCTGCACATAAACCCACGAGCTGGCCAGATCCTGAGGTCCTACCTATATAGTTCAATAACCCTGCGGTCGTAGGGGAGTGAGGTGGCAGAGACCTCAATTTTTCCCGGGACCAGCACAACGAGGGCGGCGCCCATCCCCTCTCCCTCGATTCAAATTCCTGTTCTCATTTTTTTTTACCAGGACTTCAGAAAGGCAAGAAGGCTAATTGGTCTTCAAGGGGTGGGACCTGGGAAATCAACCTATTTCTCCAATGTTTTATACCAAGGCAGCCGGGTAATGCCCTGCTCTTCATGATTTTTCTACTGCCCTGAGATCTTTAGCGTGCGCAGCCAGAACGCACACGGTTCCGTCTCGTTTTTCATCCACTTCAGAAGGACTAGACGTTCAGTTCGATTTTTCGGTCAAACTGAGGAGAAAAGTCGAGGCCTCTACGGGAAGCGAACCCTGGAACCTCGAGTTTAGTTATTGGCAGGCGAAAGTATGTGTTGACCTGGAATATCAGAAATTTCACCCCCTTTTACCCACCAGGTGGGAATTACCCAGTCAGGGTCGAATCCCAGACATTCTGACTGGACGTCCGACGTTTTACCCATTTGTCTACCGCGTCTGTTTGTCTCTGTCTTTTAACCTTCACGAAAGGAGTAGGTGTCACGTGTGTTGGAACAGAATTCAACAACAATAAAACTAAGCTGTACCGATAAGAAGAAAAACAAGGTTTTTCTTTCTTTCTTTCTTTCTTTCTTTGTGTGTCTGTCTGTTTGTTTATTTGTCTGTTTGTTTGTTTGTTTGTTTGTTTGTTTATTTGTTTGTTTGTTTGTTTGTTTGCTTGTTTGTTTTTGATATAGGTAAATGTCCAATAGGACATGACATACTCTTTTGGCCCCAGACAAAGGTATACTTCTGTTATAATCAGACCTCAACAACCTATTCCTCAAACTGGAAAGCAACTACAGCTTCGTGATAACAGGTTTAAGCTTGTAAATATTGTCTCCCTTGTCTAAACTTACTGACAACTTCTTTCATGAAGTTTTGCTGTTCGAAGTGGAGGTTTAAAAGTAGGGGGTGGGGATGGGGGGTCCTTGCTACCGAATTTTTTTATCGAAAGAGTCGAAATACTAAAAGGGTTTTAAAGAAAATTATTGGAAGAAATGATTGCCAGGAGATGCCTTTCGTAAGACAACAACAACAACATAACAACAACAACAAAAATTACAAAAAAACAAACAGGGAAGTACAAAATGTTGTTTATTTGACGTCGACTCATCAGTGACCTGAAGACTTACACATACACATTCCTGTGAGATGTCAAAACTGTTATCGTACTTTTGAGTTCAAACGAGTGTGCGCATGTTTAGGGATTTTTCAATTAGTAGACAGTTGGATGAGATATAGGCAATCGTCAATCATTTCAGACCTTCAGTCTGGATCGGCTTTTTCGAAAAAAGAAATGGTTGTTATTGATTTTGATACTGTCTAAAGCCAAATACAGGCATGTTTCTCAGTCGGTCTGTCTGCCAATCTGTCTGTCTGTCAGTTTGCATCAGCTTTTTCGAAAATGTAGTTGTTTCTGATTTTGGTATTATCTAACACAGAGATGTTTATCAGTCCGTCTGTCTGTCAGCTGTCTGTCTGTCTGTCTGTCTGTCTGTCTGTCTGTCTTAAGAGTTCGGAGTTGGGAGGTAAGAATTAGTTCAAGATGTCAGATACAGTTGAAAGGACATAACTGGACATAACCCACTTTCATTTTACGATTGGATTGCGCTCCCATGTATGACGAGAGCGTTTTGACGATGGTCAGTTAAATAAAGTTGTTGAACTGTTTATCGACTGCCTTGTGTGCCAGAGATGATTCTGCACAACCTTGTATTAACTACTGGTGATATGGTAGCAAATATTAATATTACGACCCCCATTTCATCTTGCGCACATTTCCCACGATATGGTAGTTCCTGATTCCCACCGCAAGATATCCGGCATTGACAAATTTGGTACACAAAACCCTTATGAGGGTGAGGATGAGGGTGAGGGGTAGGGGTACGCCTAGTATTGTGACTCAGGAGAAGCAGATCCTGAGTCCCCTGACATTGAGTCCCCTGACACCGTTGTCCTTTTCCCTCCCTCCCCTAAACAAAGAATGTCCAAATTAGAGTCTTGATACAGCATGATTAACCCTTTGACTTCTGCACCCTGTCCACCAGCGTCCTACATTGCCAGCCATGCTAACAAAGCAAAAACTTAACCCTCTGATTCACTCACCCTATAGAGTGCGGGAGTCAGAGAGTTACTGTAAACTCATTGTATGAATGCAGATCTTTCGTTTGTATTTTGTAAAATGGTATTTGATTTCAAAGAAAAGAACCTTCAGTGCAAGGGGGGGGGGGGGAAGAATGTCCAAATTTGGTCAACAGATGAAGGCAAGGATCTCCAAACAGTAATCAAGTACTGTCAAGATGGATGGCCATTGTAGATCCTGGCCTCATTTCGTCCTTTTAAACGTCCAGTAAGATACACCGAAGAAAACTGAGTGAAAAGCAAATGCACAAAACCACTAACTGACTGAATGATTACTTTTTTTTTTAATCTTCTGCACTCAAAAGGGCACTTTGATGATTTTTCAATCATCCCATTACATTCTACCAGTCAGTAGTTTCGTTAAATGAGATAGAAACAAGAGAGTATATATAAGTCATGTAAAATTAATGTTTAAGTTTATTCCTGTTTCAGGCGGAAACGACTGTTCTACGACTGGAATTTATTTTCAGAATTTTCCTTCAAGTGAAATCTTTTTCGTAAAGGGGAGATGGCAGCTATAGTGGAAGGGACATAACTAAACATGACCCATTGCTCATTTTATTACTGATTTGCGCTCCCCTGTATGGCTGGAGTGCGTCTTGACAACAGTCAATTATGTTGTTGATCTGTTCGACTGCCTTGTGTGCTTGCGACGATTCCACATAGCCTCTGCTATAACTACTTATGATACAAGAGGAATTCAATGTGATCGTACAGTTCCATATGCGCTGCATCTCATTTTGCTGTAATTATCTTATAATAATAATAATAATTACAATATTTATATAGCGCAAAATCTTGATAAAATCAAATCTAAGCGCTGAGACTTGCAGACTCCTTGAGCCTTCTCAAGACCATATGCGTTGGCAAGATCTTGGCATAGGGGACTTCGGCGGGGATAACGGGACTAGGTATGAAACAGAGCCGACAGCTCCAGAATGACTGCAGCGTGAATGTGTGCAGTGAACACACCCGTGTTTATGTTACAGGCTGGGACTGAAATCAAAACATGAGATCTTGAATCCATGGTTCTATCCAGAGAGCCAGCCACTCTGTCTGTCTCTCTGTCTCTGTCTGTCTGTCTGTCTGTCTGTCTGTTTGTGTTGTTGTCGTCTGTCTGTCTGTCTGACAAGCAACGTTTATATAACATTTTATGAGGCAAGAGAAATTTGAGAACCAAGCCACGAAAGGAAAGCTGGAGGTGAAAAGAGCACCAGGTGGTTTCAGGGGAAAATATTAGTTTTGCACAGTGGGTGAGGGCAGACAGAGTAGGAGATATACTTGCAGCGACAAAAGATAGATTTGTATGGAAGACCATGGTCGCTAACACTATGCGGCATGGCACATGATGATGGTGATGATGATACTGGTAGATTGTTTAGAAATCAGACTCGCTATCATATTCCATTATACATATTGACAGTATAATTTGAATAAACAGTATCAAGTCTGAGTTGTTAATGGTGAATATGGTTACCATTTCGATTTCAAAGTGTGCAAAATCCATGTTAGTTTGGCGTTGTAGTTTTCTATGTGATATTTCATAGCAAAATATCTTTAAAATAGTTATATTTGGAAGCCTTTCCAAATTTGCATTTATGAATGTACAGTTTTCCATGAAGGATGATTAAATCAAATACCGAATCTGTGCGCGTATTATCGTTAATGAAATTTGAGTATTTAGGTCCAACTTCAAGTTTGCACAGTCAGAACGTGAATCTGTTTTTTGCGACAAATGGCGAATAATTCTGATGGTCACCATGACTTAAGCTTGCTTCTATGTAAATTTACTACTTATCATTTAAGGCATTCTATCGTCGCTTTTCCCAAGAAAGACAAATTCCAACACCGACAATTACCAGATTTTCTGTTTGATCAGTCAGTGCCAGCAGAATATTGCTCAAAATTATTCTGATTAGATTACAGACACAAGCAGATATTATCATTATTCCTGAAGAACAGCTGGATTCAACAAAAGCAGAAGTATTGTCAAACAGATCTTCAACCTGCGCACCCTTAGCTAAAAACACCTCCAACATCTGAAGGAGTTCTACTACGTCTTCACAGACTCACTCAGAACGGCATTTGACAAAGTCTGGAAAGAGGCACTGTAGGCAGAATGCAGACATTTAACATCACGCTAAAATTGATCGACACCATCCTGTAGTTTACTCCAAAGCAACCAGTGGAATATTTATACACGGTGCTGTTGAAGAATTGTTCCTTACTTTGGTTGGAGTTTGTCAGGGCTGCCACCTGTTCCCCATGTGTTTTGACATGTTGCTGGAACGCATTATGGCTGACTACACTTGAAGATCATGACAGCACTAACGGAAAAGGAATCTTTTATGTAATGTCTGTTCACAACAGTGATTTTACACACACACACACACACACACACACACACACACACACACACACACACACACACACACACACACACCACACACATACACACACACACACACACACACACACACACACACACACACACACACACGCACACACACACACACACGCACACACACACACACACACACACACACACACACACACACACACGCACGCACACACACACACACACACAGATAAAAAGGAAAGGACATGGACAACAACAAAAAGGTGGGGATAGGGAGGGGTAGTGGAAGTTCGAATGTAAGAATGTGAACAATTACAATTAATAATTCAGAACAATGAATTAACAGTGTCGAATAATAACATCAACAATTAATTAACTCTTCGTAACAATCTGCCAATAGGGGATCTGAGAATCAGCCGGACTACCGAAATAATATTCTTTTTGTTGTAAAGGATATCTCTAGAGTTAATACATGAAAAATCCAGATTGTTATTTCTATATGTCGTAAGTAAGATAGGACATTCAAAGAACAATGATGATGAAATGCTTTTGAACAAATACATTTTGCGTATATTTTGTTTTCCAAGAGTTAAGCACTGACGGCACTGGAGGAAGAACCATCACTAACCTTTACTTCACAGATGATGCTGATGGCTTCGGAGCAGTGAGCAAGAACTCGCTGAGCTTGGTAAAAGTCTAGATGACACATCGAAAAGGTATGGCATGAAAGTCAGCGCTGAGAAGACCAAATTGATGACCAGCCACAATATCACCGTCAGTACTGACATAACTGTCCATCGACAGAAGCTAGGAAATGTTCAGCAATTCGATTATCTGGCATCCATCCATTAGCAATGAGAGATCCAAGCCAGAAATCCTCTCAAGGACAACAAAGACAACAGCAGCACTTGTCCAGGCTGAAACCTGTATGGAAAAAAAACATCTCCACGAAACACATGTTCTCACGTGCGATGGTAGACTTCATCTTTCTGTATGCATGTGAGACATTGAGACATGGAGCCTCGGAGCGCAATTGGAAAGACCAGCGAATTCAAGCTACGGAAACAAGATATTACTGCAAGATACTAAACATCAAGGTACACTGATCATATCACCATTGAACAAATGCGCCAAACCATCAAGCAGCAGATTGGACCATATACAGATCTGCCGACATCACTTCGAAAATGAAGAAAACTACACTAGCATGAACCAGAAAAACACGAAAAAAGCTAAGAATGCAAATGTATACAATAAGACAAGACGGGCGCAAATTTTGTCAAGCGTAAGAGCACAAACAAATAAACACTAGATATATACAAAAATTAGGAGCAGCAGGAAGTTTCAGGCTTCCTCTCCTAATTTTTGTATCTGGTGTTCGTTTGTTTGTGCTCTTACGCTTGACAAAGGCCAGTTGGCCGAAAATTTGCGCCTGTCTTGTCTTGTTGTATTACATTCGCGTTCTTATCTTTTTTCGTGTTTTTTCTGTTTCCAGTTTGCTTGAACGCGGGCAGTCACACATGTTTTGGATTTCGTATTACACTGGTATGACCAAGTGACAAAATCCCAGGGCCTTGCTGAATCAGTCCTCCTGGGAACTGTTGAGGGAGGGAGACGGAGGGGGAAATACAGGAAAAAAATGGACTGACAACATTGCAGAATGGACAGAGAAACCATTTGCAAAGACCCAGGCTTTGCACACAATTGACATAGCTGGAGGAATAATATGATGAACAGGTCTTTGGTGCCACGCTTCATGATTCTTCACAGAATTAAGGAAGAAGAAGAATGAGGAGGAGGAGGAGATGATGATGATGATGATGATGACGACGACGACGACGACGACGACGACGATGATGATGATGATGATGAATATATTTTATATAAAAAAGATTACAATACTAACGTTTTAACCGTACGTTTAAATTTTCCATAAATCATTTCATCATTGTATAAAATTCTGATGATTGCAACGGCTTCCCTGGGGCCTTTCAATAAGTTGAACAATGCCGAACGACGAAAGAATAAAATTTGTTAACTTAAAAAGAAATTTCATGAAGGAAATTTCACCTCAGTTACATTAGTATTAGAAAAGCACTGGGGCCAATCAAAAATTTGACCAATGTCGAACGATGAAAGAATAAAATTCGTTAACTTCAAAGGAAATTTCACGAGTGACATTTCACCTCAGTTACATAAGTATTAAGAAAACATAGGCCTACTTAATCTGTCACCGTGGGGTAAAGGTTAGCGCAACAGACTACTGGCTGGAAGGTTGTGGAATCGAATCAGTCATTATGGGATCTCTCTCTCTCTCTCTCTCTCTCTCTCTCTCTCTCTCTCTCTCTCTCTCTCTCTCTCTCCGTGCGCACGCGCGCGCGCGTGTATGTAATATAGGCCTGTCTGCCTATTCTTGGGGTGATTGTGCTGGTGGTGGCAACACACACACACACTTTTCTTCCAAAAGCACTTGTGTGAAACACACACACACACACACACACACTCTCTCTCTCTCTCTCTCTCTCTCTCTCTCTCTCTCACACATCTACCTTTGTATAACTGGATAATACTGATTCAGATTTATTTATTTCAAAATTAGTTAATTAGTTTATTTATTCTTTTTCCTTTTCGTTACTTTTTTTCCCCCCGATGTAAAGTGTATCGATCATTAATTCTCATGGACTCTTTGCGCCACATGCATGGAATGTTCTACTATTCTCGTGAACTTTCCCATGATTCCATGCATGGGAGATCACTGTCATCTCCTTGCAGAACACATGCTAGAAATTTCGGCGAAGATGGCGGACGCGAATCAGAAACTGGTAGGTGTCTTTATTACATTTGATGTCATATCAAAAGGGCAAGCAAGTGATTTTGTTGCACATTGGTGTTTGTAGTGATCTATGAAAGTTTATTCGAGAACTACTGTCATCGAATCAACTTTTCTTTATTTTGTGGGAGGTAGGTCGAACTCCGGTGTTGATCAGCGGTCTGACAATTTCGTATTTCTTTCCTTCTTTCATTCTTCGAGGTGTGGACAGTGTTGCGCACCTCGAAGTTAATCTAAATTCATTCATTCGATGTATTTGACTGCCTCAAAACTTTTTTTATTTTATTTAATCCTTTCAGACTGTCAAGTAATATAAACAACATTATGATCATATCATTTAGTGTTTAAGACTTGTGACTTGAGCGGCCAATTCATTGTTAAAAGGCTAATTGTCGGAATTGAAGATTAAAATAAAATAAGTACCTTCTAGGTATGTTACACGAAATTTCATTCAGAAGAGAAAAAGACAAAACAAAACGAAACAAGTAACTTTAAATAGTTTGGTTGTCCGTGATGAAAAATAAAAATTTTTTGGTTAATTACATTTTTGACGTTTTCCGTCATTGGATTTGGAAATCTACATAGTAAAATCTTTGACCGCATGTGTGCCATTTCTTCACAAAAAGCGCCATAACTTTAGAATGGCTGAACCGATTGATAAAAATGAAATATCAATAGAAAGGTCTTTGTTTGCCCAAGATGACTAAGACCTTCATAGAAACCAGAAGAAGAAAAAAAACACGAAAGAAGAATAAGAACACGTAGGCTATTTAATACAACAGGACGTGTTCTTATTCTTCTTTCGGTTTTTTTGTTGTTGTTGGGTTTTTTTTTTGGTTCCTGTTTGTAGCTAATGCCCTGATTTTGTATGAATATTTTTGAGAAACAGGCAACCAGAGGAGAAAACGAAGTAGGGGAAGGATATATATGTTCTTACCTGTTTTTGTGAAGGGCAATATGGGCCATGGATTTCTGGGTATGCTAGAAGCATGCGACAGAAGAAGCAGACAAGTCAGAGAGCAGGGTTGAAATATTTAATCAGATATGAGACAAGAGAAGTTGAGTTAGATGCTGTTGAAGTTGCAAGATAACAACGAATAGAACTGAAACATCACATTTGACAGTAACAAGACTGACAGGTTTATGTGATTAATTTAATTTCTGCTGAGAAAGTTGAGGATCAACAACAACAGCAAAGTTCTTGACTGAATCAGAAAGTACTACAGTGTTATCACCTATTTGGATAAAACAAATTGCAGACTGATGATTGGCAAGTGGTGAGATGTAAAGTGTGAAGAGGACTGGTCCAAATACAGAGCCTTGGAGATCCCATAAACTTGATAAACCAGTTAAACGACTTGGACTTAGAGTCATTTAGTGAATGATTTACAATGACTGGCTGAAAGCAGTCAGACAGGTATGACAAAAACCAAGAAAGATGATTACCTTGGAATCCAGTTGGATTCCGAATGTTTGCTTCAGTCGATAGAAGACAATGTGGTCAGTGGTGTAAAAATCAGCAGAAAGATGTTAAAGAACAACATGTAGAAAGAAGGCCAATCAGCCGCTAGCAACAAATTATGTATAAATAATGTGACTGAGAGCAGTTCTGGTGCTGTGGTCAGAACAGTAGGCTGACTAAAAAGGATGATCAAGATTGAACATTGGCTGAAGTATGATTAGTCAGCTGCTTCAGAAGCAAAAAGGAGCGGAAAATTAGAGACAGGGCAATTGTTTTTGAGAATGTTAATGATTGAGATATCTTTCTCAGCAGAGGTTGAACAATCGATGTTTTGAGAAAAAATTATACAGATCCAGGTGTTGATGATATGAGTTATGAATGGAGGAAGTATGTGTGAAAAGAGACAGGCAGGTATGGGGTCAAGTTCTCAACTGTTCAGAGAATAACACTTCTTTCACGATACTGGCAATCAGAGTTTTGAAAACTGGTTGAAATTCGGTGTGTGGGAGGCCTGTGAGTGGCAGGTCTGGAAGAGATGGAAGAAAAGAGGTTTTGTCTAGCTGTGCATTAGAATATTTAACTTTGGAAGAGAAAAAAGTTGAAAAAGCCTCAGAGATGTCTGGAAAACACTGATGTTAGAAGGAAGTAGAGATGATTTAGTAGTGTCCAAAGGTCAGATGTGACAGATAACAAGCAGTTTGTAGTTGTAGATCAGGGACCTGGGAAGAACAATGTCAGTTTTAGCTTTCGAGATAATTTTTGTGACTCTTTTTCATTTGCTTTCAAAAAATCTATGAAGGAACTACAAGTTTAGAGGGCCAACATTGGTATTTGCCATGGCTGCAAGCTTGTTTGGTTATGCATATTTCATTTTTGTACAAGGGTGTAGAAGGGTAGTCAGGCAAAACACAGATGGTTGGGGTGCATGCTCATCTACTGATCTAGAAGCTAGTGCAAGACTTAATTGAAGTGGCTAGCAGGATCAGAGGAATTTTAAAGAGAGAAGAGATAGTTTACAAATTAAGATGAGAAGGATTTAACTTTGACAGATTTCAGGTTGGTACAGGTCAAAGTTTGCTTCCAGCATACAGGTTGACTATTAAGAGAAAACAACATGGCAGAATGGTGTGAAGTAAGTTGCTCCAGGACCGTGACAAATTCATTTGTGGTGCAGACATTAAGCTACAGCCAGTCAGTAACATGGCCTTTATTGTATAAGGGCTGGGCCACAAGCTGAGAGAATGGAGAGAAAGAGACAGACACAAGCCCTTTGTTTCCTAGTCATCCAGATCATCAGTGTGTACATTGATATTGCCAACTGTCAGGAATGACAAATTTTCTTCATCTTTAAAGCGTAATAATCAAGGAGAGACTCAGTTTTATTATGTAACATGGAAGGAGTTTGTTGCACAGTTGGGAGGAGGACCATAAATAAAAGAGAAAATAACAGATTGACCTGACCCATGAGGAGTGACTTCAAATTCAGTGCAAATAACAACAGTAGAAAAGAGAAAGGAGCGGATGAAGGAGAGTCAAGATTCAAGCATATCTTTATACACAACAGAGATCCCACCATGAAGAGAGGCTTGTGGGAAGGAACAGAATTTGTAACCAGGAGTGTGGAAGTGAGTTGTTTGTTATTTGGCACATGATTTTAGAAACCTTATTTACCTCATTGACTGTGCCAAATGTGAAGATGTGCAATATGTAGGAGAGACGGGACAGACTCTACAACGCAGGTTCTATGGACACAGATCAAACATCAAAAACACAGACGAACAGAAGAACACAAGAACAACAAAACCTGACTGCGGCGGGAGAGGGGTGGAGGAAAGAAGGGAGACGCTGGTGGCCCGTCACTTCCAGACCCCTGGACACTCCATTGAACACCTGAGAGTCACCGCCATAGAGCTAATCCAAACAGAAGATCCAAACAGGAGGAAAGAAAGAGAAAGGTTTTGGAGACACAAACTGCGCACCAACTACCCACAGGGATTGAATGTGTGGGACTGACTCCAGCCCTTCTCATGGTCCAATCTTCATGGGCTGTGGCTGT
Organism: Monoplex corrugatus; assembly: GCA_030674185.1. Taxonomy (NCBI): domain Eukaryota; kingdom Metazoa; phylum Mollusca; class Gastropoda; order Littorinimorpha; family Ranellidae; genus Monoplex; species Monoplex corrugatus. The sequence goes on from JAPXFY010000012.1 coordinate 73,932,403, forward strand.
CGTCATCATCGTCGTCAGGTGCCCTGCTGCGTGGCGTGGGCGACCGTGGACTTCCGGCCGTCTGTCTCTCGTTGCCCCCGGCGTCTCCCCCACCCTCTTCGTCCCCGGCCGCTCTGCGGGTCCGTCCGGCGTTCTCTCCCTGGGTATACCTGGTGCTCTCTTTTCCTCCGGCTTTCCCGTTGTGGTCTGGTGCTCCAAGTCCCCCTTCCTCGTGGAGTGGCCTGTGAATGTTGCTTGTCTTTTCCTGATCTTCCTTGTGAGCGATCTGCTTGTGTCTGCCTCCATCGGGACTGTCTCGTTTGTTTTCTTTGCTGTCCGTGGGGCTCTCGACGTTCTTCTGGGAGACCGCGTTTCGGCTGCCTGGATCCTGCCCCGACTTTGCTAGCTGACTGTCCACGCCTACGGTGACTGTACAGTGCACTAAGGAAATCTCGCTCGACGAGACGAGGAAAAAGGAAGGACTATTTTACCTGTTAACACACCTTTTACTTCAGCATGAGTGTGTGTGTGGGTGCGCATGTGTGTGTGGGGGTGCGTGTGTGAGAGTATGTGCGTGTGTGTGTGTGTGTGTTTGTGAGTATGTGAATATGTGTGGGTGTGCATATGTATGCATGTGTGTGCGTTTTAGTAGGTGTGTGTGTGTGAGTGTGTGGAAGTGTGTGCGACTCTGTGTGTGTGTGTGTTGTGTGTGTGTGTGTGTGTGTGTGTGTGTGCGTGCAGCGGCGGAAACATGTATGTTAGAAAAATTCATGATAAATGTGAACATGTTCGTTTGAGACAGGCAAGAGACATGTAGATTTAACACTAATCACTTGATCTCTTTTATCATTGATATGAACTTTCATCACAAATTCTATGTTTTAAATAGCTATGCTTTGTTGTCAGTGGACATTCTGATTTTACTTGAGAAAGAGATTAAAGTCGAAAATTTGACCCCTCTACAACAAGGTGTTCGGCTGTTGTGCACAGTAAGAAACATGATTTTAAGCAAGTTTCTGGTTAAAAATAAGTTAGTAGTTTTCAGAAGTGTACACTATGGTGCAGTCAGTTTTTTCATCACGTCAGACTGACTAAGCATTGAAATACAGTTTGCAGAAAACAGAACAAGAAGACAGGGGGCACATGTGGAAGAAGCCAAAATAGGAGATCCACATGATGTTGACATAGAGGGAAGATACTGCAAAAGTATTGTTTAGAAGGAGCTGTTGGTGGTAGTGCAGATGAAGTTGGTGGAAAATAAATGTTTCCTCTTTCCCCTGTAACGATTACAAGGTAAACCAACTCCCAGTGCCAATGAATTGAGCAAGGGAGAAGAGTGGTAGAATGGTTCAGATGTTTGCCCGCCAATAACTAAATTGGAGATTCCAGGGTACCCTCCCTTTAGAGGCCTGAGGAGACTGAAAATTTGCCGTGTGGATCCTGCACAAAGTAACAGTTGTTTCTGTGGGTAGAAGTGTCATCTCTGTTAACAGTAACGTTTTGCTGGTGTTGAACAGGCTCTGGCAGAGAAAGATTTGCCAATGAAAGTGCGATTTAATTTACATCAGATCTCGCTAGCTTTATACAGACTGTAGGTGAGAAAAGATCTGCAGATAAACGTTTGATCAAAGTTTTCATCATGCTTTTGCTGTTTTGTGCAGGCTTTGGCTGAAAAAGAGAACGGCAATGCTGCCTATAAAAGAAAAGACTTCAGTGCAGCTCTGGCTCACTATGAGAAAGGCATGAAGCTAGACCCCACAAACATCACTATACGCACCAACCGAGCAGGTATAATATCCTTTTCAGAATATTTTTTTTAAGTTGTACTCTCTTCACAGTTGTTACATAAAATGTATTGGCTGGTTTCTATATTCTGAAATGTTACCATATTAACACAAGGTATTGTACCCACCAGATGGAATACATACTGTACCCATCAGACAGAATGGAAAACAGAAACATTGAAAAATAATCAGCGTAACATATGCAATGGAACATGTTCATACCTTTTCTCATTGGGTCTTCCTTTCACATAAAATGAAGAGCACAGAATTAGAAAACACTTTATATCAGCACTAGAACTACAAAGCTATCTGTGGGAGTTTTCTTTCTATTCTCTGTATGTTTGATTTGTGTACTGCTTTTTCAGCTCTGGTGGTATGTCACTAGACATTCTGATTCCAGCAAAAACATGTCTGCTTCTGTCATTTTGATTCCAGCTTCTCTTAATATTTGATTAACATTCCACATTACATCTGCACACAGTTGTTTGAATTGCAGAGTATTCGTGAAAACACTGATTTGTTTGCTGGCATTTAGTGGAGAAGATTTTGAGTTTGGTGATGCTGTTCTTTCAGTTTTTATTGTCTTGTCTATTCATGTGTATATACTGCATACATGTAATTCATTTGCCTTGAATGGTAATAATAACCTTCTGCTAAAACTACATAAGTACATTATAAAACTTATTCCATTTTTGATACAAACAGATTGAAACATTGAGCTCTTAAAATAAAGTCTTATCTTTAAATAGCTGATGGAAAGAGCAAGATTGATAGTGTGATTGGAAAATTTTAATTCAGAATATACAAAAATTATTGTGTCATTTGTGCAGTGTTTAGTCTATATGTAAAGTAAAAGTATTTAATTTAAGAGCATATAGCTCTTCTTTGTATCAGTCCATTCAACTGCCTGGTTAAAACATTTGCTGCTGCACATTACTGGTACAAACCAGCATGCTGTGTGATTGGGCCAAGAAATTTCCAGTAAAAAAGACTTACAGAGTGACAGAAATTTTCCATGTCCCATAAAATGCAAAATAAATTTGAGCATCATCTTCATGCAGATTGTTTCTTGTCCTTGCAAAAAAAAAAAAAAAAAAAAGGGGGGGGGGGGGGGGGGGCAAATATGAACATTTTTATACTGTTAAACCTTAACATGTTTTTATGGTAGTCAGTCAGTGCCCTAATTTGATTGTTTACTTCCTTTTACTTTAGTTTTTGAGAATTTGCACAAAGATGTTAATGAATTTTAAAGTTTACTTGATGTTATTATTTCAGCTGTATACTTTGAAAAGGGAGAGTATGACAACTGCATCAAAGACTGTGAGAAAGCTGTAGAGGTTGGACGTGAACACAGGGCTGACTTTACCCTCATTGCCAAGTGAGTATGGATTTTGTGTGTGTGTTCATTCGTTGCTTGATTTAACGTCTTTTCACTATAAGTGATATTAGACGGAATTGTGTGTGTGTGTGTGTCATTGCATTGGCTCCCTGCTCAGTCTAGAATCCTTTGTCAGCTCTCCTCCATATACTTTGCATCTGTCTAATATGGACCAGACCATCAGTATCTCTCTAACAGTCATAACGTCCCACTTAGAAAACTTCACGCTTCCTGTGATTCCAGAGTATTTTGTATTCCATCTTTTAGAATATAATATTTTGTTCTTAACATTGATTTTCTTACCAAGGTCTGGCAGTATGGAATAAACTCTGTCCTGAATAGATATCCTCAGGTATCATATGTCAGTGATATATTCAGCTTCATTCACTTTCTCCCAATCAGCTCTGGACATCTATTCCAACTGTAATCTCTTTGTGTATGTAAGTGAATGTGTATATATGTGTGTGTGAATGTATATGTACACCCTGTAGATGCACTGCCAACACAATCTGAGTTAAGATGGTCTGGACATCTCATGTACAAGCAGGATACCAGGCTACCAAAGCAGCTCTTCTATGGTGAACTGACAGAGGGCCATTGACCAAGAGGACAGTCAAAGCTTCGCTACAAAGACATCCAAAAAAAATCCCTCGAGAAATGTGACACTGATGAAGAACATGGCCACAAATAGGTGTGAATGGAGGCAGGCTATTCATAAGGAACCAGAAGCTGATGAAAATGAAAGACGAAGCAGCCAAGTGGAAAAGCATGCAGCAGTGAAGGCCCGAACCAACTCTGCAGAGCGTTCCATTGTGTGTCCTGTATGCGGCCGCCTGCGTGCATCAGACTTTGGCCTGAGATCCTACATGAGGGTACACAAATAAATAAAATACTAGGTTGGACTTTATCGACCACGATAGTCGACCATATATATATATATTATTATGTATATATGTGTATATATGTATATGATATGTATGGTAGATATATATCGTGTGTGTATATTGTGGATGTGCATGAGTGTGTATACATACATAAGTCTGTGATTGCGTTCTTGTGTATACAATGTGTGTGTTTAAATGAATGCGTGAGTGTATGTGATTGTCCATGCTATGTGTTTGTTACTGTGTATGTGCTGTGCAAGTGAGTGAGCTTTTGTTGGCTTTTGTTTTTTTATTGTTGTTGATATATAAAATGGTTATGTTACGATTTTTTATTGCTTTCTTGTATTATTACAATTCATTTGTTTTCATCATTGTACTAGCGGTTAAGTTTGCTTTCGGTGTTTGCCTTTGCCTAGTGCTTTTGGAAGTGCTTGCTTTTATTGTTATTATCGTTAGTATCATTATTATTATTGTTTTTGTTTTTTGTTTTTTTTTTATTATTCCCCCCATGGGGATGCCAGGGGCTCTTTCAGTATAAATAGTATCCCCACCTTCTGGAAATTGTGTTCCAGAAATTTCCTCTTTCCTGTCTCTGTCTTTTTTCTCCCTTATTCCTTTGCTTTCTTGCTTTCTATCATTTCTTCCTATTACTTTCTGCTTTGCTGGTCCATTCACCTGTATGCGTTCAATAGCCTTATGTACTTCCTTTTCTTTTCCTTTTTTTCCTGTTGAAGTATTGTGTGTGTGTATGTTGAAGTAGTTATAGCCCTGATATGGCTCTACGCAGTCGGCTGGGCTTTAAACAAAAATAACAAACAATTATTATTGTGGTTGTTGTTGCTCTACTGCAACTGTTACTGCTATTACTGTTATTACTACTTTGTGTGCCATCGAATTCTGCCCTTCCTCAAAATGAGTTGGTTATTGTCACATACTGGAGCAGTGGAGGAGAGTCTGTATAATAAGAGAAGATTGTTGTATGATTCATTGCCAGGGAAAAGTTAGCAATTCTACGTGAAATTATGGATTATTCCTATGATCTAAATAAGTTGTTTGTAAGCACTTCCGCAGACCCATTTCGTTATGAAATTGAAAAATCTTTAGTCAGATCCAACTTGATGGAAGAGTAAAGAGTTGATAATTGCTTTAATGATTTGTGCTACTTGAAGAGTAAATAATTTTATTGAATGTGTAAGAATGAAAAAAAATGTTGTTTTTCAGAATTAGTTTAGAATTATTCATGGTTATTTGTTCCTTTAGGGCTTTTGCTCGTATTGGCAATGCCTACATGAAGATGGAGGATTATAAGCAGGCTTTAACGTTCCTCAACAAGTCTTTATCAGAGCACCGTGCCCAGGATGTTGTCAAGAAGGCACATGAGGTAAGCACTATGTATTATATTTCATAATTATCATGAAAAGTGTGTTTTTTTTAAAAAAAGTGCATTTTACTGTTAGTTGTAGTTTTTTTGGGTGTTTTTTTTTTGTGCAATCAGTTATGTTAGAAAAATATGATTGAACAAGTGATCACTGCTTTATTACAATGAAAAAGTAATAACATATGATGTGTTTGTTCATTCATTTAACATATTTTAACTGTGTGTGATATGATATGAGATGAAGGGAGATGTGTATGTGTGTGCGTACATGCATATGTGCTGTTAGTTCTGATGGTTTCAGAGTCTAATTAATCATGCATAAGTTGATAATTGATAGGAAGTTAAGACCCCTTCTGTGTTTTTCACTTGTCTATTTATAGATTGTATGTGTGTGCCTGAGTAAAAACATTGAAAACAAACAAGCTGTGCGGATAAACTGTGTTCATGAAAGTGTCATGCTGTTTTGTCACCAGGCAGAAACGAAGCTGAAAGAGAAGGAACGTTTAGCTTACGTCAACCCAGAATTGTCTTTGGAAGAAAAGCAGAAAGGGAATGAATGCTTTCAGAAAGGTAACAGTTTAGAGAATTCTACTTAGTCCTTTGGACAAAAGAATTGGATGCTTTCAGTAAGGTGACATGGTTTTAGAGACTTTTATTGTGCAGTTTTGAATTTTTGCTACCACAGACAGAAAATAATCTTTTGGTTGACTTGTTTATGGCTTGATTTAAATTCTTAAGATTGTTTCATCAGATGGCAGATAAGAAATATCCTACTGAATTGACCAAGCTAAAACAGCATTCAAGAAAATGAAAAGCGTTCTTACCAACAACACATATCAATTATCATCAGGAAGAGAGTTCTTCAATAGTATATACAACCAATAAAGTTGTACAGATGTGAAGCCTGAACAATTAGCAAAGTAGAACAAAATTGAGGCAGCTGTATTGTGGTTTTAAGAAGAATGCTAAGAGTTCCATGGACAGCAAAGAAAACAAACAAGATAATTTTTAAAGAAGCAAACACAAAAAGAACATTGAATTGAAGAAGAATAAGAAAAGACTGGCAACATTTATATGACATTTTGTGAGGCTGGAGAAATTTGAGCACGAAAGCTAGAGGGGAAAAGAACACCAGATAGACCCAGGGAGAAAATAGTTTTGTAGAGTGGATGAGGACAGAAAGAGTAGGAGATACATTTGCAGCAACAGAAGATAAGATTTGTAGGGAGGGCCATGATTGCCAAAGCCATATGGCATGGCATATTTAAAAACAAAACTTAGATAAATTTGAAAAAATCTGATATACTATCAGTTTTATTTGAATTCTTACCTATGATTTATCAAAAAAAAAATTATATAAAATTCTTACTGTACCAAAGTGTTTCAGCATAAAACATACCAAGGTAATATGATATGAAACTACAAAGCCCATAGCAGGTGAGTTCACCTTCATTGTGACTTATAGAGCAGTGACAGTCAGTGGAGGGGGTATTTCTGACATTGAGGACAGTTCACATGCCGAAAGTGGGAATAAACATTGTGAAGATAAGTTGTATGTTGAATCCACCATGTAGAGAGAAAGAAATTGTACTGTGTGCTCTGAACCATGGGGAAAGAGGACAGCATTCAGGTGCCTGCAGTGGGATGAAGGTGTCTGCCCCATGTGCTTTCCCAGAAACCAGAAAAACTCTGTGTATTAGTGACTATTATTCGTCTCTCAATTCAGCTAAACTAAAAGAAAGGAAAACTTCAGAAACTGTTCTCTGTCGGAAAGGACATTGATGGTTGATTTATGGACATATTCTGAGAAACATTTAATTTAGTCTTATTATTCAACCCCCACCCTTTTTTTTATTTTTTATTTCCAGGTTTTTTTTATTATCAAACAATGAATGTCTTGTGTACATGGATTGTCGTGAAATTTTCAGGATTAAAAAGAAAAATGCTTTGCCATTTTTGAGATGCTCTCTAACAGATGTATGATACTGAAATAAATGATTGGATAATAAAATAAGTGAACAAATCTGTGAGTTCATTTTGGGGTTTCTGTGTGGATATACCAGCCTCACACAAACCATCTAGACACTGGACATGGCACAGCCCAGGAGAAAATTACCACAGTCAGATCGACTACATCATGGTTAAAAGACGCTTCCAGTCAAGTGTTAACATCGCAAAGACCAGGAGCCGACATTGGAAGCGATCATGAGCTTGTAATGATGACCTTCAAACTCCGCCTCCAGAGGATGAAGAAACAGGGCAACATAAGAATTAAGTTCAATCTTGAGAAGCTCAAAGACCCCAACATAGTTGAAAACTTCCAAGCAACGATAGGAGGGAAGTTTGCTCCTCTCCTCGTCCTTGACAATGTGGACACCGAAGTAGACACTCTGTTCAACAACTTCAACACTGCCGTGACCGAAGCAGCCAACGACATCCTTGGAAAACACCGACCAACAAAGATGCCCTGGGTCACGGAAGAAGTACTAAGCTGAGCGACAAACGCAGAGAACTAAAGCAAAAGAAGAGTACGGATGAAGGTGCTAAACTATACAGAAAAGCCAACCAACAAGTTAAAGAAGGCATGAGGAAAGCAAAGGAAACATGGATTGAAGAACAATGCCAAGATATTGAAGCAAACCTGCAGAAAAATAACAGCAAAAAAGCCTACCAGCTTGTGAAAGGACTAGCAAGCTCAAAACAAGGCAGAACCACTACCATACAGAACAAAGCAGGGAAATGTCTCACAGAAGATCAAGAGATTCTGCAGAGGTGGACAGAGTACTGCTCCGAATTATACACACACACAACAACAGGAGATCCCAAGGTGCTAGACGTTCCTCCACCAACCAACAACGACAGCTACCCCATCGTGCGAGAAGAAGTTGAAGCTGCAGTAAAATCATTGAAGAAAGGCAAGTCGGCAGGAATGGACAACATTCCCTCAGAACTGGTCCAGGCAGGAGGAGAGGCCATGATAGATATGTTACTCATCTTCTGCAATAGGATCTGGCGGACAGGTGAGTGGCCAACACCTTGGACCCAGTCCCTGATCATCACTCTCCCGAAGAAAGGCAACCTACAACTATGCCAAAACTACCGTACCATCAGCCTGATCAGCCATCCAAGTAAGGTCATGCTAAAAATCCTTCTGAGTAGACTGAAGCCACAAACTGAGGAGATAATAAAAGAAGAGCAGGCAGGTTTCAGACCAGGAAGAAGTACCACAGAGCAAATTTTCAACCTCAGATTGCTCTGTGAGAAATACCTGCAACACCAGCAAGGCCTTTACCACGTCTTCGTGGACTTCAAGAAGGCATTCGACAGAGTTTGGCATGCAGCCTTGTGGGCAACCATGAGGCTGTACAACATCAATGCCAACCTGATCAGAACCATAGAATGCCTCTACGAAAAAGGCGACCAGTGCAGTCTACCATGACAACAACATAGGCGAATGATTCCGAACCACAGTTGGAGTACGCCAAGGATGCCTGCTCTCCCCCACTCTCTTTAACATCTTCTTAGAGAGAATAATGGCTGACGCACTTGAAGACCACGAGGGAACAGTCAGCATCGGAGGTAGAACAATCACAAACTTGCGTTTTGCCGACGACATTGACGGACTAGCTGGGCAAGAGCAAGAGCTAGTCAGCTTGATAAAACATCTTGATGAGGCCTCCACAGCATATGGTATGCAGATCAGTGCAGAGAAAACCCAGTTGATGACAAATAATACCAATGGCATCAGCACTGACATTACCATAGACAACAAGAAACTTGAGACCGTCCATAGATTTAAATATCTGGGAGCTTGTATCAGATGAAGGATCAAAGCCCGAGGTACTTTCTAGGATTGCCCAGACCACAGCTGCAATGACCAAGCTAAAAGTCATCTGGAACGACAAAAATATCGCAATCGGCTCCAAGATCAGACTGATGCGTTCCCTGGTCATGTCAATATTTTTGTATGCATGCGAAACATGGACCATAACAGCAGACATTGAAAGAAGGATACAGGCAATGGAGATGAGATGCTTCCGCAAACTCCTTGGTATCTCGTACAAAGATCATATAACCAATAAGGAAGTGAAAACCCGAATCGAAAACGCCATCGGGCCGTATGAAGACCTCCTGACCTCAGTGAAAAGACGCAAACTGAGGTGGTACGGGCACGTCACAAGATCATCTGGACTGGCCAAGACCGTCTTGCAGGGAACAGTTCAGTGAGGGAGACGAAAAGGCAGACAGAGAAAAAGATGGGAAGACAATATCAGAGAGTGGACTGGCCTTGAATGGAATATCATTCTGCGGAAAGCTGAGGACCGTGAGGAGTGGAGGAAGTTGGTTGCAAAATCTTCAGTGGTGCCCCAATGGTCAACCAGACTACGGGACTGATGATGAATGATGATGATGATGATGATGATGAATGATGATACCAGCCTCAAAATGTGTTGGTGGATAAGTGGATGCACAAAGAGAGATTGGTATTTCATTTGGTTATGTAATCATTTTCTTGCTTGTTCTTTCTCCCTTCCCCACTCCCACTTACGTCTGTCCCTCTTGCGCGCGCGCGCGCACACACACACACACTCACACACACTTGCATATGCTCTCATAAGAACCCAAATATCCATTCTTAGTTTCTGAATTGCTTTTTTTAAAATTATGTGTGTCAACTTTGAATGGGCACAGAACATAATTTTGATCCAAGGTTTATGTGGAAATTGTGCATGAGCTTAACTTTGATTTTAGGTTTTGTTTTGTGCAGGAGACTACCCGTCAGCAATCAAGCACTACTCAGAAGCCATCAAGAGGAATCCGGATGATGCCAAAGTGTACAGCAACAGAGCTGCTTGCTATACAAAACTCATGGAGTTCAACTTAGCCCTCAAAGACAGTGAAGAATGCATCCGCTTAGATCCAAAATTTAGTAAGTGCTGGTGATGGGTTTATTTTCCTCAGTTCTCTTGAAGAGTATAATCCATTCAGGTCCAAAATTCAGTAATTTTGTTCATTAGAGATTTTATTTCAGTTACTCATATTGGACAATATATCTGATCAGTTCCAAATGGGAGTCAAGTGGCATTGATTCATTTACATGGTTACATATACAGGAAAACTGAAGTCATGTTGATCAGTAAAAAAGATGAAATCCCCTCATGCAAAATAACAGCAAACAGCACAACCTGATGATGATGATGATGATGATATCGTAAATAAAACTTGCTTTCTCTTTCCCTGTCTCCCTTTATCCCTCTCATTCCCCAATTGTTTTATTGTCCTTGACAAACATTCAGCTTCTGCCGTACGTTACATTTGTGTTGCTCATCAGATCCCCCATGGGTGGTATGCTGGGGGCTCTTTCAGTATAAATAGTATCCTTCCTTTTTGGAAATTCTGTGCTAGAAATTTACTTTTTCTGTCACTCTCTTTGTTTCTGACTTGCTCCTTTACTTTCTATCATTTCTTCCTATCATTTCTCGCTTGCTGGTCCATTTATCTGTGTATGTTCGATAAAGCTAAACTTTCTATTAGGATTGATAATTGTGTACATGTATTAACTGTATTTTTGGCTCTAAGGACATAGGAGGTGCAGAAGTAATAACAACGTAAATTAGATCAGTTTTGATATATGTTTTAGTGTATTTAGTTTACATTTGTGATAATTTGGTGATAAATTGGACGGAATGGTCAGAGTCAGGGGCATATCCTTAGATGATGTGCATGAAAGCATTGTTATATGTGCTGCTGATATGGCTCTGTGTAGTAGGCTGGGCTTTAGTTTTATCCTCAAAATTCCAGTCTTGATTCAGTAAATGGAAAACTTCTGTGATAGTTGATACAAAATATTTCATTGCCAAGTTCAAAGAACAGGAATTTTGTTTGATAACATCATGTTCACCCCACTCACACTTGCATCACTTGCACTCACTTCCTCACATGTGACATAACAAGTCCCCTGCATACTCCAATCTCTCCTGTAGTTTCTCACTATAAGATGCTCATTAAATAAATGAAATGAAATTTCTTATACACACACATCTTCATACTTACACATGCACTTGCTTGTGGGTACTGATACATACAGGAACCAGAAAAAACACGAAAGAAGAAAAATAACGAGTATTTAATACAAGACAAGACAGGCACAAATTTTCAGCCAAGTGGCCTTTGTCAAGCGTAAGATTACAAACAAACAAACACCAGATACAAAAATTAGGAGAAAAAGACTGAAACTTCCCTGCTGCTCAGTCCAGTGTGAGAAAAGGAATAAGATTACAAGCATACGCTTGACAAAGGCCAGTTGGCTGAAAATTTGCGCCTGTCTTGTCTTGTATTAAATACGCATTCTTATTCTTCTTTCGTGCTTTTTCTTATTCCTATTTGCTTGAACTTGGGCAGTCACACTTGTTTTGGATTTATTCATACATACAGTCAGAACGAGGAAAGGTTAGCACATCACAATCATAATAAAAGCCAATAGCTCAATTTAACACATGCATGCATGTGCATGCATACACACACACACATGCACACACACACACATGCGCGCGCGCTTAAAAGGGTGATGCTAGTGATAAATTGACAGATATACCTACCACATATACTTTGTTCTTAGTTGGAGTTATCTGTAGTGATAAGTTGATGGTGATAAATTGACAGATATACCAAACATACATTTTTTCTTACTTGCAGTAAAAGGGTACTTGAGGAAAGGTGGCTGCTTGGTGGCAATGAAGGAGATGTCAAAAGCTGCTGTTGCCTACCAGAAGGCTTTGGATGTGGATCCTAACTGCAAGGTAATTTATCTGTACATTTCCCTAACCTTTGACTGTCAGCAGTTGGACAGAAAAATGAAAATAAAATTGGGATCCTTTGAAGAATTCATTTAAGTAAATCTAGACTTGTTAGCTGTATATAAGCATATAGTATGTTCTGATACTGTGTGATAGGTAACATGTATGTTCAGGTTTGCGTGAGACAAGGGGAAGCAGTTGTTTCTGAGGCAGTAATCTATGAATTTTACTGGCATTGTGCCCACAAGAGCTGGGAGGAATAGGAGAGTTGATTTGTTCTGTTATGAACTTATTTAGTAATTCAAAATTCTATTGAACTGCATAATAAAGGCTTTATTGTAATGGAATCTGAAGCTACTACTAACAAGAGCCCAGGACTTGGAATCACCACACACTCCTCCGTCATACACTGTGGCGGTCGTTAGGCTAGATCTTAGCTTGATTCACTATTTGGAACAAATAGGACTAGATCTCGGCTGTATTCACTATTTGAATCGGAGGAATCAAGTGAGTGTGGCGCAGTTTCCCACACCTGATCTTGCAGGAGCGAGAGCTTACAGGTCACCAGGAAATAACAATGACCAATGTGCAAGTGTACACGCTAAGGCTTATGGCTTAACACCAGTCTGTAATTTTTACCACTCCATTCTGCTGACAGAGAAAGCTGACAGCTCATTACATCGGGCTGAGCACTTACAACACACTGCTGAACAGGGACTCGACATTATTTGAGGATGCCATTGCAGCACTTAACCAACTGCCTGTAAAGGAAATCTCTGGCAGACCCTCCCTCTAGTGCCAAGATTATCGCAGTTCTGAAGCAAACCATACTCGGGAAGGCAGCAGGAGCTGATAATATTCCTGTAAATATCAAGCGGAGTAGGACAAGATACTCCTGGAGAAGATGATGACCATACACCGGTCTGTATGGAGGAAAGAAGAGATTCCTCAGTCATGACTTTAAAGAGGGAAGGTGATAAGACCTAATGTGATAATGATCCTGGCATATCACTCGGGTGTATTGAGACAGAGGTCCTTGCTAGAATGATCCTTAACAAAATCATCATCCGGTAACCAAGTCTACCATTCTTGAGTCTTGGCGTTGAAGATACACAAGTGATGTAATGTTTGCCATATGCCAGCTGCATGGAAAGTGTCGTGAATAAAACCAGGAGCTTTCCGTAGTGTTTGTAAATCTGACTGTGACATTTGACACCATTGCCATCAGGTTATCTTCCTCTTTGCTTACTTTCACAATAGCATGCTGGCAGTGTGCAAGAGAATGGGAAGGTATCCAAATCCTTCCCAGTGCAGAAACACAGATGTATTCTAGATTCCACACACTTCTCCGTACCCTTGGAGTGATGTTTTCAGAGACTGACAAAGGGAGTGTACATCCAGTTCTACTCAGATAATATTGATATCCCAAAACAAAAGATTCATTCATCGATGTAAAATGTGATTGATATTACCTTAACGCTTTGAACCCGGCTGGCCGATGCGGCGGCCAGCGCAATTAATACCTCTGTACCCAGCAGGCCCAGGAGTGGCCTGACATGTCCGTTGACCTGGCCTGGTATGGTGCTGGCGTGCGGTATGCGACCTACCGGCACCTACTCTCCTCTGCCACATCCTGTTTATACTACCGAATTCCAGAACCCTATACTTTTTTCCTTGCAAATTTTTAAGCATCAGAAGGATTTATTCTGAGACACCGTTTTTCGCTAGAATTTCTCTAAAAATACTCAGGGTTGAGGGTATCAGAGGTCTAGAAGTACTTGGGCTGAAAGGTTTAAAGACTAATTTTTGTATGTCAGTATGAAATGTGTCTTGTTATTATTGACATTGTTGCAAAGACCAGTGTTTGGTGATCTGTGTAAATTAAATACATGATGATATTGCTACAACAGGAGGCAATAGATGGTTACCGTCGTGCTATAGTGGAGGAAGGCAGCAACCCAGAAGCAGTACGACAACGTGCCATGGCTGACCCAGAGGTACAGGCTATCCTGACTGATCCAGCCATGCAGATGATCTTGGACCAAATGAGCAAAGACCCCAAGGCTGCCAAAGAGTGAGTAGTTGGATGGCTAACTGTGTAAGGGTGATGAAAGATTATTTTGTATGCTTGTCTGACAAACATTTGTATGACACTTAAGGATATTATATACAGTATGCATGATACACTCATGCGCCAGTTGTCAAGCCTAGTAAAGGTACACAACTCATGATCACTGTTGCATTGTCAGCATTGAGAGGAGGCAAAACTGTTTCATGGCTTTTGGTAGTATAGCTGTTTTGATGATGTGTCCAAGCCTCAGATAACAAAATAATTATAGAATACAGGTGGTGTGTGATTTTATTTCATTGCAAGTACAGACTGCTACTGCAAGAGTGACCCACATTGACATACTATAAATGATAAACACAAAACACTTCTGTTGCCCATAAAAATCAAAACCAGCAGCTGAGCACAAAGAAGTTCTGACCAAATCTCCCACCCTGTATGTGTGTGTGTGTGTGTGTGTGTGTGTGTGTGTGTGTGTGTTGTATCAGTAGGTATTGGTTTTTCCTATATTTATAGCATGTTTTAAAAACATTGTAGAAAAGAGGTAAATTTGTAAATATGACGCAGTTGGTCATCTGTCATGCTTTTCTAACTAAGACATGCCTGTAAAGCCAGTTGGTTATCTGTCATGTTTTTGCTGTTTTACAATAAAGTATACAGTCAACATCTTGTGTGCAAAATCGAAAAAAATGTTCATTTGGTTTTTTTTTATGTGCATTTAGGGCTTAGGGAAGAAATTGTTTTTGTAATACTTTTTTGTGATGAACTTTAATGTCATTTTCTTTCAAATTTTCATGAGACAATGATTAGGGAAATAACTCTGGGTCTTGTGGTGTGATTATTATTCACGTGCAAAGCAATGCAAGCAATTTATTGGCAACAGATCAACAGTAAGGGTCAATGAGTGGGTTCATCAGCAGCACAGCAGTATAGCCTCTAAATTGATGAACAGATTCAGCATCCTCAGTCAAGAGGTTAATACTATTATTATTTCATCAGTGAGATCTGAATGTTTTAGTGAACTTCGTTCCTTAAAATTCTTGAATGGCATATATTCAGTTGAGCTGAATTTGATGACAAAATAGTAAGCTATTTGATCTTTTCACTTTCATTATATCCACTAGCTTCCTGAAAGATGTTGGTGGAAGCTGGTATATAGGGTGAGCGAGTGAAAGGTTGGAAATGATAAAGTGAGAGGTTACTTTTTGATGACTGGCTGTCACTTCTGTAGTAGATGTTGGAAAGTGAGCGGTGGCCTTTAATGACTGGCTGTTTATGATGTCATGTTTTGGGATGGCCTGCTTTGTGCATTCTGTTTTGCTGGTTGTGTCTGTAGGGGAAAAGAGGAAATGCATTTTCATGATAAAACTTTTTAATAATGAAACTTCTGTGTGTTTTCTTTCAGGCATTTAAGAAACCCAGCGATTGCTGCCAAGATTGAGAAACTAATGGAAATGGGCATTGTAGCCATGCGCTAATGTCAGCTTTGGATTATGAAACAAGTGCTCAGCATCTCTTCATTGTATGCAGTCATTCCCATGGCTCATAGCTGTCGTCTTCAAAACCACAGACACAAAGCAGCTTTCCACATATTCTTCACATCAGGATATTATGTGTCCGAAATTACGTTGCAGATTGTATTGTTTGTTGTAGTTGTTTCTGTTTTGTTGTCTTTAGGCTGTTACAAATGAAGTGTTTACAGTTGTCAGTGGTTTTGTTGTCCCTTGATTTTCCCCAATGTACACACATGTCTGCAAATTTATTCAATCAGGTAAATCCCATGTGGTCTGTCTGGATTTTTATTTTGTTTTTTTGTTTTGTTTGTTTCTCAAGTAAAGTGTTGGGTTTGCTGAAAGAGGAGTTGAAATGATGTTTTGTTTTTGAAATGATTCACATGGTACATTGATGAGATTTGTAACAAGTTTCATATTATCATGTTTAATTGAGGGGAAGGCATATACCTGTTGACTGATATGTATTTGTGACTGCATGAAATTCTGTGCATTTGCTTTTCAGTTTAAAAAAAAAAAAAAATAGAAAGTTGCATTATATATGACTATACACGAAAATTGACTACCCTGAAAGAATAAATTTAGTAAACTGAATCATTTGAAGAGTATGCGATATCCCTTCATTTACTTTTTTATTTAAGTCTTTGCTTTGTTTTTTGTTTTTTGGATTTTTTCCTCCTTTTTTTTCCTTTTCTTTTTCGGTTACAGTCATCCATGTCACTCTCTGAAGATCATCAGTAGTTGTATGTGTGAGAGGAAAGCAACAACTCCATAATCTCAGTCAGAGCAACTGTCCAGAATTTACAAAGGCAGAACCAAAAACACAATGAAATCGAGATGGACACCTTTTACTTGTCAAAATAAGATTAGCACAACATTTCTGTTTAGTGTCTGTTGTCAAACATACAGGTTAAAAACCAAAACAACACGAAAAAATAAAGACCATCACATTTAGGATCCAAAGAAGAATAACAAATGATATAGCTAGACTGCTTAGATTTTCAGTTTTTCTGGAGAAATTGGACCAACCTGTAGGGATTTGGAAACCACCCTGCACCCCCCTCCTTTTTTTTTCTTAAAACTCTCCCACTGTTTCTTTTACTAGATGTCATGGTGTCAAACATTTGCTCTCTTCTTGTTTTGTGACATTTGATATTTGTTTAGAATCGATTTTGTTGTGTTCATGGTTTCAACTGCTGTCTGTTTTACGCAGCTTGTTTTTGAAAGAGTAGTTGCTGGGTTTTTTTTAACAGTTACAGCTGTCTGTATGTGTCCATATGGATATGTCATATGTCTGCTGTCGTTGAATTATTTTACACATGTTCCATCATCATGGGTCATTTGATATTTCTACACATCTTTCCTTATAATCAGTGTAAAGCTTTTTTGTACCCACCCACCCCTCCTTTTTCCAAGTGTATTCTCCCTCCCTCCCCCTGTTCTTTTTTTTAAGTTTTGTATTTTTAGTTGTTTTGTAAGGTATTATGTTTGTGCATTTTATTTGTTTTCAGTGTTTCTGACAGTTATTGAGAAGATGTGTTTTTCTGCGTTTATGGTAGGTATTGAGATGACCAAACTAGCCTACTTACTACTGAATAATTGGAGAAAAAGTTAGGAGTAGTGTAGATCATTCACTGCTGATGAAATATTCATGACAATGATGTTAGCATGTGGAGTTTGCATTGTGAGTTCTTAACTTTTTTCTTTTGAAAAGAGAAAAGTCAGTGTTGTATATGATGGTTTCATCTTAATATACTAAGATTGTCTCGTTATATACATTTTGTGGCCTTGTTTTAATTGCTGGTATAAATGCTAGTGAATCTGTCATTGACTGTCATTATTTCTATACGTATTCTGTCACTGATCAAAACATGAATGAAACTGTTGGCTGAAATAAAGCTCTTTTTTTCCCAGGCTAGTTCTGCATGTAGAATCTTCCATATTTACAAATGCTGCCACGTTCTCTCTCTCTCTCTCTCTCTCTCTCTCTCTCTCTCTCTCTCTCTCTCTCTCTCTCTCTCTCTCTCTCTCTCTCTCTCTCTCTCTCTCTCTCTCTCTCTCTCTCTCTCAGCTTTCTCAGGCTTGAACCTTCAAGCTGTGTTGACATGTTTCAAGCTTGTGTTCACAAACCCAAAGCAAAAATTACTGACCACGTTCAAGCAAATAGGAACTGGAAAAAACACAAAAATAGAACCAAAACACATATTTGATATAATAAGACAAGATGGGTGCAAATTTTCGGCCAACTGTCCTTTGTCAAGTGTACACAAAAGGCAACAAAAAACAAACAAAAAACAAATACGACAAAAGTTAGGGGAGAATATAAGCAAATCTTCCCTGATGTTTTTTGAGGGTAGAAGATCACTGGAAATGAAATCATAAATTAGTTGTGACTTGTGGTAACTTGCTTACAAGTGACACCTTTGGGACACTTTTACTTTGATCATTGACAGATGATGGAATTTTTTTTCTTAAATATTAAGATTGGGATTTTTTTCCAGTTTATCAGTAGTGTACCTTAAGATATCAGCACCAATACATGTTTTAATTTTTTTTACAAGTAAGAAATTTGCTTTTTACTGATCCTTGGCTACCACTTGTGTGAATAATGGCTCTATGTCTACACTAATGATCTCTAATGTTGCACGTTCTATTTCAGTAGCACCCAACAGCAGTCAAGGTTCTTTTGTAGTTTTGTCTTGCCCGAAAAGACAGATACGCATCTTTCAAGTGTAAGGCTTATCAGACGATCAGTCTTTTCACTAGTTACTTCTTGATGATTTTAGAGCATGTTGATTTTGGTGTGTGTTTGTGAGTTAAGATATTGCTTGCTTGTGTCATCTGACTAAATTCACTGAAGATTGAAGTATAAATGATTGTCCAGCCTGCTTGTCAGTATTCTTTTTAAATGTTTAATAGACCATAAGTTTTTCATGTGATTTTTTGTGTGAAATTGTGATGGGTGTGGTAGGGGGGATTTTTTTTGGTATAGTTTGTTTGTGGGGGGGGGAGGAATAACAGAGAGTGAATATTGTTTGTCTTTTCATTTTTATGACTCATGCAATATTTGTATGTATTCGATAGTAATGTTAAGATATGTACGTTCATTCATTTTATGTCATCTCACCTACCCTTGAAAAATAAGTAATAAAAAGTTGCTTTGAACAAAGCGCTGGTTATGGTTTCTGACGTGTTTTGTGAACATTGTTTTGCTTTTTTTTATATCAAACAAACAAAATTGTCAAAAATTAAGGTATAATTTTTTTTTTATTTACGCTTAAGAACAAAAGTTGTTAGTTGTAATTGGGTCTAATTTTCTTCTCCATTATGTGACTGTTGATGTGCAACTGTTTGGCTTCTGTGGCCTGAGGAATATCACCACAGTCTAAAGGAAGTTATGGTTTTGAACATTTTCCAGTTCTTACATAAGCCGGACTTCTAAAATAGAATGAATAGGTTTTGAAGGCAAAACTTAGGTTATAGGCCTACTATTCCAAATGACCTTAGTTCTTGCATATATATTGAAAAACATTTGTGGGCCACAGTAGTGTGGGATTACATGCGATGATGTGAACTGTAGCGTATGTATGGTACTGTCTTTCCATCACTTCCCAGTTACACTATGAAACAAGAGAGAAGTAGCGAGTTGGGCCATGCATGTACGACATATTAACCGTGCCTCCAGCCCAAAAGTAGCCAGATTTGATTGACGTTTGGTTCTAATACTAATTCTAAAACTAATTACACCAAGTCTTGAATTAAGCAGTTAATAAATCCAACACAAAATGGATTTTTTTCAGTGTCCTTGCATGCACAGAATACAATGTAGTCATTAGATGACAATGTCAATGAAGAAAGCTGACTCATGCATAGACGTCCTGAGATATAGTTCACACACATAATAGTCTGGAGAACACAGATTGTTATAAGTTCAGTCTTGTCAGCACTAGTGCACAAAAGAGATTAATTAGAAAAGTTTTCCTCATACTTGAGACATAGAGTGACACCGGCTCATCGAGACCAAGGAGCAGCCACAGCCACTGCTGGACAATGGCCCAAATATGGTTCATAGGGCATAACATTGTCCTGCATTGCGGAGTTCACCGCAAAATCCTGGCTAGGAGGGACAAATAGCCTACTTTAGTTCTCCAAGCTGCTGGCAAAGGACTTTGAGCCATCCCATCGCAAAATCAGCCATCCCATCGCAAAATCAATGTCTCTTCTGCCCTTTCCACCCTACGTTATGGTTTGATCAGAATGCGGAAGAATGACAGGAAGCGATCTCACCAAGTTTTCAACCTTCCACCAAGAGAACTGCCAACAAATCATTCGAATCCTCTGGCTTAGCATCATCTCTAACCAACAACCACTTGCCTAATACCATCAAGAGGATATGAGCCAGTCATAATGAAAGGCAATGGAGAGGGGTTGGGCACATCACTCAAAGAGATCAGGATAACATCACCCAGATCGACCTTCATTGGACACCAAAAGGAAAATACAAAAGAGGAACATGGAAGAACACTTGGCAACGAACAATTCAGGGAGATTGCAAGTCCCTCACAGTTTGGGTAATATATAGATCTCGAGACTGGCCCAGAACAGAATGGAGTGGAGAATCTTAATTTTTGCTCTATATGCCAATGGTATAATAATAAGTCAAAAGACTATAAATAAAACGACTACGTGCATCCAGTGACGCCATACTGATAACACGTGCCAATTTAACGCTGGATTTGACGGCCATGTTGTAGGCAACTAAGCGCATTTCAAAAGAGTAAATCAGTGGCAGACGGTGCAGGAAAGTGGACTGGGTGTTAAACAAGACCGTCCCTACAAGCAATGTACCTTAGTATTTTAACACTGTCTGTTTGCCTGAGTAGTTGGGAAGTGTTTTTGATTGTTGTTTGTGGCTTTTTTCCTAGTAAACGTGGAACGAGAGTATGCGTGCATAACTTTCATAGTATATGTGCCAGCGTGTGTGTGTGTGTACGTGCACGTGAGAGAGTGTGTGTGTGTGCAAGAGAGAGAGAGGGAGTGTGTGTGTGGGCGTGCTTGTGTGCAAGAGGGAGAGAGAGCGTGTGTGTGTATACGTCCTACATGCACCTTCCATAGTACCAATTGACACAGACCTTACCATGGTATGCAATAAAACCTGTCTGAAAACCGAAAATGATCCATCACATTAAACAGAAAGAATGTCCATGCTAGAAGAGCCAAGCCAGAGCTTTGCACAAAACTCAAAGATTAAATGGAACAGGTTTTCAAAGTAAATGTGGTCACAACCATGGAGGAGAGGTGGTAATTTGTTCGTGACACCATCTACAAGGCTGCTACGTCATCCTTAGGGAAGAAGGAGATGGAATTCCAAGACTGGTTGGAGGCTCACTTACATGATATGGAAACTGTTATTGATGCCATGAGAGTAAACTGTGATCAATTACAAAAGAGATGCATCAGAAAAAAATAACTGCACTGAGAATATGAAAACAGCAAGAAACAACACCCAGCTGACGGCTAGGCAGACCCTGTGAGAGAACATCCAATTCTGCGCCAAAAGTGGCAAGCAGCAGTGCATATATGAAGGGACGAAGAAATCCTTTGAGCCCACTGCTAGCAAGATTGTTCTGCCGATGTCCAAAAATGGCAAAGTCATCAAAGATCGTGCTAAGCAGATTGGAGAGGTGGGCAGAACACTGCTGGAATCCATACACCACTGATAACGTGGTCACTGAGTCATCCTTTGTCAGCATCCCCATCTTGCCTGTCATCAGTGAGCTGGGCCTACCCTTAACAGAGGACGAATTCAGCAAGGCCGTTGGCTAACTTGCTCACAGCGAGGCATGAGGCAAAGATGGCATCCCTGCTGGTGATTCAGTATGGCAAACCAGTGCTCCTGAGCCATCTTCACAACTACTCTGCTGGTGCTGGAATGAAGGATCAGTTCACCTAGACAATGCGAGATGCAAACATCGTCATTCTTACAAGAATACAGGAGACTGCAGTGACTGTAATAATTACATAGATATAATTTATCACTGCTCAACACCATCAGCAAAGCCTTTGCCTAAGTGGTTCTGAAGAGACTGCAAAACTAACATATTTATATATATTCCAAGTCCCACTACGGCTTCAGGGCAGAGAGATCCATTATCGACATGATCTTCTCATTCAGACAATTACAGCAGAAGAGCCGGGAAGAGAGGCAGCCTTTTTTACATTGCTTTCATCGACCTGACCAAAGCTTTTGATCTGGTTAGCAGAAGTAGTCTCTGGAGAAGATCAGATGCTGCTGAAGCTTCTGAGTCTCTTCATCTCTTTCGATGACATCATGCAGGGGCCAGTGCAGTTTGACGGATCATACTCGGAGCCATTCCCCATTCAAAGTGGAGTGAAGCAAGGCTGCGTCATTGTCTTAAAACTCTTCGAAATTTTCTTCTTGCTCATGCTGTGGTACGCTATCAGAGCATCTGATGACTGAATGTACCAACACATTAGTTCTGACAGCAAGATCTTCAATCTTGCGTGCTTCAGAGCAAAGACCGCAAAGTACGTCTGGTCCTGATCTGGGATACACTCTTCAGTGATGCTGCTGCCTTGACTACACACACAGGTTAGTTAGCTCCCTAGCACATACTTGTCGAGAATTTTGCCTCATCATCGGTCTGATGATGACAGAGATCATGGCTCAAGATTTTGGTAAAGACCCAAGCATCAGCATCAGCAACCACACCTTTAAAGAATTCATTTACCTAGGATGACAGTCTCCATCAACCTGCCCCTCAACCCAGAGTTCAACAGGCAGATAGGAAAGCTGCTGCTGCCATGGCCAAGCCGTCCAAGAGAGTATGGGAAACCAATAAGCTCTCCAGCTGCCTCAGTCTTGTTCTGACTTTGCGTGTTGATTGTCCACACATCGCTTCCGTACAACAGTATTGGTCTACATAACGCTGAAGAACTCTCTCCCTGACGTTGATTGAGAGACGTTTGTTGGTAAGAACGCTTTTCATTGTCTTGAAATGCTGTTATACTTTGGCCAGTTCTGCTGGATATTTCTAATGAGCCTCTGCCGTCTGGTGAGATAACTGTTCCAGATATTTAAACTTACCAATTTGTCTCAATGTTGTGCCATTTGCTGTTATTTCACATATGAAATTTCTTGTTTTGCTTTTTTTATATATTTTTTTGTTTGTTTTTTGTTTTTACTGATTACCATGACTTCAGCCTTCTTGTTGTTAAGTTCTAGTCCTTTGTTTCTGCTTTCTATTTCTATTGTTATCATTTTTCTACTTTCATTGCTGCTGTTTGTTCCGGTACATATTCCTTATTATTCTTAGATTCTTTCTATCAACTTTTGTTGATCAATTCTTCGTGTCTTACCCGATCAAAAGCCTTGGTATAATCAACAAAACATAAACATAAATCCTCATTCAACTCAATTGATCTTTCTATGAGAGTTCTTGGGATATATATGGCATTAATAGTCTCTTCAAAGTGGCTGAAGACAGAGAGGGTGGAAGAGGTGTTTGCGGCAACAAGGGATAGAAGCAGATGGAAGGCCATGATCGCCAACGCCATGTGGCAAGGCACTTGATGATGATGATGAGTCTCTTTCCCTTCAACAAATCCATATTGTTCTTCTGCTATTTCTCTTTTGATTCTGTTCCTTGTCCTCATAGCGATTGTTCTTAACCCTTTGAATTCCACACCCTATCCACCAAAAGCAAAAACTTAACCGTTTGATTCGCTCACCCTATCCACCAGCTTTCTGTGGGAAGATAGTGGATAGGGTGAGAGGATCAAAGGGTTAAGTTTTTGCTTTGCTAGCATGGTTGACAATACAGGATGTTAGTGGACAGTGTGCGGGAGTCAAAGGGTTTTCAATGAACTTTGGTTACATGACTCATCAAGCTGATTGTACGGTGGAGTTCGTATTCTATAACCCCTGCTTTCTTTGAAAGTGCAATAAAAATTGATTTTGACAGCCGCCCCCCCCCCTCCCCCTCCCCCCTGCTTGAAGAAATGACTGTCAATTGGCGTTTAGAGCTTTGGAGGTGAGCTCGAGAGGAGAGTAGCGAGGCATTGGTGCTGCGGGTCCCATCCGCACCTTCGTGGTGTTTCTGTTAACTTCGGCCTGTGGCTTAGCAACTGGAAGTCAGGCCTGATGACCGCAGGGAAAGACCTGCTGGCTGCTCGGAAAGACGGCAAACCTGGGATCCCGTTCGGGGCATGTCAGAACCTGCTGAACAGCAAATTGACTGTATCTGGAGCATCATATACGTTTGCACGTGCACGTGCGAACACCGACACACGTAGGCCTATGCACACCCTTGTCACCTCCGCTCTACATGTCACAACAACAGATAAATATGAAGAAGAAAACTCCTTCATGCAGTATAAACTATACACACAAAGTTTGCTAAATAGAACTGACAAATAGCACAGTAGGGCCTATATGGCAGAAAATGGGCTAAATCTACCTGCGAAGAAAACAAAGATAGTTTTATCCAAGAGTGGGTCTAACCCAAACAAACTGCCCACTTTTAAATCGGGAGGTACTCTTCTTCGGTATAACCAAACTATAAAATTCTCGGGTATTTTCCTTACAGCAAAATTATCTTGGATTCAGTATATCGAATATTTACAAACAAAAGCTTAAAAGAATTTAGATTTCTTGAAATTAGTTTGCAAGAAACCATGGAGACAAGATATGTCAGCACTGGTGCATTTATATTAATCGCTCATTAGATCTAAACTAACATAATTATCTTTAGCGCACCGAGATACTTATTACAAAAACGGCAAAATACAGAATGCAAAAGTTTAAAACTTGCCCTTGGTTTTCCAATGCAAGCTTCTACGCTTCGTACATGCTACAGTGAGATTGATATGTTGCCTCTTGATGAACAAAGGAAACTCGCCTCGACTAAATTTATTTGAAGAAATACCACCGTTGAAAATGTCTTGAAACCTGAAGTAAGATTAAGATCAGACACTGATTTTCCGAAACGAGCCAAATCTTCACAGATCGCACTTGCAACGTACACATACTGGCGATGCCATGATTGGCTCTGAAATTATCAAGAAACCGATTTTATATCTATAGGACCTTCGTTCTCACCAGCACCCAGTACGGAACTCCTAAGAGTACAATTTGGTATACACCACATTGATATAAAAAATGAAAAAAAAAAAAAAAAAAGATAATGTAAGCTCATTTGCGAGTCGAGTTAAATGTCATATTGAACACTCATCCCAATCATTTACAAATTTACACTGATAGATAATTAAATGGGGAAAAAAGCAGGTTCTGCATTTTTAATACCTGCTCTTAATCCAAAACAAGTGTGACTGCCCGCGTTCAAGCAAACAGGGACCAGAAAAAACACGATAATAATACGAACGCGTATTTAATATTAATTTTGTTTTGTTGATTAAATACCCGTTCGTATTCTTCTTTCGTGTTTTTTCTGGTCCTGCTCTTAAAATAGAAAAATCTTTCCATATAGGACCCAATAACGAGTGAATTCTTTGCAATATTGATAGCGTGGAATTACTTAGTAAATTTTCCTAAGACTATATTATAAATACTTTACTGAAATAAGAAATACGATATAAAATGAGAACAGAAATTAGACATCTAATAAATATCTTATTCTTAAGAGGCACTAATATTGTTTTCTGTTGGATACCATCTCATTGTTCATTCCATCATAATGATATGGTTGACAGGGCTGCCAAATGAGGGGCTAAGGGTTCGCCAGAATAAAACAGTTTAAATCTTTCTCTCTCCTTGAAGGAATCTTATAACGTAGTGGACGCCTATGTTTGGAAGCTGTTTCAAGATAATCAGAAAAAAAGTAGGCTACAATAGGCCTACTGATAGCATTGCTTTTGTAATCAGCACAATAAATACGCAGTTTAATGTTAATAGACTTTTGCAGCCCTTATGCATAGATGGAAACTCGATGCATTCAAAACAAAGTACACCAGAAATATTGTTTGTCTTTGTGGACAGAAAATAGCAATTAGTCATCTACTTTCTTGCATCAGAATAAAAAGACACATTTCATTACTTTTTAAGAACATAGATAAACTTCCGACATATTTGAATCAACATAATTAACATACGAATCTTTTATCAGCCTGTCAAAAAGTCCAACAGATGAATATTTATAATTCGTTATATTTTTTTGTTATTGATATAGTTAGTTTATTGTTTAAATAGTTGTTATAGTACGTTGTTTCATTTGTTATCTTTTCCCTCC
The DNA here is from genome assembly GCA_030674185.1 of Monoplex corrugatus. Classification (NCBI taxonomy): domain Eukaryota; kingdom Metazoa; phylum Mollusca; class Gastropoda; order Littorinimorpha; family Ranellidae; genus Monoplex; species Monoplex corrugatus. The sequence goes on from JAPXFY010000012.1 coordinate 73,958,450, forward strand.
TCTCCTTCATTTGCCGTTTCCTTCCTTCTGTCTTCTTCTTGTCCTTTTTTTTTTTTAACATGGTTTAAACCTGATATGGCTCTAATAGTCGGCTGGGCTATAAGCAATATGAATCTGAATTTGAACTTCCTTCTTTCTTAAGACTGACTTTACATGAACATCTGCATTTGCCCTTCCTTCATCTACACCCCCTTCTCCACCCCCTCTTTCTTTTTTTCCCTCCCCTTCCCACCACCACGTAGGGAGAGAGAGAGAGAGAGAGAGAGAGAGAGAGAGAGAGAGAGAGAGAGAGAGATTCCTATAATGCTTTGTTCTCAAATGGTAGGCTTACTGCATTCATTTAAATCATTTCAGTTTGAGGATGGTTCGCTTTAGCGCAATGTACACAAATGAACTGAAACGTTATTTTTGTAAAGTTCGCGTTACAGTGATCAAATGCACGTTTGCCTAGCTGTCAAATTGTAGGCAGTGTTGAATAATCGGAAACTCCCATATGGTTTGTAAAGTCATTTATCTAAATATTAATGTGCGATCTCTGTGATTAGAGTCTAGAAAAGTTTTCGTTTATTGATTATACCCCCCCCCCCCCGCCCCCCTCAGTTGTAGAGCGGTAGTCCAGAATAACAGACGCTTAGGCGGTAGTCAAAAATTCAACAGTTTACAGATAATTATCTTGATTTAATAACTTGATAATGCTACTGGTCATGGATGTTTAGCTTGCAATATTAGTTCTGTCTGCCCGAATCCTAACGTTCAATGCTACTGCCGTAGTACTGGTCATGGATGTTTAACTTGCAACATACATATGATTATATATTTAATATTAGACTGATTTACTTAGTGATTAGTTCTGTCTGCCCTAATCCAAATGTTCACCCTTGATTAATAAGATTAGGCGCCCATTGCTTGAAATTGTCTTGGTCAGTTGGTGGTAGCTGTCAACAAAAGAGGAATTTCAACTGTGCCTCTGTCATAGTGTCAGTCCATGGTAGGCCTTCTGAATTTTGGCTTACTTATAAACTAAGTTAAAGAGGGATTCATTGCACAGTTAATATCTACCCAAATCAGCCGGTGAGGATCAGACATAGGCGATACTTGGTTAATGAGTCTACATGGTATGGTACACTATAACCTGTGCACTGCCGAAGTGTTCAAAAGTGAAGGATGGAATGGAAGGGACATTTGGGGTAAGATGGGACCAGGCTATGAAACACCAAAAAGACAGCACCAGCGTGCTTTGAACACAGAAATGGGCAGCGAACAAACCAGGTTTGAGGTTTTGGGCAGGTCTGCCCAGCTACTCTGAAAGGATGCCAGGTATAATACACTGCCAGCTGCACTTTCATCATGTGAGAGATCTTCAACCTGTCCTTATTCGCAGCTTTCAGCTGCATTGTGTGCTTCCCAGCACAGCTGTCATCCTGCATCCAGTACTGTGCCTTCTTTTTTTGTCTCATTGAGAGTAGCATCTGGGTGCTGTCTTGTGCAGTGCCAGACATCCTTTCTGAGAGTGGCTGCAAAGAGACTATTAATGGATTGGTTTGTCTTAGTTGGTGTTCATCCAGAGCATGCATAGGTGGATTGTGTACTCACTGATAATCGATGGTCTCTCCTGTTCCCTGCTGTCCTCTGTAGAAAGCGGCAGCAAGGGTTGTGGAGTCCTGCTGGTTTTTACTGTAGTCTTAGATACTGTTGAGGGTCTTCCCTGGGGTATCAACCAGTGCCAGCAGCCATATGATTTCTTTATGAACTGCACCTTCTAACAATAAAATTGGCTTGAGGCCAGCTGCTGCACCATCCAGGGACTAGAGTTGTAGGATTATAATTATGAAGTCGTCAGTGACTGTGCAGTTCTCATCACCTATCAGGGTAGGGAGTTTGTATGACTGTATTGTTGTCTTCTTTGGTGTTTTGCACACTGTCTTACCAGTTTACTCCTGTTGAGCGAGTTTGATCTTGCTTGCTGTGCCAGTTTGTGATAGACCAAGCCAAGATGGGAGGGGATGATGTTTGTTGTGATGTTACCCAAGTATATTGGTCATAGACAAATGGAGGACTCTCACATGAGCACATACACAAAGTTAAGACAGGTATACCCTAACTTAATTATGTGTCTGTTAAGAAAAGAAGAAGACCTTTAAATAGTAGGACATTAAAATATTTAAATAGTGTCATCTCTTCCAACGATATTAAGCTATAATGTATAATAATGAGTAAAAGTGTCGATGAACTTGGCCTCTGAACATTGTCGCAGAGCAACATTCTGAAACTAGACACTAAGACAGAGAATATGGGATGAAACAGCATGAGTGTTCCTTGGTACCACAATTCACTCCCATAAAGACAATGTTGTACCTCCTTGACCTTTCTCCAAAGGAATTTTCACACTTTGGCAGATTCCTTGAGCCTGTGCAAAATCCTATCACTGGCAGGGTGTTGACACAGGGGTAGTGGAAATGGGTAGAACTCGACAGCACAGAATCCACAAGACACTTGGCAGACACCACCAAAATCATTGGAGCATTAAGATGGGCAGCAAACAGACAGGTTTTATGTTGCAGGCTGAGATCGAACTTGAGCTTTTTGTTTTTAATAGTGTCTAGGCCAGTTTGCTTAAAAAAAAACAAAAGAAAAAGAAAAAAGAAAAAAAAAACTGGCCTACCTGAGAATTTAACACACGACCCTGTGTTATAGGATTGGGGCAATTGAACTAATTGAACACTGAATTGAAACTGCGAGATGTTTGGACTGATTGTTGCTTTGTATTATCATACCAGGATAAGCCACCTAGTTAAAGAGAGGATGACAACTTGGGTCAAAATCACATCCTTAACAAGCTTAGTGTACCTAGCTCAATATCATGTATGTGTGTGTGTGTGTGTATATATATTTGTGTGTTTGTGCGGTGTGTGTGTGTGTGTGTGTGTTGCATGCATGCATGCATGTGTGTGTGTGTGTGTGTGTGTGTGTGAAGCAGAGAGGATGACAACTTTGATCAAGAGTCACAGACCTAACAAGATGAGTGTACCCTAGCTCAACGTCCTACATGTGTATGTCATATGTGTATGCATGTGCATGCATGTATTCTATATCTGTGAAAGCTTGTATTCATAGATATTATTTGGCTACTCACTGTACTATCTTGTATTCATGAGTATTATTTGGCTACTCTTTGTACTAAGGTACATAATACTTAATCTGTTACTATGGTTTCTAATCCTTATTTGATTTCATGTTTTATCAGCATCTGTTTTTGCTTGATTGAAAGTTTAATAATGTTAATTCTTGGAAAGTGCAATAACCGGGAATTATTATCATTACAATTGATTAAATGATAAAATAGAATAAGTATTGGTAAAGGCATTTCTCAGATTATTGGTAAACCCAGAAAATGCACTTCACAAGATGATCGAAACAACAAAAGTCGATTGACTTCAAAGTGGAAAATCATGGATAAGATTGGTGGAGGAATCATATCAGGGCGTTTATCAACTGGTTGAACTCAAAGGGACAAAAGAATGGGGGAAATATCCAAACTGTTTCAAAGCTCTGAAGATATGAAACCATCAGACTAAAAATAAAATCTTGGGAAACACTGTCACAAATGGCCACTGATGCAGAAATTAAACTATTCACTGAACAGATAAGCAGCAACCCCAAAGATGTTGTCATGTACATGGATGCCTCAGTCACTAATAACACATCTGATTGCTGATTGGGCCTTCACTGTCAAGAGAAAATGCTACATTAATATCACAGCCTATGTTTTAACAGTGGAAATTCAGGCAGTCACGCTTGTTCAGAAATGGTTATCTCCACTAGACGATGAAGTAAAAGAAAATGAAGTCTTCATTCTGTTTGACTCAATGAACATACTTCAAAACATGCAGAATGGAGCAGGAACACCAGACTGACACAAAGCAAAGAGGTATATATAATGTCACTCTACAAAAATTCACATGGAATGTCCAGGACATGTTGGTGTTAGGGAAATGAATGTGCCACGACAACAAGAATTCTGGATCTTGGAAAGTCAAAGGTCCTTAGGCACTTATGACTTAATATGATACTTTTATGAAAAAAGTCCAAGTCATTATACTGTTGATTGTCTCAAGAAGGAATAAGTAGAGGAAGTAGCTGAAAATCCACCATGAAAGGATAACAAGAGCCACAACCAATGAGACTAATGTTGATATTATCTTAGAAGTCAGAGTACGCAGACTCCCATCACATTGGAAGTTGTGTTGGTTTCCTGATTCAGAGAGAAATTTAAAGAAGTGGAAAAGACAGTTTCAATTTGGAAGGATGGTGAAGAAAAAAGTGGTATTTGTATATATGTATATTATGAGAGAAGAGAGAGAGAGAGAGAGAGGAGAGAGAGATCAAATGCATGTAGGCTGTAATCTCCATTGTACAAAGTTGTACAAAGGTAGTATCATGTTTCACAGTTTGACTAGCTTCAGATTGTTGTTCTGGATGTGTGTGTTTAGATTTTCTTTTTATTTATGTTCAACTTATGTATGTAATTACCTGGTAGGGTTCAGATTTGCTAATAGAGAAAATATCTTTGCTGCTGTGGAGTCTTTAAGTTTGCATTTTTTTATCTGCCAGCTTATGAGACAGGTGTTCCTGCCTTGATTCTCGTCATAATGAGGAGCCTTTGCCTTATCATTACTGTGAAACCTTTAATTACTCCTTGTTCAGATTTTACACATGATGAATACATCTCTAATAATTTTTTGTAGACTATAGTCTCTGTTTAAATGAAGTCATTTTGTGTTTTTGATGTGAGATTGTCCAAGACCGCCAGTCACAATGCACACTTTATTCAGAAGATTCTAAATCTGTGATTCATTTCTTCCTTTTGTTTCAGAAGAAAAGGCCTGGGTGAAACAGAAATTGAAAATGTTAACAGCAACCAGGAATACTTCATTCTTTTGACGCTACACGACCGTGACAGCAGACATGTATAGCATGGAGGATGGGAAAACTCATCGTCTCCCCATGATTATTATTCCATGAGGAACGCAGAGGGTAATGGCAAGCCACCAGATACTTACAACATGCATCCTCAACACCAGCACATGGATGACTCAGCCCAGCATGTCAAGGGTAACCCTAACCAAAGAGGAGCAACACCGTCTTGGGAAGGGACTACACCCCATCTGATCAGGTCTTCTAGGGAAGGGGAGAGTCCAGCGATTAAGGGGAGCTCCAGCAGAGGGATGAGTGGATCCCCAAGAAAGAGAAGCAGTCATGGGGGAAACTTTTCTGGTGAAGGAGGAGAAGGCGGAAGTTTGCCAAGAGAAGAGAGTGGTACTCCTCGAAGAGTGCTGGCTAGAAGCATGAGTGGATCACATGGAGCAGAGTCTGATTCTACAAGCAGCCCCCATTCTCGCAGAAGACATCATCAAGATAGACAGGCCAAGTCTGTAATGAGGCAAAACAGTGGCACTCAGGAGACTGCTCCGGAAACACCCCCACCATCTCAGCAGTTCCACCATCCCCATTTCCATCACCACCGCTCCTCCCGCCATAGCCAGGGCAAAGATTATGCCGCCTACAGCCCTCCCCAGAAGTCACCTCTCAGCATGTCTATGACAGACAGCTCATTAGAGGAGACTCAGCATGACCATCCTCGTCACCACCTGCCCAAGTCTAGCTACTCTCTGGATCATCCTCATAACAGTTCACAAACATCACCCTCTTTGCCGTATCATAACACAACTCCATATCAGAGCTCATCTTCGTCTCCGACTAAACGGAATGTGGCGGTCACAGATCTGGATCAAGCCATGCAGGAAATGGACGAAAGCAGATTACGATCACTGTTTGGTGACAGCAGGTCTTCAGCTAATGTCAGTTTTGGATATACACCAGGATTTGCATCAGGGTTTGGAGAAACTGATGTGGACGAGACCAATCTAGATGATGATCCTGTCAATATGAAGTATGTGACCAACATCCATATGCAGCCTGGCCAATGCTATGGGAGTGAGGGTCATGGAAATGGTGCTGGCAGAGAAGAGGAAAGGTAGGTTGCTTCCACCTGTGCAGAGTAGAATCAGTATCAGTGGATCTGATAATCTAACCTCAAGTTTGAATTCAGCAACATGTATAACATAAGATCTCTTTCACTTTCAGTGAGTAATCGTTTTTACCATCATGGTCTGGAACATTTTATTCATTTGAAGTCCAGAAATCTTGAGTATTACATTTTTCATTCACCATCTCCTCCATTTCCTTCTTGTCTGCTTTCTCAGTCAAATGTGATTTTAACATGGTCTATCCATTGTCACTATAAAATGTCACTGATGGGGTCTATTGTCTGCTATAGTAATATAGCCATTGATTCTCTTTAATTCTCCTCCTCTGGCTCATGGCAAAATGTTTGCTCCTAGTCTTTTAAAATGTTTTATTGATCCTTTGTTTTGTTGTTGTTACATTTTTGTATATGCCAGAGCCTCTGGCTCATGGCAAAATGTTTGCTCCTAGTCTTTTAAAATGTTTTATTGATCCTTTTTTTTTTTGTTTGTTACATTTTTGTATATGCCAGAGATCCATTCTTTAGAAATTTCAGCATTATATTTCTGTTGCTACATATGTAGTAAAAAGTGTATACCCAGCAGATTTTTAAAGGCAGAATTTATGCACATAAAAAGTGATCGTAAAATGTACAGGTTCCTTGACTGCCAGGAGATGGATGAAGAGCCACGCAAATCCAGCTACAGTGCCAACACTGATGAAACCATTAGGTACCCCATGGACATTCCATCCATCCTGCACTTCAACCAGTCTGATGTTTTCGATGGTGAGTAGTCAGGCTGTTCTGAACTGAAGATGAGGAGATGTTGCAAAACAAAATATTATTTTTGCTATGGCAAATCATTTTATGTCGAAGGTAACTTTTTGATTTAGTGATAGTTACTTATAAGCGTAAAGTACAAAGATGGAGCTTTGATGATAAAGATATTTTCCTTAGCTCGTTAAATTTGTTTGTATAGAATATAGCTTTCAGGAGAATTGCTTGTAAATATCATTTAAAAAAATAAAGACCCGAGCTTTTGCTTCTCTTCTGTGTTACCCCCAGATCTTCAGTTTGCTTTCCATACTTGAAAATGATTCATCATCATCACAGCATGTATAACTGGAAATGAAACCTTTGTAAATCAAACATTTGATCTTATTTTATATCAGTATTTCTGTTAAAATAACAGAAGTCTCTGGTGAAAGCATTAAACCAAATTCCAGACAAAACGCTTTCATCCAATTATTGTGATATGCCAATGCTGATTTGAACATAAGACAGTGACAAAAGGTTGTGCAAAAAACGGGACACAGATCTTAGAATTTCGAAAGTAAAATCAAATGAAAATTGTTTTAATTTTATAAAGTTAAACAGAAAGAGTAACATAACTTGTACAATACTTTTTCTGGTGTAATGGAAAAAAATCAGGTCACCTGGTGAATAGGTAGTTGTAATGCTGGATATGAATAATGTCTACAATTGTACAATAATGGCAAGGCAAGGATCATCATCTTGAAACTGGGGAGTAGTCAAGTCTCTCAAACCTAGGAAGCGAAAATTGAAAAAAGCATGTTATCTCGTAAATGCAAAGTTTGTTTTAAACAATATGCGTGTGCATGTTGAGTAGGTGGGTTGAGGTGGAAGGATGGAATGAAGTATACAAACATTCCTGTAAGACATGATTATATCTAATCACACAGGATACTTTGAATCTGATGTGAAAACTGTATTTATATTTGATCTGTCATTCTAATGTTTATAAAAGCAGTTAGATCCTGTCAAACTCTTCTGTTTATGCTTCACAAGAAAAAATATAATCTTAGCTCATTATTACACATCATATAGTATCTTACATTAAATCAGAAAAACAAGAGGCTGGTAAAGTCCAGGAAAATATTCATTGTGGTGCTCCATATTTCTGCTGAATATATAGAAATCTCATTGAAAAGCACCCCCTTTGTTTAATCATCATCATTTATTTAATTTAATCAGTTTTCAGAAAAAATGGGAAAACTGAAACAGAAGAAAAAGACTGAAGATGGGCATTTAATTCAAATTAAGTGATTTGTTGGATCATTGTTATGTTCTGTTACAAAGAAACAAATACTTCTCCAGACCAGACCAGACCAGACCAGACCAAACCAGACCAGACCAAACCAAACCAAACCAAACCAAACCAAACCAACCAAACCAAACCAAACCAAACCAAACCAAACCAAACCAAACTAAAACTACTCTTCTGTAACTGTTTGAAATCTAACATACGTCTATCACGTATGCCATCATCACAAAGAAGATAACATCATCACAAGGAATGATAATGGTTATCATCTTCTGATTACTGCTGTGTTCCTTCATGTAAAGGAAAGTGTTATATGTGATTTGGGGTATCATCATCATAGATCATTTATTGTCAAGTTAACACAGAAGTTCTATTGACATATCAAAAAGTATGCATAACTCAACATGGAAGTAGTTAGAACAAACACATTATGAATGAAACTCGAAATGTGTTTAAAAACTGAAATTGCAAAAATGATTAAGAATCTGAACAACAGTTGTAATCTAAAACTTGAACTGACAGACATAGACAGACAGGCAGGGAGACACACACACACACTCTCTCTCTCTCTCTCATACTATATTGTTGATCACGATCACATACAGCCAACCAAGAAAACAAAAGTGATAAAAAAAAAAAAAAAAGAGAGAATTTGAAATGTGACATTTAGCATGCAAATATATTTTGTTTGAATTTACCCGTGTAGAACCGTAGTAGCAGCAAAGGCTGGTGTCAACCAGGAATTCAAGGGACACAACTGCTGACATGAACGTGAGATGATCGTGATGCAATGTTACTTCCCTTATCTCACAGTGTGTCGCACGCAGTGATCGGATGTGAATGGCGAGATAACTTTTGATATGGGTGGAATGATGACTGAATGAGAACCAGATACTTGCACATCACTGCCTCCCGTAGCTGCTACATATTTGACTGACATTAACCAGTGATGTTCACTTCTGCTGCCAGCACAAATTCTAACCCACATGTGTGCAAAATGAAATCATCAGGTGCTCACATAGTTTTTAATGTGACATGGTAAAACTTTATCATTTTCAGTTTTCAGAAAGACGGGGTGCAGAGGGGAAAGCTCATGATCAGTGAGTGGTGATTGGAAAAAAATAAAGGTTTTGTTATAACCTCAGGGCGAGCAGTATAAAGGTAGTATCCAATTCCTCTTCCTTGCGGCTTTATCTTCATGTCTTTAAAGGTGACAAGGTACTCTTTATGCAGAAATTCCTCTCCGAAACCTGTTGATCTTGTTACTGTCAACTGCAGTGTTTCAGTTCTATTTCAGTATTTGCGTTATATTTCAGTTTAGCAGCATCTAAACTTGTGACTTCTGTGATCTTGTCTCGCATCGATTATTGTAACTCTGCTCTCTGGCTTGCCTGCTTCTACTGTTGCATGCCTCCAACATGTTCAGAATTCTGCGGCCTGTCTTGTTCTTTGTGAAAAATAGGCATGATCATGTCAATTCCATGCTTCACTTTCTCCACGGACTGACCGTTGCTTGAAGAATTTCATACAAAATGCTACAGATATATCAGTGGTACTGCACCTATTTATCTTTGTGGCCACCTCCTAATGTACACCCCCGCCCGACCTCTCCATTCTACTTCTGATACTTGTTGTCAACAAATTCCTCGATAAAAATGTTCCACAGTAGGTCACGGTTCTGTGTCTGGTCCGTACAACTGGAACGATCTTCCCTCATCTGTTCAACAGTCACAAACTCTGTCTCCTTCAAGTCTGGCTTGAAGACATACCTTTTTGTCTAGCAGTGATTTCCTCTTCTACACATTCATTCTTTTGCCCCAGCGCCCTCCTGTCCTCCTCCACAAGTTTTGTGTGCTTTTTGCCCTGGGCTTTTGGTCATTGTTGGGTGGTTGCTTTGGTGAATGATGAGAGTGCGCTCTTTGGTTCAATTCTTATATCAATTCTTATATCAAAATTTGGTGCCTCATGAATGTCATTATCATTATTATTTGGAGCTAAGTTAAATGGGTCAGTATGTTTAAAACCGATTATAAAATGTGGTCACCCATCGATTTCGCAACCATGCTTGATCGTGTTCAACCGTGGCTTTTGGGAATGAATGCTCTAACACTTCACTATCCCTTCCCCCATGAGAGGCAGTTAATCTGGCACTAAGAGAAGAATTGACATTGAGATGTCTGACAAAGATGAGTAGAACTTTTTTACGAGTGTGAAATTCATTGCCATAAAAACTTCAATCTTTCTTGCCATCCAAGATTTCATATTGGATGTGATGAGTGGGTAAGATAATAATAATAATAATAATATATTTTATTTATATAGCGCAAAATCTTGATAAAATCAAATCTAAGCGCTAAGATATCTGACTTCCACTCAGAAGATTTAGGTTCGATCCTGCCTGGATATCTCCTACCTAATAGATGAAGTGTGCAGTTTTTTTTCTGTACTGATCTCCCACATGAACATGCATGCAGACTGGTCAGTGCATAACTTCCCTTCACACGTATATGCATGAAGAACATCAGATAGGCATGTTAAATATCCTGTAAGTCATGTCAGTGTCAGTGACCAATGGATAGCCAGCAGGCCTGCCCAATAGGTAGAATAGGCAGACTTTGCAGCAACATGGGCCATACTGCCTGCACAGTATGGATAAAACAATGTGCAAGTGTACATCTGAGAAAATTGGAATGCTGAAAAATCTTAATGATAAAGTTAACTGTGAATTAAAATGTACACGGTTGTCTAGGTCCTTTCCAGGCATCCTTGCTTACCTTTATGCACATGCAGAGTGTGTATGTGTGCATGCATTCATGCATGCATGCATGTGTTTGTGTATAAGAAAGAGAATTCTTCGGTTGACTGATTGATTGATTACTTGATGGTTTCTCTGATGGATTGCTTGATTTACTCAGTCTTCTTGCAAAAATGTCATTAGTTTCTTGTGATTAATGTTAAATCTGAATAAATATTTTGAAACATAGGTGAATACTTTTTGGTTATAAACCTTGGTACATGTCGCTTTTACTTTAGTATGGGACTATTGCAGCAATGTTCAAATAAAAATAAAATGAATTTCCTGCACAGAAGAGTAAGAAAACTTTTAGAACAGCCCATGTATACATGTATAACCAATAATGGCAATATACTCAAATATACAAAACTCTACACAGATCTGCCCCCAAATACTCAACAGACTAATTTGCCCCAATTCATACTAGTATTACACAAAATTAAGAAAGAACCTTTCTCTCTTGAATGTATTACCCAGCAATATCAAACCATGCACATTACTGGCTGTCTGTAAATGAAAGCTTCATAAACATTTCATTGATATAACATGAATAATTATACAAGTGAAAACCCTTCTATGATGCACTGAGACAGTTATACAGTTTGTTTGTTGTAATGGTTTGTTTTCTTTCTTATACTTTTTACTTGTCTTTTTTTAATGCTATTATAGATTGGTAGTATTAATTACTGCTTTTCATTTTAAGTTTGCTATACTGTATGTGCAGAAACGATAAATTCAAGAACTAATTCTTACTAGTGTAAGGCACGTTCACTCAGACTTGATCTTTCCTGTAATAGTAAAGTGTTTTCAGATTTCATGGATTTGTAGAGAATAAAAATGTGGATACTTGTCATTCGTACTTTATGGAGTTGTAACTAATGTAAGTCTACACCTTCAGAAACATTACTGTCACATGCAGTGCACAAGTACATTGAACCAGAGTGAAACTTAACTTTTTTGTTTTTGTTTTGGTGGACCTCAGTTGCATGCAGGTACATGGGGCACCTTTTCTTTTTCTTTTTTTTTTTTTCCCAAGTACCTTACATGCCTTTCTTCGCTGGTCCTTTTTCCTTTCCTTTTTTTAATTTTTTTTTTAGACATACATTGGTGATACTATTCATGATTTATCATCTGTATGTTTAACTTCAAATGAACAGTTTGACATTTTTGGTTATACTTTTATAACATTCATGATGTAATGTCTGTATGTTTATCTATAAAGGAACAGTTAATCATATCATTTGTCTTTTACAACATGGTATCTTGCCTGGATTTTTCTGTGACCTAAGGGTGTATATGTGTAGTATATATTTGAGTGTTCTGTGGTAACACTGACATGTACAACACTGTTCAAAGAACAGACATTCATGTTACTGTTAAAACAAAAGATCATAAATTTTAATACAAAGGATGTCTGCTGATATTCAGTTTTTATATGATTGTGTATGTGTCCTTGCGCATGCTTGTGTGTGCATAGGTGACCGTGTTTGTGCATTTGTCACTGAGCAATGAGTGTGTGTTCATGGGGGAGTATGTGTTTCTTTGTTTGTCAACATTTTTTAAGATTGCAGCTGGTTTAGTATCATATGCTCCTGCATTATTCCATGTTTTTTTCATTAGATTTATATATCTTCATCATGGCTTTTTATCCATTGTTTACAAGTACTGGGGAAAACACTTTCCAGGGTTACTTACTGAGAAGTTGTGGATTTATAGAAATATTTGAGGGTAGTATGGGTTCATTGGGAATACTGGAACCATACATTCAAGTCTTGTCCACCTTGCAGGTGTGTCATTGAGAGTGTTGCTCAAGTTTTCTTATCAACACTGCGGGTGTCTATATATGTATCACGCCTGATTGTCACAAGGGATATGTTATGATTTTATGTGTAGAAAACAGCCCGGTCATGCTTTCTCAATCCGAAATAGAAATCAGTAGTACCATCATTATAATTATAATATCGTCAGTCATGATAACATTGTGAAAAC
>JAPXFY010000012.1:73976322-73993822 GCA_030674185.1 Monoplex corrugatus
GCCTGCATGCATGGAATGCTGTATGTTCTGTCAAGATGCTGTCAGTCACCGTGTTATTGTGTGAAATGGTCTTGTCACTTAGTGATTAGCTGAAGAATGTCACATGTCAGGTAAGGGTCAGGTTAGTCAGCAAATGTTAGGTCACTGGACATGACTGATTATTGCAAGATGGTGGTTTCATAGTGGTTGTCATCTTACCTGAGTAAATGTCCATGTAATTCAGTGGTTGGTTGTATTATTCATTATATTTGTGTATGGCGTCATAAATGTCTACTGATTGCTGGGTAGAAAGAGCTGATAGATAAGTGGCAGATAATGGGATAGACTGTACTCTTGATAACGGAAAGGTGTAAAGACATTCGTCAGTTACATTCACAGGAATGAATATTGAATGAACAACCTGTGCTACCTTGGAATCAGTTTTGTCACAATGCTGACTTTCTATAAACATGTTACAATCAGTTAATTCAAATGTAGAAAAGGCCTGCCATCCTTAACCCTTTGACTCTCGCACCTTATCCACCAGCATCCTGCATTGTCAACCATGCAGGAAGCTGGTGGATAGGGTGAGGGAGTCAAAGGGTTAAGTTTTTGCAATTGGTGGATAGAGTGTGGGATTCAAAGGGTTAAAGCGGTGGCAACCAAAAGCATCGAACAAGGCCATCTCTTCCAGCTTACACCAAGTTGGGTATAATGAGTCATATGTCTCACAGACCAACCATTTGAAACTAGACAGAGTACAAAACTAGGCAATGAGATTGATCCTCTGAAATGCAAAAGACACTTGCATGGAAACCATGTGCCTCCTGCTTGCCCTTTCTCCAGTGCAATCAGGACATAAAATAGAAGTAAAGATCTGTTTGAGAACATTTGAAAAACAGCAAGAGATGGCCAAAACAACAAAAAAGCCAGTTGACCACAATGTGAAGAATCATAGTCAGGCAGAAGAATCCATTCAACACATATGCCAGCTGACCCAACTTAAAAGAACAAAAGAATGGGGAAAATATTCAAACTGCTCAAATGTCTGTACAAAATACCAAAAAATCTAGAAATATACTGCCACTAATGACTGGAAGATAAACTGATGCAGAAAATATAGTCACCTTGCAGAGCATGGGAAAGTATCACAGAGAGATAAACAGCTGATCGATTTGCTAGAAGCTATGCAGATGAGAGCAACTTCCCAGTCAGAACTGAACAACAGCTTGAAGCAAGACGAGAATAGAGAGAAAGGTCACCAACGAGCCACAGTGGAATCTAGGAAACTTATCGAGTGATAAAGATGTTACCATATACACTGATGGCTCAGTCACCCTGAACAAAGCTGGATCGGGCTTCATTGCCAAACAAGCTGGAAGCGCCATACATGAAGAAAATGCTGCATATAAATATCACAACCTCCAGTCTAATAATGGAAATTGAGGCAGTCATGCATTGTATTAAAATGGTAGATTTTCTAGATGATGAGATAAAGGAGAGTCTGAGCACGGTTTGTTTTACCAGGTGATGAGATAGAAGAGAGTTTGAACATTGTTTGCTTCACTAGATAATGAGGTAAAAGAGAGACAAGTCTCTATCCTGACTGACTCAAGAGAGTAGGAACCCTGGACTGACATGAAGCAAGGAGCATTATCAGTCTACAAACGCTCACGTAGATCTGCCAGCTGCCTTGGACCTGGTGTGAAGGGAAATCTGAAATGTATGCATATGAGCTCAGCTTCTTTAAACCCAGAATGCTATACATGTAGACATACATGGAATAGGCAAAACCCATTTCAGCAAAGAAAACTTATAATTTATAGTTCCAGATGATATATTTTCATAGATTTTTTATTTGTGAAGATAAGTTCCAAAACAATCGCATATGCCCCAACGAAGGGGAAAAAAAGAATAAATGAAGAAGAGAACATTTTCGAGAAGTTGAAACTGTGGATAGGAAGATAATCAGAAGCAGTGATGATACAGTGTTACTGAAACAGAAAAGAGATACCTTGAGAAAGAAAATGTTTGGAAGGTTTTGTGTTGCACTCTAAAGCGAGATGGATTGTGCAAGGCGAAAAAATTACCAAGTATTTTTGTAATTTTGATAAAAGACACTATGTGAGCACAAATAAAAGCTTACCAAGCAACTAGACTATGAAAATATAGTCACCTTGCAGAGCATGGGAAAGTATCACAGAGAGGTAATCAGCTGATCGATTTGCTAGAAGCTATGCAGATGAGAGCAACTTCCCAGTCAGAACTGAACAGCAGCTTGAAGCAAGACGAGAATAGAAAGGTCACCAACGAGCCACAGTGGAATCCAGGAAACTGGCCCTTACTCTCAATGAACTCAAGTTGCTTACCACTAAAGAAACTGAAAGCACGGAAGGTTCCTGATCTACATGCATCGGCAACGAGATGCTTACCCACCTTAACAGTGCAGAAGTATACAAACTTCCAGAAATTTTCAACATAACTGAATAGAAGAATCACTGCCACAGATTTGGAGAAAGGCAACCATGGTACCTATCTTCAAGAGTGGAAAGAACCCAAAGCAGACCCACAGCTACTGTCCAATCAACCTGACCAGCTGTGTGTATGATGAAAACATGGAAAAAATTGTGAACAAGTGCCTCTGGCGGTACTGAAAACCAACAAACACTTTTCATTCAAACACAGTTTAGACAACTTCGCAGCACAGAAGATCAGACCACATATTGGTAACTAGAGATTGAAGATACTCTCCAGGGACAGAAACTGGTACTTGTTGTCTGGATAGATCTACAAAAGAATTCGACAAGATCTGGACTGATGGACTTCTTGTCAGATGGCAGAGGGCAGGCATTTCCAGCAACATCTGCCAGTTGATCAAAGTCAACTCTCCAACCGCAAAACAGATTTTCTACAAAAAAGAGGGGGAAAATCCTGCTGCACAACAAGATTCTTTCTCTTTGTAAACAACTTGATATCTGAGCTGCTTGGGGGTATCAAAGCTGCTCTGTATGTGGACAAACCGGGTGATGTGGTGTAAAGAGGAACATGCAACAACAGTCAGCCGGTAAATGCAACAAGCAGCAGATCAGCTGAATGTACGTTCAGAAAAATTGTGTGTCTCCTTTAACAAGGATAAGTCCTATACAATACTATTCAACATGTTGACTAAACAGAAGGTTGCTATCATCAAGCTTGAAGAAACCTCGTTTAGGAAGGATAAAGAAGTTACTACCTTGGAGTCACTTTTGACAGTAGGTAGCCATACATTGCAAAAGCAGAAGAGAAGGCCAGGCACTAGCTAGCGATCTTCAAGAAATTGGCGGGCACTACAGGGGAAATAAATGAAAGAGACTGAAAAAGATAAACCAGGGAATAATCAGCCCTACCTCGAAAAAGATAAACCAGGAAATAATCAGCCCTACCTCGAATATAAACATAGAAGATTAGAAAAAGACAAGCACCATTTATATGACATTTTATGAGGAAAGTGAAATTAGAACACCTGGTCACAACAGGAAAGCTGGAGGGAAAGAGACCACCTGGTAGACCCAGGGAGAAAATATTGGACGGACTTGCAGGATGGCTGAGGACGAAGAGGGTGGGAGATGTACTTGCAGTGACAAGGGGTAGATTCGTATGGAGGGCAATGATCACCAACACCATGCAGCAGGGCACATGATGATGGACCTCGACTTTGCCTCCACTCTGTAGTCTACTTAAGCCAAGACCAACCTGCAGGGTCTTAACATAGTACAGAACCAGGCCTTCAGACTCGTCACTTGTGCAGTGAGATCTATGCCTAAAAAAAAAAAAAGAAAAAAAAAAAAGAAAAGAATGGAAGACACTGACTAAAATTCAACCTTTCAGCAAATTGAACAAGAAGAGGGAAGCCAAGAATATGATACTGGCAGACAAGGTCAGGTATTTGACAGACCATCCTGCGAGGCAGAAACTGAATTTTCTCGCCAAAAATCATCTGCAAAGAGAAGCTTGGACCATAAGTACAAGAAACTGCTGCAGCAACACCAGCAAACCCTGTCAAGAGAGCAGCTAGTGATTGTGATGAGACTACACCGTCCACAATTGGCGCAACGTCCATATGAATCACAGGTTCAGACTGACATCTTCACCAACCTGCATCAAGAGGACCAGCCATCTGAAATATATATTGCAGCGATGTCGTCTCTGATCAAGTGGAATGACAGGAGATATGGCTGACGAGAACTTTGATCACCAAGCTCCATCAGTCCATGGCAGCTGACAGAAACAGGGAAAAAACCCCCGGCCACATTGATCGCTAGATGTGGCCTGACCATGCAGATTGAGAAAAAGAAGGAAAGTGAATTTCAGACTTTTATTATCTTGTCCCCCATTTCCACCATCTGCTATTCCCCAAGTTGATGGTCGGAGTGATATTCTTTCAGATAAAAACGATGAACCATGGTCACATGTAGAGTGTGCATTTGGTACATGTAAAAGAATGATAACAAAAGATTTGCGCTTCACATACTTTCTGTGGGAAAGATTACTTTGAACAGATCAACAAAAATTACTTTAAACTGACAGAGTGAGTAGCTTGAACTCTGGTGACACCCTCTCTGAGTAGCAGCTCGACTTTCATTTCCAAAGTGCAATACAGGGAGTACACCACAATACAGTGTAGTGCAGTGCAGTACAATACAAAACAACAGAATACAACACTATCCCTTTTCAGCTTAGTTATAAAAATGCCTAACCATTCATGCATACTTATGTCATAGTTTTGAATTTTGGGACATCATTGATCTGGATTCAGACAGAATTAATCTGCCCATCAATAATCATTCTTATTGGTAAATGTCATGTTTGTTATTTTCATGTTTTTTTTTTCACCATTACTTAAGTTGGAGCAAACCCACGTTCAGTTGAAATTTTTAAACATATGAGACGCACATACACACGTTCATACAGAGAGAAAAGAGAGAGAGAGAGAGAGAGAGAGAGAGAGAGAGAGAGAGAGAGAGAGAGAGAGAGAGAGAGAGAGAGAGAGAGAAGATCCCATTCGAACGTAACAGCCTCGACATGCTTGTAAGTCCAACAGTGAGATATTGGTAGGCCTACCATGTCTCGCCATTTCCTGTTTTTAAATTTTTTTTTTTATCCTTAATAGTAATTTGACGTTCCTGTGATCGTTAAAATAGTCCACATTCATTGATTACTGATTCCGTTTTGGGTCAAGTGTTGTAAAAGAATCTACTCATAAACAACTGATTGGAGTTTACATCTAACAAAATAGAAATAAACAAAGCAAAGAATACCCCTCCCCTTCCCAAAAGAAAAAAAAAAAAAAAAGGGGGGGGAGGGGGAACAAAAACAAGAACAACAAAAATCCAAAACTGAGAGAGGGGATTGACTTGGTTTCAGTTTTTAACCTCATTACTTTTCTGAACCTGTAAACCAAATTATATTGAAATGCATATGTCAGCAGCAAAGAATACTTCCGACCTCTTTTTGCTTTGTTTTGTTTTGTGTGTTTGTGTGTGTGTGTGTGTATGTGTGTGCATGAAACATGCACACACACACACACACACACACACACACACACCACACACACACACACACACCCCACAACAGACAACATGCACACACACACACACACACACACACACACACACACACACACACACACACACACACACACACACACACACACACACACACACACACACACACACACACACCACACACACACACACACACACACACACACACACACACACACACACACACACACACAAACACACACACACAAACACACACACGGAGCACAGGTAGCAGTGTACATGTAAATCCGTATACTTCCTTTGTGTTAAAAAAGAAAAAGAAAGAAAGAAAGAAAAATCCAATTATCTTCTTGTTCATTCGAGCCAGAACACTGGCGCCATCCCATCTTAGTTCTTACGGTTGTTGAATTGTGTTGTTACGGTCAGTTGGTGTTCATTAGGAGCATGAGTAAACAGCGCCATCCTAAATACTGCCAGGGCATTTAGGTTAGTTCAGGAGATGCATTTGGATAGAAATTTATTTTTCTTCTCATGCTGACGTTATTAAGAGTGATGACGTTAGTGTTTGGAGGATGAACTTGTCAATACAAAAGAAATCCAAATCTACGATGGCACGCCATACTGATGATCTTACCTTTTGTGTTCTTTTAATATTTTTGTGTGCAATACTCGTCATATCATGTATAACAACTGAACTTTATAAATAAAAATTTCAATGATTATCAATATTTGTCCAGTGTTATCAAACATATGAATCAAATTTGATTCAAAGCGGTTCGTAACTAGTTGAGATATAAGTAGGAGTGCTTGATGGTGATGGTTCGTACATTTTCAATGACGGTTGTCTAAACATTAGATCATGGTAATTTGGGTTTTATGTATGTAGTAACATGCTCTAAGTAAAACGTGTTCTAGCTTGATCAAGTCGTTTACAAGATGGTCAAGCCATTGTGATTCTGACATTTTCCTTGTTAAGATGGCCAAGCCATTTTATCTTCCTTTTTATACAAATGTTTTTACAGATATTCCATGATTTTGTATTTTTCAAGGTCACTATGGCTAGAAGCTTTGGTTGAAATAAAACTTCATGTGCATCGAGGACAGTGATAGACCATCACAACAGCGATAAAAGATTTCAAATATTTTCAGAAGTTTCTGAGAAAGTGGTCTTAACACACCTTCGCAAAAAATGCTAATTTTAGGCATATGTTTGGACCAGGTAGTGCTCACCTTGGATCCTTACCTGTCAAACATATGCTTCAGTTCACAGCTTTGACCAAACTATGGTAACGATCCAACAATCACAGAAAAGCAACAAACCGGTTTCATTTCTACACCAGTTCCCTAGTTACGGCAACAGTCACCAACAGCAAGCTATGAGATTCGCAACACAACACCGACGTGTACAGAAAGTCAAACAACTTACGTGATAACAATACGTGGTCGAAGTTCACGGCTGGACTAATGCTTGCCTGTTAATAGGTAGGCTACTCTGTGAGTTCGAAACCTGTGTATCTCCCCCCCCCCCTCTCCCACACATCATACCAGTGAAGGTTTGCTGAACACACATCCACCCCCTCCCTTTTGTTCCTTTGTGTACCACAAAATCTCCCTCCCTCTCTCAGAATAACGCATCTGGTTTTAATTATGCATAATTTTCTGATTTGTAGTTTAATCCAAAGCGTTACCTTTCTGTATGTACACAATGCAAACTGTTCTTGAAACCCAGCGGACATTCCAAGCTATCTGCCAAAGAAACTGTGTAATGGAGAAACAGTCAGTCATGAAGGAGTTTGTTTAGCAATCTGTCGGCTGTATCGCTTATGGGGGTGCGGACATTAAACTCCAAATAACGTAACATCATCAAAGAGAGTAAGTACAGTCATTGTAGTAGAGGAGAGCTTGAGTCACAGTCAATCAGAGGAGAACTTGAGTGATTTTGGGACGGCCTGGTCAGGGCTGGGACGTCTTGTCCCGTCCAGATATTTGTAGGTACGAATCTTGTTCTTAGTGTAGCACGTAGAAAATTGCAGAACTTATAGGCAAGTCAAAATGTCATTGTAATACTGAAGCATCGTTATTGATTAGATACATGTGCATTTGTTTTCTTTGTTATCATATGCGTCATTTATACTAGTTGAAGCTTTACAATCAAGTTGGTATTCTTAAACTGTCTTTGTGTATCATGTATGTCATTCATACCAGTTGAAGCTTCACAGGTAAATTCGTGTTCATTTATTCTCTTTGTGTATCATATGTGTCTTTCATACCAGTTGAGCTTCACAAATAATTTGAATTTCGTTTATTGATACTGTTTAAAATAAAGTGTATCTTGTGTATCTTATTTCCCGTATGGTCTGCTTCTAGAGAGCTTTGTCTTGTCACGTACAGTCGTAATGCAGGTGTGTGTTTCTACTCGTCTCTCCTTTTTCTTGTGTCTAAATTTAAAATATTACAGCAATGGAATACATTCCCAATTTCAAATAGAACAAAATATATCCACAGCTTTTAACAGTACTCTCGTGATACAACCATGAAGAGGTTAGAACAATTATGTTCAGATATTTTTGTCAAAAATATCTGAACATAATTTTCTAACCTCTTCAGTTAGAACAATTACCTTTTTTTTTTTTTTTTTAAAGAAAGGAGACCGTATAAACCAGTGAGATCTCTTTGCTGACACTCGCGAATATATTTTGTGTTGTTGTGATTTTGATCCATGACCAGTCTCAGTGAGATTTGCGATTGAGTTTTCCTACATTTAGGCCAAGGCCAAATTCATGATGAAATATGTCGTCAAACAGCGGGGATATCTTCAAATAACTATTTTTTCCGTTTTGGATGTTGAATGTTTAGACTGCCAGAGTACTCACGAACGACTGCTTTTCCTTTGAAAGTGACTTCCGCACAAATTTAGTGAAAGTTGTCTCACTTTGTTTACAGACTTGATGCACACAACACATGCATTGATGGATACATGCATGCGTACCCCTCCCCTCCCCCCACGCACACACAAGCTTATACACACATACACAAATATACACACATACACACTCATTCAAAGATTTCTCCTTTTTATTAAAAGATAATAGCTTCACTTATATTTCGCAGACAGTCGTCGTCAGAAGCATGCTCGTTGCACTTTACAGGAATAGAGCAAACCGTGAGTGCACACACACACACACACACACACACACACACACCACCACACACACACACACATATGCACACACACACTTCGGAAATTCTGTGCTAATACATTTGCTCTTTTCTGTCACTCTCTTTGTTTCTGCCTTGTTCCTTTGCTTTCTCGAATTGTTGCACACACACACTCTGCATCCTGCATCGTTGTTGATAAATAGTGTATGAGAGAGAGGGGAAAAAACTGAGAGTTTTGGAAAACATAAAAGTAATTGGACCAATAAAGTAGAAGAAGGAAAAGAAGAGTAAAGAACAGAGCAAAGAACACAACTGAAGAAGAAACACAGAAAGTGATAGAAAAGAGGAAAATGTGTAGCACAAGATTTCCAAAGGTGGGATGTTGTTTCTACTGAAATAGTCCCTCGACATCCCCACGAGGATAGATTTTTTTTCTCTCAAGTTCTCAGCCGTTGGTTACTGAGTCATCCATAAGTAGTGAGACCACGTCTATGAAAATTCAAAATATAAGATAATGATCAGCACCTTTATCCCTTCCTCCTAAATGACCGATTCCCGTCTGTTGAGAAAATCGAAATTACCGTCGCTAGGCAGCCAGAGTTGGCATGCTGTACCTGCTTGTCTACCTCCGTTTCCAATTCAACTAAGTCACTGGACCATGCAGCACTCACCGGTTCTTTCAACTTGGGAAATAAATCTGTCTGGAGGACTGATATGGACAAAAGGCGGGATGGGTGGAACCTCTCACTGATGTACGTCGTAAGTGATGTTACCCTGTCTGGTTTGTAGCTAGATGCGTTGTCATGTAGTATCACTGGCTAATCATTTAATTGTGTTTTACGTTTCTTTCAGATTGCAGGTCTTAGTATTTTCATTACAAACATCGTGTTGTAGTATTGATTAATTGTTTGCCCCACTAGAACGCCGCCAATATATCTTCGTTATCATAAGCACATATAATCTTTAAATTTCCATGATTTTTCTTAATCTTGATGGGCCATGGAGAGGCGGGAGTGTGCCGCTCTGATGATTGTCTCTTTAATTCTGGCTTACTGATTATAATTCAGGCTTCATCGGTAGCAACTATCGGACTTGAGACCTCTTAAAGCTGTTATCCTACTTTTTAATAACAGAGTCTGCAGCTTTAGTGCGTGCCCATTTTTGATCGTCAGCAAGGCAGTGTGGGACCCACTTTGCTGCAGCATATCTCATTCCATGAAATTGCTGTTTCATGTGGAGCTGCCAGCAAAGGCCTTTCTTCCTTCAGAGATGCCAAAACCGTGATCAGCATAACCTCTTGTCTGCTCAGACACCAGGAATCATTTGGCCACCATGAAGGGCAGTAAACTATAATTTTCTGTCGATAGACTGGCTACCGCAGGATACCGCAGCATGCTTCAGCATGAGTCAAGTGTGCCATGCC
The DNA here is from genome assembly GCA_030674185.1 of Monoplex corrugatus. Lineage (NCBI taxonomy): Eukaryota > Metazoa > Mollusca > Gastropoda > Littorinimorpha > Ranellidae > Monoplex > Monoplex corrugatus. The sequence goes on from JAPXFY010000012.1 coordinate 73,986,427, forward strand.
ATGATTAATTGGTTGATTCGGTTTTACCTTTGCGTCTTTTACCTCAGGTGATATGTCCGGTGGGACCAATCATCCCAGGAAGTGAAAGGAGGTGAAACATATCTAATTCTACTCTGCTATGTGTAGAACAACCGTAAAGATTGGCAATCAGAAGGCTAGTTCAGTGTAGTGCATCTTTGATTCGAACTCAGATCCATTGGTATATGAACCTGACATTCTACCAACTGTGCGAACGTATGTGCCACATTTTATAGGAGTGAATGTCAATGACAGACATGCCATATCAAAGCCGTATAGGCACATTTAAGGCCAGTGCACTGACCATCTGAGATGTGACCATACCGTAACATAGAACATAAAACTCAGAAGTGTGAGCTCTCTCTCTCTCTCTGTCTCCCCCTCCTTTCTCTCTCTCTCTCTCTCTCTCTCTCTCTCTCTCTCTCTCTCTCTCTCATATGCAGTAAAAATAATATGAATTATAATTATGCTCGTGCGTACGCTGTTTTCCCTTTTTTGGTGGCGCCTATGTTAAGAATAATTTTATATTCCCATCGGCCCTTGTGATTTATCATTTTTACACATGTGTGTAGATAAACAGTGGCAGTTCTGAAAGATGGCTTTTTGCTTATAACTTTCACGTTCACGTGCTCACTCTCTGTCTCTGTCTCTGTCTCTGTCTCTCTCTCTGTCTGTCTGTCTCTCTCTGAAAATGAAAGCATTGTTATTCTCTTCTGTCTCTCTTACACATACATGCAGGCGCATACGCACACATACGCTCATACAAACAAACAAGCAACGTACGTTGTGAGCTCGACAGCGTATAACTGGTCACGTAATCCAAGACCCCTTCACGATTTTCATGATAATTTATTTGTGCCACTCCCCTCCCTTTCCCTGTAGAGATTTCAGATTTCAGTGTGCTGTGAATATGACTGTGAAGGGAGACAGTTTACATTTACGGAGAGGCAGTTTACAGACGACAGTAGCACACTGTCTGACAGGTCCAGCTTTGGTCAGCTAGGTCTTGGTCAATCCCCTGACCAGTATTTTACGTCATAATGGATTCGTCTTTTGGCGTTTCTAGTCACGGTTTTATCGCGACCCACAAGCCCGAGATGAGAGAGATTTGGTGGGTGTGGGCATAGTATAGATGAAAGAGATTGGGTGGGTGTGGGCATAGTATAGATGAAAGAGACTGGGTGGGTGTGGGCATAGTATAGATGAAAGAGATTGGGTGGGTGTAGGTACAGTATAGATGAAAGAGATTGGGTGGGTGTGGGCATAGTATAGATGAAAGAGATTGGGTGGGTGTGGGCATAGTATAGATGAAAGAGACTGGGTGGGTGTGGGCATAGTATAGATGAAAGAGATTGGGTGGGTGTGGGCATAGTATAGATGAAAGAGACTGGGTGGGTGTGGGCATAGTATAGATGAAAGAGATTGGGTGGGTGTAGGTACAGTATAGATGAAAGAGATTGGGTGGGTGTGGGCATAGTATAGATGAAAGAGATTGGGTGGGTGTGGGTACAGTATAGATAAAAGAGACTGGGTGGGTGTGGGCATAGTATAGATGAAAAAGATTGGGTGGGTGTGGGCATAGTATAGATGAAAGAGACTGGTTGGGTGTGGGCATAGTATAGATGAAAAAGATTGGGTGGGTGTGGGCATAGTATAGATGAAAGAGACTGGTTGGGTGTGGGCATAGTATAGATGAAAGAGATTGGGTGGGTGTGGGTATAGTATAGATGAAAGAGACTGGGTGGGTATGGGCTTGGTATAGATGAAAGAGACTGTGTGGATGTGGGCATAGTATAGATGGAAGAGACTGGGTGGATGTGGGCATAGCATAGATGAAAGAGACTGGGTGAATGTGGGCATAGTATAGATGAAAGAGACTGGGTGAATGTGGGCATAGTATAGGTGAAAGAGACTGGGTGAATGTGGGCATAGTATAGATGGAAGAGACTGGGTGAATGTGGGCATAGTATAGATGAAAGAGACTGGGTGAATGTGGGCATAGTATAGGTGAAAGAGACTGGGTGAATGTGGGCATAGTATAGGTGAAAGAGACTGGGTGAATGTGGGCATAATATAGGTGAAAGAGACTGTGTGGATGTGGGCATAGTATAGATGGAAGAGACTGGGTGAATGTGGGCATAGCATAGATGAAAGAGACTGGGTGAATGTGGGCATAGCATAGATGAAAGAGACTGGGTGAATGTGGGCATAGTATAGGTGAAAGAGATTGGGTGGATGTGGGCATAGTGTAGATGAAAGAGATTAGGTGGGTGTGGGCACAGTATAGATGAAAGAGATTAGGTGGGTGTGGGCAAAGTATAGGTAAAAGAGATTGGGTGGGTGTGGGCATAGTATAAATGAAAGAGATTGGGTGGGTGTGGGCATAGTATAAATGAAGGAGATTGGTCGGACGTGGGCATAGTATAGACGAATAAGATTGGGTGGGTGTACTAAAGCACGCGTGTACGTATAATGTGCAGCGTGTTTTTGTTCCCTGCGCGTGTATGCGACGCTGTGTGTGTGTGTGCGCGCGCGCGCCGTGTGAGTGTCCTCGCATTTCTGCTTTCACCTGTGGCTTTGTATGGTCCATGCTGCCAAAAAGTGCTAAACATTTTGGGGTTGCAATTCAGAGCAGAGTGTAACAGCATAAATGGCAACGCTGTAGTCACCAGCATCCACTGAAAAATGGAGCCTCGTACGTGACCGCTTTGTCGGTGGTGACAACTCACTTAGCAACTCTGTCAGGGTGACAAGTGAGACAACGGAAATAGACTGGGGAGGAGGTGAGAGATATGGTGGATAGGGGGGTGGGGGGTGGAGGAGGGTGTAAATAGTAACGGGGGGGGGGGGGGGGGGGGGACAGTGGAAGTGTACTCTTCTTTTCATTATGTAGCAAAGTAGTGGTGGTGGTGGTAGTGGTGGTGACGGTAATGTGGACGATAGTACAATAGTCGTAGTCTTAACCCCACTGTCCCGGTCTGCGTCTCGTATTTCATAGACATACCGCACGGAAATTCCGAGGCCGCTGAAGCCACCCCTCTACTTGATAACATTAATGCGGATGGATGTGTGGATGCTGGCTGACACTTTTTTGTTTGGGGATGTGGCAGTTTTCTTTCAAGTTCGTGACTAGAGCCTTGTGGAGTGTATGCGACTAGAGCCTTGTGGAGTGTAAGCTAAGCTCTGCTTTGTTTTGTTTTTTTGTTTTTTGTCCTGCGGTCATTATTAGTGTTGGTCGACATGCATCTGACTGATCCCAAGTTAAACAAAAGCAAATAGATATTTTTTAGTCAGTCATCAAACAGTCAGTTAATCAATTCATCAATCCTCAAGTCGGTCGTTAAGAGGTATAGCCGAAGAGCTTGTTCTGAAGATATGGTCCTGTCTGGCATGGACATTCATATGTACGAGACAGCCCCATTTGACACCTATGGTGGAGCAGGCAGCAGCATCCAGTCCTCAAGCAAAAGATCTTGGTTTACTGCTGGCATTCAGAGCAGAGCATTCCATAGTCGAAAAATCAGGAGAGGAATGTAATCCTTATCATCTTTGTGGACCTCTCTGAAGCTTTCAACATTATATGAAAGAAACATTTCTCCAGAAGTTACCGAATCAGGGGATGGTAAGCAAGATGCATATCTTATCTAAAGCAACCTGAAACAGGACATTAAATTAAAGGTCCGGCTGGATGGGACATTAAGTGACCTAATTAAGATTAAGATAGATCTGTCACAGTGTTATCATTTCCCTAATGGTCTTTGTCGTGTTATCAGCGACATCACTACAAGAATTCTAGCCATGTCTGCAGAATTCACAAACCAACCTTTTGAAGTAACTAACACAAAACAAATAATGCCAAGGTATGAAGCCACACAGAGCAAGGCTTGAACTCAAAGGCAGGATCACGTTTTCTGTCTCCACAATATCAGAATTCTATTGTGGATAACCAACTGGGATTATTGGTGTCTGTGGTATCCATTGTGTAGCTTTTTTCTCTTCTTCTTGTCCTCTCAGTGGGTGATCTTGTATGAAGTATGAATTATTACACTGAAAAGAATTATAGTGCTTTGTTGTTGTCACTATACCAAGCCTCAGCGTCTTTTTCCACATTGTATCATTATATCACCTGGAGGCAGAAGCCACCTACTACAAAAAAGTTGGTTTTATTATTTATGATATCCTTCAGTGATGAGAAGAGTGGGCGCAGCAGATCTTCCTCTGGCACTCATGAGGCGCGCAAGCTTGAAGTTCCAAATAGAACATACAAAATCAGCAGGGCTTGCTGTTCACCAAAAGTCAATCGGTACATTACCCAGAAGCTCTATCAAACAAAAAGGCAAACTAGACACAATCTCATGAATGAGAAGATAAATAAGTCCGAAACAGTGAAATGATAATATGAAATAAGTCTAAGTAATAACTCCAAACAATAAGTTCGGAATGACGAAACGGTAAGAGGAAAGAGATACGGGACACACAAAACAACACACGCACGGACAAGAATAGGAAGACGAAGACAAGTCCTGCCATTCATCACTCTACCACCCCACCCCCACCATTTGCTTAAATCCCACACCACGTACGCCCACAACCTCACAACCTCTCACCTGCCAACTCGTGACCCCAGCGGAACAGAAAAAAAAAGTGGTGATGTAGAGGAAGAGGAGGAGAGGACGTGGTCTTTTGTACAGGGATCCTCCTACCTTGAATGTGGCAACAATGACACCCTTATCTTTCGTTCAGTCGCCCAGCCCCTGTTGAATAGAGTGTGACCGACAGTCCACCTTTTTGGTCACGGAGGGATCAGTAATTCTCCCAGCTTCCTTTCGTTTCTGAGGAAGAAGGTTTAGTGGTTTCAGCTTTGTTTCACTCACTGGCGTTGACGAAGGACCTTGGTTGATGCCAGTGGTGCTTCATTAGGGGCGAGGACCGCGTGGCACACGCACGACAGGTTACCGTGAGTTTAAGGTCATCGGGAGAATTTCTACTGTAGTAACACTGTTGCAGTGAAAGGAAGAGGAGGAATTACGCTGTTTGGGGTTGTATAATGTGATGGTAGGGTGATGTAGAGGGACAGGACAGGTGAAAGGCCGCAAATCATCAGGTGAAAGAAGCTGTGATAAAAAATTTGCTATTGTCTTGTTACAGACGAAAGTTGATGCGGATAAGTATTGTTACTTTTATCACTGTGGTGGTTGATAAAAGAAGGCGGTGCAAGTGAAAGATCATCCCGATGTGGATGACCATGAGTGAAGATTTGTTATGACCATGCGACTGTTATCACCGTGACAAAAGCTTGGAAGTTGAAAAACAAAACTTGAAAAGACCAAAATCATTGATAGTGTGGTCGCATTAAATAGGCGATTTTGTTATAACTAGCAGTAAGCATGTGATGATAATTAACAACTAAAATGACAAATGAATTCGGCAGAAGACTGCACTCAGCGTTTTTAATAAAGTAGTCATACCCAGGTTGTGGCGGTGAAGAATAAAGACGATAAATCTACAAAAAAGGACTAAATAACAGCGTGACTGGTGCTTGACGTACAGAAGAAGAAAAGACATGGAGACAGGCAGAACATGATAATAAAATCGTTGTGGTGGTGACTGAAAAAGGAAAACGACAAAGAAAAGAATACAGAGTAACGGCATTTCAGACTTTGCAGAGTTTTCCTGATGATGATGGAAAAGGAAGAAGACAATTAACCCTAGAGAATCATGTGGCAGTCCTCGGAATTGATCGATGATTGTATCTGTCAGGTGAGATTGAAGACAGAAACGCATGACTGAGTGAGAAAAAGAACAGCTTCTTGGGTTTTGGAGGTGGTTGTTAATGACCATTAAAGAAGAAATAGTACTAAGTGTAGAAGGCAAGTTAAATGACGGTACTAAAAACATGGTTTTTGGAAGAGGAGGACAATGAAAGCACTGGGTGTGGCAGACAAATTGAAAGCAGAGGAAATGGCAGTGTTCATTCATTTGTTACTTTTGGAATCTGAGTGATGATGATTGGAAAGAAGGAAAATAAGAGAAGTAACTGGAAGAGAATGAAAGGATTTGCATAGTCATGTTAAAACATTGGTGTCCATGATGTGCTGGACATTGTTGATAGAAGAATAGGAATAAAAAAAAAAATGGCAGCATCTGGAGATCATCTTTCACAGGCGCTGTCCTCCCCAGAGATAACTTTCAGATATTTTAATCTCTGTGAGAGGGTAGAACTGCCATCCATGTGATTGGGAATAGCAGATACCATGGGATAAGGTAGCCCTGTTTTTCCCTCAGTTTTAATTCAAAGGATGTGTGATCTCACTGGTGACAAGAGATGTGGACGTAATGCATTCTGAGCGCAGTGGTAGTTTAACAAGAGGATAGTAGTGAAAGAAGAAGGCATATGAATGAGGATGTTCGAATTTGGAACCTAATGGTGATATATGCGTTGTGGAGAATGAATTGTTTGGATTTCCCTTATGGATACCGAGGTCAACAAGAAAAGTGTCTTGGATGATTACTTCTTGATGGACACCATGTTTTGCAACCAGCATGTAAGTTATTTTGATATGTGTGTGTGTGTGTGTGTGTGTGTGTGTGTGTGTGTGTGTGTGTGTGTGTTGTGTGTGTGTGTGGTGTGTGTGTGTGTGTGTGTGTGTGTGTGTGTGCACGCGCAACGCACTTCCTGGACCTCAGATAAATGCAGTCCATAGAACACTCTTTGTATATTTTCCTTTCCTTTGTTTGTTTCCCCCCCCCCCCCCCCCCATCATTGTTGTTATAATTATTTGTGTGCTGCTCCGACACTCGAGTGTTCATGTCCTTCAGTGGTCATCGCCCCCTCTCCCTTCACCTCTTCCTCTTCGATTGTTTCAGAACAAGATGATCAGACCATGCTTGCAAATTTCCATTTATGTAAGACTGTAACCAGAAACTTCAGTAATCAAGACAAGGGAAATAAGAACAAAAGAGCAAAGTCAAATTACTTATGTGTCGTTTACATGGAGTTTCAAATGCTCTTTTTGCTTAATTGTAGCGCTGAAAATTAAAGGCGTATGTTACACTTGCAGACATTTGAGAATATTCTGAACATAATTCAGCTTTTCTTAAAAAATATCATATAAATAGCAGAAACGTCTTTGTATGAGTTAGCTCACTTTGACCCAAAAAGTGAACATGCTTGTTCAGAATGATAACATTCACACACAACGTATTGAAAAGGACAGACAAAGAGATCATTGTCTGTGAAAGAATTAAAGAACTCCATCCCACCTCCGTATTTTTTTAAAGGGAGTTTATTAAGGGGAAAAATCATAGATGAAATATTTTGCTGAAGAGTCAGAGTCGGAATGCTTTTATTGAAGAGACTTTTGGTCCATTACTGTAC
>JAPXFY010000012.1:74001322-74121322 GCA_030674185.1 Monoplex corrugatus
TACCGACTTAAGTGAGGAGGGATGGTGGCACCTTGTCCATTCTCTGTTTCCCCCAACCTCTTCTCAAAACAAAAGTGCGTGTGCACGTCTGCACGCTCGCACACGCGCTTGCGCACACACACGTACACACACACACACTCTCTTTCTCTCTGTCTCTCTGTCTCTGTCTCTGTCTCTGTCTGAGTGTCTCTGTCTCTCTCTCTCTCTGTGTCTCTCTCTCTCTCTCTCTCACACCACAAACACACTTTTCTCTCACTGCTTTACCTTCCGAAACCCTAACGCGGTTAATTACCTATTCCCAGCTGGGTAGACAAGTCCTACTGCCATAAACCTACAGTTTTAGATGAGTGAAGGATTAGATCTGTAAACTGTCCTACTCTCCCATAAGCTTTGGGAAAAGAGTGGTACTATACTCGCTCTCCTCTCTTGCTGCTTGCTTTCCCCCGGCCCTCAACCGGATCGGGCACCCAATCGCTGCTGAATGGACCGAGGGTCACAGGCTCAGTCCGACTTTTATCAGATGAAGTCATGGCTTCCAAGAAAAAGAGAAGGCTCTGGTCAGACTCGGTCCTGTACTATCTGATTGGAAGGCAAAACACTCTTAAAAGAAAAAAAAAAAATTAAAAGACAGAAAGAAAGAAAGAAAAGCTCAACCTCTTTGCGGACTTAACTGTTCACTTTGGTAGACGAGTACGTAACCACTGGATTAAATGTCCGACTCCTCAGGAATGTAGGCCAACGTATAACTTTCCGTATAGTGTTTTTTCTTTTTTTCTCCCTTCCTCTCTAATTCCGTCCCCCTCCCCTCGCCCCCATCATACTAAGTTTTTTCCTCCTGTTTACTGTTATCCTTGGACCTTGCACACTGTCATTCTCTTGTAAATAAACGAGAGATGGTGTAGGGGAATACCTAGATTCACTGAAACGAAGGCTCTATCTTTGTCAGTGTGCTGTTGAGTGTGTGTTGCTCAGTGAGAGAGAGAGAGAGAGAGAGAGAGAGAGAGAGAGAGAGAGTGTTTATGACAGAGAGAGGAGGAGGAGAGGATGGGGGGAGACAGAGAGAGTCTGTCATTTTGCTGTTCATAGATGTCTTTTTTCTGACTTGGATTAAAGTATATGTGTTCTGTATTGATGAGTTAGGTGATTGTGACACTCATATGTAGTATTAATACTATTATGCACACGTGTGTAGACAACTCTTGTGTTTTAGTACATGCTCATATGCACATGCAACACAGGTCATAATCTTAACACAGTCCCATTCATTTTTAGTTGCTTCAAGGGGAAATGCGAGCTCTCTCTGTGTTGTTCACTCACGCGCTGAATCTCACGCTCTCGGTGTCCGTAGAAGTTTTGAGTATTTCGAACAATGTCATATGTTCTCCATTAATGTCTGTCAGCAGTTATCTGGGGAAGTCCATGAATCTGAGCTTAACTCATTACACTGGAAAGGTCTTGAAATGGGGATGGTGGGGATGGGATGGTAGGGAGAACGTGACCTATTAACCACGAAGCTGATACCACCAGAATGATGGAAGCATTAAGATGGGCAGTGAACAGGCCAGTTTTTATGTTGTGAACTGGGATTGAACTCGAGACATCAGATCTCGAGTCCGTGGCTCTGTCAAAGGACTAACCAGCCCACAAATCACAGTGTGTGTGTGTGTGTGTGGGGGGGGGGGTGTATGTATGTGTGTGTGCTTTTTTTTGTTTTTGTTCTTGTATTATTTTAACTGCTTTCGTTGTTGTAACAAGGTCATACATATGTTTCAACAGTGGGCATTTGTGCTACTTGTTCGTAACTGGCAGTCATTTGGTGACATTTCCGCAAAGCAACTGTTTGGCATTTTGGCAGCATTTGCATCAATCCTGAGGCATTTGCCTCGGTAACAATGGGTTTGCCACAATTGCTTCAGTCGGTGTGGTTAGTTAAACAATTGCCACAGTTCTGAAAAGTAACAACATGTGGAGTAGTTCATTATGTGAAAACTTTTCTTTGCTGGGTTTGTTTATTGAAACTACGAAGTAGATCTCTGTGTGTATAGACTATGACAGTCTGCTTTGGCATATATATATATATTCACTGAATATGTTAAGTACCAGGTTTATTCTGTCTGTGTCTGTCTTACATTCCACCCCCACCCCCACCCCCCCCCCCACACCCCTTTTTTTCCCCTACTTGTCGGTTTCTGTGGCTTTCTCTGTCAGCCTGTCTTTCTCGGTTTTTCAGTCCGTGTTCGGTCAGTCTGTCTGGCTGCCTCTCTGTCTGTCTGTCTCTTCTTCTCCCCTTTCATCCCCTCCCACCACCAACTCTGTTTGGTCTTGCTTGCTACTTATGGACTATGTTGCTCTCTTCTCAGTAGTATAAATCAATAAATGTGGTACATTATGAATATTTTTGGTTTAGTTTCATGACGCAATGCTTTGATATAAAATCTATTAACAGACAGACAAACATACAAACATACAAACAAAAAAGCTGGACCTACTAATAGTCATATACATATGATTATTAAAATTCACTTTGAGGATTTGTTCAAAAGTTACAGCATTGTTGGAATACATCATTTGCTTATCTGTTCCAAATTTAATCCCAGATTGTTTTTAGAAATAGGTCAATTTAATACAAAATGACATTAACATCGATCTACTGCTGTATGTGACATTGATTTGGTTTTATAAGTGACAGAGAACAAACTTCATGCTTTGAGTAATAAAAATGATGATAAAGGTGGTGTTGAATGAATCATTCCAGTGGTTATTGCTGTATGTCATGCTCATTAGTTTTGGATTCAATCCCACACTCACAGTAGTTGCTGGGGAGAATCGGACGACAGAAAGTCTTCAAGGCAGAAGCCCCTGCCAAGCAAGTCTTTCAGCCCTAAACTCCTTACACTTTAAGGGGACATGGCCACATCCAGGTCGTGAATCCTGGATGCCCCTCTACTGTCATCACTATTTGAAATAGAAATCAGTCCCTCACCTGGATTCAAACCTTCACATTCAAGGTAGTCAAGTGTCTTAAGGCCAAATCACGCTTATCTTGGATGTGGTAACCACTTAGCTGTCAGTCATCAGCATTATATACAGGAATTTTTAAGCCTTATGAAGTTCACTTTTATTCCTCCTCAGCCAGATCCAACTGGAACTCTGTTCAGCTGCTTTTGGCATTACCTTTAAAGGGTTCTGGTCCTTTCCTCCAGATATTGAGAGCTGTTTCATGAGGTCATAGACAGATGTGCCTACGACCTCCCTTGTTCAGCCTCTATGGCAAGGACTTTGCTTTGAAAGCCAGCATTTCCTGGGCATACTTTTCAGCCTTGTGGATATGGGCTTCCCCCATTCTACCTTCATATGGCACAGTGAGTTCCATCAGACCATTTGGTTTGATGAATGGAGATAGAGAACTATAATATCCTGTCTCATGCCACTCTTGCTGATGATTTCTAGGTGAGTTTTCCATTGTGGAAGATCTGCTGTGTACTCCTAGTTGTCTGCTCCTTCCAGAAGACCCTGCTTCCATGCTTGTCACAGCTTTGTCAGGCCACGTTTTGCTGCTTTCTGTCATGTAGAAGGTTACTGGACCTTCTGGTGGCATGTTTTTTTCCCTGACAATACTGATCACTATTGTTATCTCTTGAAGCTCTTGATTGTGCCTCCTTGGGTAACTTCGACTTTGCATAAGCTCAAGACATGTTCTATTGTTTGTTTGCCATAGCAGAGTGAGCATACAAGGTCAGCAGATTTCTCCCATTTCATCAGATTTGCACTTGAGGGCAGGAGGTCATATACAGATTGAGAATGAAACTAATCTTGAGAGGGGACATGCCACAGGTCATTCCAGCTTAGACATCTTTATAGTGCACTTTCCGACATTGTCCATTGCCCCTGTTGGCCTTGCTGGACTGCTTTCTGGATTAATTTTGCATTTTCTTTCTTTCTTAATCTTCTGTGTCATTATGTCCCTTTTTTCTTTTCCGTTGACCTATCCATCTTTGTTGCTTCAAGTCCCAGCCTGTTGGTCTGCGTGTGACCTATTATTTCTCAGACCATGAAGCTTTCCTTCACTGCGCTGCTTCACACACTTTAAATTGTCTACCAGTCTTCAGTTTGGACCAGACTGATTTACAGCCTGATCTCCTGAGTCCTTAATTAAACATGCTAAGAAACCTGATCTTTCTCACCTTGTATAACTAGACAGTGGATTTTTGGGGTAGTTTCAGCTTTGCCTGGCAGCAATAATGAGAGTGTAATGAGACCAGGTGGGACACCAAGCCATCTGAGCTGGTTAATGCCACTTGAATGCTGTTGTTTTGTACACTCCATCACTTCTAATATCACACAAATACAACATTGACAAATGAACATGTGATGGTTTTGACATTAACAGTGATGAAGATGATGGTAAATGATTTCAGCCCGGTGGATAGCACTGTATGTCGTTTGCTCATATTGTGGATTGAATCAAACGGCGGTTCTGAACATAGAATAACCTAAACAAGTATGGACAATGTTGATGATTTTGACCTTAATAGCAATCCAGATAATGATAAAGGTGGTATTGTATGATTTCAGCCCAATGGTCAGTACTTTTGGACCAAGCAAGACCCGGCACTGGGCCAGTCTGAGCTGCCTGGCCGTCTTCAGCCCATGTGGCCACCCCGCCACGACGAAGCTGACAAAGAATCCCGTCCGGGACTCAAGTACACTGAAGCAGGTCATTCATGTGTTTGATGTTTGTGGGGCTGGGGTGGAGCATGGAAGTGAAGTGGAGAGGGGAGGGTAAACTTTCAGATTCTGGTTGTATTTTACAACTGATAGATCTTTTAGCTATTAATTAAACTTCAGAGAAGAGTAATTTCTTTCAGGAATTTTCTGCCAGATCTGGTTAAGAAAACAGTGCATATTCTAAAAGTGTTCTAAATTGGTGACATCTGGCTTGAAGTAAGTAGATATAGTATTAATGGGTCCTTCCCCTTCTCCTCTCCACCCATGGTAGTATTACATTTCTTTGACAAACCCCTCATAGTCTTCTCCAGTAAAATCTTTTCAAAACATTCCATGGATGGTTACATCTGGTAGTTTACAGTTTCAGGCATTTTGTTTCACAGGTAGACAGAGGATTGTTGTAATGAGAGTAAGATTGACAGGGAGAAAAGAAATAGAGATGCAGAGACAGACAGAGAGAAGAGGTTACTAAAATTTGCAGACTGCCTGTCATGCTTGTGGTGTTTTCAGGACTGGAGTCACTATAGATTATCTCTACGCTTTCTACCTGAAAGGGTTTGGTGATGTTTTCTATTTAATAGGAAGATAAAAGTGATGCTGTGAACAAGTTTTGGTTTTGGAAAATAATAACAGAGAAAGAATGCACACAAGAAAAAAAAAGTGTAACCCCACCAATCTCAAAAAAATCTTTATCATTAAACTGGAAATGTTTAAATGATGTGTATATATATGCATGTGTATGTGTAACTATGCACATGTAGATTTGTTTGTGTGTGCTTGCATATTGCATGCGCATTCATAATTGTTTGCAGTGCATACTATATGCGATGCTGTGCAAGTCACGGTTTAATGCATTAGTCTGCCAAAAGTGCTGAGCCTGTCTTGAGTAGCTCAGGTTCCATTTGTTACAGACAGCACTTTTCCACAGCATCAACTAGAGCCCAATGGAAGTGGCTGAAAGGGCAGCATGCAGTTAACAGCAATTAAGGACAATTGTCTGTCACAAGTCATGTGGCATTGTACCAGTCTCAAACCTCACTGCTCCAATCTGTCAGCCTGCTCTCAGATTTCATGCTTAAGCTGGCCTTGTTCAGGTCACTTGTTTTTCTTTGCCATCCATGTTGCTCATGCACTGGCTGTGATGATCTAGACACATCAGTGGTAGTTTTGTTTTGAAATTGAAAGAAAAGAATGGAAGAGAAAAACAGAAGTTTTTTTTAATTTTCCAGGCAGGCTGTGCTTATTAATACCATGAAATACATAGTTGTCACAGTCTGCTCTGTAGGATTTATGTTTTGGTTCGAGGTATTTTCAGTGATGGTTTTGGATCTTCTGTTATGTGGCATTTGTGGTGTAGCTTATGTATTCATGGTATCCTCTCTACACTATAATGCCCTTTTTAGCTAGCTTTTCTGAACAAAACTGCAGCATTGTGTGCCAGTGTGTGTGTTGACATTTCCAACAACTTTGTGGTCTACATAAGAATATTGGGAAGGAATTGTAACTCTTGTGGTTTTGTTTTCTGTGAATTATACTATTTTGTTTATGTATCTTGTCAAAAGTGAATTCAGACTCAGACTATTTATTAACCAATGAATTAACAAAGGAATTTGATTTGGTTTTGCGTAACACACTCCCGCCATGCATACAAGACAGATTTTTTATAGAAAACTACTCAAAACAAAATAACAAGAGAAAGGTTAATAGGCAGCAAGATGATAAAACAGTACTGATACATACTTCAACATATCGTAGAATTGTTAATTACATATTAATAATCAGACAGCAGCATCAGAGTGGGCCTGGTTAACACATACCTGGGAACTCTTGCAGCTGTTGGCATATTTACTTAGAGATGTGATTGCCGAATGGTTAAGGCATTGTATTATGAAATAGACAGCATCAAATGGACCACTGAGGTTGGTCCTTGGACAGATGTGTAATAATACACTTACTGTATTTCCAGTATGGATAGAAAGATGATCCATTCAGTAATGAAGTGTCAGACAGTGACTGTGTGGTCCCTACTGGACTTTGGCTCTTATTCAAGTATGAGGGTCATCCAGGAAACAGTGAGGATATCCTGATGACTTAAAAAGTAGTTGTTGCAGCACTTTGAAGCTTTGCACACGTCTAGCCCAATTATTTTGTGATCTAATTATGGAATTACATGCAACTATTTTGACATCATTTGTTATGGCATTACATTGGGCGCAGTCATTCTGAGCATCATGGGCATGTTTTACATTGAAGAACACTGTGCTTAGAATTGAATTTTACAAAGGAAGGTCTGGTGCAGATGTGTTAAAAACGCTATAGAGTTTATGTGAGACACAAGCTCTTTCGTAGGTAGCAGCATAGTCCATGGAGTCCGGTTGAAGCTACTAACGAGAAAAATGTGCAAAATGTTGGAGAAATGTTTAATGAAGATAGGCGAACAATGTGTGAACAGGTAGCTTATGACATTAGTTTTAAATCAGTGCATACAATTTTAACATGTAGATTTGGAATGAGACATGTTGCAGCAAGGTGAGTCCACACTGCTTTACTGAAGATCAAAAGTGGGTGCATATCATTGTTGCAGAGATCTGGTAAATAGGTACAAAGGTAAGGGGGACAGCTGTTTATATCAGATAGTTGCTATCGACAAAACCTGGGTCAGAGGTATGAGCTGGCATTGAAGAAACAGTCATCAGAGTAGCACACTCCCAACCCTCCAAGGTTCATCAAGTTTAAAAGAAACCATGAAAATGTAAAGATGATGATGCTGTGTGCACATGATGACAAGGGTGTATTGATGGAGCCTCACATTCCAATCGGACAGACATAATAAAGACTACTGCAGGATGTATCTGATGAAAATACTAAGACCTGCGGTCCAAAAGAAACATAAAAACACAGTTAAATGATTCACCGTTAGTATTACGTGACAGCACATCTTGCCACAAAGCAGAGAGGGTAACATCATTTGATATGTCAGTAGGACACTGCCAAACATGCCCATCCTGTAGGTATGAACCCTCCAGACTGATCAGTTTCCCAAGTTGAAAGAACCTCTCCATGGTGTTAACATCTATGGCTTAGATGACTTGAAAGTGGAGGTTGCTAGGCAGGTACAATATATCAACTCTGGTTGTCTAGCCATGGGCATTCTGACCTTCCCAAGAGAGAGGAATCAGTCATCAGATCATAGACTAATTGGGTCAGGTGTGTGTTAAGTTTCAAAGCGTTGTGACAAAGTTTTAAATCATTATGACATTCTCACTGTTTATATGCATATGGAGCATTTGAATATCATACCTTTAGTAGCTGTATGTCAACAGACTAAGGTCTAAAGTGTTAAGTTTTAATAGTTTATTTATGTATTTATTTGTTTTCTTATCTGTTGAAGTTTCTTTCCTTTTTTTTTGTTGGTTTTATTTCTTTCTTTCTTATTAGATAAGGACAGTGAGGCAACACACTAAAGGTTGTTTAAGAAAAGGAACCAGAAGGGAAGGAATTAATTGGGAGAACTATGTGACCCTTGTTGGGGTCTCATTTCCAGACCCATTGTTTGCCACTGAATGTGATGTCTTGGTTCAAGGCTCTCTTCTAGTGTATGGCTTCCTGGAACAGAATATATTACCTGTGGGACCAGAATACAGCTACATGGGACGTTGCTATATTACCTGTGGGACCAGAATACAGCTATATGGAGCGTTGCTATCTAAAATATTTTATAGAGCTTCTGCATTCGTGAACAGTTGAAGGATTTACACTACTTTGCATGTGTAGGTTTATGTGAAAATCAGTGATAGGACCAAAATATATTCTAGCTTCCCCTAATGGGCATACTGTGATATGTATGATTTGGACCAACAAAAAGAACGAAAACAAGATGACTGATGTAGTAGTGTAGTGGTGCATATCTGCTTTGAGAAGCAAAATGCTTGTCTGTGATTCTGAGATGTTACATAGTATTATAATACAGTGATTGTTTTCATGTTCCTGCAACTAGCCATATCATGAGCAGTGTCCCGTTATGTTTTCAGCAGTGTTTCTGTATACTGATTTAAGTATGGATAAACCTTCAGAGGCTGCAGAGACTTGAAAGAATTAAATAATAACACGGGTATCGCAAGTGCTGCTTCATCCTGTGTTCATTGTTCAGGTTATAGCAAAATCTTTTATCAATTCAGTATTATCATGCAAGGACTAAAACTAGAGTCTCTTCTGTGCAGTCCTTCTAGTTCAACAGGAGCAGATTGTGCTTATTTTGTTAATAAATTGCAAAGAATTCCATGTGTGGAATCATTATAATCGCGGCAGTTCCACTGTGCTTATGTCATCTCATGGACTGTATGACTGAGCAGTTAAATGAACTGGAATTTGACACATTGAGCAGTTAAAATGAACTGGAATTTCACACACTCAGCAGTTAACTGGAATTTCACACACTGAGCAGTGAAAATGAACTGGAATTTTGATGCACTGAGCAATTAAAATGAACTGGAATTTGACACATTGAGCAGTTAAAATGAACTGGAATTTGACTCATTGAGCAGTTAAAATGAACTGGAATTTGATGCACTGGGCAGTTAAAATGAACTGTAATTTAATGTGCGGAGCAGTTAAATGAACTGTAATTTCATGTTATCATCACACCAGTTTGAGACTGATTGATATAAAAGTAGCGCTGTGCGACATGATGATGCAAGAGTCTGGGAATGATTCCTGGGCTCTGGATGCTGTACTTGAAATTGGTGAGTTTCAACAGTTATTAATGGTGCATGAGAAACATGTGATATTGTCAACCACTGAAACACTGTAAATTTATTTGTATTCACTGGGCTGAAGACCACCATTGAGAGACAATGTCCTTGATTAGATTCATACATATTTGTATATATAAATTTACATAAGAAATCTTTGTAGTGATTGATATTCAGATTTATTTGTCTTTGATATTCAGATTTATTTGTCTCTCCGGTTGATTAGGCATCCTAGACTGAAAATGATCAGTACTTTGGAAGTTTTGAATGAGTCTATGCTTTGTACTTGTTTTTTTTCCATTTGGTTCCTCTTAAAACTTCTTTGGCTGTTCAATTTCATATTTAGCTCAAGGATTTGTCAAAAGTATTCAGTGTGACACTGTACTTTTTGTTATTGTAGTAAGTACAGAAGAGTAACTGATGTCATAACGTATACATTGTATGTGTTTTTTCCCTTCAGAGTTGTATTCTTGTGCTCTGCAAATTTGAAAATAACAAAGCATTCATGAAATACAGTTTCATCATTGTTACAGACATGGATATTTTGTGAAAGTATAGTCAATCATATTGGAGAAAAGTTGTCTTACACTACTGTTTCTTAGATGTTTGACTCCTTTGATAATAGAATTTTCTGTTTATTGTGTGAATGGTGTGTGCTCACCTCTTCAGTAGAATTTTTTGTGCTTGTTTTGGGAATGGTGTGTGCTTATTTCCACAGGTGTTCTTGCCTTGTGTGAAATGCTCTACTCTTGTCTGGTGTTGCCAGAAGTGAGCGCATGAAAAATAACCAATTAATTAGGCATGTCTATGGCAGCCAAATGGGCCTTCTGGCTTTCCTCCAAGTAGAGAGCTTGCTGAACTTTCATTGGAAATAAGGCCGTGTAACAGATGTATGCTGCCAGTTGGATGACTGGCATACATTATTGAACATAGACCTTGCACATGGACTTTGTAGCATTGTGGATCATTGACCCCTGGTGAATAGGTCTCATCTTTCGCTGTCCTGTTTGGCAGCAGAGTGGGAGAACGGTTTGATGTTGCAGGTTTATCTGTGTTTGGGCTGCTTTGTGAACAAAATGTTATGTCAGAAATCTCTCATTTCATCAGAGATGGAATATGGATTTGTCATCAGAGATCCCAAAATTGTGTTTGTGTGTGTGTATGTGTGCATGCACATGTGTGTGCATGCAAGTATGCCTACAGCAGATCATTGATTGTAAATGTGGCTTATCCATTTTACTTTTTGTGCTTTTATTTAATCATGCTACTACTAGGCAGAGGATCTTGAATACTCCAGTGTTGTGGTGGGTGCATTAATTCAGCTTGTGTTTAAAGATCATTTTCAAAACCTTTCTAAGTCAGGTAATACTTTATCAGTGATGGTGTATGTCATTTTTGGGTACATAATTCTAAGGTCAAATAACTGACCACTACTTATGGTGCATGTTGTGTTGTTGATTCTTAGGTGAAAGACTGATTAATTAGCATACTTGTTTATAAGGTGATGGATTTTGTTGGTTGTGCAGTATTCATCTCTACTGTATATGAATTGTTCATGCAGGCAGGAACCAAACCAGAGATGCATTATTACTTTTTATTATGGCTGTGTTTCAGAACACCAAGCTGCCATGGTGTTGATGCGCAAGGAGTACAATCAGCAGGTGGAAAAACTGCAGGTACTGGGCATTTTGGTCAATTCTGTTTGGTCTCTGTTTGGGATTTTTTGTTCTTCTCTTTCTTTTTCTTCTCTTTCTCCTTCATTTTCTTGTTTTTTCTTACTACTTTTGCTTTTATTTGACTTTCTTCAAAATATTAGGAACAAAGCAGCAAGGCAAGGTAGAGGATATGGGCTCCACCCTTATAATCTGGCCCCAAGAAAAATTGAGGTGTCTGCCACTTCACTATGGGAAAATCTTTTTATTTTTCTAAATGTTAATACTATTTCTACCACTACTATTGCAACTAGAAGTACTGCTATTACTGCTACAGAAGGAAGATTTTTGAAGAATCTAACCAGTGGCTCAGGGCATTAAAGATGTGTACTGAATATCTGAAAATAGTCAGTCATTGAATTTTATGTATTGTGTAACATTCACATGTGTTGTTTTTTTTAATTGTTTTTTTTAGATATTTCTTCATCTTGTTTATACAGTATTTTTCTGTTTTCTTTTGTCTCTGTATCTCAGTCTGTCTGTGTGATTCTGTCTACTTGTGTCTGCCTGCCTGTCTGTTTGACTGTGTGCATATGTGTGTTTGCACATGCCTTCAGTTTCATTGTTGTTTTCATTGTGCATGTGCCAGTATTTTGATGAGTGAGAGAGCAATTGATGAGTGAGAGAGCAAGCAAGAGAGAGGGTTTGTGTTTCTGTGACTGTGTGTACATGATATTTGTATGAGCTTGACTGTGTTTGTTTGAGGCATGGATGATACAAAAGGTCGTTTTCTAATAGGTTGATACTGAAGTGGCCTTAGGCTAAGCTGGGGGTGTTCGTGGTGACTTTTGAGGGGCTTTATGAGCATTGCAGATGGCCTACATTAGTTTCAGTGATGTTATTGGACAAGAGCCTGTAGAAAGGGCAAGCTCTTGAGCATCAGAATCGATTACAGCAAAGTTGAAGACTTTGCCAGCATGTAGGGTTTATGCACAGGCTTGTGGCATGATCATTTTGAGTTCTTTTTCATCACATGTCATTTGCAGTGTTTATGGATACAGAATTTATTCTGAATGCATAGATGCTGTTTTGCAAAAACTGAAACTAGTCATTTGTGCTTACATTTAACATCCTGTTACTGCAAGTGATTATTAAACAGAAAACTTAAAACTGTGTGTAAGAATGTGTGTGAGCTTGTGTGTATGCTGTTTGTTAGTGTATGTATGTTTGCGTGGACATGTTTCATTTACTTGAGCATGTGTTTGCATGATACAGGCACATGCAATCATTGGTACATATGTATGTGCATGTTACACTGATTCCATCACCAAAACAGAACAGAGAACAGAAAAGAAACAAGCAGCAAGCAAGCAGCACCCACCAAACAAGCAGTAGTTACTTTCAAACAGCTGCCATTCAGAATGCAGAGCTAGCTAACGTTAGAATAGTGGGAGTGCAGGACGGACACCTGTGGCTGCGTGCAGGTAAGTGATGCTTATTGACAGGGGTAACAGGTGTTACACTGTCACCTACTCCCAGCAAATTCACTAACAGTGTTGCATCTCCTCAACAACCTTTGTTATTGTCACTGTTTTGAACACTGCTGATGTCCTAGGGCCGTATCAGAGCTATTGAAGCTGATCGTCTGGTTGTTTCTGATGTTTTCAGTGGATTTGTTGGTTTTTTGTGCTGCTGCTGTTTGTTTCTTGTTGTTTTGTTCCAGATGTTTGTTTGCTGAGGCCAGTGAGGCATATAGATTTGGTTTAGAAATTGATACATGTAAATGCTGAAATTATTTCAGGACAAGATAGAAAAAAAAAACTGTCATAAAGTTTATTCATAAAAGAAATGAATGAGCAATGCATGGTAATGTGCCATATCAAAAGAGGACAAGTCGGGTCAGGTGAATTTTCTTGTTTCTCAAGAATCTCCAAATCTTGAGGAATCCTTATCTTAATACATATTAATAGAGTCTGTTCACTACAACATAGTATAAATAAATGATGACATAGATGATAGATACACACACACACACACCACACACACACACACACACACACACACACACACACACACAACACACACACACACACACACACACACACATGTATCTAGATGAATGCATGCTCATGAGACATCACCCCCTCTCATTATTCACCTATTCATTCTTTGTCTCTTTATTTCTTTCAATGAAAGAAACATCTCTTGATACTTTCAGTTTATTTTTCTTTGAAAACATGGGTTGAATCCTGATCTTAAGTTGATTTTTATCTAAAATAGTTAATAACCAGTCACATAATATGTGCATGTATAAGTGCATGGTCATGAGACAACGCACATCCACCCACCTATTTACAGTTTGTCTCTATGTTTTAGCTTAAATCTTTATATGAAACAGCTTTTAATGTTTCAAATCTGTTTTCCTTGAAAAACCTATGCATAGTTTAATGTAGTAGGTAAGTTAAATTGATGCATTGTATGTTGAAATTAATGATACAATTGAAACATACAGATCTGGCTTGTAATTAGTAAATGGTCTTATAAGTTTGAGTATGTTCGTACTTCCATTCAGTAGGTTGGCCATAGTAATCAGCATGGGTAGTAGTGTACAACCGTGTACTTGTTCACTTGAAGCATATTTCTTCACTTGAAGTGTTTTTGGTATGCTGTTACATACAGGTATCATTGTAAGCACACCTTTTCACTCCTGACATGACTCAAATGTGTATGCTCACTTGTTCAGTCGGGCAGATGTCCGTTGTGTACAGGGTTTCACCATTAGATTTGTTCATTCTCTTTGCTGTAGTAAACATCAGGCTTTGTGTGCCATTTAGTGATTTACTGACACATATCAATTCAGCAAACCACAGGAGCAGTGGTTGAGAAAGGTTCTGGTCGTGAAATAGTTATAATCACAGGATACATCTGGAACCATGCGGTCAGCAGGTGTACAATAAGTATACTGCAATGTGTATCAAAATCAGTCTGGTTAAAGCAGTGAATTGTTAATGATCAGACATCAGAAGAAAACAGTTATAGACAGACTGTGAGGTTCTTTTGCCGGTTTATAACTTTCAAATACAAGTACAAAAAAAGCAGTTTACTGGCTATTAAAAAGACAACGCGCATCCTTATTGACAAAGCATTGGATGGCTCTGTATTGTGCAAAATCTGTAGGACAGTGACCAAGCAGCGTGTAGATACTTGATTTTTAGACAACTGGATTGTATTCAGCAGATTGAAGCACCATGGGCCTTATCCATCCCAAGTGCATGGCCTATGAACAGATCGGGGAGAGTGAACAGCAACAGGTCATTACTTCTTGACGATTAGGCAGTCTTTGGTTGATAAGTGTTTGAGTTTTTAGTCTCTTTTGGGGAAGGGAATACCTGTAATTGGTTGTCGCTTGGGTATCAGGTATTGCTGAGCATGTTCACACTGAGAATGCCGGTGGTATTTGGTGCCACAGTTCTTATTGTTATAACTTTATGCATCGTCTATATATCTGTCTGTCTATATATCTGTTTTAATTTGTTTCTTTCATATCTTCAGCAGGTATATGTAATTTTTTTAACTCTTTTGGACACTTTTAAAATGTCAATAATTGCAAAGATAATTATGTCAGGAAAGCTTTCATTTAGAAAATATTGATAATAGCAGGAGGGATACAATGAGGGAGAATGAGGAAGGGCGAAAAAAGAGTTTATTTATTGCATTCTCATGTGGAGTACTGCACAGAAAAACATCAGTCATTACGTGTTATGGTGTGGTTCTACAGTAAGATGTATCCTTCATTTTTGCACCTTTTTTAATCTCATTCTGTGAACGTTTGGGGTTTGTATTTTGTGTATGTAAATGTATTTTGCATATCTAAAGCATTTTGTGTATGGTTTGGTGAGATAATTTTCTAAAGACATGGAAGCCTTTTGTTCTGACTCTTATCCTGAGTGTAGCGCTTGGATTCTGTATTGTGTGTATGTAAAATGTTAGACATCTTGTGAGGTATCATTTCTGCAAAGTTGAGAGAATGCCTTTTGAAACTGCTCTAAATGTAAGACACTACTCAAAGAGCATTTGCATGTCCATAATATGTATTATCTGAAAAGTGTCTTGCCTGTTCAGATGAGCAAACTATATTAATGTTAATGACTCTGTTGGTTGCTTGTTCTTTACATAGCAAATCAGAAAATGCTTAAAATGATGTGATTTTCCAATAATACTGTTTCTGTGAAAAGCTGTCTTGATATCTGTATAAAAAAACATGTTATTGTTTTCTATTTGCAGAAATACCGTTCGGTGAGAACAAATTATTAAGGTGTTGGAATGTGTCCCATGTAAAATGTAAAGTGTGCCTATCATTCAGTATAGACAACAAAGCTGACCTTGTAGAGAACAGGAATCTGTGTATTTCCCATCCATGCTGTCCTCTTTAACACCTGATATATTGATACTAATACTTTTTCTGACTATGCAAATGTGTTGTTAACAGTATGGGATCTGGAAATAACATTTTTAATAAAAGAAACCATACTCTGTATATGGGCTCATGCATGCATCTCTATATATACACATATTCATGCACACACACATTTGTATATATCTATGTGTGTGTTTACACACAGCTTAGCACATATACAAATATGCACACATGTATGCGTTTGCTTGTGTACACACATACATGCATGTGCACATATGCATACACACACACACACACACACACACACACACACACACACACACACACACACACACACACACACACACACACACACACACACACACACACACACACACACACACACACACACACACACACACACACACACACTCTCTCTCTCTCTCTCTCTCTTACATATGCATGCACACACACATACACACATTTACGTACACACATACACACGCACACACATCCCATTGAGAAGGAAGGAAATAAAGAAAGAGAAGAATGGATTAACATGCTTGTTTTGTTAACATTAACTTTGTTCATGGATTTCAAGATTTAGTTCAGTTCAGGGACCATTTATTGTCAGATGAACTAATGCTATACTGACATCCAAAGATTCATATCACAGATTAACTTTAGTTATAATACTAAAAAATAAAAAGACAATTATCTGTTGCTATCATAGAATTGTTTAAGTTCTTGCCATTCTGACAGAATAATCACTGTTAGAAACAGAGTATTATATTCTTCGCTCATTGGTGTACTTTTCTATTCAGGTTAAATGAAGTGCAAAGTTAGCTAGAGGAAGAGCATAGGAATAAACATCTTTGTTGCAGCTTTTTTTTTCATTTTAAGTTATTTTGCTTAATACATTCTGTTTTGCTGGTGGGGGAGAGAAGCTGGTGAATTGAATGAGGGAGTCAAAGGGTTAAGTTTTTGCTTTGCTTGCATGGTTGACAATGCAGGATGCTGGTCAGCAGGGTGTGGGAGTCTAAGGGTTTTTAAAATGCATTCTAAATATCCTGTGACATCTTTGTTTCTGGTGTCTATCTATAAGTCAACAAAAAATAAATGTAAGGAAGGATTTTAGAGGCTGATTGGCAGCTCATGTTCTTGTATCAAGTTTTTGTTTTCGTTTTGTTTTTGTTTTTGTTGCTCCCTCTTTTGCACTGCTCCTGTGTCACTATCCCCCACTGCTCATTTCATCTCTCCCACATACCTCCAAACCCACCAAAAGTGGTCACCATTGATGGAAGGCTTGAAGGGTCACATATTTTGGGACAGTGGTGTGATGATGGAACATGGGGATAATAATACTGATGCTGCGAAGTTCCATTTTGGATTGAGATTGTGTGACTGGGCTATACTCTGTATTTGTTTTCATAACATAACCCTGCATCAGCCACATTGGAAATACGCTGACACCAGTGGTGTTAGTGAGGAACGCAACACCCTTAATGACATATCCATAAAGTGGATTAGATTCGACCATGTGGTCCCAGTCTTCTCAACAGGTTCATAACAGGCTCAACTCTCAGTAGGAACCTGCTAGGGCAGAAAAATTCTGTGATAATTTTTTTTTTTTTTTTTGACTAATGGGGATTCAGATTTTGCGCCCTCCTAATCAATAATGCATAGTGTTAACCCCTTCCCCCTGTTGGCTGGTTTCTTTTACCAAGCTTTGTCATGACAAGTAGTCATGAATATATTTGATAGAATACACATGGCTCTGTGGAGTAAGCTCTGTGGAGTAAGGAGGATTACAATTGTAAGAATGTGTTAGATTGAATACACATGGCTCTGTGGGGTAAGGAGGATTACAGTTGTAAAAATGTGTTAGATTGAATACACATGGCTGTGTGGAGTAAGGAGGATTACAGTTGTAAAAATGTGTTAGATTGAAAACACATGGCTCTGTGGAGTAAGGAGGAGTTGTAAAAATGTGTTAGATAGAATACACATGGCTCTGTGGAGTAAAGAGGATTACAGTTGTAAAAATGTGTTAGATAGAATACACATGGCTGTGTGGGGTAAGGAGGATTACAGTTGTAAAAATGTGTTAGATTGAATACACATGGCTGTGTGGAGTAAGGAGGATTACAGTTGTAAAAATGTGTTAGATTGAATACACATGGCTGTGTGGAGTAAGGAGGATTACAGTTGTAAAAATGTGTTAGATTGAAAACACATGGCTGTGTGGAGTAAGGAGGATTACAGTTGTAAAAATGTGTTAGATTGAATACACATGGCTGTGTGGGGTAAGAGGATTACAGTTGTAAAAATGTGTTAGATTGAATACACATGGCTGTGTGGAGTAAGAGGATTACAGTTGTAAAAATGTGTTAGATTGAATACACATGGCTGTGTGGAGTAAGGAGGATTACAGTTGTAAAAATGTGTTAGATTGAATACACATGGCTTGTGGAGTAAAGAGGATTACAGTTGTAAAAATGTGTTAGATAGAATACACATGGCTCTGTGGAGTAAGGAGAATTACAGTTGTAAAATGTGTTAGATAGAATACACATGGCTTGTGGAGTAAAGAGGATTACAGTTGTAAAAATGTGTTAGATTGAATACACATGGCTGTGTGGGGTAAGGAGGATTACAGTTGTAAAAATGTGTTAGATTGAATACACATGGCTGTGTGGAGTAAGGAGGATTACAGTTGTAAGAATGTGTTAGATTGAATACACATGGCTGTGTGGAGTAAGGAGGATTACAGTTGTAAAATGTGTTAGATTGAATACACATAGCTGTGTGGAGTAAGGAGGATTACAGTTGTAAAAATGTGTTAGATTGAATACACATGGCTGTGTGGAGTAAGGAGGATTACAGTTGTAAAAATGTGTTAGATTGAATACACATGGCTGTGTGGAGTAAGGAGGATTACAGTTGTAAAAATGTGTTAGATTGAATACACATGGCTGTGTGGAGTAAGGAGGATTACAGTTGTAAGAATGTGTTAGATTGAATACACATAGCTGTGTGGAGTAGGGAGGATTACAGTTGTAAGAATGTGTTAGATTGAATACACAGTGGTCAGTTGTGTGATGGGGTTAAGGAGGATTACAGTTGTAAAAATGTGTTAGATTGAATACACATGGCTGTGTGGGGTAAGGAGGATTACAGTTGTAAAAATGTGTTAGACTGAATTGTGTGGCTCTGTGGAGTTAGGAGGATTACAGTTGTAAAGATCTGTCTACAACAGTTTCTTGACTAGTTTAGGGTGAGTTTCAAAACACAAATTACACTTGAATTGGGTTTCACATGCCATCATGCAGGGATACAGTTGAATAGGAATGACCAGTTTGTTTGATGTTTGTTTAATAGTAAGAAAAAAAATATGTTATAGTATTTCTCAGCTTTCATTTGCTTGTAAGTTCTGAGGTGGCTTGAAAAAACATGAAAATATGTAATTAAGGATTTTTTTCAGTGCAGGTTTGTTCATGTTAACTTTGTTTTTCAGTCACTAGAAAGATATTTAATCATCAATATATATAGCATTTTTGTCTACATATACTAGAGTGTTTGTGTGTGCATGTGTGTGTGTGTGTGTGTGTGTGTGTGTGTGTGTGTGTGTGTGTGTGTGTGTGTGTGTGTGGGCGTGCATGCGTGCATGTGCGCGCGTGTGTGTGTAACTGTAAACCGATCTTAACAAGACGCCAATTGACGAGTCAACAATTTTAACACACCCACACCCCGCCAACTATGATAGATGCACTTGTGGGTGAGGATGGGAATGTGCATCATAGTCCCTTTTTTTCCCCAGATCTCTATCAGACAAGTATTATCATCCATTGAACAATATACAAATCTTATTCTCTCTCACCAATTCTCACACTCTGATTATCCTGTCAGAAATGGTGTTATATGTACTGTAGTCAGATACAAAGCTTGTTTTATAAATCTCTCCAGAAAAGGAGATGGACTTTTCCAGATAAGTGAGAGATAGGATTATTTCTGATAGTGTATTTTATCAGTATGATACATATACAAATAATTTCTCACCCTCATTTTTTCTTTTACACAATATCATCGTGGGTTGTTTCTTTATGGGATATTTAAAATGTAACTGTTGTTGTTGTGACTTTTAAAAATTATTTCATTTTGTTTTATGATAGCTGGTGTTGGAAATGTGCTGCTTCCTAGGAAAGTGTTGGTGATAGGAGGGTTGATTAGTTATAATTAGATATGTTACTCATTCTATGTGTGTGTGTGTGTGTGTGTGTGTGTGTGTGTGTGTGTGTGTGTGTGTGTGTGTTGTGTGTGTGTGTGTGTGTGTGTTGTGTTTATCTCTGTCTGTTGATCAGGCTTTGTCTGTGTCTGTCTCTCCCCCCCCCCTTCCTGTCTCCCTCCCTCTCTCTCTCCCTGTCTCCCTTCCTCAGCTTATCCATCTGTCTGACTGACTGTTGTCTGTCCTTATCTGTATATCACTACGATTCTGTTCATCCATCCCTATCTTTCTCTCTCAGCCCCCCCTGTCTTTCACCTTCACCATCCACATAGTCTGTATATATATATATATATATATATATGTGTGTGTGTGTGTGTGTGTGTGTGTGTGTGTGTGTGTGTGTGTGTGTGTGTGTGTGTGTGTGTGTGCATGTACATTTGCATACATGCTTATTTATCTGTATATCTCTGTGTATGCCACTTTGCTGTTTATCTTATGATTCACTGGGCCATATGTTACCACCCAGTACATGGCTATGATGTGTTTTTATTAATGTGTGTTCATCAGGTATACCCTGTATAAGAGGAACTGGTATCAGATGTGACATTTTTAAACGTATGGAACTTGTTCTAGTTCTTAAAATAGACGATGTGTGCAAGTCATCAAGAAAAAAGTTGTTTTTTTTTGCTTTGTTCTTTTACTGTTTTGTAGATGTAAACTATCTATCCCCCCCCCCCCCCCATTCCTTCCCCATTTTGTGGTCCCTTTTTATTTGAAAAGATGATTGACAGTTTTCCTGCAGCCTATCTGATTCTTATTTATTTGATAAATTGTTTTTCAATCATGTCTCAGGAGTTTTTCTAATCAAATGTTAGCGCCCATTATGAGCATTTTTTTAAAATAATGAATTGGATTGACATGCTCACTGTGTGCCTGTCAGTATGTCTATTTGTGCACTGGCGGTCCCTCAGATCATTTCCCCACCATTCGCTGAAAAAGATGTCCAGTGTTGGGCATGTTTAACATATTCTTGTATGGCCCTGAAGAACAGTGAATGTCTGCCTAGCCATAGACTTATTTTGACCAAGAGTTATTTCTTCAAAATTTAGTAATTTAAAGGGAATGAACATTTCTGTGATATGTTACAGATGGTTTCGCTTAACTAAGACTGTTGTTGATAGGTGGAGTTGTAAGCTTCAGTGCTGCCTTAGGTTGCTTCCATTGATTTATATTTATGTTTCATAAAATATGATGGTGATGATGATAATGATTATGATGACGACGATGATGAAGAATTCTCCTGTTGATCAGATGGACGAGTAGGTATACTGGTCTTTAGCATTTGGTGTGAGTCATGTAGATACATGTTCTTCAGCAAGCAGGAGGAAGTCCTTTGGCCTTTGATTCTGCTTCCATGTCTTTTTGCTGTTGACTGGTCAGATGTTATTGTGTTCAGCATGCACTGCTGTCACCAGCTAACTCTGTTGCAGGCATTGTCTCCCCAGTTGGTAGTGTTGATGCCACAGCTGATGAGGTTGGTCTTCAGATTATCCTTATGTTGCTTTAGTGATCTTCCATGATCCTAGTGTTCTTGCTTCACATGTCCTCAGAGGAGTATCTTTGGAATGTGGTTGACTTCCATACTGACAGTTTGTCCATTCCAGTGAGGTTGGCTCTTGATGAGTAAACATTTCATACTTGGCAATGCCACACATTTCCTCATAACTTGAAGGTTGGATACTCAATCTTGCCATGTGATACTGCAGATCTTGTACAGATGTCTTTGGTGGAACTGTTCCCGCTGTTAAAAGTGCCATCAGTAGTTAGGTCAGATTTCACAGCTAGCTGTAAAACTACTGGACTTAAGTACAAGTCTCACTCTTTAGATATCTTTACATCTCCTTGTGTTTCTAAATCTAATATGTAGTATTTCAGTTCTGTGGAATCAGCCTTCAGCACCATTGAATATCTTGCTGTTAAGATTTTCCTTTCCTGGGTGGTTCATCACCTCTAGTGGAATCAGATACCTGTCTACACTCCATTTTTTTTTAATCTACATGGTCAGTCCACATCTGGAAATGAAATGTCCATTTTCTCCAGTTCCTGCCTGAAGTTGGTGGTCAGCGGAGTTACTGTTGGTCTCATCTTCTGTTGATTTGTGTACGGAGATGTCATCACTGCAGCATGAATTGAGTTGTTTAGTACGCTCATTTGCAGAGACAAATTGATGAAGGCATCAGTTTGAATGTAAAGTTCATGTTGGCATTGAACTGGTTGTGGCTGATGCTGAGCCACATCAGAAGCATGCACTGTTCAGTAGACAGTTTGAACTTCTAGTTCATATGTGCGTTAAGCTAGTTGTGACTAGTGTGGAGCCTTAGAACCACTTGCTGTTCTCTTGACAGAAGATGGCAGCTGTCCCTTTCTGTCCATGGCTTAAGGAGTGGAGTGGTCTGATCATGCACATCTTCTCTCTGTCACACCCAGAGATCCTTGCATATGCTGCTCTTGAAGCCTTCACTTTTATGACTTAATGTGTGACTCTGTAATATTGATTCCACTGTTTAAGTTCACAACCAGTCTGTTTAGTGTCATTTTACTGGAGTTTTCCATAAACATGGATTTTTTCATCCTTTGTTTCCTTTCTTGGACATACGTTTTTTTGTGTCTGACCTAGTCTCTTTGCCCATAGGAAGTTAAATCATCTCATTGACAGTGTCATTATGTCAGGTTATCTAGGAAATGTTATTTCATTTGTCAACCAGTTGGTTTCATTGTTGTTATTTTTGTTTGTTTGTTTGTTTGTTATGGTGGAGCTTTTTTCTACATTAAGTGAACACTGCATATTTGATTCAACTCTGTTAATGTCATTAACATGTTTTTTTCATATTTTATATTTATATGTTTTAAATTGGAACATACAAGCGTATGGGTTATACATATGTGTGCACACATTTCTGTGCATGCTTGTGTGGTAATATAATTGTGTCAGGCAAATTCCACAGAAAAGTTGTTTATGTCTGTGTGTCACCTTTCATATGTATGGTAAGTATGCATACCAGTCCATTATTTTATGTTGTCTGCATGTTTCTCTCTAAAAACTTGTACTCTATCATACATGCGTGTATCTTGTGTTTCTCCACATACTGTGCCTGATTGTGTCAACAATATACATCGCCCATATTCCTTTGAGTGTATGTAACCTATAGACTCATGGACATGCATGTTACTAATCTATTATGACTGCTTATAAACCTATCTGTCTGACTGTCTATTTATCTAACTCTGTGTTTATGAAGTCCAAGTTCATGTTACAGTTTTTGTAAGGCTCTTGTAGTCATGGGCAAATTGCTCTCTGAAATATGACACTGACTTGTTAAATGTTCTGTGTTTTCATGTCTATTGATTTTAGAAAGCGAACACAAAAATGAATCACTCAGCAAAACCAGCTGCTGCAGCACTTTGTATAGTATATTGTATGTATTCAGGACTAGCAAGTGTCGTAGTGTGAATGTGGGATGTTTGTGTACATCTGAGTAAAAGGAAGGGAAGGTATGCATATGTGTTTGTATAGTGTAGTAAAATGTCCTAGGGAAGAATTTTGCACAACCATGATTTGCATCAGGGGAAAATGTCTATGAAAGAATGAAATTGTACATTTGTTTTACATTTGCTCAAGTTTATGTAAGATGACAAGAGAGAAAAAGTGATTCTGTGTGTGTGTGTGTGTGTGTGTGTGTGTGTGTGTGTGTGTGTGTGTGTGTGTGTGTGTGTGTTATAATGACTACATAGTTATTTTGCTTTAAACTGGGCAGTATACGAATTTGTTAATCTTTATGTGTAAAAATCTTTCATCTTTTGTTCTTACACTGAAGATTTTCAACATAAAAAGAGGACTACAAGTCTGCGAACCCAAAGTTCATATAACAGCATTTTGTTTACCACCAGAATTGCAAATCGTGCAGAATAACAATGTCTCACCCAAAATCTGTATGGTTTAAATTTTTTTTTCCTTAGGAAAATCTCGGCTGTTTATGGATATGTTTCTACAGAAAGAACATACTGAAAACCAACCATTGTGCCTGAAATTCAGTGTTTTGGCAGACTTTTCTACAGAGGGAATATGCGGAAAACAGTCTGTCACCCTTAACATCTATTATTTTCTGTACATTTTTACAGAAAGAACATGTGATACAGGCAGAAGAATACCCTAAATATCTATAGTTTTAAGTACATGAAATCTACAAACAGAACATGCTGGAGAATACCCTTCAAATCTAGGATATCTGTGGTTTTAAGACATTTCTACGAAAAGAACATGCAAAAGAACAACTTTGACTGTTAAAATCTGTTTTTGAATACATTTCTACACGAGGAACATGCAAAAAAACACTCATCATACTTTAGAAAAAAGCATTTTAGGTACATTTTTGTACAGAAATTACATACCGAAAACATCCATCACACTTGAACAAAAACAGTTGTTTTAGGTATGTTTCTACATAGTGAATATGTAGAAGAACACCCTTCACACCTAAATTAGCTTGCATTTTTGTAGACAAACCTAAGATCTGTGGTTTTAATACATTTCTTAAGAAAAAAACAACAACACAAAAACAACCAACAAACAAAAAACCCACAGCAGAATACTCATCACACCTAAAATCTGTGTTTATAGACACAGGTACATTTCTGTAGAAACACACATACAAAGGAACATCAATCATGCTAAAAAAAAACAAAAACAAAAACACCCTCTGTTGTTTAGTTAGATGCTTCTACAGAAAGTATATGTAGAAAAAAGACCCATTACACTTGAACATCTTGCACTTTTGTGTGTATTTCTGCAAAAAATGCATAAGAACATTTGTCCTATCTGAAACCTCAAAAATTTGTGTATATGTTTCCACAGAAAGAACATGGAGAAGAGAACTTACCACACCTAAAATCTCGGACATTTTGTTTGTTTGTTTGTTGTTGTTTTTTCTGTCCAACTGCTGTGCTACATCAGTAGTGTTGATCCCACACCACTTATTCCTCCTCTTCAACAAACCACCAACCCTAAGTTCATTCAGCTAGTCCTAGTGTCAGAAGCCCAAGGGAGTCAGAGATGTCACGTCACCATGGGGCCTTCCTTCAGTGGAGACCCTTTGTTAATGCAGGTTCACTTTGAGTTTGGCAATGCTTGTTTTGATCCAGCTTACTAAGAACATTGCCTGATAAACTTCATACATACGACAGTAATCTGTAAGTTGTGGAGTCAGACTGATTTAGAGACATTCCCCTTTCCAACTATGGAAACCATCACTTTAGCTCTCCAGTGACAGACCCCGTGAACCACTGACACCCAGTACCCTAACTTTAACTTACTTCAGGCACAGAAGCAGTAGAGTTAACTAAAACTTATGGTCTACATGGGACCAGGGCATAAAGTACTACAGACTGAGAGTGTTTTCATGGTGCTATGGTGAATGAAAATTTTATGATAATGGGTATGGCAGTCATGATGCTAAGGTGTTCCATCTATGACTGAGGCAGCATGACAGCGCTGTACTCTATGCTTACTGTCATAATACATCCTGATGAGTCAGGCCTTCAGTGTTGGTCAGGAAATTTGACCAACATTGTTAGTGATGCATCCATAAAGTGGATGACAGCCTTCCCAATGAGCCCATGGCATACTCAACTCTGGGTAGGGAACTAGTCAGGGCCAAACTTTTGCACAAATATTTTTTTTTCCAAATATTGGGCATTCAAACATGTGTCAGTAATCTGTTATGTAACCAGTTTCCCACATTAGCTGGCATTTTTGTTTCATTTCTGCAGAAAGAATATATTGAAACATACCATTACACCTAAAATCTCATATTTTTGGATACATTTCTGCAGAAAGAACATGCAGAAGAACAACCATCACACTTATTATGACTTAAAATCCAGAAAACCCCCCCACAGAAAACAGCCATCACACTTGAAATCTTTCTGTATTTTTGTGTGTGTGTTTCAGCTGAAAGAATATACAGAAAACAGCCATTTCACATTAAAAAAATCTCATATTTTTGTATATGTTTCTGCAGAAAGAACCTGTGGAAGAACACCATCACATGTAAAATCTGTTTTATTTGTACAGAAAGAACATGCTAAAAAGCACATATTACACCTAAGGTCTCATGTTTATGTGTGCATTTCTAAAAAAAAAAAAAAAATGCAGAAGTCTAACCACATCTACATTTTTGTATTTGTCCACAGAGAAAACAAAACAAAACAAAGCAAAACAAACAAACAAAAAGCTAAAAAGTCTATATATTTTTGTTTATTTATTTTTGCACCTTCTACAGAAAGAACATGCGGAGGAAGTGGAACGTCTTCATGCCGACTACTGCCTGCGATTGGAAGACTTACGGGCGGAGGTGGCACGCCTGGAACAGGAAGTGGACAAGTACCGACAACTGGCAGGCATCGAGCGCCTGGCTCAGACTGCTCTATCCCATGCACAGGCAGCCCAGGAGGAGGCAGGACTCGATGGAGGCAGTTTCCCCTCAGATGGGAAGATAGTGGCAGTAACAGGAACTCCGATTGACGGAGAAGACAGAGCGAAGGTGGCAGATGCCAGCAGAAGGACTGTGTCTTCTGAGAGTGTGGAAGACAATGCGGATGGGACAAGGGCTGCCAATGGCACCCTCCATGCCTCGGAGTCCGAGTCTCATTCTAGAACATCGTTAACATCACAAGCTGCAGCCCCTCCACCCCCACCCCCACCTCCACCTCCCCCACCCCCTGGTTCTAGCGGGCCCATACCACCGCCACCCCCTCCTCCTCCACCTCCTGGTGCTGATCGCTTGCCTCCTGGAGCTCCCCCTCTGCCCGGTAGTGTGCCTCCTCCTCCCCCACCCCTCCCATGATGCCTGGTGGTGTTCCTCCTCCTCCCCCTCCTATGGGAGGTCCCCCACCTCCTCCCCCAGCCCCTGGCATGGCTGTACGGGGTAAAGGTAAATAAAATGTCTTTGTTGTGTCTATGGGGTATCATTTGCATGTGGTTTGAATTTGTGTATAATAGCAGGAAGTGATCACTTATGCCCCATATTATATCAGCTTTCATTAGCTCACTGAGGATAGCACGGATTTGGTGTTCTGATTGTCAGAATTTTTTTTTCTGACACCTTCTTAAAAATGTTAAATAACTACATAACCTAGACAAAATACAGCTTTAAGAAAAGATCAGATATCGGTGGAAAGGGAAAAAAAACAACATCTGAAACAATGCTTGTACTGTTTTCATGATAATAATAACAATTACAGCATTTATATGGCGACAAATCTTGACAGTTCAAAGTGCAACACGCACCAGACATACACATGCAATCAGTGCAGACCACTTTACATCACGGGGGGAAAAAAATCCAAAATAGGAAGATAAAACAATCTTCAGCACATCAAAAAACATATCTGGTTTACACTGTAATTGTCAGCATCAGAACACTAATTCTCATACACAGTGTTGTCACAATGTAGGGTTTGTGCTGGAATAAAAGCCATGGTCTATTATTGTTAAGTCTATGAACACTGAAAATGTCTGGGATCACTATTGATACGTGTTAACAGTAGCAAAGTGTAACTGGAACTGTTTAACATGAAAATCTTGAGATAGTGCCAAAGATATGAACAAAAATAGTAGGGGAAAAATGTTTACGATAATGTAGCTGGTTAACTGCCTGTTGTACACTTGTTCACTTTCCTTCCATGTAATAGAAGCTCTTCATATAAACAAAGGTATGTTACAACTTCTTCACTGAATGAAATGCATTGCCTGTTTTGGGAGCATAGGATCTTCCCATTCATCATCATCATCAGGTGCCTTGCTGCATGGCGTTGGCGATTATGGACTTCCATCTGTCTCTATTTCTTGTTGCCTCAAGCATCTCTTCCACCCTCCCTGTCTTCAGCCACTCTGCAAGTCCGTCTAGTATCTTCTCCCTGGGTCTACCCGATGCTCTCCTTCCCTCCAGCTTTCCCGTTGTGACCAGGTGTTCCAATTCCCCTTTCCTCATAAAATGGCCTATGAATGTTGCCTGCCTTTTCCTAATCTTCCTTATGAATGATCTACTTGTGTCTGCCTTCATCAAGACTGTCTCATTTGTTGACTGTCCACGCCTCGCAACCGTTCAACAGTATTGGTTCTATATAACATCCAGAACTCTCTTCCTGATGTTAATTGATAGGCATTTGTTGGTAAGAATGCTTTCCATCTTCTTGAATGTTGTTTTGGCTTGGCCAATTCTGCTGGCTATTTCTGATGTGCATCTGCCGTCTGGTGAAATGATCATTCCCAGGTATTCAAAATTATCAACCTGTCTCAAGGTTGTGCCGTTTGCTGTTATTTTGCATGAGGGGATTTCATGTTTTTTATTGATCACCATGACTTCAGTCTTCCTGCTGATTAGTTCCAACCCCTTACCTTTGCTTTCTATTTCAAGTATATTCACAAAGTTTTGTAGGTCCCTTTTACTTTCTGCAATTAGCACGGTGTCATCTGCGTATCGAATGTTGTTTATCATTTTTCCTCCAACCTTTAATCCAGGGTCTTCCTCTAGGTTTCTCATGACGTTTTCGCTGTAAAGTGAAAACAGATCTGGTGACAAAACACAACCCTGTCTGACTCCTCTTTTGATGTTTTGTAAAGAGCTTATAACGTTTTTTATTCTCATTGCAGCTGTTTCTTCCCAATACATATTTCTGATTATTCGTAGATCTTTTCCATCAATATTGAGTCTTTCTAGTTGGTTGATCAATTCTTCATGTCTTACCTGATTGAAAGCCTTGGTATAGTCAACAAAGCATACATATAAATCCTTGTTCACCTCGCTTGACCTCTCTATGATAGTTCTTAGGATGTATATCACTATATGGCATTAATAGTTCCTTTCCCTTCCACAAATCCACACTGTTCCTCTGCTATTTCTCTTTTGATTCTATTCCTTGTCCTCATCATGATTATTCTCAATAGGATCTTGGTTACATGACTCATCAAATTGATTGTGCGATGGAGTTCACATTCTGTAGCCCCTGTCTTCTTTGGAAGTGCAGTGAAAATTGATTTTGACATATCTTTTTCCAGTGTCGTAAATTTCATTTAGGAGGACTGTTATTTTTTCTATACCGAATTCCTCCAGGCTTCAGTCATCTCTGTGGTAATGTTGTCTGGTCCTGGGGCTTTTCCTGGTTTCATCTATTTCAATGCTGCTCTAACTTCATCTTTCATTATGGGTGGTCCTTCAAAGTTCTTTCTTATAATGTGTTGTGCGTTTCTGTCATCTTCAAAAAGTTCTTTAATGTACTCTCCCCATCTGTCTAATATTTGGTCTTTTTCCATGAGAATCATACCATCTTTCGATTTTAAGCAACCAGTTGATGTGCATGTATTTTTCCTGTGGACAATTTCTATCTTCCCATTGAAGAATCTAAATACTAACTGAGTCAGTGCAATGCGTCATCTGCTTTGGGAGCATAGGATCTTCCCCTTGAAGAATCTAAATACTAACTGAGTCAGTGCAATGCGTCATCTGCTTTGGGAGCATAGGATCTTCCCCTTGAAGAATCTAAATACTACCTGAGTCAATGCAATGCGTCATCTGCTTTGGGAGTATAGGATTTCCCATTGAAAGATCTAAATACTGACCGAGTCAGTGAAATGTGTCGCCTGCTTTGGGAGCATAGGATATTCCTATTGAAGGTCTAAATACTGACCGGTCAGTGAAATGCATTGCCTACTTTGGGAGCATAGGATGTTCCTATTGAAAGGTCTAAATACTGACTGAGTCAGTAAAATGCATTGCCTACTTTGGGAGCATAGGATCTTCCATTGAAGGACTAAAACTGACTGAGTCAATGAAATGCATCACCTGCTTTGGGAGCATAGGACCTTCCCATTGAAGGATCTAAATCTGACTGAGTCAACAAAATGCATCACCTGCTTTGGGAGCATAGGATATTCCTATTGAAGGGTCTAAATACTGACCGAGTCAGTGAAATGCATTGCCTACTTTGGGAGCATAGGATGTTCCTATTGAAAGGTCTAAATACTGACTGAGTCAGTAAAATGCATTGCCTACTTTGGGAGCATAGGATCTTCCCATTGAAGGACCTAAACACTGACTGAGTCAATGAAATGCATCACCTGCTTTGGGAGCATACGATCTTCCCATTGAAGGACCTTAACACTGACCGAATCTGTGAAATGTGTTGCCTTATTTGGGAGCATAGGATCTTCCTTTCGAATCTAAATTCTAACAATACTGACAGTGCTCAGTGAGCATCTCTTTGTCTGCTTCCATCCCCCAGTAGTCTTTCTTCTTTTTTTTCTTACTGCTGTATTAATTTATTTATGTATTTGTTTGTATGGGCTTCCTGAAAGATTCCTGTTTCTCACATAATTTAGACCAGAGCGTTTATTCGGTCCGTTAAAGATCTTGTGTCTGCTCGTTTTTATCTTTCTGTATGTCTGTACTGTTACAAGGGAGACGATTTCACTTTCCCTCTCTTTGAGCTGTAAGAATATACTAATTTATTTTACGCTACCAGAAAAATCTCTAAATGCATGCATGGTTCAGTGCCATTGTGGAATCTTTGATGTTTGCAGTCATCATCATCATCATCATGTGCCTGCTGCATAGCATTATCGATCATGGCCCTCCATACAAATCTATCCCTTGTCGCTGCGAGTACATCTCCCACCCTCTCTGTCCTCAGCCACCCTGCAAGTCCGTCCAATATTTTCTCACTGGGTCTACCTGGTGTTCCCTTTCCCTCCAGCTTTCCTGTTATGACCAGGTGCTCTAATTCCCCTTTCCTCATAAAATGTCCTATAAATGTTGTTTGTCTTTTCCTAATCTTCTTTATTAATGATCTTTTTGTGTCTGCCTCCTTCAAGACAGTCTCGTTTGTTTTCTTTGCTGTCCATGGAACTGTCAACATTCTTCTTAGAAAGCACAGTTCAGTTGCCTCAATTTTGTTCTGACTGTGTGTGTTGACTGTCCACGCCTCACAACCGTACAACAGGATCGGTTCTTTATAACGCTTAAGAACTCTCTCTTCCTGATGTTAATTGATAGGCATTTGTTGGTAAGAACGCTTTTCAGTGTTTACACATTACAGTGTTATAAATAAAAATGCTTGGCAACAACACTGGGCAAATTTTAAAGATAGACATACTGACAGACAGTCATGCAGTCTTCTTGTCAGGAAAACAAACAAATGATGAACAGAAAAGGAGGAGGATCCATTTAATTTAAAAACAGAAAAAGAAGTACATGTTTCAAGACCTTATTCATTAAAAATGGAAAGAAAGCAAGTACAAAAATAAACAAATCAAATAAGCAGGTAAATGAATAAATAAATAAAGGAAAAAAGTGCAGGTTTTGAATATTGTTAGAGTGTGCAGACTCAAATTTCACCCTTCTTTCTTATCGGGAGTTTTACAACATCAAATAATTGCATAAAATATTGTTTTATTGAATGCAACATACATTAGATTAAAAGGTTAAAAAGCAAAGATAGAATTATATATGTTCCTATTTTATAGCTATGTCTTGTAATGTAAATTTACAGGCGAAAAAATGAACAGAGGATTTAATGACAGAACTGCTGCTTTTTCGGGTAGATATATAATCATTAGTTATGTTAAGTGTTGGCATGTAATTGACAGCAATAAGAATTATTTGATTTTTGGTTTGGTTTGGTTTGTTTTGTTTTGTTGAGCATTGGGCTTTACAGAAACATTTATGCTCATCCAGATACAATATGTGTTGGTTAA
This sequence comes from Monoplex corrugatus, assembly GCA_030674185.1. Taxonomy (NCBI): domain Eukaryota; kingdom Metazoa; phylum Mollusca; class Gastropoda; order Littorinimorpha; family Ranellidae; genus Monoplex; species Monoplex corrugatus. The sequence goes on from JAPXFY010000012.1 coordinate 74,032,884, forward strand.
CACACATCTATACATATATACAGATGCAGGTGTGGAGAAGATGTTTTTCATATTACTTCATCGTCATCTTGCAGAATTTTTCCCCTTTCATAATTCTAATCGCTTACTTTTAAAGTGGGAGTGTGTGTGAGGGAGAGAAACTCAGAAAGAGACAGAGTATAAAATCATTGTTGTTGTTGTATAAGTGTTATGTCTCGTGTGTGTGTGTGTGGTGTGTGTGTGTGTGTGTGTGTGTGTGTGTGTGGTGTGTGTGTGTGTGTGTGTGTGTGTGTGTTGTGTGTGTGTTTTCTTGACTTCTGCAGTTCAGTATGAAGGGAAAACACTGAAAATATTTAATCCACCCAAATTGAAATGTATGTCCTGAGAGACAAGTGAAGATAATGTGAGAAAAATTTTAAGTAGCACCTATGTCTTTTAAACGAGTTTCTCTGCCAGTTCTGCAGACGCATACAGAGCAATACATGCATGCATGTTCTTGGGCACATATGTACATAATGTAGCACACACATGTATACACACATATACCCTTGAACATGCATACATTATACGTATGTACATACACACAGGATGAATGATCAATATTTTTTTATGCCATGTCAAAACAAAAAACGAAATGAAAAAATGGAGCTCATTGCTTACATCAAGACATTAACTGTTAAAGATTATAGGGCCTACATCTCGACAACTATCAAAACGATCATAAGTTCACTGCTATCAAACTAACAAGACTCAGCGTTATAATGGAAACTTACCGGCAGCATTTCTGCACCTGACGATTTCTATGGCCTCTCCCGTCGATTTGACAGATGAATATGTTTAGTGTTCTTCATCATCTGGTAATGGTATTAGTCTCATGTGGAATACAAGGCTGATCCTGGAGCACTTGTTCTTCCACGGGCACTGCATGGGAAGCAGTCTTGGGTTCTGCTTCTGCTGGTCCCTGTTCTGTTTAAAAGCAGTTGTTCTGCAGTGTTCAAATGTGATTATACATACACTGCTGTTGCCTGACTACTCTTGCTGCAGGCAGTGTCTTCCCAGTTAGTGTTGATGCCACAGCTGATGAGGTTGGCCTGTAGATTCACCTTGTATTGCATAAATAGTCTTTCCTGGTCATGGTATCTTTGCTTCAAGTCTCTTTACAGGAATGTCTTTGGGATGGTGCTGTCTTTTCTGACAAACATGTCCTGTTCAGTGTAGCTGGCATTTGATGAGTACATACTCTATACTTGGCAAGCCACACTTCTTCAAAACTTGAAATTTGGACTGTTAGTAGTTTCTTGTGATGTTGCACTTACAGATCCTGTGCAGACACTCTTGATGGAATCATTCCAACTGTTGTGTGTGTCACAGTAGGTAGTCCAGGCCTTGCAGCAGAGCGGAACCAGAAAAATAGAATCAGAACGCATATTTTATACAAGACAAAACAGGCACAAATTTTCAGCCAACTGGCCTTTGTCAAGCGTAAACATGAGATCACAAACAAACAAACACCAAATAAGAAAATTATGAGAAAAATGAGTCTTTTTCTCCTAATTTTCATTTTTTTTTTTTTTTTTGTGTTCGTTTGTGATCTTGTGTTTATGCTTGACAAAGGCCTTTTGGCCGAAAATTTGCGCCTGTCTTGTCTGGTTGTATTAAATACGCGTTCTAGTTCTATTTTTGTGTTTTTTCTGTTTCCTGTTTGCTTGACACACTTGTTTTGGATTTCTTGCAGCAGAACATTTAGGACTACTGTTCTATATACAGCCATCTTTGTGATAAGCCTGATCCCTTGGTCTTGCCACAATGTCTTGATCAGCTGTCTTAGCCTTGTAGATTCACAGTGCCACCTGTGCATGAAGAAGTCCATTGCTGCTCACTGCATTGCCCACGCTGCAGAATTTTTGTCCAGTCTCGAACTCATGGTTGTTGATAACAGTCATAAATGGTGAAACACCAGAAGCCTGGGATGCTGTTGTCTGAAAGAGATCCTGGGTCCCTCTTGTTTTCTGCATGGAAAATGGCCAGATCACAACAGATTGCTTTGAACTGAAGGAGTGCAGTTATTTTTTAAATCACAACAGATTGCCTTGAATAGAAGGAATGCAGTTTTTTTATCCACCACACACAGAGAATTAACTGCAGAAATAGTACAGTGGGACAGAGTGCTTCTATAGCAAATTTTGTGTATTACTCATCAAAATGAAGACAAAAGCTCATGTTGAAACTATGACACGATGTGAAGATCAGGTGAAAATTGATCAGTGGGAGGACAATTTTAATCAGAGAGAATCATATTCTAAAACAATTAAGCAAACAAAACATATCTTATGTGGAACAGTGAAGACAGATTTGCATGTTAGATGTAAAACGGGTATGTTACACGTCAAAACCTACAAGACGGCAACACGTCGTTATCTTCCTTGGTATTTGCAGTGCATTTTAAGCTGACTGGAAGTGGATAAAAACAGGAAGTGGTGATGACAAAGATTCCAAGTAGGACGGAGAATTAGTTGGAGTGTTTCCTTTTTCTTCTTCTTCTTCTTCTTTTTTTGAGTTCCAACCAGTGTTTCAGCCTCTTCATTTGTGTATGAAAGTGATCTTTTGTGAATCATATCTTTGATTACTCACAAATATATTCCAGGTGAACTAAGGAGATGTACTGTTTCAATCTGCCATTATATGATGATTATATTCATCATTTCATGGGACCCATTGTGTGCACCTTTTGGTACACAGACCTCTGCAAAAAAAGGAAGATTGCTTTTGTTTTGATCATTATCATTGTTCTTTTTTTCCACTGCTGTGAACTAGGAAGTCATGAGATTGGTTTAGCAAACAAGAAATTGAAAACTTCGCACAAGCATTGCAAAATTCAATATTGATTCAGTGATCAGATTATAGAAACTAAACAGAAAACAAAACATTCCCAAGGTCCCAGGACTTTGAGGCTGTAAGTCAAGAAGGTATTAGAGACCTCAGGTTGTCAGTAGATTTCATCTCTTCCCTTGCTGCTTTACCAAAACCAAAAGTCCTTAAGACCAACAGTTACAAAAGAATCTACAGTCCCTAAGACCAACAGTAAAATAGAAATCTGCTCTTTTTTTTCAAACTTCTTTTTAATTTTTCAGTACAGTTGCATTCTTTTTCAGAGGATAATATTTTGTCATTTATCACTGGTCATCACAAATCGTGGCTGACATATGTTACTTGACCAGCACATGTAGAATCATGCCTTGCCAGTGTGTAAGGTGTATGTATAGGCTCATGGCATCTGTCATAACTGTTTTATCACTCCGCATGATATTTGTGGTGTAATGCATCCGTGTGCTGTGACAGCTTTTTGTGTATACTGAAATTGGCACTGATAGTGATATACAGGAATTATTTTTAAAAGGTTTTTGGTTTATGATTTGGTGCATGGTTTTGTTCGAGCATGATTGTCATGTCATTTGGACATAAAATGTCAGTTGTGATGAAAGTCTGTACCTTGTTTATTCCTTTTTGTCCAGCAGAATGTTACAGATTATTTCATGTGAACTACACTGCAAATGTCTGTTTCTGTGTGAACCAAATATAAACTATTCTACAGATGTATGCCTCAAAATAATTTGAGCCATTTCACCAAGTCTGCCCTATATCAGTATATGCTGGCGGGATCTTGAGTGATTGAGGTTCTACCTAACAGATCGGTTCTATGCTGTATCAAATAAATGATGTCTATCCTTATCACCTTTCTATCATTGCAAGCATCTATACATCAAAATACATCCTAACCCACAACAGTGATCTTGCCAGGGCAAGCCACAAACCACTCCTTTGACAATGTCTGCCTTTGCAGTCAACAGCTTGACAAACTACACGGTAACCTGCCCACTAGAGTCAACTCACTGAAATATGTTTCCCATAATGACCAGTCACAATGTGCGCAATGGGTAGCGTAAAACTAATTACTGCGCAGTTGTAGATTTCAATCCCATCTGTCCTGTCAAAATCTTTATGGCATTTTTCGGCCCCATTTAGCTCCTACCTGGAGGTGAGCATGCTATGTGCTCTTTTGAAAGACTTGGACTTTGTAGTCACTTCATCCACTTTGCAAATGCACCATTTAGAGTGTTGGTAAATTTTCCTGACCAGCTTTCCAAATGACTGTTTTTGTCTTGAGTCTGGTTAACACCAGGATATGTTACAAAAGGAAGTATAGAGTTTAGCCATGTCACATTGTCTCAGATTTGAAATATAACTCCGTAGCATCTTTGTTTTCACTCCCATCATCGTACATCGTAACAATGTGAAAAACTGTCCCAGACGCAGTGGCCAGTGTAAGTTGCATAGAAAATGAGACAGCAGGAGGGACAAAGGGATGGGGGGGAGGGATGTGTGTTCCTATTGCCTACCAAGCTGGCACCCCAAGAATTCTACCGTAACTCAACACTCATACTTGTAGGGATTAACATTACTTGAAAAGTACACTCTGCTAAGACTCGGCACTAATCTGGTACCTTAATGATTCTGTAGTACCAGTATCGTAGTGGTCATGTGGGCACAACCAGTTCATTAATTCAGTTCAGTCACAGTTTTCCTCAGTTCATTATGTTTTTTATCAGCATATTTGTTTCTTAGTTTTGCCAAGTCTGCAACCAGTTTCCATCTTGGATCTAATCAGCGTTTTTAAGTTCATTAGGGTCAGACTGTAGAGTTTTAGGTGTTATTAATTAAACTGCAGTGGTTGTCTTCATTTACATGCGCAATAATGTATGTACATGGATGTGTTGTTTTCAGGCCCAACCAAACCTATTGTCAGCACCAAATCCCCCATGAAGCCCTTGTTCTGGAAGAGAATACAAGTCCACACTCTGAAGTCTGCCAAGCCCACTGCTTCTTCAGACTCATCAGAGTAAGTTGTAAAACTGGCCTTATCACTGTCCCATCGTAACATCATTGTTGTTCTGGTGGTGTCAGTATAGGATTTCATAAGTCCCACTTCCCCATTTTCCTGGGATGATTATCCCTGTCGGCCAATCTGAGGTGGGTGTCGATGTAAAAACTGAACCAAATGAATCAAAGGCTGGTTGGTGCTGAGATAGAGCTCCTGCCTTTCAGTCTGCACAATCTGCTTGAAGAAAACTTTGTGAACAGCCTCGAGTCCACCCAGCTGTGAATGTACCCAACCCAACCCAGTTTAGGAGTGGGGATGGCAAGGCAAAGTTGAAGGAGATGGGCATCACCATCATAATGCTGGCCCCAAAGAAAAGTTGAGGTCTCTACCATCTCATTTGTTACATCCTTTGGGTTATGGGACAGACTCTACCTTGATATAAGAAATTGTAATATTATTCACATGCGTAGGTTATTTGAAAATTGGAGCTGTTTTTCTCTCAAGGTGTTTTGAATGAAATTATTGAGAAAGTTTTTATGTGTGATTCTCTGTTTGATTCTGTCTGACTGCCTGTCTATCTGACTGTCTGTCTGTCTGTCTGTCTGTCTGTCTGTCTGTCTGTCTCTCTCTCTCTCTCTCTCTCTCTCTCTCTCTCTCTCTCTCGCTCTCTCTCAGAGCATGGTTTTTAACTGTTATCTTTTATCTTAACCTGGTTATTTTTGATGTGGTGTTAGCCCTGATATGGCTCTAGTAGTTGGATGGGCTATAAGCAATATCAGCTATGAACAATCTCTCTCTCTCTCTCTCTCTCATCTGTTGTCTGTCATTCTCTCTCTCTCTCTCTCTCTTGTCTGCTGTCTGTCTGTCATTCTCTCTCTCTCTCTCTGTCTTTCTTTCTTTCTCTCTCTCTCTCTCTCTCTCTGTCTCTCTCATGTGTGCATATCTACATACAAATAGATAGCCAGACAGATATGTTATGTAGATCCACAATTCTTATTTTCTGTTTCAAGCAGTAATTTGTTCTGGGAGATTCTAGAGGAGCCTAAGATCAACTTTGACGAGTTTGACGACCTCTTCTCCAAGGTCCCTGTCGGGCCCAAGAAGAAAGCTAAAGACAGCAAACCTAAAACTGCTGCCAGACAGGTCAGTGTAGAGTCCATTTTCAGTAAGGATCTTTAACTATACTCTTCATTTTTCTTGAAAAATATATATACAAAAATTATGCACCACACACAAATAGGACAAAACCACTCACTTTAAAACGCACAACGTTTCGGCCACACCGGCCCTTGTCAAGTGCGCTGTATCTCCTTGCTTCGCCTTACCTATCTTTAACTATGGATTACCATTATGGTAGTCATTATGAATCTGCTTTATTACAGATATTTGGTTACACATTTAATGTATTGAATGATTTGGCAAGTAAACATGAATCAGTACAGTGACATCAAAGCAAAGCTGATTTAGTCCTAGCAGAGAAATATGTCTGCCATTACATGATATCATGTGATTGCTTTTACACTTTTGTTTTATCATTGTATGCAATGTAAACAAAATGAGTACTGTTATATAAAACTGTGGAACACATTGTTCCACACAAACACATGAAAAGTGAAAATGATTATGTCTGATAGATTCCAGGTAATTGTTTTAGCCTGTATATATATAAAGGCATTATGTCATTGGTGCAAGCTTGTCACAAATTGACCCTGTGTACTGGTGCTTATTTGATATAAAACATATTGGGAAAATCTGTAAATCTGAACTTTTTAAAGCTTTTTGTTCTCCTTTTCTTTTCATTCTTTTCACCATGTTCTCATTCTGCCAAGTCCTTCTGTTGACTACAGAAATATTACAAAGAGGAGTAAAGAGTGGAGACATTGAGAAGGAATTAAAGACCAGTGAAGTAGATATTTTGCTGAAAGAAACCATCAACTTGATTTCATATTTGGGATGATGTTGAAAAAATTCAAGTATGTTTTAGTGTTTGGGAATGACATGTGTAATCTTTGGTCATCTTTCAGTCTGCTAAAGTCATAGAGGCCAAACGCTCACAAGCTGTGGGTATTCTGCTGTCCACCATTCGCCTGGAAATGTCAGAGATTGAACATGGTAGGTTACAAACAAACAGTCCTTGTGATTGTTAACCTTTTGACTCCCTTAACCTATCCACTGGCATCATGCTTTGTCAATCCTGACAGCAAAGCAAAAATTTAACCCTATGACTCCCTCTCCCTGTCCACCAGCTTCCTGCAGAACGTTGGTGGATAGGGTGAGGGAGTCATATGGTTAAGTGTTTGCAGTTGGTGGGTAGAGAGCAGGAGTGAAAAGGTTAAACTGGTCATGTGTTACACTTAGGCTGGTGTTTATTAGTTGCTGGCTTGTTGGCATGGCTGTCTAGATAAAATAGTTTGAATTTAACTTAACTATTGTGTTTTTGAAAAGAAGCCAATAATTTAACTTTACTACTGTATTTTTGAAAAGTGTACTCAAATTTTTTGCTTTAAAATTGGTGTGGGTATCTTGTGCACGTAAATTTGTTGAACGATGCTTATGAAAGTAAAGAAAACAAGAAAGGGGAAGATACCAAGCAAAGTTGATGTAAGAAATAAATAAAACAAGAAAGAAAGGGGGTCAGAGAAGACTTAATCTCCTGCCATTTAAAGATTTTGGACAAATGTCGGTCATCCATTTGGTTGATTGTGTGTCTGTAAACTAAAAAAGTAACGGAAAGGAATTTTGGCTATTCTTATCCAAAATGTTATGAATAACTTTTACATTTGTGTTCTATCCATAACGTTTGAAATATGAAAATGACATTGTCACAAGGTTTTGATAGACTGCTCTTTAGAAGATTCTGGTTTGGTTATAAAGCAAACAAGGCTCAATTTTGTGTGTCTGAATAAGCATGGCACATTCTTAGGGTAAAAATACTCAGATTGTACATGTAACTTTGACCTGTAGTTTAGTGCTAATGAACTAACAACAGTTTGACAAGTACTGTTGCATGTTTGTGGAGTGATGAAAAGTAATCTTTCTTGTTTCAGCCATATTGCATCTTGACACCTCTGTGCTTGATGCTGAAAAGTTCAGAGCCATTTTTGAAAATGTGAGTTAATCTGTCATTTGTCATTCTTGTAGTTGTTGTTATATGTTGTTATTGGTACCATTATTTTCATTATTTTCTTTGCCTTCATCAGTCACTTTTACATGCACATCAGTAACATTGTGTGATCAGGTGCATGTATGTACGTGTGTGTATGCATGCATATGTTCATGAGTATGTTTGCATGCACATGTGTGTTCTGTTACGTCTTCCAAGAGCAGTATTAGTTATCATGGAAGTATTAATGTAAGAAACCAAAGAAATGTGGTCTTAGTCACAGTAAGAACAGATGCAGCAGATAAATGAATATGATGCTGAGAAATATGTGAACATCATGGCCGTATTCTGATTGATTGATGGATAGATAGATCATTTATTGTTCTATTGATAAATTGGTTGGTTTGCTGATTGGTTGGTTGATTGTCATTCCTGAAGTGAGTATTTGCTGTAAAAATACAAGGAAGTATTGTTTTTTGTGTTCATTCATTCATTCCTTATTTCATTTGTTCATTCATTCATTCATTCGTTATGTTGTTGTTATTGTTGATGATGGTCATTTTAGAGTGTGTTGCTTTGCTACTGTTTGTCCATGGCATATATTTATGGGAGGGTTCCAGGAGATACAAAATGCATAATGTTTCGGGTTAGTCATGTCATGCTAACAAAGGTATTGACTTTCAAAGATTGAAGTCTTGTCGTTTCTTTGGTCTGACAAATCACTTAGTCTTTAAAAGTATGAACAATTTCAGCAACATGAACAACTCAGCTGTGGGGGGGGGGGGGGGGGGGGGGGGGGGGGGTGTTGGAGAGAGAAAGCAGCATAAGCTTGTTTGTTATTTTTTTCAACTTTTTGTTTTTGTTGGTTTTGTGTACTACATGTTTGTGTGTTTGTTTGTTTTTTTGTTTGTTTTTCAAAGGAGAAAATATTCAAACTATGTCTTCTTTATTTGCTGGTCAGCGTCCAACAGAGGAAGAAATCAAAATGATCAACAAACAGCTGGAGAAACATCCAGATGTACCTCTTGACAAACCTGAACAGTAAGTGCATGTACTGAAGCCACATAGTTAACAGAAAAAGAATCTTTCTAACACACACATTTCTGATTGCAAATCTCTATGCTGAGAAAGTAAAACAGCACAGCTAGTGAAAATCACCAGAATCATTATATTTTTAGACATTGTTACATTTTGTCATATTTACACCTATGAAAAAAATGGAAGAATGGAAAAAAGATAATAAACCTGAGTATGTTCACTTCATTTTATAATGGAGATGGTTTATAATGGAGATGTTGACGTTCACACTAATGTTATAACCCACAAAATAAAAGAACTTTGTATAGCTTGACTGTTTTGTTAAAATGACTTTAATTAATTGCTTATGCATACTAAACAATGACTCTGACAAAGATCATGTTTGTTCATTTACAAACAGTTCAGAAAAACCTATTTGAATTTTTGCTTCCAACCTGAAAATGTACTTCTCAAGGTCACTGTAACTTTGGGAAAAAAAAGGGGAAGAAACAACATGTGATGTGAAAACAGGACAATGAACGACTGTTACAGAAGTGAAGACAGAATTTAAGTGTTGTCAGAGCTTCCTGAGAAAGTGCTGTTAACATAGCTTCCTCAAACAATGTTAAATTAAGACTTTTTTTTGGCCAGCATGACCTCGACTTTACTGCCATGGCTTTTAATTTATGCAGATATGTCTGTGTAAAGATCCACTCTATTGACCCAAATTTGGTAAAGATTTTACCTTGAAAAGACTGAGAAAATCTTGCTGACCCTTTTCTGTCACAAACACACAAACATAGACACACACACACACACACACACACACACACACACACACACACAACCACACACACACACACACACACCACACACACACACACACACACACACACACATACACACACACTCACTCATGCACATGCACACACTTGCATGGACGCAGCGCGCACACACACACACACACACACACACCACACCACACACACACACACACAACACACACACACACATCACACACACACACACACACACACACACACACAGCACACACCACACGCAGCGCACACACACACATCACACACTCAGCACACACACCAGCACATGCACACACTCGCATGCACGACACACACACATGCACACACAAATCACCACACACACACACACACACACACACACAACTGCACACACACACAGCACACACACAGACACACACACACACACCACCACACACACACACACACACACACACACACACACACACACACACACACACACAGCACACACACACACACCACAACACACACACACACACACACACACACACACACACACACACACACACACACACACACACACACACACACACACACACATACACACACCCCTCTCTTGATCAGTATGAAACAATCACCCTTTTTTTTTACCCTTTCACAAGAGAGATTAAGAAAGATGGGGAAATCATAGGGAACAGGTAGATTTGTATAACAAATGTTGATGATTTTAGGCAGTGAATAAGTCATTGTGACATAGATCCATAACAAATGTTGATGATTTTAGGCAGTGAATAAGTCATTGTGACATAGATCCATAACAAATGTTGATGATTTTAGGCAGAGAATAAGTCATTGTGACATAGATCCATAACAAATGTTGATGATTTTAGGCAGAGAATAAGTCATTGTGACATAGATCCATAACAAATGTTGATGATTTTAGGCAGTGAATAAGTCATTGTGACATAGATCCATAACAAATGTTGATGATTTTGGCAGAGAATAAGTCATTGTGACATAGATCCATAACAATTGTTGATGATTTTAGGCAGTGAATAAGTCATTGTGACATAGATCCATAACAAATGTTGATGATTTTAGGCAGAGAATAAGTCATTGTGACATAGATCCATAACAAATGTTGATGATTTTAGGCAGAGAATAAGTCATTGTGACATAGATCCATAACAAATGTTGATGATTTTAGGCAGAGAATAAGTCATTGTGACATAGATCCATAACAAATGTTGATGATTTTAGGCAGAGAATAAGTCATTGTGACATAGATCCATAACAAATGTTGATGATTTTAGGCAGAGAATAAGTCATTGTGACATAGATCCATAACAAATGTTGATGATTTTAGGCAGTGAATAAGTCATTGTGACATAGATCCATAACAAATGTTGATGATTTTAGGCAGAGAATAAGTCATTGTGACATAGATCCATAACAAATGTTGATGATTTTAGGCAGAGAATAAGTCATTGTGACATAGATCCATAACAAATGTTGATGATTTTAGGCAGTGAATAAGTCATTGTGACATAGATCCATAACAAATGTTGATGATTTTAGGCAGAGAATAAGTCATTGTGACATAGATCCATAACAAATGTTGATGATTTTAGGCAGAGAATAAGTCATTGTGACATAATTATGGATCTCGACACTGAAGTTTTAAAATGAGCTTATCTGTTTCTACATGGAAGTGTTGCAATAATGGAAACATTGTTTTTACACAGACCTGTTGCATAATGGAAGCATGGGAATTGAAATTCTGAAAATTTTGATAAAAGTGTAAAAAGAAGAGTAGTGAATGAGTGCCTCATCTAACATTTCTTTCCGTATATGCTTGCTATGTGCCATGTTTTGTTATGCCTCATTGTATGTGAAAGCATCAGGAATTTGTCGTAAGTGTAGAATACATTCTTTTATTTTTTCATTAAATGAGTGTTTTGATACATGTATGTTGATAGCAGTCATTGCCTGGGATCATCTGGCTTGTAATATCTGTTACCTGTATGTGATTTATAAAGACCTGTTTCTTTGACAAACATTGATAAACATGCGTATTTACATTTTCCCATGCACGCACACATGTATGCACACATTTTCTTTGAAAGTGTTGATTTTATGCACTCTTTTGGCCTTACCTTTCAAATGACATTTTCACCTCTCCTCAACTGTCGACACATTTGACCAAAATTTGATAAAGATCTATCCATAAATAACTGAGGTAATGGGGTGCACACCGTTTTGTCACAGACATAGATATGCACCTTTCTGTTCGATATGAGGAGAAAAAGAAGAAAGGGGGGGTGGGGGGGGGGGGGGGAGGTTTCTCAACCATACAGTCAGATGAATGAGACATTAGGACCTCTGTGCCTCTTGAGACTAGCATTTTGAGGTCTGTAGTCAACTCCTCTCCCTTGCTGTGAAGAGTACCCTTTCAGTATTTTGATTGAAACAAGCACACATCACCATGATCTGTGTGATTCTTATTTAGTAAACACTTTTTGACTAGGCATAGCACTTTGTAGAACTTGGAAATATACATGCATAATTGTATACTGTTTCATTTTGCTGCTACAACTTTTTTTTGTGGTCATTTGATATATTGTTTGTTTTTTCGTTTTTCTTTTTTTTTTTAAAGCAAGTGAATGTTGTTTTTCATTTCAGGTTCCTACATGATTTGTACCAAATCCCCAGTTGCTCCGATCGTATCTTCTGTTTCATCTTCCAGTCCACCTTCCAAGAAAGCATGTCTGTGATAGAAAATAAACTCAACAATCTCAAAATGACTTGTGAGGTAAACACACACGCACCCATGCACGCACCACTGCACGCACGCACGCGCGCGCGACCACACACACACACACACACACACACACCACACACACACACACACACACACACACACACACACACACACACACACACACACACACACACACACCACACACACTCACACTCTGTCTGCCTCTGTCTGCCCTTCTGTCTGTCTGTCTGTCTCTCTGTTCGTCTGTCTCTGTCTCTCTCTCTTTCTTTTTCACATTTTGTACACACACTCACCAAAATACGGATGGCTCAATCAGAAATTGGATGGCATCATAATTAATATGAACATTTTTTCCCTTCAAATCCTTTGCCAATCTTGTCTTGAAATTAGGCCATATTAAACTTTCTGCATTTAAAAAAAAAAAAGTTTTGTGTTTTGAGTGTTGGACCCAAATCCTTTGGATGTTAATCTTATCCACAAACAACCAGGAAATGATACTGAGGTACTTTTTATATTTTTGGTCCAATTGTCTTGGAGTTAGACATTGCCCATTGAAAGTATGCCCTTGTGACATTTCATTAACTGATTAAGCCTAAAAACTGGTACAGATTGTTCCACAAACAAACAAAATATCATTCCTGATCCATTTTGGTCATTGTGATTTTTACTTCTTTCCTTTCCAGTCTATTCCTTTTTCATAACTGAAGGCTGTTGAAGTGTGTGTGTGTGTGTGTGTGTGTGTGTGTGTGTGTGTGTGTGTGTGTGTGTGTGTGTATGTGTGTGTGCGCGTGCATGTGTGTGTGTGTGTGTGTGTTTGTTTGTGTGTGTGTATGTGTGTGGATATGTTTTTCTGTGTGTTTGCACATGAGTGAAAGCATGTGTACAGGTGTGTGTGTGTGTGTGTTTATATGCATTCACAAAGAAGAGCAAAACAAAAACAAACACAAAACTAGTTTATTTTGTGTAGTTTTATTTTTAAAGGAGGTTGATACTATTGTTATTGAAAGTAACATCAGATTATTCTGGCCATGGTTCATTGCTTGACTTCCCTTTCTCTGTAGATGTTGACATCAGGGCAGGCCATCAAGAGAATCTTTGGTCTCATCCTGGCCCTGGGTAACTACATGAATGGAGGCAGCCGCACAAGAGGTCAGGCAGACGGCTTTGAGCTAGATATCCTGCCCAAGTTGAAAGATTACAAAGCTAAGGTGGGGGTCTGTCATAGCATGGTCATGCTTTGGGGTGCATCTGGAGTAAGCTGAGTTTAAAGATGCTTTTGGGGATGTGTGAGTTAGTACTTGCATTTGTTTGGTTTATATTTTTCAGTTGGGTTTTTGTTTGTAGATGTGTGTTTGTGTGGTTTTTTGTTTGTTTGTGTATTTGATTTTTTTTTTTTTTTTTTTTTGTAGGGGGAGATATGTTTGTTTTTCCATTGCTGTGTGAGGACAAGGAAGCTGGGTTGGTAACAGTATAACAATAGAAATTGTAATTCTTACTGTACACAACACCCGAACACCTTGTGGAGGGGTCAAATTTTAGACTTTAAAGTCTTTCTCAAGAAACTCAGAATGTCGACTAACAAAGCATCAAGACATGCGCATGATGATATCTGATTTGCGTAAAATGATAATATTATGAGGATTTATATAGTGCGACATCCCAGGAAGCAAGCTTTCAAGCACTGTGCATTTTACAGAAAAATTATGCATAGAAAAGAAGACAGCATTAATCAGTTTAACATAAAAGTGTGTTTATGGATAAAATGTAAGTCAATAGTAATCAGTCAATCATGTAAGCATGATAAAAAAAAAACCCAACAATATTCTGTAGGTGCATATGCATACACCTACACCCACCCATCCACACCCTCACATGCAGATATGCACGCACACGTTAGAGCGAACAGTTGAGAGGAGAGAGAGGTGAGACTGTTAACAGAAATACTATTGTTTGAAGAGATGAGTTTTTTAAAGCACTTTTACAAGAGGAAAGTCCTAAGTCTTTACATGAGGAATGTAGAGAATACATTTTATCTGATGATGACTTGAGCTGTCTTGAGGAGCATAAATGGTGAGGAGATCAGAAATATAGGCAATGGTGATTTCACAAGAGATCAAAACTATAGGCGGTGGTGATTTCAGAGAAGAAATTGCTGCAGAAAGTTCAGAGCTTGTGTGTGTGTGTGTGTGTGCTTGGACTTGGAGCCAATGAAGTGTGTAAAGAAGGGGTTTGAGCGTAATCATACTTGTGAGCCTTCAAAATTGGTCTTGAACCTTTGTCAGTTTGCCAAAAATATGTTTGGGGAAGCCATAAAGGAGAGAATTGCAGTGGCCTAATTTAGACAGGGCAGAGGCACAGGCCTGTCTTTTTGCTGCATGAATGGACATGTATGACGGATAATGCTAATGTGAATTTCTACATATGCTGAGTGACAGATATTTGGAAACATACGACTTAAATGACATATAAATCATAAAACCTAAAACCTGGCAGAAGGTATGAATACAATATTGGCACTGCCAACACGTATGGAAATTGTACAAATAATGAAGAAAATATTTTTTTAACTTGATGAAGAGGGCTTCTTTCTTCTCATCATTAAGTTTCTTTCAGTCATCCTCCGAGACAAAGTTCTCCATAACTTGGAAGGCAGAACAAATCTTGTGTGAAAATGAATAATTGAACTTTTGTGCATCATCTGAAAATGACTGGCTGAAGGTAGAATGTCTTTTGATCAACAAGGAAAGGAGTTTTGTATATAATTTGAACAGAACTGCGCCATGAACTGAGATTTGTTGAACATCTCTCTGTACGTCAGCACACTTTAAAAGGTATTCATTGACAAAAACAATTTGTTTTCTGTTGTTGAGGTAAGATTTGGACTATGTAAGTGCTGAGCCTGATATACTGTCACAGATTTCTAATCTGTACTGAAGAATAACATGATCTGTAGTATCAAATGCAGCAGACAAATAGGGAGAGTCAAAGTGGACACATTACCACTGTCCACAGTTAACAGAATACCATTTACTACACTGAGGAGTGACATCTCACTACTGTAGTAATCGTGGTAGACAGGATGGAAAGAGCAAAGAAAATCATTGGCCATCAGATGATCAAAAGGGCGTTGCAAAAAAATTTTTTTTCAATGACCTGTGTGCTGAAGTATATGTGAAACTAAGAGATGTATGCATGGTGTGGTTTTATGGGGTTTTTTTTGTCACATTTTTTTTACCACTGTTGTTGCATTGAGTGGTTGACATGTATCAGTTGATATTTTTTGTAATTCAGTTTGATTGCATCTTTTTAACATTGTATCTTGTGGTCTGTTTGTAGGGGTTGACATGTTTGTAACTTTATTTATGTCCACCTCTACAATTGTGCTTTTGTGAAATGCTTAAGGCTCTTTAGGGATGAGGTGCTGGACAATTGGTCATTATTATTGTTGTTTCATAAATGGTTTATACATTTTTCAGCTTGTTTGATCCAATGTTCACAATCCTTTTTAAATCCATAAAATATGCCCTTTCACTTTATGCTGACATTTGATCCATGTTTGGAAATGATCTCCCTTAAACATCATAAAATCTAATTCATTTTGGACATAAACACTCAGAGGCACTGCCATGCTTTCACCTGCACAACATGTACACGCACACATGCATATCCCTACCCTAGATATACATAAAAATAAGTCATATATTCCATTTTGACCTGATGCATTTCTAACTTCCATTACAGGATAACCGCACCAGCTTGATGCATTTTGTGGTGATGCTGTATGTCCAATCTTATGAGATGGATGATGCTGGAACGGACAATGTTAAACTGCCACTGCCAGACCCCAGTGACATCACACAGGCCAGTCTGGTCAATTTTGATGACATTGCCAAAGAAATGAATCGAATACGCAAAGACTTTGAATGTGAGTCTTGAATGAATCCATCGTGGTCAAAGCAGTTGTGTTAAAAATGTGATGCACTTTAACGTGAACTCTCCAGATTATTTTGTTGTACTCTGGGGGCTAGGTCTTGGTCAGAGTATTTTAGGTGGAGATCAAAATGGAACTGTTCGGGTAGTTCCAATTTCATCAGAGCAGCTCTGATCTAAGGACCTTTGCTCAGATCTCTGTTTTTTCATTGCTGTGCTCTGATTTCTGGTTTTCAGGGAGATAAAAAACAAAACAAAACAAAAAAGGAAAAAAATGCAACAAAATGCTTGCATTAATTTGATACATCAGCTTGTGGATAGCTAAGTCTCTGTCAAACACACACACACGCACGCACACGCACGCACACGCACGCACGCACGCACACACACCACACACAACACAACACAACACAACACAACACAACACAACACACAACACAACACAAACACAACACAACACAACACAACACAACACAACACAACACAACACAACACACCAACACACACAACACCACACCACACACACACACACACACACACACACACACACATATATGCTGAGTAAGAGAGAAGAAAGCAGTGTTATGAATCAGGACTTAAAATGGTCGATTTCCGCCATTAGATGAACATTTCTTGCTGGGGGGAAAAATATCTACTTATGTTCATTTATGCCTTGAAAATGCTTTTTCTGTCTGCCTCTGAAGCACTCAAAATTATGCCCAGAATGCACTAGACTGTACAGATTTTAGTTCATGTTTGAAAAAATTTCCAGAGGGCGTGCCACCCGACCCGTCCACTATTTCATCATACCCTGTGGCGGGTGGATGCTCTTTTTCTGACTCTGAAGTTGGCATCTCTATCAGATTTAGTAGGGATATTGGGGTGTTTCAGGAGTGGACATTGCTGTCTGGATTTTGGCCAATACACGCAACCCTGTAATCCTTACTTTTCTGGCATAATGTCTACATTATTTGCATATTGTTTAAATGACAAGTCCACATTTCTGTTCTCATGTAACTTACATCTCTCCATTGTGGTAGATTAAACTACAGTTAAACATCACAGTGGAATAAGTTTGTTGAAATTTGATAAGTAAGCAGCATAACATATAAACAGCACAAACATAGACATGCATTTGTTGATTCTTTGAAACTGTTGTCTTTTTTTTTTGTCTTTTTCTTTTTTTTTCTTTCTTTCTTTTCATTTTTGATGTGGAAAGGCATATGTTACAGAGTTAAATTTTCTGATTTTTTTTCCTTTCAAAAACCTTACAGCCTTTAATGTTAAAGAGTTGGGACTTGTTTAGTCTATTCAGGGTTCATTAGCTCTGAAATTGTAAAGTAATGGCAGGCACACAGGATGATCTGTATCATGTGTTTGCAGTGGCAGAGAACAAGGCCAGTGTAGTTCTTAGAAAGGCAACAGCAGACACAAAAGAACCCTTTGAATCAATCATGAAATCCTTCTTTGAGAAAGGTGAGTATAAATATTCTTGAGTATTGTTAAATATTTAGGGTTTTCAGACAGACTTTCTTCATTGCGACATAACATACAACATTTCTGTGCCCGGTATGAGGTTACATGGGAAAAGAAGAAACCAGAAGTATTTGGTTTTGTTTAAGTTCCTTAGCAGGGAGTTTCAGTGTTGTAAGTTTGGCCGATGGTTTTTCATTATTGAGGCAACATCAGCCCAAACATGCGTATAGACAGGAAAGGCTTTGCTGTTTGCATGTTCTGTTCTGTTTTGTTGAGTTTAAAGTCATACCACTCTTAACCCTTTGAACCCGGTTGGCTGATGCAGCGGCCAGTGCGATTAATACCTGGAGCAGGGCTGGAGCATGACATATCCGTTTGACCTGGCCTGGTATGGTGCTGGCGTGCGGTATGCGACCTACCGGCACCTACTCTCCTCTGCCACATCCTATTTATATTACCGAATTCCAGACACCCTATACTTTCTTCCTGGCAAATTTTTAAGCATTACAAGGATTTATTCTGAGACACGGTTTTCGCTAGAATTTCTCTAAAAATACTCAGGGTTGAGGGTATCAAAGGTCTAGAATTACTTAGGGTTGAAAGGGTTAAGAGTATATAACTAGGTATAAGAAATTTAGAATGTTGCTCAAAGAAGCTTTAAAACATTTTGGTTGTATTGTGAGATACTGATGCTATTGTCGGATTCTCAAATGGATGCTGATTTATTTCTTTTTTCGTAGATAACTCCTGTTTTATTATTTGAATGCTAATTTTTTCCCAAGACATCTTCCATTTTATTTTGTTAATGCGAATTTTGATAATTGTGCTTTGGTGTTGCTTGATTTAGGTTAGTTCAGTGTGTGTGTGGTGTGTGTGTGTGTGCGTGCGTGTGTGCGTGCGTGTGTGTGTGTGTGTGTGTGTGTGTGTGTGTGTGTGTGTGTGTGTGTGTGTGTGTGTGTGTGTGTGTGTGTGTGTGTGTGTGTGCATGTTTATGAGGATGTTGCTTATTAGATCAGTGTATCTAGCATGGGCCTGCATGTATGTGAAGATGTTATTTGTCAGAGTAATGTATTTAGATATTTTCTTAATGTATGCACAAGATATGCACGATGCTAAATCATTGAGGACTTTCCAGCTCAGTGTGAACATACAGGTTTCACCAGTCTGTTATTGTACTTAATGGCTCAGAGATTTCTGCCAGTTGTTGGTGGAGTTTGCTGTATATTTAGGTGCCTTTTGTTTCAGGGGCCTTTTCAAAATGTGCATGTGTCTTTGTTGCAGGAAAGCAAGATTTTGTTGATCAGGAGGAGATGGTGAAAGAATGTGCCAAAAAGTGAGTCCACAGATATTTGTGACCTTCACATATTATGTAAATGAAGCATATTCCAACAAAGAAAGGTCAGACATGTCCGAGTTGATAGAATGGTTTTTGATTTGCATGACTTGTTGCTTCAGTCTGTTTTTTTTATAAAAGGGAGACTGTGTCATATCAGAGAGAGATGTGTGTCCATTTGTGTGTGACAAAAATGTGATACTGTTAGCAAGATTTCCTCAAATTTGGGTCAGAGATGTAGACCGTTGAGGAGTTGTGAAAGCATAAGTATGGAAGTCATGGTGCCAAGGTCAAGGTCACACAACAAAAAGTGTTAAAAATCAGCATTTTTCAAGGAAAGAGTGTGACTGGCACTTTTTCAGGAACATCTGACAATGTTTACAATCACTTTGTGCTGTGGGGACATTTTACTGTTGTCCTCTTTTTACATCAAGTTATATTTCATCTGGTGCTTTGTCTAGGTGATAATGAACTTAAGAATTACAAAACCTATTACTGTTGTCCTCTTTTTACATCAAGTTATATTTCATCTGGTGCTTTGTCTAGGTGATAATGAACTTAAGAATTACAAAACCTACATTTTCTGTTATATTTTTTGTAAAAAAAAAGAACATTGTTAAAGTAGCATGATCATTTTGTTTTCCTCCATTTTTTTTGGGGTGGTGGTGGTGTATTGCTTATGTGGCATTGCCACCATACCATTTCATTATGGCTGCCTGGCACACCACCAAGTTCATCAGTCATACTCCGTTGAATCACTTTTAGATTACACACCATGCAATGACACACGCGGTCATAAGAAAAATGATAGATTCTGTGAATAACTCTCAGATAATATCAGAAAAGTGTCATATGATGAAGACATAATTATCACGGTCGATTTTAATGATAGATTTGGTAAGAGAAGAGCACTACAGAATTCACACTTGGGGCCTTCACGATGGCACAAACACAGACTGCAGCTTCAGAGGACATTGAATATTGAGTCTTTGTATATAACATGGTCTGTTCATCACAATTACCATTTTTTGCCATCATTCCAGCCAAGTCTGCATCTGGTACAAGTGGGATTATTTTAGTACAGCATCTCAAATTGACTTCACATTAACAAGAAATTTAAAAGAAGTGACCTAAATGATTCTTGACAAATAACAAATGCAGGACTGGACACTGACAGTTGGTTAGTAATAATGAGTAATGTGGACTTCAAAGAAGAAAGATAAATGCCCAGAAGGAAGACAGTCAACCTGAGCAGATTAATTTGAGAAAAATCAAGGATAGTGATCTGGGAAAAGATCGGAAAGATAGTCACAGAGAAGGTAGAACACATAGAGACCAGCAAAATGATAATAGAAGAAACGTGGTAGATATTCACAGCCATGTCTTCAGGGAAGTCTTAATGTCATATGTCCAGCTCCTTGACAGCATAAGAACAATGTTTGCAAATTGTGAAAGTACTGTAAAGATCCCAAGTGAACTTTGCAACTGATTTCAGGTGTCACCTGTGGTCCAGCAAAAATGTGCTGTATTACCTCTCCTTTTTGTCATCTACATGGACAGAATTACTCATAAATGCTGATCCACAAGCTGTCAGTGAACTACTATCCTCTGATGACCAAGCGATCATGAAGTATGACAAAACATTGCTGCAGAAATTGAGGGCAAAGTCTTGTCAGCTAGACTGCCATTTCTGTATATTTGTAACAGATATTTTTAATTGAGAGGAAACATAGCTTTTGCATTACTGACATGCACAAAATTATAATGATGGCATATCTAAGTTGATTCAGTGATTGTATGATGTCATTATTGTGAGTAATTAACTGTGTGTCCTAAAAATGGATCCTAAGTCAGAGCAGCTCAAATGATGTGTTTTCACATGTCTCTAACTTGGAGATGGTGTGATCAAAATTTATGCTGATTTAACAGTTGTGTTTGGAGACAAGTTTGCATAATTATGGAACAGTTTGTTGTTGAATTCCTAGTTACAATTTAGGAAGAACCAGCTTGAAAAAATAGCAATGTGGACATGTACATCAAGCCTGGAATGAGCAAATTGTTAAGCTTGTAAAGATATTAGTTGAAAAGGATTCACATTTATCAGTTCATGAAATAAGTGAAACTTATAGCATTTCATAATACAGTTGAACAGAAACTTAAGGTTTTTGGCATAGATGAATGGATCCTGTGGTATGATCATGATATGAGGAAAGTAGCTGCTAGACAGATATCTCATCTTCTGACAGAGAAGCAGAAAAATAGGGGTTGAGAATTCTTAACAATCACTTGAAATGTTTGCGCCAGAGGGCCTCCAAACAACTGTGTGACTGATCATAGGTGATGAAACATGGATCACCTTCTGTGGCATCTGGAACAATCACCATCTCTGTCATGCTGAACAAACTGTTTAATCAAATAAAGCTCAGCCGTACCGAGACCTGATTTTCAAATCCAGAACGACACCCAAGCTCTGTGGCAGTCGATGTTTTGCCTGAAAAATCTGCTCTTAGTGCTGGATGTTATGTATAAAGTGTTTTGTGCCATTGTGTATTCCAGCCATGAATAGCATCTAAATGTGGGTAGCCTACCAGCAAAACTTTCACATGACAGTGCAAGTGCCCATGAAACTAAGGTCATTGTGGCCTATCTACACAAGCAGTTTGTTCAGGTTCTTCCTCACCTATCCTACAGTCCTGACTTTAGCCCTATGCAACTGGTGTTAGTCCTGATGTGGCTCTAGTATTGGGTGGGCTGTAAACAATATGAACTGAATTGAACTGAATGCGTCTACTGGTTGTTTCCCCTTCTGAAGCAAGAACTAACAATGTAAGAAGTTTTCAAGAATCCAAGATTTGGCAAAAGCAATGAAATCATAGCTCGCTACCAATCCCAGTCAGACTGTTAAAAAGCATTTGACTTGATACTGAAACCCTTTGTGGAGATTGGAGACAAGTACGTTGAAATACTGAAAATTTCATGTACATTGGAGTTCCTATTTTTGTTTTATGAGCTAAGGGGCAAGGCTTTTACATCAGTCCTTGTGTACAATCAAGTTTAAACAACAGCTGTGAAAACTATGACAGTAAAATCAGCACCAGCAAGGCAGAGATTATATCATTAGGATTAACACATCAGAATCAAAGGACAAAAACTTAAAACAGAGAACAGAATTTAAACACTTTGGCTGTATATCTACTAAAGATGAAAAATAATGCAGAAAGTGAGACCAGAGGACAAAAAACAAATGCTGCAATATACCAGTTTTCAACCCAAAACGCCAACATGTACCTGTGGAAACAAAAGGCATGCTTATAAATACAGTTTATGTACACATACTGACTTATTGTTCAGAGGAAAACTGTGTAGATGGTGCTGGAAAGATTGAGTGGCAGACACACTGTACATATGCAGTATGACTCTACGCTGGGCTTTCCATTGAGCTGCAGACCACTGTCTGGCTTTATGTCATTGCTACACCTCCTGGTACAAGTGTACAGAAAAATTTACAGTATTCAGTGGACAAAAGTTTTGCATGCATTATTTTTTGTTGTTGTGCTGTGCAGTGATTTTGCCTTTGTTCTTCCTGGGTTTTCTTCTGTTCTTGTGCAGTGCTTTGGGTATCTGACTTTGGCACTGGGTACGTTGTGTGCATAAAGTGGAGTTCTGGCTTCAGCTGCATGTTGGTTGTATTGGGTCCTCCTTTGTTCTGTTTTCTGTCTGCTGATTGTTTGCATGGTTCATATTTCTTGCAGTGCAGGTGACTGGTCTTGGTAAAGGTTGCAGCTGGCTGTTTCTGGTCTTTTTGTCTTTTCATGCTTATTATTCAAGCATACTTCAGAGCTTCATGATGATTTTAATTTTTGTCTGTTTTCCCCCCAGGTTTAGTGAGATGGTGGAGTTCTTCTGTGCCAAGCCCAAAGCAGGTGACAAAGTGTTGACCCCAGAGTATTTCTTCTCTTTGTGGCACACCTTCTGCCAAGACTTCAAAGACCACTGGAAGAAAGAACAACAGCGCATCATTAAACTTAGGTAGTTCATTTTGTTTTGGTTTTGTTGTTGTTGTTCTCTTGTTTATCTTACAAGTAGAAATAATTGCCAGATGCTGCATATTGGAGAAAAAAATAATAACGCTCTGCACAAGCTTGAGTCTGACTCAGGAATAACTTGGTCCATGTGACTGCAGTCCTCTCTACCTAGCTGTGAATTGACACCTAACCTTCTCTAGGGTTTGGGAAGGTAAAGCAGCAAACTTGAAAACTTAAAAAAAACAACACTTATTACTCAAGGTGTAAGGGAGATAAGAGGCACCTTCCTCATACTGCTCATCCTAAGTAAAGTTGAGGTCTCTACTCCTTACACCCTTATATCCTGAAGATTAGTGCAATCTTTTATTTGTTTGTTTTTGTTTTTTTAATTAGTCCCACAAGAACCACACTGTGTTAGAGATTACTGTAATGTGCCCTTTTGGGGGGCTTAAGTCCATGATCTTTCACTTACAAACACATTCTTCTCACTTTCAAACGCATATAATGTGTACTCACACACATACACACAAATGTGCAGGTGTACATACACACACGCATACACACGCACACAGACACACACACATAACAAACACACACACACACACACACACACACACACACACACACACACACACACACACACACACACACACACACACCACACACACTACACACACACAAAACACACACACACACACACACACACACACACACACACACACACACACACACACACAACACACACTTTCATGTACACACATGCTGTCATGAACGCACATCCATACATGAATAAAATGACACATGCACTGACTTTGTCTTTCTCTCCCTTCTCTGTCTCTCCCTTTTCTGTCACTCACCACCTCATCTCTTCTGTTTTTCTGTCGTTCTCTGTCTCTCTCAGTCTCTGTCTTTTGTCTGTCTGTCTCTGTGTCCATGTCTCTCTCTGTCTCACTCTCTTTCTGTCTCTCTCTCCCCCCTTTCCCTTCCTGTTTCTCTTTTCCTGTCTCTCTGTCCCCCACCCCTTTATCTTTCTCATTTTCTCTGTATCATCTTCTTACAAAAGGAAGAAGTAAATACTGATGCCATAGCTCTTGCGAGTGAAAATCCTTCAACAGACAAATTAGGAATACCACAGACTTGCCCACTGAAGGATTGTGAACGATTGCAGTCATCTCCCCTAGCATTGACTGTATATAGGCCATGTCATCTGTGTGAGTTTAATGTTACATGACCATCACTTTACCATGATCTGGTCTTCACATCACAGAACATTTCATTTGTAAACATTGGGCATGTTCATCACTGTCATTGGTTCATCAACTGCTACAGTCTGTCTACTGTATCCCCCTGTTAATTCAATCACACTGCCTTGAACAGCAAACACATTTGTAATCGGTGATCTCCCCCTACCCGCCCCACCTCCATAACCGCCCTTCTGTCCCCCATGCTCTTGTCCCTTCTTCCACCTCCTCATTGTCAGTTGAGCACATCATTAATTTTCTGTCCTGTCTTTCAGGCTTCGTGATGCAGAAAACAAACTACGCAAAATGCAGGAGAACAAGAGAGCATCAGCATCTATAACCACTCGTCCCATTACTCAAGGCGGACTGGTAGGCTGTGTAGACCTTGTTTTCCCTTCTTTTCTTTCTTGTTTATGGTGTATGTGTCTGTGTGCTTAGCAGTGTAAGGGTAGACAGGTAAAGTACATGTGTCTTTCTTTCTCTAAATGTTCCTTTGTTTTCCTTTCTTTTTAATGGGTATTATTTCATACTAACGGGGAGGGATTTGTGTCTTCCTGTGTGTATGCATCTTTTATCAAAGTGCGTAAGCAAAATTTTTTCAGCTTTCTCTGGATGGATCTTTAGCAAATTTTGATCAGTGGTGAGGCGCAAGTGCATCAGTTTGGAGGACAGAGTGTCAAGGCCAAAGTCATATATGGCCTAAAAGAAAGCCCCAAATCAGCACTTTTTGAGGAAGGTGTATGAACAGCACTTTCTCAGTAACTTGTGGCAGTATTTAAAATCTGTTATTTTCGTTGTAACGGCCTACCATTGTATATGCCGCTCATGAAGTTTCATTTCATTTGAAGCCTGTTCAAGATCACAGTGGCTGATTTTCAGGGTTATTTTTGTCTTTGTGGTTACACAATGTATCAGGGGTTGAAATTCTCCTTGGATCTGCAGATTTCTGAGACAGAATAAATCCATTTCATCAGATGACATGGGCCTGTCCTTGGAAAATCCATATCCGGCTTTTTTTTTTAAAGTAGAGTGAGTATAATGAGTATAATTTGTGCTTTGATATGTGCTTGTGTAGAAAATGTATAGTGCAGAAAATACCTTTTTAAACTGTCTGAGTGTCTGATGTATGCTTGAAAATGTGCAAGATTGCATAGATTTTAATCCCTTAAAATCTGTTCTCTGGATAAATGTTTTTCCTCACCCTTTCTTTTTATTAGTTCCTACCCCTGCTGTATGAAACAAAAATTGTCAAAAAGTAAAAGAAATCGAGTTTGTATATTTGCTAAATAAGAACAAAGTTTATGTGAAATTAGATAATTTTTTTTAATGTGTCTGTTGATATGCAACAGTTTTGCTTCAGCTACCTAGAGAATATTATCACAGTATTGAAAAAATATTTAGAGCACCTTCTAGTTCCTAAATAAGCTGAGCCTTTACAAACTGAAAGATACATATTGAGGGGAAAAGTTGACTAATACTGTTCGAAACAATTTTTGTTCTGAGATGCATATCGAAAACTGTGTCCTGGTATTTTTACTGAATTTATTTCATGCTCAGGATAAACTTCATTTCCTTGGTTTCCTGTGTGTTTTTGAAGACATAGTAGTGTGTGACATAAAGAATATTCCTCGCTCGCGTAAATGTATATTTTGGAAATTATGTTGTTTCATATATGATATACTGTATGTGTGTGTATGGACATGCTTGCATGTGTCTGTTTTGTGTGTGTGTGTGTGTGTGTGTTGTGTGTGTGTGTGTGTATGTGTGTGTGTGTGTGTGTGTGTGTGTGTGTGTGTGTGTGTGTGTGTGTGTTTGAGAGAGAGAGAGAGAAAAAGAGAGAGGAGTAGGCAAAAGTATCTTTTGGAAATTGAGAAGAGGCAGCTTGACTGCTCTTTTGACAAAAAAGGTTTGGTCCGATTTAACAATATGTTTTAGAGAGCTCCTTGTACCTTGATGGAAGTGTGGCATCTGTTCGAGTGAACTGAGACTACTTAGTAACTGCTGTCAAGATTTTCATAGGGATGGCATATATCTTTATATAGAAAGACAACGCACACATATACGCATGCACATGCTCTCTCTCTCTCTCTTCATGCAGTTCTCTTAATCTGTGTGTGTGTGTGTGTGTGTGTGTGTGTGTGTGCGTGCGGTGTGTGTGTGTGAAAGAGGGAAGTTATTTAAAATGTTTGACCATCTTGTTTCCATTTCTTTTCTTTGTTAACTTTGGGATGCAAGTTGTGTGAGTGTATGTGTGTGTGTGTGTGTGTGTGTGTGTGTGTGTGTGTGTGTGTGTGTGTGTGTGTGTGTGTGTGTGTGTGAAAGAGGGAAGTTATTTAAAATGTTTGACCATCTTGTTTCCATTCTTTTCTTTGTTAACTTGGGATGCAAGTTGTGTGAGTGTATGTTGTGAGTCGTGTGTGGTGTGTGTGTGTGTGTGTGTGTGTGTTGTGTGTGTGTGTGTGTGTGTGAAAGAGGGAAGTTATTTAAAATGTTTGACCATCTTGTTTCCATTTCTTTTCTTTGTTATCTTTGGGATGCAAGTTGTGTGTGTGTGTGTGTGTGTGTGTGTGAAAGAGGGAAGTTATTTAATGTTTGACCATTTTGTTGTCCATTTTTTTCTTTGTTATCTTTGGATGCAAGTTGTGTGTGTGAGTGGTGTGTGTGTGTGTGTGTGTGTGTGTGTGTGTGTGTGTGTGTGTGTGACTCATGCATACATGTGAGTGTGTGATAGAGGGAGGGAGGAGACTGTGTGTGCACATGTATGCATGTGTGTATGTGTGTGTGTGTGAAAGAGGGAGGAAAAGAGGGAGGGAGGGCCTGTGTGTGTGCACATTTTCTCCATGTCAGTGTGTTGCATGTATGCACACACACTTAAAATGTACTTGCAGATTTATGACTCCATAGTTTTAAACATTTTGGACCATTTTTAAATGGAAAATGCTCCTACTTCGCTGAGTTGATGTAGATAAACTTCCTGGTATAATCATGCATACATACGCAGCTGTAACTGCTGTATAAAAATAGTTCTCATTCTCTCTTTCTTCCTCCTGCATTCATCAATCAGTCGGATCTCAATAAACTAAGGTCCTGTTTGCAGTGTGCGCTTAGCTCGTGTGAAAGATCCCATGGGAACAAAAAGTTGCCCATAGCAAAACTTCTAAGAATAATCCACATTTATAAACAAAAATGCGTATGTACAGGAAAAGGTTGGCACACTCTATGGTGACATGGTGTTCTCAAGGAGATCAGCCAGAATTTCACAGGAAAAATTTCATTGTGACAACAACAAGAGCAACAGAAATATAGTCCTACCAATAGATCCCTATCCCTCTCTTTTTCTTCCTACCTTTGTTGCTCATCACACAACAAAATACTACCAGGCTATTTACTGGAAAGTGAAAATGGAAATGTGGCATTCTGTTTTTCTTATGGTGTTACTGTTTTTTTTCTTGCAGAAAGACAAGATGAATCGCATGAAGAAGAGGTAGCAAATCGTTGTTTGTTGTAGGTGAGTATTGAATGTTAAGGTTTTGTATATGAGTATGAGTGAATGCACATGTGTGTACATGTATGTGTACATAATTGTGAGCCTGTGCATATATGTAAGTGTGTGTGTGTGTGTGTGTGTGTGTGTGTGTGTTATCTTTGCCCCCTCTCTCTCCTTCTCTTTCTCTCTGTGTCTCTTCCTCCATCTCTCACATACCTCCCTTTTTTCCTTTTCTTCCAGGTAAAAATGATTGCCAGCATTTAAGGAAATAAGAATGAGAAACACAAAAATAGAATGAGAATGTGTAGTTAATACACAAAACAAGACAGGTGCACATTTTCTCTTTCTTCTCCTGAATGACAAATGTTTGTGCAGGATGGTGTTTCACAATGTGTTGACTTGGACCGTAAGTATTGTTGGTAGTTTCTTCTGAAAGCTGTTTTATGGTACAAAGTGAACATATGTTTACAGTTTTGAAGTCATCGTGATCTGCTCACATGGATCTTTTTCTGTTGCAGAGCATGATGGTTTGTCAGTCATGACTAATATCACAGTCTGGTGAGCAACATGGTCATGACATTTTATGGATGTGCCCATGTCTTCTGTGTGCTTTAGTCCAGTGCCTCTTGACAAAAAACTGAAATGGTGATGTCAAATGACACAGTCTGTTTATGCTGTGACATTTACATATTTGTGCTTGTGAAACTGTGCTTCTGTTTGAAATATGTCCTGTCTATAAAAACTCAGTGCAGTTTGTTCAGAGCAAATTCATCCAAGTGTATGCTTGGTAAATCACAAAAAGCCTGCAATATATTGTTTGAATCAGATTGTCCCAGTGTATGCTTGGTGTTTTGCTTCTTAGGTGAATTGCACAGTTTTTTGTTTTCTCAGGAAAATCTTACCATGCAGAAAGTAAAGTTTTTAGCAAGATGAGCAAAGCCTCTCCTTTGTGCATTTTTTTGTGCTGAATAATCTGTTTACTAGTTTTCAGATGCTTAGTCTTGAGATTGTTAATTGTAGATCCTGTTATGAATTACCTGCATTTTTGTCCTGTAGACAGCTTTGTGACGAGGTATGTTGTTTTGACTCAACTGAGACTTGAGATCAGATTTCATGGCATGGATGTAAGTACAGCTGTTTTGCATGGGAAGATATCCTCACAAGAAAAAGAAAGATGATGTGACACTCTTTGTTTTTCATAAGCAGTGTGCTGAAAATGGTGTGATACATATATTTTCTATCATCCCACAGTTTCTCTACTAGATAATTATTTCTCTCTCTAATAGAAGAGTGGTCTAGAGGTTGAAGCGCTTGTCCAGGTTGCAAGAAAACTGCATTTGAATGATAGATTGAAGAGGAATTTTTCACGCCCTTCTACAAGACTTGAAGTGGTGGTGTAGGTTTCTGGTCTTTTGGATGAGATGCTAAACCAAGGTCCAGTGTGCAACGTGCTTTTATCGCTTGTTAAAGATTCGTTGGCAGCAAAAGAGTTGTCCATGGCAGAATTCAGTGGAAATAGTCACTTTGATAGTTTAAAAAAATGGGGAGAGAGCAACTGGCATTTCATGCGGAAGAATTCCATTGTGATATAAGAAAAAAAAATCAATGCAATTCCGATCCAATCCATCCTTTGTAAGATTTTTTTTAGTTTTAGATGAAGATGAGCAAATGTTTGATGCCACAGTTTTAATCAGTAAATAGTGGGGGGGGGGGGGGGGGGGGTTTCCGTACAGTTGATTTCTTTCATATATGTTCAGTGTAAGTGCACATAGATTTATAGGCATAGATTTCGTTACAGTAAGAGATATCTGCTACTGAAGATACCATATCATAACAAGAAGACTCTTGTCTGTTTTTTTGACTCTTTGATGCAGCTTTATCCTATGACCCCAGACATTGACATTCTCTGATGCTGATGACATTCTCTCATACTGATATCATTTTTTTACAATGACATTCTCTACATGATCCCAAGTGACATTCCCTGGTTCAGATTCTCACGTGACTCATAGTGTCATTCCAGGTAAATAGTATTGTGTCTTACACTAGCAATATCTGGCAATGATGACACTCTTTGAATCTGATGTCCTGTTTTATGACATTTTTCACATAATGATGCGACATATAATGGCACTTATGACAGTATGGTCTTGCTTGTGGACGTAAACGTAACTTGTTACACAGATTCGCACGTAGTGATGTCATAATTCATTGTGACTTTCTCTGTTCACAAGGCTGTGTAGCTTATAATGTCATGGCTTGTTTATAGTGTTGTGAATTGCAGATCTCAAATTGGAATTTAGTCCAAGCCTGTGAATATTGGGCTGCTTTTGCCCATTCTATAGTGCCAGTCATTGTGATGGCACCAGTTTAGCGTTTTGCATAGAATGTAAATGTTGTTTCCCTTCTTTTTCCGGACTTCGATCTGCCCTTAGGGTCTTGCAGAGGTTGGAGGGATCTTCCTACTACTTATGGCATAATTGCCCAATCGCTGGAATCCAGTTTTATCATTCAGCACCACTGATCTGTATGCATACGAGTCATGTTAGGTTGTTGAATCTTGTTCATGGAAATATGAGATTTGTTAATCTTTAAACATTGTGATAAAAAATATTGAAGGGACACAACTTTTGCAGAATTCCCTCTCCATAAGCCCAATGAAACAAATTTAGCATGTCATTTAAGCAGTTTCAGAAATTTTTGTTCTTTCTGTTTGTATTTTTTTCTTCCAGCAACTTCAGCTAGTAGACAGTGCTTCACCATCAAACATTCTGTGGGGAGGGAGGGGGGGGGGGGAACCAAAGAAAATATCATGACTCATAGATGTTTTGACTGTGGAAGTGATATTTGTGATTCATATAACAAGTGATGACATTACAGGAGAGGCTTTGAACAGAAAACATTTGTAAAGGATATGGTACCCAGCCTCTTACTTGAAACACAATAGACAAAAGGGTAACCATACAAAAGAGTTCATGGGAAATTTCAGTGCATGGATTTTAGTGCAAATATGGAATTAAGTGGATTGCATGGCTATTTTTTTCAGAAGACCAACAGCTGATTTGATTAGAACAGCACTGATTTTAAAGCCTAAGCCCTGATAACACCACCAGTAACAACAACAAAACAACAATAACACACTTGCATTGTTTGGGCTCATGGATAGCCAAGCTCTTAAAGGGTATGAAGTAAAGCAAGGGATAATGATTGGACAGAAAGTTGCTTCGAATTTTTTGACTGGCTGACATTCACTACCATTTTATACAGTGTTTACATTTTTTTGGTTATTGAATGATTGAGGAGGTAAGAGGTAATATACTGTTGAATATTGAGATGGTTGTCAAAGGTTGTGATACTTATCACAACACACACACACACACACACACACACGCACACAAAGAGAGGGAGAAAGAGAAATCAATGTTATAAATCAGGAATGAGAATGGTTTGCTATGTGGTGGATTTTTGCTGTTGGAAGAACATTTTCTTGTTGGAAAAAAGTGGATTTTGCTGAAATAAATGTGATTTTTTGTTGTTGTAAAAGTGCTTTTTTCTTTTTTCTCTGAAGCTCTCAAAAATAAATCTTTCTCTTTGTTTCTGAAGCTCTCAAAATTATATCCATAATGCAGCAGTCTGTACAAATTTTAATCTAATTTTTGAACAGTTTCCAGGGGTTATACTTCTGTGTTCCCCTAGAGAGGTGCGTCTGTCTCTAGAAATTGGTATCTGCATCATATGAGTGAATGATTTGGAAGTTAAGCAAACAGCCCCTCAAGTTGAAAAATATAAGAGTATCTGGCTGACTGGAAAATTTGCTGGGGCTGGGCATTGCAGGGCTTACAAGAGTTATCCATTCCAGTGCCCTGGTTGTCAGATTCATGATGGTGTTGCCCAATTTTGATGTGTTAGAAATGCTGACAGCTGTGCTGGAGTTACGTTTGGTATCCCTTTTACATCCCTTATCCTATCCACCATCTTCCTCCTGCAGATAGCTGGTGTTGAGGGAGTTGATGAACACCATATGTCTCTGTAACTCAGATTTTTCGTGAAAGAATCAAGTGGAAAATGATTGTGAATATGTGACTATACAAACTGTGAGTGTACAGCCCTTCTTGTTTATGATGATGGAGGCTTATTTTGACTGTTCTGTTCAAGTACGTGATGATGTTTTGTGTTTACTGCTGTTGTCCAAATGTATCTGACTTCAGTGCATTACTGAACATCTCCACCTACTGCTGTTGTATTTCATTTGTTTTGACTCTCCCATTGTTTAGTTTCATGGGCTTAGATTTTTACATGCTGAGGAACTTAATACTGATGTTGTGTAAGTTTCTGTTACAGTTTATGCTACCATGTGTGTTTGTGTGCATGCACACGTACATGTGTGTATGTATGTATGTGTGTGTGTGTGTGTGTGTGTGTGTGTGTGTGTGTGTGTGTGTGTGTGTGTGTGTGTGTGCTTTTAAAAAAATGTGATATTTTTATAAACTAGTTGTTCCATCTACCAGAACGATCAAAGCTTTTACCAAATAACTTATCTTGAAAATCAGTCTTGTTTTGAAGTGGTTTTCATATCTTATGATCTGAATTGAGTACATATTCAAAGATGCATGATCCAAATTGAGTACATACTCAGAAATGCCCTCTGAAGCATCTACCTCTCTCTTTCTGTCTCTGTCTCTCTATCTGTCTGTCTGTCTGTCTCTTTGTCTCTCTGTAGTATTTTTGTTTAAGCCCTAAAAGAAAAACCACAAGGAGAGATGCGAGGTATGGGGAATATTGAATCATTTCAGTAATATTTGTATGTTTCCACGGCAGTTTTATGCCTATGTACAGAGTGATCTTCATCAGTTTGGGTCAGTGAAAAATATTTGGCTGCAAGAGTGTCACAGATAGTTAAATTTGAGTCACATAAATTTTTCAAGTTTAAACGCGAGTGGCATGAATTCTTTTTTTTACAGATTTCTTCACTTTAGATGATCTGAACGCAAAAATGTTGCAGCAAGGGTTTGATTTCTGTAGATCATTATCATCATTCCAAATTTCATGCATCATTGTAGAATTGTAAAATTTGTTCTTGATTCTGGTGATTTTTATGTCTCGATCTCATGGTGACTAGTGTTTTGTGCCCAAGGTAAGTTTACGCCAGAGTCTTTGATGTCGTTGGTTCATAAGTATTGTAATTGGAAGAATGAGGTGGCACTCTCCTTACCAGAGGCAATACTCACTCAGTCTGGCTTCATAGCAGAGCAGTAAATGCAAGGTTAGTAAGTACACAGTATCAGATGTATCATGGATCAGAAAGACATTCATGAATTCCAAGCAGCAGTGCGGTCTCTTCTCTTAACGTGTGACGCTGTGGCAGCTTGACATTTGTACTGGGATGTTGATTCAGCTGAATAATTGGGTTTGGTGGTAATTCCATAACAAGGCCTTTCCTGGGATTGGGTTATTGTTATATATTAGCCCGGTGACCAACCTCCAAACAGGAGGACCAGAGGACTGCGGTTTGTCAGACCTCTGCTGTTAAATCTGTACAGCTTGGGTGGCCCTAACAGGAACCAAAGGTCTTACATGCATAGCTGTAGTGTCCCTGATGCACACAAGCTCCATGCATGATAAGATGGTATTTTGAAGAGCTGAAATATGCTATGCGAAGACAGTGCCATTAAAACAATGTAGAAGATGGGCAGGGAGAAAAGGTGTTTGTGGACCGATTTTCACTAAAGAAAAAAGAAGTGCCACCTGAGAATGGTATGAACTATGGTGTAAATTGAATTGCATATATACAGCCC
Source organism: Monoplex corrugatus (assembly GCA_030674185.1). Classification (NCBI taxonomy): domain Eukaryota; kingdom Metazoa; phylum Mollusca; class Gastropoda; order Littorinimorpha; family Ranellidae; genus Monoplex; species Monoplex corrugatus. Next base: position 74,066,707 of record JAPXFY010000012.1, read on the forward strand.
AGTTTTGAGGTCACAGTTACGCAAAATGTTCTGAAGGTGCCAGAAAAACTGGTGATGTAAGGATAGGGTGTTACTTCCTCTTCATTCTCTCTTAAAGAAAGGCAGGAGTGATTATATTGGACATAATGTAAAGCTTAAGAATAAGAATTATGTCTGTGTGCATGTGTTTATGTGTGTGTTTGCATTCGCACTAGTCAGTGAAATGCTGTGACATGTAATCTCAAAATGTGTATTTCTACATTGTTTAAGGTTTAAAATATATGGATATTTGTTTGGTTTTTTATAGGAGTTGCAGAAGCAACCCAGGAATACAGAAAATTAATATTGTTACGTTGTTTCTAACTTCATCCACAAAGAAAAGAGGGGGAGGTGTGTGTGTGTGTGTGCGCGCGCGCGCGAGAGAGAGAGAGAGCGCGCACCCACAAAGGAAAAGGGGTGGGGGGGGGGGAGATTTTTTAAAATAATTTCTTTTGTTGTTTTATGAAAAGGATATTGTTTATTGGGCTTAGATTATCCCTGACTTTTTCTCAGTTTTTATACACATTGTTTTTTCAATATTTGTACTTTTCCAAGCATAGTACAGTCACATATATCAAACTGTTTATTTCACTAACCAGTTTAAAATATTTATTTCACTCATTCACATCTGTTAACAATAGCTGATGCTTTTTTAAAACTGCAAATTGAATCAATAAAAGAATGAACACATGAGGTATGTTGGTCAGTATTTGTTTTATTGAGGAAAGTGTCAAAGTATATTTGTGGGAACATGGAGAGAAACCAGTGTTCAGGAGTTGAAGTTTTTCTCTAACTGGACATCAGAGTGGTGGTCTGGGTGCTAGTGGTTGGGATGAGACGATGCACTGAGAACTTGTGTGCTGCTTTCTCTGAGTGCATATAACAAGCAGTGACATCAACAACAAGGTGGTGTCCCTGGCAAAACTTCATAGTAAAATGAACTGTGACAGATAACAGTTGCATGCGCTTTAGTATGATGCTTCAAATGAAAATGACCGATTGCCTGCATGCACTACCCACAGAAGACAAAATTATGCAGACTGTGCAACAGCATAATGCCTGCGCAGAGGGGACCAAAGAACAAGAATACAATGCGTGTAAGCGAGACATTAGTACACAGGGAAAGTTCTCTCTTTCTCTCTCACACACACACACACAAACACACACACACACACACACACAAACACACACACACACAAACACACAATAATAGCTCACAATTAGCTGTCACATGTCAAAAATTCTATTGTGACAGTCACTCAGAGATTAAAGTAAACAAATGGTCTTAAACTGGCATGGCCCACATTTGTCAGCATGTTATCATACAGTGCACATTGCGGTTTGACACAGTGCAAGACAGTTGAGTTCAGCAAACACTGATTTGTACCGTGTTCATTTTTATCAGCAGAAACTTCCGCTCTCTCCTGGCAAAGCATGTCACCAATGTAAAGCAGTACATACCCTCCCACCCCAAATGTTTGTAGTTTTGTTTTATCCATTAAGCGGATTTTTTTGGCTGCCCCATCACTTACAACCCTTGTGCCACCGATTTCAGCTCTCCAGCACACCTCAAAACTCGCTGAAACTGAAGTCACCACTAGACCTGGGAATAAATGGGCGACAATCTGGGACAATTTCTCACAATGCCGTTATGAGGAGAATGGGAATGGCAGCGATAATATGATGGGATCCATTTAGATTTGAGACTGCGTGACAGGTCTGTCCTTCTGCATTTTGATCATACATCCCAGTGTCAGTCAGGCTGGAGAGGAAAAAGTCACCTGTAGTGTGAATCAGGAAATTTTAACTACAGCTGCAATGATGCACCCGTAAAGTGGTTGAGACTTGACCGTGTGGGTCCAGTCTTCCCAACATGTTCAGCTCTGGGTTGGAGCCGGTCAGGTCAGACAACTCCCACAATTGTTGTTGTTGACTTTATGGACTGATGGTGATTGAAACCAATCACAATCCATCGTGCTAACCGTTTGGCCATGTTGGCATCTTCTGTTGGTCTTACTGTGGGATTTTGTATGTGTGCTTAGCGCTTGCTGTGCATGAGACGGCAGATACCATCTCATCTGAAAGACTTGCTCCCAGACCACCACTCAAGGTCTGGTGGAGGTGAGAGAAAACGCCTGTGGTGGGAATCGAACCTAGAACCTCTGGTTTCCCGGGCATGTGTTTTAACCAAGCTGACTACCACTCCACCCAACATAGCCGGCCCCACATGAGCAAGATTACTATGCCACGTTAATAATGACCTTTCACCAGTCGCCGTAGTGTAGCAGTTAGCACAATGGACTACTGACTGGGAGGTTGTGGTTTCGAATCCCCATCAGTCTCTTCAAAAATCACTGTGGGATTTTTCAGCTCTAACCGCCTCCTATCCGAGTTAGGCGTGCTATGGACTCATTGGGAACACTGGGACCACACAGTCAAGTCTCATCCACTTCACGGATGCGTCATTGAAGGTGTTGCTCAAATCTTCTGACCAGCACTGCAATTGTCTTTATCTCTCGGGCCTGGATGACGCCAGGATATATTATGATAGTAAGCGTAGAATACAGCCCTGTCACGCAGTCTCAATCCTAGATGGAACTCCATAGCATCATGATTATCATCCTCATCACCATCGCATTGTAAAAACTGTTTTAGCTTCTGTGGTCATAAGGTGGCGCAGAAAATGGGTAAAAAAGGTGAGCACAAAGGTAACCTCCCTGGGTGCAATGATCCTAAAAAATCAACAACAAATTTTCTGCCTTAAGAAAAAATAAACCCAACCGATTACGGACAGTCCCGATGTGGTACATTTCAAGATGTCTGCAATCCTGAAGAAAAAAAAATACAGATAAAACGTGAGGTGAAGCAAGGACAATGTATGGCAGACTCAGCAACAGTGAAAATAAAACGTAAATATTGTGAAAAAATTCTAAAAAAATGTTCACACACCTTCCTTCAAAAATGCCGATTTCATTTCTGTGTGAGCGTTACTTGGCACTATAATTTTAAACATTAATGCACGAGTTTCCACTGCTCCACAACGATCCACCCAGAAACAAATAACATCTTGTTAATACATTATTGTCAGACACACACCTCTCGCCGGATATGAAACAATCTTTTTTGGAGGGAAATTGGAAAACAGATTCACTTACAGTGAGAGTGGCCGGTATTACATGGACAATCGTTTGTGGCACAAAGCTTATTACAAGAATAGTTATCGTGTTGAATATTGACATTTTTAAAATGTATTGATAAACAGCTAATACGTCCCTGCTTAGTCACACACACACACACACACACACACACACACACACACACACACACACACACACACACACACACGTGTAAACGTAAAGTGCATTCTTTATTTCAAACACAGGATGTGTGATAGATCGTAATATGATAATGATTATGATAGTGATGATTATAATAATGACAAACTACTACTATTACTACTGAAAGAAACAAGCTCCTAACGCTTGGCATTTTACAGAAAATGTATGCGTGAAGATGTAAATCGACGATATATCAATGATATAAGCATACATTGTCACACAGGACAGACATAGAAAAACATTATACAAGCGAACATGTATAAACCAACACAAGTATTCAGATGGGCATGTCCACCTTATGTTATTTTTTTTTGGGTTAAAGCCAAGCCGACTGCGTAGAGCCATTTCAAAACATACAATATTCAACAGGGAAAAGAAGGAAAAGAAAATTAAGTACACATATCAATGCATTCAAGCACATAAGCTAAGGATATGCCCCTGGCGTTGACCACTCCGTCCAGTTTATCGCACATGGGATGTTTAAAAAAAAAAACATACATGAAAGCAAATTTAAGCATAACTAAGGACACCAAAACATATATAAAAGCGGGCCTTTATTACCTAAAATTGCTTCCGCATATATTTTTCATTTCCCTAGAGCCAAAAATGCATTTAATACATGTACCCAACCATCAAACCTGAGAGAAAGTACGTAAGACTTTATTGAATACATACAGGTGAATGAACCAGCAAGGCAGAAAACGAGAGGAAGAAATGACGGACAGGAAAGGAACAAGGCAGAAACAAAGAGAGCGACAGAAAAGAGGAAATTTCTAGCACAGAATGTCCAGAAGCTGGGGATAACTCTTTATACTGCAAGAACCCCCGGCATCCCCACGGGAAGTGTATACACGTAAACAGATCAGGACCTATACAGGGACTTATGTTGGCAAATGCACATACATTGACCACGCTTATTAACCGACGAATCATACACAAGCAGCAGCATCTTAGAAAAATGGTCATACTGATACAATGTACAATGCAGACAGTTGGACTAATAACAGTGATACTACTGTTTGAAGAGATGAGATTTAAGAGCCTTCTATCTAGGGTTTATTTATGGATTTGGATGTTCGCTTGCACCTTCCTCCAAGGATCTATCATTGGACTCGGGTTTGCAATCTTTCATGGTTTTTGGGTGGCCTCGGGTGCGTTCTCTTCTGAAGGGTTATCAGTGAACTCGGGTGCACCTTCTTTCAAGAGTTTATCAGCGGGTTGGATGTGCCTCCTCCTGTGGGCCTGTCAATTTGGGTGTGGCGTCTGTCGAGGGTTTTTATAAAAACAGATTTTAGTATACATGTACTTACACTCTTAGGTGCATCTTTATTCTTACGGTTTATCAACAGGCTTGGGAGCGTGTTCTTCCGATAGATGAGCCTTCTGAAGTTCTATCAGCAGACCTGGGTGCGCTTTCATATCAGAATTTTTCGATGGACTTAAATGCTCCTTCCGACGGTTTATCAATAGACTGATGTGCCTTAGACCGACCAATTTATACATGGTCTTGGGTATGCTTCATTCCGAATGTTTATTTGTGGGCTTGGGTGCTTCTTCTTCCATAGAATTTTCAATGAAACTGGGATGCTCCCTTCTTTCAAGGATAAACAGTCTTGGGTCTGCCTTCTTCCGAGGGTTTATGAGTGGACGTGGGTGCACCTTCTGCTAAGTGTATCAGCGAATTTGGGTATGCGTTCTCCTGAAGATTGTTTTAGTGGACGTGAATGCGCCTTCATCCAAAGGTTTATCGCTGGACCTGGGTGTAACGTTTCATGAAGGCAAGTAGGTTTGAGTGCAACTTCATCTGAGAGTTTACGAATGGACTTAGGCGAGCCTTCTTCCAATGATTTATCAGGTGACTTGTGTTCGTCTTCTTTCGAGGATTTTTTTTTAGAGGATTAACGGACTTAAATACACCTTCTTTCGAGTATTTTTAATGGAGTTGGGCGACATTTGTTTAGAGAGTTTATCAGTAGACTTCGATTGACCTTCATCAGAGATATGATCAACGTATTTGGGTGCATCTTCTTTGAAGGGTTTATTAGGAGACTTGTGTCTCCTTTTGACAAGGGTTTATTAGTGGATTTGGTTAAGCCTTTTTTCGAGGACGTGGATGTGCCTTCTTGGGGTTTGCTATTTGACATTCGTGTTCTCTCCTTCCAAGCTTTGTCAGTGAACATAGATACACCTTTCTCAGAGGAGTTATCAGTGGACACGCCTGCTCCTTCTTCTAAGTGTTTACCAGTTAATTTGGGACTGGGTTGCTGTTTGTTCTAGGGATTTATCAGTGCCGTTGGATGCGACTTCGTTTGAGGGTTTATCAGTGGTCTCTGATGCACTTTCTGACCTGGGATTGGGGTTTGTCCCCTTCTGGGGATGTATCATGGGATTGGGGTTTGTCCCCTTCTGGGGATGTATCATGGGATTGGGGTTTGTCCCCTTATGGGGATGTATCATGCGATTGGGGTTTGTCACCTTATGGGGATGTATCATGGGATTGGGGTTTGTCCCCTTATGGGGATATATCATGGGATTGGGGTTTGTCACCTTATGGGGATGTATCATGGGATTGGGGTTTGTCACCTTATGGGGATGTATCATGGGATTGGGGTTTGTCCCCTTATGGGGATATATCATGGGATTGGGGTTTGTCACCTTATGGGGATATGTCATGGGATTGGGGTTTGTCCCCTTATGGGGATATATCATGGGATTGGGGTTTGTCACCTTATGGGGATATGTCATGGGATTGGGGTTTGTCCCCTTCTGGGGATGTATATCATGGGATTGGGGTTTGTCCCCTTATGGGGATATATCATGGGATTGGGGTTTGTCCCCTTATGGGATATCATGGGATTGGGGTTTGTCCCCTTATGGGGATATATCATGGGATTGGGGTTTGTCCCTTTTGGGGATGTATCTTGTGACTGGGGCTTGTCCTTATCTAGGGATGTATCATGTGACTGGGGTTTGTCGTCTTTTGGGGATGTATCTTGTGACTGGGGTTTGTCCTCTTTTGGGGATGTATCTTGTGACTGGGGTTTGTTCTCTTTTGGGTATGTATCTTGTGACTGGGGTTTGTCGTCTTTTGGGGATGTATCTTGTGACTGGGGTTTGTCCTCTTTTGGGGATGTATCTTGTGACTGGGGTTTGTCCTCTTTTGGGGATGTATCTAGTGACTTTGGTTTGGCCCCTTTTGGGGATGTATCTTGTGACTGGGGTTTGTCCTCTTTTGGTGATGTATCTTGTGACTGGGGTTTGGCCCCTTCTGGGGATGTATCAGGTGACTGGGGTTTATCCCCTTTTGTGGATGGATCTTGTGACTGGGGTTTGGCCCCTTCTGGGGATGAATCAGGTGACTGGGGTTTATCCCCTTTTGGGGATGTATCTTGTGACTGGGGTTTGGCCCCTTCTGGGGATGTATCAGGTGACTGGGGTTTATCCCCTTTTGGGGATGGATCTTGTGACTGGGGTTTGGCCCTTCTGGGGATGTATCATGTGACTGGGGTTTATCCTCTTTTGGGGATGTATCTTGTGACTGGGGTTTATCCTCTTTTGGGGATGTATCTTGTGACTGGGGTTTATCCTCTTTTGGGGATGTATCTTGTGACTGGGGTTTATCCTCTTTTGGGGATGTATCTTGTGACTGGGGTTTATCCTCTTTTGGGGATGTATCTTGTGACTGGGGTTTATCCTCTTTGGGGATGTATCTTGTGACTGGGGCTTGTCCCCTTTTGGGGATGGATCTTGTGACATGGGTTTGGCCCTTCTGGGGATGTATCTTGTGACTGGGGTTTATCCTCTTTTGGGGATGTATCTTGTGACTGGGGTTTATCCTCTTTTGGGGATGTATCTTGTGACTGGGGTTTGTCCCCTTTTGGGGATGGATCTTGTGACATGGGTTTGGCCCCTTCTGGGATGTATCTTGTGACTGGGGTTTGTCCCTTTTGGGATGTATCTTTGACTGGGGTTTGTCCTCTTTTGGAGATGTATCTTGTGACTGGGGCTTGTCCTTATCTGGGATGTACCTGTGACTGGGGTTTGTCGTCTTTTGGGAATGTATCTTGTGACTGGGGTTTGTCGTCTTTTGGGGATGTATCTTGTGACTGGGGTTTGTTCTCTTTTGGGTATGTATCTTGTGACTGGGGTTTGTCCTCTTTTGGGGATGTATCAGGTGACTGGGGTTTGTCGTCTTTTGGGAATGTATCTTGTGACTGGGGTTTGTTCTCTTTTGGGTATGTATCTGTGACTGGGGTTTGTCGTCTTTTGGGGATGTATCATGTGACTGGGGTTTGTCCTCTTTTGGGGATGTATCAGGTGACTGGGGTTTATCCCCTTTTGGGTATGTATCTTGTGACATGGGTTTGGCCCCTTCTGGGGATGTATCATGTGACTGGGGTTTATCCTCTTTTGGGGATGTATCTTGTGACTGGGGTTTATCCTCTTTTGGGGATGTATCTTGTAACTGGGGTTTATCCTCTTTTGGGGATGTATCTTGTGACTGGGGTTTGTCCTCTTTTGGGGATGTATCATGTGACTGGGTTTGTCCTCTTTTGGGGATGTATCATGTGACTGGGGTTTGTCCTCTTTTGGGGATGTATCATGTGACTGGGTTTGTCCCCTTTTTGGATGTATCTTGTGACTTGGGGTTTGTCCCCTTTTGGGATGTATCTTGTGACTGGGGTTTTGTCCTTTTGGGATGTATCTTGTGACTGGGGTTTGTCTCCTTAGGGATGATCTTGTGACTGGTTTGGTCCCCTTTTGGGATGTATCTTGTGACTGGGGTTTGTCCTCTTTTGGGGATGTATCAGTGACTGGGTTTATCCCCTTTTGGGATGTATCTTGTGACTTTGGTTTGCCCCTTTTGGGATGTATCTTGTGACTGGGTTTTTCCCCTTTTGGGATGTATCTTGTGACTGTGGTTTCGCCCTTTTGGGGATGTATCTTGTGACTGGGTTTGTCCTCTTTTGGGATGTATCTTGTGACTTGGGTTTTCCTCTTTTTGGGATGTATCTTGTGACTGGGGTTTTCCTCTTTTGGGGATGTATCATGTGACTGGGTTTGTCCTCTTTTTGGGATGTATCTTGTGACTGGGTTTCCCTTTTGGGATGTATCTTGTGACTGGGTTTGTCCTCTTTTGGGGATGTATCTAGTGACTTTGGTTTGTCCCCTTTTGGGATGGATCTTGTGACTGGGGTTTGGCCCCTTCTGGGATGTAATCAGGGTGACTGGGGTTTATCCCTTTTGGGATGTATCTTGTGACTGGGGTTTGGCCCTTCTGGGGATGTATCGGGTGACTGGGGTTTATCCCTTTTGGGGATGGATCTTGTGACTGGGGTTTGGCCCCTTTGGGGATGTATCTGTGACTTGGGTTTGTCCCTTTTGGGGATGTATCTTGTGACTGGGGTTTATCCTCTTTTGGGGATGTATCTTGTGACTGGGGTTTTCCCTTTTGGGGATGTATCTTGTGACTGGGTTTGATCCTCTTTTGGGGATGTATCTTGTGACTGGGTTTGTCCCTTTTGGGGATGTATCTTGTGACTGGGGTTTATCCTCTTTTGGGGATGTATCTTGTGACTGGGTTTGTCCCCTTTTGGGGATGGATCTTGTGACATGGGTTTGGCCCCTTCTGGGGATGTATCTTGTGACTGGGGTTTATCCCTTTTGGGATGTATCTGTGACTGGGGTTTATCCTCTTTTGGGATGTATCTTGTGACTGGGGTTTGTCCCTTTTGGGTTTGGATGATCTTGTGACATGGGTTTGGCCCCTTCTGGGGATGTATCTTGTGACTGGGTTTGTCCCTTTTGGGATGTATCTTGTGACTGGGGTTTGTCCTCTTTTGGATGTATCTTGTGACTGGGGTTGTCCTTATTGGGATGTACATGTGACTGGGGTTTGTCCTCTTTTGGGAATGTATCTTGTGACTGGGGTTTGTCGTCTTTTGGGGATGTATCTTGTGACTGGGGTTTGTTCCTCTTTTGGATGTATCTTGTGACTGGGGTTTGCCCGTCTTTTGGGGATGTATCATGTGACTGGGGTTTGTCCTCTTTTGGGGATGTATCAGGTGACTGGGGTTTGTCCCTTTTGGGATGTATCATGTGACATGGGTTTGGCCCCTTTTGGGGATGTATCATGTGACTGGGGTTTTCCTCTTTTGGGGATGTATCTGTGACTGGGGTTTTCCTCTTTTGGGATGTATCTGTGACTGGGGTTTTCCTCTTTTGGGGATGTATCTTGTGACGGGGGTTTGTCCCTTTTGGGGATGTATCTTGTGACTGGGGTTTGTCCCCCTTTTGGGATGTATCATGTGACTGGGGTTTGTCCTTTTTGGGATGTATCATGTGACTGGGGTTTGTCCCCCTTTTGGGGATGTATCTTGTGACTGGGGTTTGCCCCTTTTGGATGTATCTTGTGACTGGGGTTTGTCCCCTTTTGGGATGTATCTTGTGACTGGGGTTGTCCCTTTTGGGATGGATCTTGTGACTGGGTGTTGTCCCTTTTGGGATGTATCTTGTGACTGGGGTTTGTCCCCTTTAGGGATGGATCTTGTGACATTGGTTTGGCCCCTTTTGGGGATGTATCATGTGACTGGGGTTTGTCGTTTTTTGGGGATGTATCAGGTGACTGGGTTTTCCTCTTTTGGGATGTATCTTGTGACTGAGTTTCGTCCCCTTTTGGGATGTATCTGTGACTTTGTTTGTCCCTTTTGGTGATGTATCTTGTGACTTTGGTTTCGCCCCTTTTGGGGATGTATCTTGTGACTGGGGTTTGTCCCTTACTTGGGATGTTCACTGTGACTGGGTTTGTCCTCTTTTGGGATGTATCTTGTGACTGGGTTTTCCTCTTTTGGGGATGTATCATGTGACTTGGGTTTGTCCCTTTTGGGATGTATCTTGTGACTGGGTTTTCCCTCTTTTGGGATGTATCTTGTGACTGGGTTTGTCCTCTTTTGGGGATGTATCTAGTGACTTTGGTTTGTCCCCTTTTGGGATGATCTTGTGACTGGGGTTTGTCCCTATTGGGGATGTTCACGTGACTGGGATTTGTCTTCTATTTGGGATGTATCTTGAGACTGGGGTTTGTCCACTTTTGGGGATGTATCTAGTGACTGGGGTTTGTCCCCTTTTGGGGATGTATCATGTGACTTTGGTTTGTCCCCTTTTGGGGATGTATCTTGTGACTGTTGGTTTGTCCTCTTTTGGGGATGTATCTAGTGACTTTGGTTTGTCCCCTTTTGGGGATGCATCTGTGACTTGGTTTGGCCCCTTTTGGGGATGTATCTTGTGACTGGGATTGTCCTCTTTTGGGTAAGTATCATGTGACTGGGGTTTGTCACTTTACCTTGGAGGGGTACTCTTGGGAACTGGGGGTTTGTCCCCTTTTGGGGATGTATCTTGTGACTGGGTTTGTCCCCTTTTGGGGATGTATCTTGTGACTGGGGTTTGTCCCTTTTGGGGATGTATCTTGTGACTGGGGTTTGTCCCCTTTTGGTATGATCTTGTGACTGTGGTTTGTCCCCTTTTGGGGATGATCTTGTGACTGGGGTTTGTCCTTACTTTGGGATGTATCTTGTGACTGGGGTTTGTCCCCTTTTGGTGTGTATCTTGTGACTGTGTTTTCCCCTTTTGGGGATGTATCTTGTGACTGGGGTTTGTCCTCTTTTGGGGATGTATCATGTGACTGGGGTTTGTCCCCTTTTGGATAGTATCTGTGACTGGGGTTTGTCCCTTTTGGGATGTATCTTGTGACTGGGTTTTGGCCCTTTTTGGGATGTACATGTGACTTTGGTTTGGCCCCTTTTGGGGATGTATCATGTGACTTGGTTTGGCCCCTTTTGGGATATATCTTGTGACTGGGTTTTGTCTCTTTTGGGATGTATCATGTACTGGGGTTTGGCCCCTTTTGGGATGTATCGTGACTGGGTTTGTCCTTTTTGGGATGTATCTTGTGACTGGGGTTTATCCTTTTTGGGATGTATCATGTGACTGGGGTTTGTCCCTTTTGGGGATGTATTTGTGACATGGGTTTGCCCCTTTTGGGGATGTATCTTGTGACTGGGGTTTGTCCTCTTTTGGGGATGTATCATGTGACTGGGGTTTGTCCTCTTTTGGGGATGTATCTTGTGACTTGGGTTTGTCCTCTTTTGGGATGTATCATGTGACTGGGTTTGTCCTCTTTTGGGATGTATCTTGTGACTTTGTTTGCCCCTTTTGGGATGTATCTTGTGACTTTGGTTTGTCCTCTTTTGGGGATGTATCTTGTGACTGGGGTTTGTCCTTTCTTGGGGATGTATCTTGTGACTTGGGTTTGTCCTTTTTTTGGGATGTATCTTGTGACTGGGGTTTGTCCCTTTTGGGATGTATCTTGTGACTGGGGTTTGTCCCTCTTTGGGGATGTACATGTGACTTGGGTTTGTCCCCTTTTGGGATGTATCTGTGACTGGGGTTTGTCCTCTTTTGGGGATGTATCTTGTGACTGGGGTTTGTCCTCTTTGGGGATGTATCATGTGACTGGGTTTGTCCTTATTTGGGGATGTATCTTAAACTGGGGTTTGTCCCCTTTTGGGGATGTATCATGCGACTGGGGTTTGTCCTCCTTTGGGATGTATCAGTGACTGGGGTTTGTCCCTTTTGGGGATGTATCATGTGACTGGGGTTTGTCCCTTTTGGGGATGTATCAGTGACTGTGGTTTGTCCCTTTTGGGGATGTATCTGTGACTTGGTTTGGTCCCTTTTGGTGGATGTATCTGTGACTGGGGTTTGTCCTCTTTTGGGGATGTATCATGTGACTGGGTTTGTCCCCTTTTGGATGTATCTTGTGACTGGGGTTTGTCCTCTTTTGGGGATGTATCTGTGACTGGGTTTGTCCCTTTTGGGGATGTATCTTGTGACTGGGGTTTGTCCCCTTTTGGGGATGGATCTTGTGACTGGGGTTTGTCCCCTTTTGGGGATGTATCTTGTGACTGGGGTTTGTCCCCTTTTGGGATGTATCTTGTGACTGGGTTTGTCCTCTTTTGGGGATGTATCTTGTGACTGGGGTTTGTCCCCTTTTGGGATGTATCATGTGACTGTTGCCTGGGTTTTGTACCTCTTTTGGGATGTATCTTGTGACTGGGGTTTGCCCCTTTTGGGGATGTATCTTGTGACTGGTTTGCCCTTTTGGTGATGTATCTTGTGACTGGGGTTTGTCTCTTTTGGGATGTATCTTGTGACTGGGGTTTGTCCCCTTTTTGGGATGTATCATGTGACTTTGGTTTGGCCCTTTTGGGATGTATCATGTGACTGGGTTTGTCCCTCTTTTGGTGATGTATCTTGTGACTGGGTTTGTCATCTTTTGGGATGTATCTTGTGACTGGGGTTTGTCCCCTTTTGGGATGTACTTGTGACTTTGGTTTGTCCCTTTTGGGGATGTATCATGTGACTTGGTTTGTCCCCTTTTGGGATGTATCTTGTGACTGGGGTTTGTCCCCTTTTGGGGATGTATCAGTGACTTTGGTTTGTCCCTTTTGGGATGTATCTTGTACTGGTTTGTCCTCTTTTGGGGATGTATCATGTGACTGGGTTTGTCCCTTTTGGGATGTATCTTGTGACTGGGGTTTGTCCCTTTTGGGGATGTATCATGTGACTGGGTTTGTCCCTTTTGGGATGTATCTTGTGACTGGGGTTTGTCCCTTTTGGGGATGTATCTTGTGACTGGTGTTTGTCCTCTTTTGGGGATGTATCTGTGACTGGGGTTTGTCCCCTTTTGGGATGTATCTTGTGACTGGGGTTTGTCCCCTTTTGGGGATGTATCTTGTGACTGGTGGTTTGTCCTCTTTTGGGGATGTATCTTGTGACTGGTGTTTGTCCTCCTTTGGGATGTATCTTGTGACTGGGATTTGTCCTCCTTGGGATGTATCTTGTGACTGGGGTTTGTCCCCTTTTGGGGATGTATCTTGTGACTGGGTTTCGCCCTTTTGGATGTATCTTGTGACTTGGGGTTTCCCCCTTTCGGGGATGTATCTTGTGACTGGATTTGCCCCTTTTGGGGATGTATCTTGTGACTGGGGTTTGTCCTTACCTTGGGATGTATCATGTGACTGGGGTTTGTCCCTCCTTGGGATGTGTCTTGTGACTGGGTTTGGCCCTTTTGGGATGTATCTTGTGACTGGGGTTTGTCCTTTTGGGATGTATCTTGTGACTGGGGTTTGTCCTCTTCTTGGGATGTGTATCTGTGACTGGGTTTGTCGTCTTTTGGGATGATCTTGTGACTGGGGTTTGTCCTCTTTTGGGGATGTATCTGTGACTGGGGTTTTCCCCTTTTGGGGATGTATCTATGTGACTTTGGTTTGGCCCCTTTTGGGATGTATCATGTGATGGGGTTTGTCCTCTTTTGGGGATGTATCTGTGACTGGGGTTTGTCCCTTTTGGGGATTATCTTGTGACTTTGGTTTGGCCCCTTTTGGTGATGTATCTTGTGACTGGGGTTTGTCCTCTTTTGGGGATGTATCTTGTGACTGGGGTTTGTCCCCTTTTGGGGATATATCTTGTGACTGGGGTTTGTCCTCTTTTGGGGATGTATCAGGTGACTGGGATTTGTCTTTATCTTGGGATGTATCTTGTGACTGGGGTTTGTCCTCTTTTGGGGATGTATCTTGTGACTGGGGTTTGCCCTTACCTTGAGATGTATCTTGTGACTTTGGTTTCGCCCCTTTTGGTGATGTATCTTGTGACTGGGGTTTGTCCCCTTTTGGTGATGTATCTTGTGACTGGGGTTTGTCCCCTTTTGGGGATGTATCTAGTGACTTGGTTTGGCCCCTTTTGGTGATGTATCATGTGACTGGGGTTTGTCCTCTTTTGGGGATGTATCTTGTGACTGGGGTTTGTCCCCTTTTGGGGATGTATCTAGTGACTTTGATTTCGCCCCTTCTGGCGATGTACCTAGTGACTTTGGTTTGGCCCCTTTTGGGGATGCATCAGGTGACTGGGATTTGTCTTTATCTTGGGATGTATCTTGTGACTGGGATTTGTCCTCTTTTGGGGATGTATCTTGTGACTGGGGTTTGTCCCCTTTTGGGGATGTATCATGTGACTGGGGTTTGTCCCCTTTTGGGGATGGATCTTGTGACATGGGTTTGGCCCCTTTTGGGGATGCATCAGGTGACTGGGTTTGTCTTCTTTTTGGGATGTATCTTGTGACTGGAGTTTGTCCACTTTTTGGGATGCATCTTGTGACTTGGGTTTGTCCCCTTTTGGTGATCTATCTTGTGACTTGGTTTAGCCCCTTTTGGTGATGTATCTTGTGACTGTGGTTTGTCCTTACCTTGGGATATATCATGTGACTGGGATTTGTCATTACCTTGGGATGTGTCTTGTGTCTGGGGTTTGTCCTCTTTTTGGGATGTATCATGTGACTGGGGTTTGTCCTCTTTTTGAGATGTATCTTGTGACTGGGGTTTGTCCCTTTTGGGGATGTATCTTGTGACTGGGGTTTGTCCCCTTTTGGGGATGTATCTAGTGACTTTGGTTTGGCCCCTTTTGGGGATGTATCATGTGACTTTGGTTTGGCCCCTTTTGGTGATGTATCATGTGACTGGGGTTTGTCCTCTTTTGGGGATGTATCATGTGGCTGGGATTTGTCTTTATCTTGGGATGTATCTTGTGAATGTGGTTTGCCCTCTTTTGGGGATGTATCATGTGAGTGGGGTTTGTCCCCTTTTGGGGATGGATCTTGTGACATGGGTTTGGCCCCTTTTGGGGATGTATCAGTTGACTGGGGTTTGTCCTCTTTTGGGGATGTATCTTGTGACTGGGGTTTGTCCTCTTTTGGGGATGTACCTTGTGACTGGGTTTTTTCCTCTTTTGGGGATATATCTTGTGACTGGGGTTTTTCGTTACCTTGGGATGTATCTTGTGACTGAGGTTTGTCCTTAAGTTGGGATGTATCATGTGACTTGGGTTTGTCCTCTTTTTGGGATGTATCTTGTGACTGGGGTTTGTCCACTTTTTGGGATGCATCTTGTGACTTTGGTTTTGCCCCTTTTGGTGATGTATCTTGTGACGTTGGTTTGGCCCCTTTTGGTGATGTATCTTGTGACGTTGGTTTGGCCCCTTTTGGTGATGTATCTTGTGACTGGGGTTTGTCCTTACCTTGGGATGTATCTTGTGACTGGGGTTTGTCCTTACCTTGGGATGTATCTTGTGACTGGGTTTGTCCTTACCTTGGGATGTATCTTGTGACTGGGGTTTGTCCCCTTTTGGGGATGTACTTGTGACTGGGGTTTGTCCCCTTCTGGGGATGTATCTTGTGACTGGGGTTTGTCCTTACCTTGGGATGTATCTTGTGACTGGGGTTTGTCCTCTTTTGGGGATGTATCTTGTGACTGGGGTTTGTCCCCTTTTGGGGATGTATCTTGTGACTGGGGTTTGTCCCCTTTTGGGAATATATCATGTGACTTTGGTTTGGCCCCTTCTGGGGATGTATCTAGTGACTGGGGTTTGTCCTTACCTTGGGATGTATCTTGTGACAGGGGTTTGTCCTCTTTTGGGGATGTATCTTGTGACTGGGGTTTGTCCCCTTTTGGGATGTATCTTGTGACTTGGGTTTGTCCCCTTTTGGTGATGTATCTTGTGACATGGGTTTGGCCCCTTTTGGTGATGTATCTTGTGACTGGGGTTTGTCCTCTTTTGGGGATGTATCTTGTGACTGGGGTTTGTCTTCTTTTGGGGATGTATCTTGTGACTGAGGTTTGTCCCCTTTTGGGGATGTATCTTGTGACATGGGTTTGGCCCCTTTTGGTGATGTATCTTGTGACTGAGGTTTGTCCTCTTTTGGGGATGTATCTTGTGACTGGGGTTTGTCCTCTTTTGGGGATGTATCATGTGACTGGGGTTTGTCCTCTTTTGGGGATGTATCTTGTGACTGGGGTGTGTCCTCTTTTGGGGATGTATCTTGTGACTGGGGTTTGTCCTCTTTTGGGGATGTATCATGTGACTGGGGTTTGTCCTCTTTTGGGGATGTATCTTGTGACTGGGGTTTGTCCTCTTTTGGGGATGTATCATGTGACTGGGATTTGTCTTTATCTTGGGATGTATCATGTGACTGGGGTTTGTCCCCTTTTGGGGATGGATCTTGTGACTGGGGATTGTCCTCTTTTGGGGATGTATCATGTGACTGGGATTTGTCTTTATCTTGGGATGTATTATGTGACTGGGGTTTGTCCCCTTTTGGGGATGGATCTTGTGACTGGGGGTTGTCATCTTGGGATGTATTTTGTGATTGTGATTTGTCCTTACCTAGGGATGTATCGTGTGACTGGGTTTGTCCTTTTCTAGGGATGTATCGTGTGACTGGGCTTTGTCTTTACCTAGTGATGTATGTTGTGACTGGGGTTTCTCCTTACCTAGGGATGTATCGTGTGGTCGGGATTTGTCCTTTTCTAGGGATGCATCATGGGAGTCCGTTTTGTTATCTTGTGGGGATGAATCATGGGACTGGGAGTTGTCTTGTTCAGGGGATTTATTAGTGGGCTTGGTTGCACTTCTTGTTTGAAGTTTTTCAGGCGACTTGGGTGTATCTTGTTTTTGACGTATGTCAATGGACTTAGATGTACCCTCTACTGTGAGTTCAGGTAACTTTGGTAAGTCTCCTTGGAGTTTTTCATGGGATTTGGACGTATATTCTGCTGAGGATATATTAGCGGACTTGGTCGTCCCCTTTTCTGGGGAGTCTTCTTGGACTGTGTCTCCTTTTTCTTTAGGCTGACGGAAAGCCTGTTCTAATTCGCTTTCTTCCATGGACTGTTTTTCTCCAACCGTTTGAGATGAAACCTCACCCAGTTTGCTTTGTGTTTTTGGTTTATCCCAGCATTGTTGTAATTCACTTTCCTCCTGATTTTCCATTGTACTTTGTGTCATAGTGCTTTCACCTGGATTTTCTGAGGACTTTTGTTCTGATCTAACTTGGACAGATTGTTGTTCATGCTTTTGTTCTTCTTGTGTATCCTTGTCAGACTTCTTTTTCTTTCGTTGTGTTTGATCTGTGTCTTCAGAAGACACGGTGTTTTCTTCTCGATTCTTGTCAACTGGTTTGCCGTCACGCTTTGGCGTTTGTTTTGTCCCTTCTCGTCCTTTGTTCTTTGCATTATCTTTCGGTGTGAGTTTTGGCTCTTGATGTTTTGTTTTTCCTTTTGGGGTCTTGCTTTTCTGCTGTGATGTAGGTGTTCGCCTCCTCTGTGCCATTTCTTCTTCCAACTGCTTCCTTCTTGCCTTTTCTTCCTCCCGTTTCTTTTTTGCCTTTTCTTCTTCCCGTTTCTTTTTTGCCTCTGCTCTCTCTGTATGTTTTTGTTCCCTCAGTTCATTCGTTAGCTCTTGTTTGAACTTACTGAGTCGTACGTACAAAGCGTTCATTGATATGACCTGAACACTGGCTACGATAAAGCGAATAACAGTCTGTTTAGCAGGTTCACTTTTCTCCTCATTTTGAGTTTCGCTCAAATCGTAAGTGTCGGCAAATCTTGATAGAGCTGTTACCATAGCAGTGTCAATGATGAGACTGTTTTTTGACGATCTTTTCATCAGCTGCGAACAATACCTGGGACAGAGTGTGCACACTGTTAGACGCGGACAACATAAAAATCTTTAACATGTATTGACAACATGAAAAGTTTTAACATGTATTGACAACAGGAAAAGTTTTAACATGTATTGACAACATGAAAAGTTTTAACATATATTGACAACAGGAAAAACCTGAACATCTTTTCCACTATCAACACAACAGTTTGCGCACATGTAGCTTCAATATTACTCAAACACTGTGAGCATTAACCGTAATGAATTGAGCTCACACTGATCACTATCATTTAGTCGATATCCTCCGTTTATAAGCATACATGTTCTTGTAACAAATCAGGGTTATAACCATTTCAAAACATACACAATGCTTCAGCAGGAAAAAAAGGAACAGAAAATTAAGTACACCTATCAATGCATTCGCCCACATAATCTAAGGTGATGCCCTGGCGTTGATCACTCCGTCAATTTACCAGAAAGGGATTTAAAAACATACCTGAACACAAATTTTAACATAAGGACTCTAAAACATAAAAACGTGCTTAAATACCTAAAATTGTTTCCGCATCTCATTTCCCTAGAGCCAGAAATGCACTTAATACATGAAACCAACTGTTAATCCTAAGAGAAAATATGCAAGACTTTATCGAACACACACAGGTGAATGGACCAGCAAGGCAGAAAATGATAGGACGAAATGACAGAAAGCAAAGGAACAAGGCAGAAACAAAGAGAGTGACAGTAAAGAGGAAATTCCTAGCACAGAATTTCCAGAAGGTGGGGATACTATTTATGCTGAAAGAGCACCGGGCATCACCACGGGGGGTGAGTGATAAGATTGGCAGGTGACTGGGCTCATGAGGTAGTTACGTGGTAGAGCCTTAACTTTTCACGACGCCAATATGACGATGGAGCGTGGAAACGGGGTCTGCAGTGTGAAGCAGACGACTGGGAGTGCACTGCAGATCACCCACAATGGGAAAAAAAACCCACCCAGAAATCATCAACAAGAGTGGCATGAGACCGGACATAGTTCTCCACTCCCATTCATCCAAACCAGTGATCGAGCTCACTGTACCATACGAAAGTAGGATGGAGGAAGCCCATATCTACAAGACTGAAAAGTATGCCAGTCCAGCCAGCAACCCGAGGACAACTGGCTTTCAAGCTTAAGCCCTCGCCATAGAGGTTGGAGCAAGGGCGTTGATAGGCACAACAGCCTATAATTTCATGAAGCAGCTCTCAATTTCGGGAGAGAGAGAGGACCAGAGCCCTAGAGGCAAGGGCAGAATCAGCGGAAAAAAGTTCTAGCTGGATATGGACCAGGAGGAACAAAAGTGAACGCAAGGCTTAAAATGCCCCCTATGTTGCTGGTGACCGATAGCCAAGTGGTTAAGACATCCGTCATAAGGTTGACTTTGACAAGAGAAATCTGTCCACCTAGGATGCACAGGTTCGATTCCCCGAGGAGGACAGATTTCTGTTTAAAAAAAAAACGACAGCAGAGGGGCATCCAGGAGTCATGACTTGTACGCGGCCCGCCCATGAATATGTCGGAGTTAAGGGCCAAGACACTTGCTTGACGGTTTTTGTCCCTCCTGTGGTGACCTTCTGCTGTCCGGCTCTCCCCAGCGTTTCTTACTACATACTATACAGAAAGAGCCCCCTCGGCGTCCCCACGAGAGGCGAGTGGTAAGATTGACAAGCGGCTTGGGGTCATGAGGTAGTTAAGTGGTAGAGACCTTAATTTTTCACGGGGCCAGTATGATGATGGAGGTGACCATGTCCCCTCCCTCGCTGCTGTATCTTCTCTACGTTTGCAGAAAGTCAGGCCCCATTCACAGCAGCATAGATTTAAGGCCACACGCACATATAAAGTTTTCCTGGCATGATTCATACTTGTGCAAATTCGTGCTGGCAGTTCAGATGGCGAGTTCAATTTCAGTTTCTCAAGATGACGTCTCCGCGCTCGGAATGAATACCATATGCACTAACGTCACAGGTGCCATGTGATGGAGAAGATCCAGAATAATCACGACCCAAGCCTGCACATAAACCCATGAGCTGGCCAGGTCGTGAGGTCCTACCTAGATAGTTCATAGCCCTATGGTCGAAGGGTAGTAAGGTGGCAGAGACCTCAACATTTCCCTAGGCATCACGAGGGCGGCGCCCATCCCCTCGCTTCAAATTCGTATTCATATTCATTTTTTTAAAGACTTCAGACAGGCAAGAAGGCTAATTGGTCTTCAAGGGGTGGGACCTGGGAAATCAACCTATCTCTCCAATGTTTTTTTTCCTTCTTTTTTGTTTTTCTTTACCAAGGCAGCCGGGCAATGCCCTGCTCTTCGCGATTTTCAACTGCCGTAGGATCTTAAGCGTGCGCAGCCAGAAGGCACACGGGTCCGACTCGTTTTTCGTCCCCTTCAGAAGGACCAGACATTCAGTTCGATTTTCCGGTCAAACTGAGGAGAAAAGTCGAGGTCTGTACGGGGAGCGAACGCTGGAACCTCGAGTTTAGTTGTTGGCAGGCGAATGTCTGAACCATTCTGCCACTCTTCTCCCAGATGGCGAGTGCTCTTTGGATCTGAACAGGTACCTCTAAGCTTTGCCCGAGTGACCCAGTAGCAGCGCTAACAAGGCTGTATGTAGCTTTTTCAAATCATCGGTGGTTGTTGTTTGGGGGTGGGGGGTGGGGGTCGTTTTTGGAATAAAGACATCTAATTTCCACTTGATCAGCAAGATAAAAGAAGTCAAACACACGTTATCTGTTGTCTGAACCTGCGATAGAACCGAACTGCTTGTCTTCTGTTTGGATTGTTGCGATTTTCATATTCTTGTAAGACTGTCATCTTTGTTAAAAACAGGATGTTTGTGATAAAGCTCCAACTTACCCCCCCCCCCCCCCAGTGCAAACAAGAAAGAAAAACCAGTTCGTCCATACCCACATACGCACCCAAACACGCACGAGCACTCGCACCTCACTGCATCCCTGCCCTAGGTCTTTGGTGTGTAAATATTAACTTTTTTTTTAAAAGTGCTGACTTTAATATGAAACAGCAAAGTACCCAAACGATGCTTATCTACACACACACACACACACACACACACACACACACACACACACACACACACACACACACACACACACACACTTACACATTCGAGCACACACTTTCGCGCGCACGCGCACGATTACACACACACACACACACACACACTCTCTCTCTCTCTCTCTCTCTCCTCACTCATACACTCACACCACACTCACTCACACACACACACTCACTCACTCTCCCTCCCTCTCACTCATACTCACACCCACACTCACTCACACACACACTCTCTCTCTCTCTCACTCATACACTCACACCCACCTCACTCACACACACACACTCACTCACTCTCCCTCACTCTCACAGCCTCATCCCTATATACTTACGTCAATTTTCTTTCTTTTTTGTATATTTTAAATCTCTTCTAATTTTTAGAGTGAGAATGTTTCATACTGACCGGAGATGTATGTGTGCATTGTGATAAAATGTGTGAACAAGATTTTCTTCAGCTCTTTGTGGGTAGATCTTAACAAAGTTCGTTGTTGTTTAACAAGTTGCCAAAGCATTAGTTTGAAAAATCCAACTCCACAGTCAAGGTTATATAGCCCAGAACAAAATCTATTTGTATTCTTATTGTTTAAAGCCCACCTGACTGCGCGAAGTCATTTGACAGCTTTAACCATTTCAAAACGTATACAACATATAGTTGGGAGAAAACGCCTAGAAAACAACAACAACAACAACTAAGTACACGTGTCAATGCATTCGCGCACTTAATCTAAGGCTATGCCCTTGACACTGACCACTTTATGACCAAAGGATTTTAAAAAATCACACCGAATGCACAATACTAAAAATACATTACTACACAATACATTACTACACAATACAAATACTACACACTGTTGTACACTATAATACAATACAATAGAATAAGATAATATACAATACAATACTACACAACACTACATCATACAACACAAGACTGCACAACACAATACTACACAAGACATAACTACACAATAGTGCACAATACTGCACAATAGTACACAAGACAATACGAAATACTGCAAAATACAATACTACACAATAGTACACAAGACAATACAATACTAAACAATACAATACTAGACAATATAGTACTACAGAATACAATATTGCACAATAGTACACAAGACAATACTACACAAAACAATACTAAACAATACAATACTAAACAATATAACACTACAGAATACAATACAATACTGCACAGTAGTACACAAGACAATACGACATAAAAGAATACCAAACAATACAATACTAGACAATATAATACTACAGAAGAAAATACTATACAAAACAATACCAAACAATACAATATAATACTACAGAATACATTACAATACACTACTGCACAATACAATACTACAAAATACAATACTACACAAGGCATTACAATACAATACTACACAAGACATTACAACACAATATTACACAAGGCATTACAATACAATACTACACAAGACATTACAATACAATATTACACAAGACATTACAATACAATACTACACAAGACATTACAATAAATACTAAAAAAGACTGAATATTACACAAGACATTACAACACAATATTACACAAGACATTGCAATACAATACTACATAAGACATTACAACACAATATTACACAAGACATTACAATACAATACTACACAAGACATTACAACACAATATTACACAAGACATTGCAATACAATACTACATAAGACATTACAACACAATATTACACAAGACATTGCAATACAATACTACACAAGACATTACAACACAATATTACACAAGACATTACAATACAATACTACATAAGACATTACAATACAATATTACATAAGACATTACAATACAAGATTACACAAGATAAACAAAATACCGCACAAGACATTACAATACAATATTACACAAGACATTACAATACAATATTACACAAGACATTACAATACAATATTACACAAGACATTACAATACAATGTTACATAAGACATTACAATACAATATTACACAAGACATTACAATACAATACTACACAAGATATTGCAATACAGTATTACATAAGACATTACAATACAATATTACACAAGACATTACAATACACTATTACACAAGACATTACAATACAATATTACTTAAGACATTACAATACTATTACACAAGACATTACAATACAATACTACACAAGACATTACAATACTACATAAGACATTACAATACTATTACACAAGACATTACAATACACTATTACACAAGACATTACAATACAATATTACTTAAGACATTACAATGCAATATTACACAAGACATTACAATACACTATTACACAAGACATTACAATATTACACAAAACATTACAATACACTATTACACAAAACATTACAATACACTATTACACAAAACATTACAATACACTATTACACAAGACATTACAATACACTATTACACAAAACATTACTACACAATATTACACAAGACATCGCAACACAATATTACACAAGACATCGCAACACAATATTACACAAGACATTACAATATTAGTACACAAGCCATTACAATGCAATATTACACAAGACATAACAAAGAATACTACACAAGACATTACAATACAATATTACATAAGACATTACAATACAAGATTACACAAGATAAACAAAATACCGCACAAGACATTACAATGCAATATTACACAAGACATTACAACACAACATTACACTAGTTATTACAATACAATACTACACAAGAGATTACAATACATTACACAAGACATTACAATACAGTACTACACAAGACATTACAACACAACATCACACAAGACATTACAATGCTACACGAGACATTACAATACAACATTACACAAGACATTACAATACAATGCTACACAAGACAGTAAAACACAATATTACACAAGACATTACAATACAATACTAAACAAGACATTACAATACAATGCTACACAAGACAGTACAATACATTACACAAGACATTACAACACCATATTACACAAGACATAATACTATATTACATATTACAATACAATATTACACAAGACATTACAATACAATATTACATAAACATTATAAATACAATATTACATAAGACATTACAATACAATACTACATAGAAATTACAACACAACACAAGACATTACAGTACAATACTAAACAAGACATTACAATATTACACAAGACATATTACACAAGACATTACGATACAAAATTACAACACAACAAATTACAACACAACAACACATTACAACACAACACAATGCATTACAACACAACACAACAACACAACACAACTCTTCGTTAACAATACAAATTTGGAAATTGTACATCCATGAGGCTCGTACCATAATTTTCGTAAGCCAGCATCATTCTCACCATTACTTATAATACAAGCGCGAGCTTATCACAAAACAAACCCAAAACCTTTGATACAATACAATACAGAACAGTACAGTATGGTACACTACGGTACAGTACAATACAGTACAATACAGCACAGTACAATGCAGCACAATACAGTACAATGCAGCATAATACAGCACAATACAACACCACACCACAACATGGTAAGAGGATGCAGTAAACTATTCATTTTAAATTAAGATTAGAAATGAGTGACCTTAACTCCGACTTGTTCAAAAGACATTTACTAGATAACCCAGCATGTATTTGTGGCCATCCTAATGAAACAGCGAATCACTTTCTGCTTTTTTGTCCGCGGTATGCAAACGTTCGCCTCCAGACGATTGACTCTCTTCCTCAGGAACAAAGAAGAACAAAAATACTTCTGAATGGAAGTGAACAATTAAGCCTTCAAGAAAACGAAAATATATTTAAACTAGTTCATAATTTTATTGAAAATTCTAAGCGTTTCTAAATTGTCTACTTGGATGATCTGCGGTGGTGTGCCGGACCTCTAGTAAGCAACTCTTATCTATCTCCATTCCTCCAGCATGTCTTACTCTTTTCATCTATTATTTATGTTTGTAGTAACATGTGATATCAATTGTGGGCGTTTTTGCCTGCTTTGTTGGGTTTTCTGAGTTTTTCCCTTAGTTTGCTTTGGTTCATTTTGTTGTTATTGTTTTCTTTCACCTAGTGTGCTAAGGATATGATCGTAGTGCTTTTAGCTTTTTTCTTCATTTCTTTCTTGTTTCTTGTTGGTTTAAATTTCACAAGTTGCCCGCATTTGAGCCAATAGTGTGTCAATTGTTTTTGGGGAGGGCTAACATAAGCCATTGCTTGATGCCCTGCCCATGCTTTGCTGTATTTATGACTCTTCTTTTCTTGAATAAAGTTTTGTTTAAACCAACATAACACCACAGAATACAACATAATGAAGCTATATAAAACAGAATCATGCTCCTCTCTCTCTCTCTCTCTCTCTCTCTCTCTCTGTGTGTGTGTGTCTCCGTGTCTCTGTCTGTATCTGTGTCTGTTTTTCTGCCTGTGTCTGTGTCTCTGTCTGTGTCTGTCTCTCTCTGTCGGTCGGTCGGCCGGCCCGTCCGTCTCTCTCTCTCTCTCTTTCTCTCTCTCTGTCACACACACACACACACACACAACACACACACACACACACACACACACACACACACACACACACACACACACACACACACAACCTCGCCCATCGTGACTCACTTGAACAAACGCTCTTTGTCCGCATAGACGCCCATGTTGACTTGGCACAAGACAGCTGCCCGCTGAAGGTAGGGCGAGTTTTTCTCCTCGATCCACTGGTCCATCACCGACCATATGCTTTGTGGTTCCGGGTCCATGAAAATCACCGTGGAAATGTCTGTCCACATACACACACACAAACGCACCGATATACATACACACGCCCCCGCAAACACACACGCATGGCCACACCACACACCACAACTGTTTACTAAATCTGTTCACGAACACACACGTTCATACATGCACATAGGCATGTGTGTGTGTATATAAATGTGTGTGTGTGTGTGTGTGTGTGTGTGTGTGTGTGTGTGTGTGTGTGTGTGTGTGTATGTGGGGGTTGTGTTGTGTGTGTTTGTGTGGTGTGTTTTGTGGTGTGTGTTTGTGTGTGTGTTTGTGGTGTGTGTGTGTGTGTGGTGTGTTGTGTGTGTGTGTGTAGTGTGTGGTGTGTGTGTGTGTGTGTGGGTGTGGTGTAGTGTGTGTGTGTGTGTGTGTGTGTGTGATGATTGTGTGTGTGTGATGATTGTGTGTGTGTGATGATTGTGTGTGTGTGTGATGATTGTGTGTTGTGAGTGTGTTGTGTGTGTGTTGTGTGTGTGTTGTGTGTGTGTGTTGTGTGTGTGTTGTTGTGTGTTGTGTGTGTGTGCGTGTGTTGTGTGCGTGCGTGTGTATGTGTTGTGTGTGTGCGAGTTGTGTGTGTTGTGTGTGTGCGTGTGAGTATGTGTGTGATGGCTCTGTGTGTGTGTGTGTGTGTGTGTGTGTGTGTGTGTGTGTGTGTGTGTTTATATACGAGAAAGAGATGTGCGTGTGTGTTGTAAACGTGCGCCAGTGTGTGTGTGTGTGTGTGTGTGTGTGTGTGTGTGTGTGTGTGTGTGTGTGTGTGTTTGTATATGAGAAAGAGGTGTGCGTGTGTGTTGTGTGCATGTGCATGTATGTTTATGTAGTGTGTGTGTGTGTTTGTGTGCGTGCGCGTGTGCGTGCGCATGCGCGTACGCATGCGCGTACGCATGCGCGTGCGTGTGTGTGCATCTCAAACGCGCACTTGGACGTTGTTCGTATTACAGAGGCAGGCACGTGCTGTCTTCAGAAAATACGAACTTAGTAATATATTTTACTCTTCTCAGAAAACGAGCGCGTGAGGCCCTTCATCGGCACGAGTAAGGAGAACCGAACAAATGATATGAAATCAGAGACCATGAACACATGTACACACGAACGTGCGCGCGTATGAACACGTGTGCATACACACACACACACACCACGAGAACACAACACACACACAACACACACAAACATACACACGCACGTGCACAAGCACAACACTTGTGCACACGCACACACGTAGACACATACAAGAGAGGTGACCTATTAGTATACACAGATCGCCCATCTAGAAAGGGCCCAGGTTTTATTTCAAGATGTGTCAGGAATTTGTCTAGTCCTTCATCAGACCTTGACTGATGGGCTGTGAGCTAGTCTAGTCTTGTGAGTGAGACGATCAACAGAAACCACGAGCGCAGCACGTGCTCGGTACAGCCAAAACAAAAACATTAATACCCACCACACAAAAGATTTGTGCTTGGCAAGATCATGTAGGAAATTCTACTTTCAAAATTTGGGGAGAGAGAGAGAGATGGCGAGAAAGAGAAAAAGAGAGAGAGAGAAAGAAAGAGAGAGCGAGCGAGAGCGAGAGTATAAGAGAGAGAGAGAATTAGAGAGAGAGAGAGATGGTGAGAGAGCCACTGAGAGAGGAGAGAGAGAGAGAGAGAGAGAAAGTGAGTGAGAGAGAGAAAGAGACAAAGAGTGAAAGATATATATATATATATATATAGAGAGAGAGAGAGAGAGAGAAAGAGAGAGAGAGAGAGAGAGAGAGAGAAAGCGAGAGAGAGAAAGAGAAATGGCGCTATGTTGTGGCGACGAGTTCTCCCGATGGAGAGCAACCCACACTTAACGCGGTAAATACTTTGCCACGAAAACCATACCACAGACACACACACAAACACCACACAGAAGGTAGTCACTGTGGCAAAATGGTTAGTGCAGTGGACTAGTAACAGGAAGGTAGTCGGTTTGACCCGTACCCCCGATCAGTCCATGAATTGTATTTTTCCGGCCCCGACCGCCTTCTATCCAGAGTCTCGTCCTCTGAACAGACGTGTCATTGAGAGTATTGCTCAAATTTCTTGAACGACACAGCAAAATTTGTATCTCTCGGGCCTGGCTGACCCCACGATATGTTATGAAGTAAGCACAGAGTGCAACCCTATCACGCAGTCACAATCATCACTGTGATCCCCATTTTAATTGTTTTTCTTCTTGTTTTAACTCCGCGAGAGTCATTATGGCGCTATACTAAAAATTGTTCAGATTCCTCCAGCTCTGTAGATTGTGAACCAGAGCCTGGGTCTCTGTAAATAGTTTCTCTGTTCGTTCTGCAGTGTTGTTAGTCCATCGTTTTGACTTTTTCCTGCCTTCCTCCCTATCTCCCACCCTCAACAATTCCCTGGGAGGATGGATATAGCAATGCCATCTGACCTTGTTACACGGTCATACCAACATTTTTCTTTTCTTAAGTGAAATCAGTAAATCTTCATATGGCCCAGTGTGCAGCTTGACGGTGTGGCGCACTTGTTCGCTGGCGATATGATCAGTGTATCTGATGAATATAGTCCTGTGATAACACATTTACATGGCTTGAATTGGCCTGTCCAAATTCGCTGTGAGGATCCATGTTTCGCATGCATACAAAAAGAGAATATACCAGTGCAAGTAAGAGCTCGATCTCTTCTCGTCTTTTGTGTAGATTTCAACCTGGACAGAGCTGATGTACTTGCCATACTCGAGGATTTCTGGTTCGGATCCCTCTGTGCTAATGATAAAGCCAGGGTAAGTGAATCGTTGAACAGTTCCTAGATTCAGTCCATACACAGTTATATCAGCAGTGATGGTGGTGTGGCTGGCCATCAACTTGGTCTTCACGCCGCCAACTTCTATGTCCTATCTTGTCGAAATTTCATTAAAATTTTAAAACATGTTTAAGTGAGTTCTCGCTCAACGCCTGCCAGGTTATCATTGTCATCTGCGAAGCTAAGGCTTACAATGACTCTTCCTGCAATGGTAACTGTGATGACACCATCTTTAGTCAGTTCGTCAGTCATAATGTATTCCAGTAGTACGTTGAAAAGTGTGGGAGACAGAAGGCAGCCCTGACAAACTCCAGCCAAGGTATAGAACCACTCTCCAACACCCTGCGTAAGTACCACACAGGCTTAGTGTACAGCTGCTGAATGGTGTTAGATTTTGCTTGGTGTTAATTGTTTTCAGTGCAGCCCATAGTTCCTCCAGCTAGATTCTATCAAACGCCTTCTTGAAGTCCACGAAGACATTGTAGAATTCCCTCGTGTGTTGGACGTGTTTTGGCAAAAAGTACACAGATTAAAGGTCTGTTCGATAGTGCGTCTGCCTTTGGGGAATCCAGCTTGTTTTTCAGTAGTGATGGTATGTGCATGCGGCTGTAATCTATTAGAATGACTGAGCAATACTTTGCTGGCATAGCTGATCATATAGGTAGTGCTGGCAATGGTGGGGATTTCCTTTCTTGACAAGGGTGACGAATGGTAATTGGGTCCATGGCGTAAGCCACTCGCCTGTGCATGTTTTGTTGCAGATGGCTGTTAGGATATCAGTTACTGCCTCTCCGCCATGTTTCAAGAATTGTACAGAGATGCTATTGCCTGTAGCCAAACTACATTTCACGGCTTCACTGCTGCGACAACTTTGTCATGGAGTATTGGGAAGTCATCTTCATTAATGAATCATGTACTGTTAGCACGCTTGGATCACCTTCGCTTTATTTGTTGTACACTACAGGTCAGTACCAAGTCCATCTTTTTATGATGTCTTTTCCTGTGTGAAATAGTTGCTGCCTTTGTCCTGAATGACTTTGCTTTTGTTTGGTCACGTCTGTTACAATCTTAAAAGCTTGCTTTGTGTCGTCATTAAGGGTTTTCTCAGTGTCTTCACGTTGTTATTCGATCTAGTCTTCCCTTGCATTCGTCATTTCTTGATTGATCCGCCTGTTTGTAGCACTGCATTTGTCCTTCCTTTTCTCAGTTTTCTTCTGTGCTGTTAAACCTTTTCTAGTGTCGCACGTATTGAAGATATTACGTGTGATCCAAGGCTCGATTGCCATCGGCTTATCACTATGACGATCTTTTGTTGTTTCAGTCATCGCTTGCTTGAAAAAGTGAAGTTTTCTTCAAGCAGTAGTGGCAGTTGGAATTTTCCTGTGGTCCTTTTGAAGCGTTCGGCGATATCAGGATGATCTTCCTGTCTGTCAAGATTGAATTTTAGACAGCTGCTTTCTTATTCCCATGTTGTCAAACGAATTTTAAAGTACGGTTGAAGAACAAGGTCATGTGGTCACTGCCAAAGTAAGTTTCTAGAAACGTCATGGGTTTAAAACTCTCAGAAGCCCAAGGAGTCTTTCAGTTGAACCGGTGGAACATTGAAAAAAAAGTAGGTCAACCAGAATGAAATATGAATCTGATGATGGATATCAGTTTCTTGCCTTGCTCAGAGACAGTGACCTGCTAACAGTATTTTTCTTTCAACTGAAAGACTCCTTGGGCCTCTGAGATCAATTCATTTGTTTGGGTCACAGGTAACCCAGTGGGCCTCAGAGGGTTGTAGTTCTTTACAAGAGTAGAATGTATCTGTCTAGGGTGTGCCACGTCCCACGTCGAGATGCTTTATGTTCACCAGTGTTAGCAACAACCAAGTCAGGAACCAGAAAATCACGAAAAAAGAATAATAATGCGTATTTAATACAACCAGATAAGACAGGCGTAAATTTTCGGCCAACTGGCTTTGTCAAGCGTAAGATCACAAACACACACCAGATAAGAAAAATTAGGAGAAAAAGACAAACTTCCCTGCTGCTCCGTCCAGTGTGAATAAAGCTGGCGAATTCTAGCAGGTGTAGTCTCCTATCATTGCAACTCTCGTTACAGTAGGGGCCACACAAGTTTCTCCAGTCTTCTTGGGCATGTATACCAACCTTGGCATTCCAGTCACCCGAACGATGAGGATGTCTTACTTGTCAACTTTGTTGATCGTTTGAAGTTGGGTATAATTCTTTAGTAGTCTGGTCATCGTCACAGACTGACGTGGGAGCGTGTATGTGCACAACCGTGTTGTTGAATGGTTTTGCTCTCAGGCAGTTGGTTATGGTCCTGCTGGAAACAGGACATCACCCTTGTAACACGTTTCTGATGTGCTTTTTGAACAAACACTCAGCGTTCATGTTTATCCTCTTCTTCACTATAGCATGTCCTGGCCTTTCTGTCGGTATTTCTTCATCGTTTTCTAACTCCGCATATTCAAGTTCATATGGTAATATGGTAACTATCAGTTTTCAGAGAGGAAAAGTGTTCAAAGAATTTCTACAGAAGCTGTCGGTGACTTATGCTACAGCTGGCACTTGCCTTTGAGAAGACACTTTAATGCTATGGTCGACCAACAATACAACTAAGTTGCTCAATGTTTTTGGGTGCAGTATTCGACCACATACGACCCGTTTCTGGTCCTTCTGATGGATTTTTTGAGAGTACGAGTCCCTAGAATTCCTTTAGTATGGCGAAAGGGCTGAGCGCAGAGAATGGTTGCATCAGCCACCTTCAACCACTAGCCTCGTAGCTAAAACCAGATGATCTTCTGTGCTTGAATCTGAGTCTGTTTCGTTTTAAAACGTTTCCTTTTCAGTTGATTATTTTTGGACATAAGGCATAATTTGAGAGGTGGCAGAATTTAATTGGTCAACCCAGAAGAGCCGTTGTGCTGGGGAGGGGACAATGGATGGCCATTCACATGGCGTCCATCCACCTGGAACCATCCCGCATGAATCCAGACAGTGTACTTTTGCGATTGACCAAAGTACAGCCAGCCATCCACTGGCCAAGTGACCCGACCGTTGAATTACAGCCTGTTTATGGCAGACGCTCGTGAACATGACCCTAACCCTGTTCGACACGGGTAACCCTACCCGGGGCTTCAAACTTGAACTCAATCATGTTCACTTATATCAGGACTGACTACTAATAGACTGAAGCAGATTTGCTCAAGTATGAATATTAAGGCATGCTTTTCAGACCCCGAAGAAGAAAGCGTAAAACAAAAAAGATAGGGCGTTAAAAGGCCAGAAGGCCTAGGCTACGAGCCAGCCCTCAGCTGCTACTACTACTACTACTAAAGACAGTTTTCAGATCAGTAGCCCCGCCAGGTACAGCTCCAGTGATCATTGGGATTTCAAGCCTCCCGGCCACGACTAGATGGTGATTGCCCCTGGAGGAACCTCATAGAAAATGAATGTGCCAGGAGTATCTGTCCTTCTCAAGGGTCAATTCTTTCAGTTTTTCAACCTGCCTGTGTGTTCTTACGTTCCAGGTGGAAAAATGATGGAATGTTCCTTCCATAGATTTTCTGTGGTTTTCCCCTATAGGTTAATATTTTATGTCGCCCTAATGGAAGACGACGGTGACCCAGACTGCGACCAATCCAGTATAGTCTCTGTAGTGCTTGTGGTTAATACAGCAAGTCTTAGTCAAAGTGGAACCTGACGAAGCTCATCGATCTCCAGGTGGGATTTTCTTTTATCAAGTTCACATACGCAGGATATCACCAGTACCACTTACATGATTACCTGTACTACAGGGCAGCTATCTGAGCACACTATCATTTTAATCCTGTGCAAAAATATCCCAGATTCTGTGGCTCTCCACGCCCTGGTTTCATGATAGTAAACCCGCTGTCGGTGCGTTTGGAAATGTGTTAGCAGCGACACATGGATGTTGCAAGAGATGAGATAGAAAACAAACAAACAGACCATCTTCATCATCAGCCCACCTAAACACTCATACCACCACAATCATCACACACTCCACACACACGCGTGCACAGGAACTACACAACCTCACCACAACACAGTCATGCCCAACTTACAATGGCTGGCCAGCCTGTCTTTCGTAGCAAGCGGACAGTTCGACTCCAGGATGTGGCGGAAGAGGTCGAAGAGTGGCAAGGGTCCAGGGCTGCTGCGAATGATACCAACAGCGGCGTGCTGGAGAAAGTCCAAGACCAGCTTTTGGTAGTCCCAGTATCGCTCATCCCACAGCCTCTTCATCAGCACAATCAGCTCCATGAACTCCAAGTTCATCAGCAAGGGAAAGATCTACAAGGCACAAGAGGAGAAGTACACATATCAATGCATTCGCACACATAATCTAAGGACGTACCCCTGGCGTTGACCACTCCGTCCAATTTATCGCACAGGGGATTTAAAAAACACACCTGAATATGAATTTAAGCATACCTAAGGACACCAAAGCATACATAAAAACAGGCATAAATTATCTAAAATTGCTTCCGCATATCTAACCTCCTTAGATCCAAAAAATGCACTTAATACATGTACCCAGTTATCAATCCTAAGAAAATGTACGCAAGACTTTCTCGAAAATATGCAGGTGAATGGACCAGCAAGGCAGAAAATGACAGGAAAAAAAGACAGAAAGCAAAGGAACAAGTTAGAAACAAAGAGACAGAGAAAAGAGGAAATTTATAGCACAGAACTTC
Organism: Monoplex corrugatus; assembly: GCA_030674185.1. NCBI lineage: Eukaryota > Metazoa > Mollusca > Gastropoda > Littorinimorpha > Ranellidae > Monoplex > Monoplex corrugatus. The sequence continues at coordinate 74,100,020 of JAPXFY010000012.1, forward strand.
CACAAAGTGGGGATACTATTTATACTGAAAGAACCCCCGGCATCCCCAGGGGGGGGGGGGGGAGGAGGAGGCAAAACAAAGATATTGACTGATCTTGAGTGAACTTGTTTCCTTGTGTCAGGAAATGACTGATGATTGGTAACCATTTACTCCGGCTGATTCATATAGTTATCTCCATTAAGTTATTAAGTTGGGATGTAATATAGGGACGAAATCAGAAAAAAAATCCACATTGTTTTATTCACACACACACCGACACACACACACCGACACACACACACACACACACACACCGACACACACACACACACACTCTCTCTCTATCTTTAACATATTACTCTCCATACTCGGACTGAAAATAATTGCAAGCATATCTGTAATTTTGTCCAAAAAAGAAATAGCTGGTTTTTAATTTCTCTGAGCAGCAAACACTATGTGCAGGAATAATGTCATTCTGATGCAAGAGCCCTGAGAGTACACCCCGTAAGGGCTGATTCACAGTACTCCATTTATCCAACCCAAACCTGCTGTATCACGAAAACCTTGTAACGTAATTTACGTGTATTTTGTCCCAGCTTTTGACGCAAGGCGCACACGCGAGTTTTTCCACACCTCGTCACAACGGGCACTCTGGTAACAGCCAAGCATGGGGATGGACTTGAAAAACGCGCCAAAAATTGAGGAAACCGCCGGTAGTTATAGGGATATTGTGACATAATGCATCTTACCAGACTGCACAATCACTTTCAACAAGGGGCTTTATACTCGCGTTTGTAAACACGGGAGATCCGGATAAAAATCGCCCTTTACATGTAATACGATGCCCGCGATGTGTCGAATTCAGATGGTTTGAAGTTAGACATCCTGACACACCTGACCGTTGTTCCCATCTAACAGAACAGAATCTATCCATAATGAAACTGTACACTAAAACTCACCTTTTTGTGTGCCATTTCTCTGGTCTCTGGCAAGATGCCCATGGTAGGCTTCCCATCCTCTGGCTTAGGGTTAACCAGGGTGACGTTTACTTCATAGATGACAATACAATACTGGATCGCCTTGTCCACTATGGCCATATTGACAGTGAACTCTTTGCCCCCCAGTGTGACTGTTCTGGTGACGTCAGGGGACTCCTCAGTAGCTCCCTCTTGTCCGCCAGTTCCAGCCACCATTGACTGATCCGACTCTTCAACTTCATCGTCAGGCTTGTCTTGCTGTTTGCCCTTCTTGCCTTTCTTACCCGTGGGGGTCTTTTGTCTACAGTCTTTGTTGGGAAGCAATTCAACGCTGGGTGATGGCTGATCCCCCGTTGGACTGACAGCGGCCTGGGCGCTTTCCCTGGAGGGGCTGATGATGCTGCTGCCACCCTTCTTGGACTTGGACTTGGACTTCTGCACAATCACCAATACACAGTACTCACTCATGTCTGCTACACAGTGACCTGTTCACAGTAATGTTTTATGTTTTGTTTTAGTGTGTATGTGTGTGTGTGTATGTGTGTGTGTATGTATGCGTGTGTGTGTGTATGTATGTATGTGTGTGTGTATGTGTGTGTGTGTGTGCGCGGGCGCGCGCTTGGGTGTGCGGGCGCGCGCTTGGGTGTGCGTGCGTGCGTGCGTTATTGCTGGATATCTGCTGCCCTATCGTCTGCACCGTTTCTCTGTCACTGTGTCCACACTACATCGCTATTTTCGCTCTCCAACACACTTCCAAACAGTGAAACCGACGTCACAATGAGAACAGGGCCTGAAGGACCGCCCGATCTGGGGCTGCTTGTTTTCCTTAACATTTGAATGATGAAAAAGAACAGGGATGATAATGACGATGCAGTGGATTTCAGTTCGCCTCGTGATTTCACAGTAGGCCTGCATTTGACACTTTCATAGTATATTTTAGCTTTAACCAGACCCGAGAGATATAAACACATGCGGAGATGGTCATGAAACTGGACGACACCCTCAATGAGCATTAGTGAAATGGAGGGGCCTAGGCTTTGTGGTCCTAATCTTTCCTACGAACCCACAGCATGTTCAGCTCTGTACGAGCTAGCTCAAGTCAAAACCCAGCAATTATACCGTCTGTTATGTCTTTTGATGTCTGTTCACATCAGCTTTTGGGAAAAAAAGGAAAAATACCACCACAAACCAACTAACCAGTCAACCAACCAGTCAACCAACCGATCGAACCAACCAACCAACCAACCAACCAACCAACTAACCAACCAACCAACCAACCATCCAACCAACCAACCAAACAAAATACATGTGTAAGGTAGATTTGATTCTAAGTGAAAATGGCATTGTATCATGGTCAATTCGTAATGTAGAAAACGATAGCAATTAGAGGTTTAAAACAATCAGGCTTCATCAGTGTCTGCAGTGTGTGCGTATGCACCCGCTCGCTCGCGCGAATGCATCACTGTGTGTGGCTGTATGCACGTGTTTGGGGTGCACGTGCGCGCGTGCGGGTGTATGTGCATGCGGATGTATCATCAGTACATTACTCAAGTTTACATTTTCTGATATTTGTGTTGGCAAGCCATAGATCAAAATACTAAATAAAAGAGCAGATATGGAATCCTGTCGAATTCCCCAATTTACAGACCGTTGTGTTGAATATGCAATTCCCTACTTTAACAATTATACTTAGGCCACTTACAAACGCTTTTCTGTAATCATAATACTTCCGTTGAGATCGACACATTTTAAATTTAACAAAAGTCTTGAATGTTAGACTGAAATGATATGCGTTTTCCAGATAAAAGAAATTTTGCATATATATATTTTTTTTGATTTTAGAGTTGTTAATAGCCGGTTGTCGACCTACTTTTTTTTAAAAATCCACACCGAATAATTGGCACTATACTTTTTAATCACAAAAAAGAAGTTAATCGATTTGAACTAGTTTCCCATCGGTTTCGAAACACGAGATGTAAGCGAAGTAGGTCTGTAACTAGCTGGATCAGAGCCTGTTAATTAGCTTAAGGTGTAAGTAACGATTTCAGTTTTCAGGTATACGAACATTTTTCCAGCATGTTAGTGCGAGATTGCGTGTGCAGTCCATTTCTCTGGCAAACAGTCTGAAAGAGTTTATAAAATGCCGTCCACTCCTACTGTTGATTTGTTATTGTTGCCAAGGGAAGCGCGTTTGTAATTTCCTGTAATATTTTTAAACTTTAACGCGTGCGATTTTCAAAGAGATCTTTGTATCCTTATGACTTTACTCCCTTATTTCTTCAGACAAGCTCTTGAAAATAACTGAAATCCTCGGGTTTTTGAGATGATGAAGGAAGTTATCTTTAATCTTAATACGAAATTATGATAATTAAAACCATGTTTTATTTCACTTCTTGAACAGCCTAAAACAAGAAAATGGACTTGGATGAGTCCAGGATATAATACCAAAAATCAAATTGACTACATCCTGATTAATAAAAGATTTAGAAATTCTTTACTGTCAGCAAAACCACTACCAGGCGCAGACTGCAACAGTGACCACAATTCTGTAGTGGGAAGATTTAGGCTGAAATTAAGGAAAAGGAAACAAACCAAAAGCAATACCAAACTTAATCTTGGACTCTTAAAGACAGATGAAGTGATACGTAAAACATTTAATGTACATGTTCAAAACAAATTCAGTGCCCTGGAAGACATTGATGACAGTGAGGAACAATGGACAAAGTTGAGAAAGTCGATAAATGAAGCTTGTGAAGAAATCCCTAAGTAGATAAAGCAAAAAAGAACTGGATGACAAAAGAAATTTTAGGCTTATCGGAGGAACGGAGGAAGGCAAAGAGAAACGAGGAGTTATACAGGAAGATAAACAAAGAAATCAGGAATAGGTGCAATGAAGATAAGGAAGCTTGGCTGAAAACAAAATGCAAAGAAATAGAAGACCGACACAAAACGGAGCCTCAGGGTATGTACAGACGAACTGAAAAAATTGTCCACAGGAAAAATACATGCACATCAACTGGTCGTTTAAAATCGAAAGATGGTACGTTTATCATGGAAAAAGACAAAATATGAGACAGATGGGGACAGTACATTAAAGACCTTTTTAGAAGATGACAAACGAAGAACACATTATAAGAAAGAACGTTGAAGGACCACCCACAATGAAAGAATGTTAGAGAAGCGCTGAAAAAGATGAAACCAGGAAAAGCCCCAGGACCAGACAACATTACTACAGAGATGATTGAAGCCCTGGAGGAATTTGGTATAGAAAAAATAAGTCCTCCTAAATGAAATTTACGACACTGGAAAAATCCCCAAAGATATGTCAAAATCAGTTTTCACTGCACTTCCAAAGAAGACAGGGGCTATAGAATGCGAACTCCATCGCACAATCAATTTGATGAGTCATGTAACAAAAATCCTATTAAGAATAATCATGATGAGGACAAGGAATAGAATCAAAGAGAAATAGCAGATGAACAGTGTGGATTTGTGGAAGGGAAAGGAACTATTAATGCCATATACATCCTAAGAACTATCATAGAGGTCAATCGAGGTGAAGAAGGATTTGCATTTGTGCTTTGTTGATTATACCAAGGCTTTCGATCGGGTAAGACATGAAGAATCGATCAACCAACTAGAAAGACTCAATATTGATGGAAAAGATCTACGAATAATCAGAAATATGTATTGGGAACAAACAGCTGCAATGAGAATAGAAAACGATATAAGCTCTTTCCAAAACATCAAAAGAAGAGTCAGACAGGGTTGTGTTTTGTCACCAGATCTGTTTTCACTTTACAGCGAAAACATCATAAGAAACCTAGAGGAAGACCCTGGATTAAAGGTTGGAGGAAAATGATAACATTCGATACGCAGATGACACCATGCTAATTGCAAAAAATGAAAGGAATATACTAGAAATAGAAAGCAAAGGTAAGGGGTTGGAACTAAACAGCAGGAAGACTTTAGTTATGATGATCAGTAAAAAAACAAACAAACATGAAATCCCCTCATACAAAATAAGCTGCAAAGGGCACAACCTTGAGACAGGTTGATAAGTTTAAATACCTGGGAACGATCATTTCACCAGATGGCAGATGCACATGAGAAATAGCCAGCAGAATCGGCCAAGCCAAAACGACATGCAAGAAGATGACAAGCATTCTTACCAACAAATGCCCATCAGTTAACATCAGGAAGAGAGTTCTTGAATGTTACATAGAATCAATACTGTTATACGGTTTTGAGGCGTGGACAGTCAACAAGCAAAGCCAGAACAAAATTGAGGCAGCCGAGATGTGGTTTCTAAGAAGAATGTTGAGAGTTCCATGGACAGCAAAGAAAACAAACGAGACAGTCTTGATGGAGGCAGACACAAGAATATCATTTATAAGGAAGATCAGGAAAAGAAAGGCAACATTTATAGGCCATTTTATGAGGAAAGGGGAATTGGACCACCCGGTCACAACGGGAAAGCTGAAGGGAAAGAGCACCAGGAAGATCCAGGGAGAAGATACTAGACGGACTTGCAGAGTGGCTGAAGACAAAGAGGGTGGAAGAAATGCTTGAGGCAACAAGAGATAGAAACAGATGGAAGTCCATGATCGCCAACGCCATGCGGCAAGGCACCTGATGATGATGATGATGATGATCCTTATTACACATTTTATTAAGATCTTTAGGCTCTGACATTTGCTTGGAGAAATAAAATCTGATCAATAGCGTTTTTCAACTTTCGCTTTAACTTTGCTGGAGTGAATTTCTACCAATGTCAGTGTGTAATGGTCCTCTGAAGATCTAGTTTTTGGTTAAGGTTTTATACATTTCTTTTTCAGTCTTTGCTTTGTGACGTAATTCATTCCACGAACCATTTCCAGCATGTTCAGTTTTGTTTACGTTCTTCTTTTCTGGAACTGAATAGTTTGCTGCCTCATGTAATATTTCTGTAATATTGAGATGAAATTATGAATATTATTGCTTTTGTTAAAAGTGCTTTTTCCAATAAAACGTTAAGATATTTTCCGCATTTCCTACGATTATACATATATCTACATAATCTAGGTATGGCGTTGTCGTTTTCTGGTATTTCATCAAACGGGACAATAGGCAGATGGTCATTACCAAAGGAGGAGGATGTAACATCCCACATGCAAGTAATTATAAGGTCAGGAGATAAAGTTCGGTCAACAGCAGCTGTCTCCTGTTTAGGTATATCGAAAACTGTAACCGACTACTGTTAAAAACGTTATCCAAGAATCGGTGATATTTTCAACCAGACGACAGACAGATTGATAGTCCTTGTCCCATGATGGACGATGGGAACTAAAATCCCCTCTGATTATCACTTGTCAAGGATGTCTAAAGCCTGTAGCCAGTCATTGTTTCCTCAGTCATGGATCTCTGCTTTACCTTCTCTAACCCTGAAGACCCAGGGGAAAATACTGGACGGACTGGCAGAGCGGCTTAAGACAGAGAGGGTGGAAGATATGCTTGCAGCAACAAGGGATAGATACATATGGACAGCCATGATCACCAACGCCATGTGGCAAGGCACTTGATGATGATGAACCCTGAATAGGGTCAGATACCTACTGACGGCTGGGTGGGTAGAGTGGAAGATGCTTGCATAGTTTTTCCGCAGACTGGGTCGAGTTCGAGCAGTCACACTGAAAGGCAGAACTCTGCCTCTACTAGAGGTCGGAATGGAGCGAGCTGGTAGACCCGAGCTTTTCTCGGGTAGGGTAATAGGAGGACGGTGCCAGTTAACTATTTGAATACACTGAGCGACTTATATCTGACATCAGGAATGTCGAATTTTAGGGAAAAAAACTTATCTGATGTTTACTTTCGAAGATGTGTTCTCTTGAAGTTTAAGATTATAAATCAAAGGTGGATCAGTCCAATGATCGGTTAATTCTATCCCAATCTTCGTTTGCATTGTGTATCTGAATTGCACATTCATTTAGGTACAAAAGAAAAGCACCCCAACCCCCACCTCACTAAACAAAAAAACTAATCAACCAAACAAAACAAAACCTAATCAACCAAACAAAACAAAACCTAATCAACCAAACAAAAAGTAAGAAGCGAACAAACACACAAATAACTTTTATACACAGAATTTCAAGTTGAACTGTTCCATATTTGGCATTTTTACTTGTTAATTCTCATGCCGTCCAAGACAGAATGATCTGGACCAGTAACAGTACAAGTGAGATGTCTGTATTATTACAGGTACAGATTATTCCCTCTTCCATATTGCCCGACATTTTTACATATCAATGTAACTACTTTGTTGGTAGTCTATAGCGTAATCATAAGCTTATTTTGATTGTGTACAATTATCTCAGTGGGACAGTGAGGGAGAAGAAAGGATTTCATTTACCCGTCCTGCCCATCCCATGACACTGTCGTTAAGTTTTCGTGTTGACAGAATATAAGCCAATCACCGCCGCTCTCGCACTTTCCTTTTTGAGAGGAACAGAGCTAGAGCTAGTTAACAGAATGCCCCCCCCCCCCCCTCTACTTTCCGTCTTTGAAAGTTCGAGGAAACTTGGTTAACGTTCAGTTAATTGAAGTTGGTGTTATCTTTCTTAACCTACTCCATCTTCCCAGCCGCACAAACCCGTGTCGTTAGCGGGGAAAGGCGGAAGGTTTACCTGAAAAGATGCACAACATAATTAAACTATAACAAATCATGGACTTTTTGTAGGCAATCAAAACCAATCCGCCGGATGGGACAGGGTGGGGGGGAGGGGGGCAATGAGTAATGGTGACAGTGTTGATTCATGTCGGGCCGAGGCCGAATCATCTTATGGGCGTGCAATGGTAATGGTGTTGGCGAGATAAATCTTTACGTTTGTTGTTCAAGGTCAAAGTTGTCCTAGTTATGTGGTCTCAGGGAAATGAAGGGTCACATACCCTAGCTGTTTGTGTGCTAACATAACGAGGACGACGGCCATCTTCTGTCCCTCGCTGCCTTACCGCCCCTTACCCTGACTTTGGTCAGACACCTATTTACAGCTGGGTGACTGGAGGCCAGGTGCAGGGTTTTTTTTCTTTTTCTCCGAGTCAGCGTCAAACCCATGCAGTCCAAATGGAAGACGAGAGTTCTGCTGCCATGCCAACGCAGCTTTCTTAATTCAGTGTTCCCAGCTATGTTTTTATCGGATGCACGTATGCACACTATCCCACACTGGGCGGACGTTGTACTGCTGCACAAAGTCAGTACAAGTCTGTGTACGTTAGGTGTACATGCAGAGTGTTTTCCTGTTTGTACAAGCCAGTGAACACCGACTTGTCTTACTGACGGTTGAAATGTGCGCATTTGATGTCCTGCAGGAGTATACATACAAAGGTGATTCAGACAAAGGCAGGTGTGCGTGTATAATTCCAACACACTAGATAGTAGATCAAAACAATCTCCACGCTTTACACATCAGACGGTACCCGGGCAAGACATCAGTCAGAACATTAAGTCTGAAGTCCTAGAACTAAGCTATAGTGTCCGTCAAAGCCGCCTATATACGATAAAAGAAAATTCATTCACACATATCGGCTGGCTACTTACCGCTGGCATAGCGATGGAAAGTCCAAGCCGATTCTCTCACTCTGATAACGTTCAGTGTGCGTCAATCCGAGACTTCACAGAGATAACTCAGTTGCTTCAACAAACGTATCTCTTAAACTCCGTCAGACGAATGATCAGTTGTATACAAAATACAATTATGGCCGACAAAAATATGTCTGAACATAACAGCAACAAAATCAGTCTGTCGACTGAGATCACACACAACAGTTTTCTTTGTGACAACAGTTCATCGTGCTTTTCGATTAGTTCACTTTGACCTTTATTTTGCACGTGCGTGTTCAAGTTCAGACACTGACACTCTGTCATACATATCGCACGTTTCTGACGCGTGTAATAACGTCCGACCTTTGAGTTTGTGGGGACATCGGTCCGTGGGAAAGTCAGTCCGCTCATAACCCCCTCCACCCCCTCCATGTCAAACAATTAAGTTAAGACTGCTTTGTATTCAAAAGAACAATGTTAATCTATTCCAACGTCCCCTCGTTTACGACTGATGCCGTGTTACACACACACACACACACACACACACACACACACACACACACACACACACACACACACACACACACACACACACACACACACACATATATATATATATATATATATATATATATATATATATATATATTTATATAATTTTTTTGCCAAAGTGTAACTTTCGAAATCAACCAGAGGGCTTTACTACTCAGCAGGATCAGTTTCTGAGCAGTTTGTTTTTATTATCATTATTATTTGTTATCATTATTGATGTTATTATTATTATTATAGTAGTAGTAGTAGTAGAAGTAGTAGTATTGTTGTTGTTGTCAACCCTATGTGGGGATGCTGGGGGGCTCTTTCAGTGTAAATAGAATCCCCACCTTCTTGAATTCTGTGATAGAAGTTTTTTTTTCTTCTGTCACTTGGGTGATAGAAGTTTTTTTTTCTTTTCTGTCACTTTGGTGATAGAAGTTTTTTTTTCTTTTCTGTCACTTTGTGATAGAAGTTTTTTTTTTCTTTTCTGTCACTTTGGTGATAGAAGTTTTTTTTTCTTTTCTGTCACTTTGGTGATAGAAGTTTTTTTTTTCTTTTCTGTCACTTTGTTTCTGTCTTGTTCCTTTGCTTTCTGTCATTTCTTCCTTTCATTTCCTGCCTTGCTGATCCATTCACCTGTACATGTTCGATGAAATCTTACTTACTTTCTCTTAGGATGATAATTGGGTACATGTATTAAGTGAATCTTTGATTCGAGGGAAATCTGATGTGCTGAAGCAATTTTTAGGCAATTCATGCTCGTTTTTATGTATGTTTTAGTGTCCTTAGTTATGTTTAAATTTGTATTCAGGTGTGTTTTTTGCATCTCCTGTGCGATAAATTGGACGGAGTGATCAACGCCAGGGACATCTCCTCGGATTATGTGCTGAAGTACATTTATATGTGTACTTAATTTTCTTTTCCTTTCTTTTTTTCCTGTTGAAGTGTTGTGTATGTTTTGAAATAGATATAGCCCTGATATGGCTCTACGCAGTCGGCTGGGCTTTAAACAAAGATGGCAATGTTATCACCATTTCTATCATTAAAGGCATACACAGCCTTGAGTGTCTTAGTTTTATTTCAGTTACAATTTAAAGACTGAACTGTTCAAAGTTTGGCCGATTATTCGGTAGAAAAGCAAAACTTATTTTCGATTACGTTTACACAGACAAGGGCCGTAATTAAGGTCATGAAGGGCACGCGTGTCAACGTACTAATAGCACATTTACGACTGTCGACAGACGTTTGGACCAACAGCTTTCGCCGGCCACAAAACAGTTTTTAAGAGTGCTGAGACATCACTCTAGCACGTATGTCTTCGATACATCATGTGAGCATGGTGACACCAAAGAGATTGGGAGAGAGAAATAAAGGGGGCCAACTCGTGGGGCCGGCCTGTGTCCAGTGGGGGGAGTGGCACAAAGGAATTGCATGATAAAGGCCGCTCGGCACTGTAAGCAGCAGTGATGGTGTTGGAAAAAAAAATGTCGGTGGCAAGATGTGTGGTGCCATAAATTCTTGATTTAAATGTCCAGGAATGTTTTTTTTTTTTTGGTTTTTTTCCCGATTTCGAAAAGAAGAGGAAAAGTGAGATAGATGCAGATACAGCAAATTCTGTTATGCTTATCAAACATCAAATCGGGCTCTCTCCTCTCTCTCTCTCTCTCTCTCTCTCTCTCTCTCTCACGCCCTCTCTCTCTCTCTTTTTTTACCTCTGTTGCCGCACGCAGGTGCATGTAGTTTCAGGTTTTGTTTGTTTTTTGATTCTTCACGCGTCGTTCTTCATTGATCCTTTTTTTCTCTTTTTTATTTTGTTTGTTTGTTTAGACATATACGGTGCTATATTATCTAGATTCATAATGTAGAATCTGTACGCTTATTTATACATGAACAGTTTGGCTTTTTTCTTCCGTCTTTTACATCATTTATAATCAAGTGTTTGATATTTATCTAAACAGATAGTTTGCCATTTTCGTTCGTCTTTTACAACATATCTTGCCTGTGTTGTTTTTTTCTTTCTATTTTCGTTCGCCTTTTTCAACATGGAATCTTGCCTGTTTTTTGTGACCTAGTGTGTATGTATGTGTGTGTTCTATGGCAACACTGAAATATATAACATTAGTATAAAGACAAACAGTCCTCATTATTGTTGATAGATTACAATTCCATCTCAAAAGATGTCTGCAAATATACTATTCCTCTATGTATATGTATGTGTGTGCATGCATACGTATGTACGTACACGTGTATGTGCTTGTGTACTTGTAAAATGAGCCACACGAGCGTGTTCATGCGCAAGTGCGCGTATGTGTGTGCATGCGTATTTTTGTAAGTCGCCTATATTATCTACCCAATATCCTGTTTGAATTTTTTTAATTTCTCATGTACACCGATACACATTTATTCCATAAGGTTCAGGCGAAAAACGATAGCCGGTACAGTTTGGCTCACCTGCATGTCTTCAGATTTTTCTGTTAATTTGTTGTTATAGGTGATACCGGTTTATTTTTCTAATCTGCATCTGGTTTTCAAATATGACACAAAGCTGTGCTATAGCCCATGTCTTTTTAGCGATGCTAATGTACAGTTTGCCTTGTAGAAGTGCTTAGTTCACTGTATATTTTACAACAGTATTGATATCATGCCTTTGAAGACCAAACAGTATCTTCTTTAGAGTGAATTTGATTACCTTTCATGTGAACGGCTGTACGTACTTTTTGACCTTTTCCCCAGAATTTTCAAACTAGGGTAGATTCCTAGACAAAGTGCTCTATGTAGTCGATTTCATTCAAAAAAACAAACAAACAAAACAAAACAAAAACAAAAAAAACAACTGTTATTTTCTCTTATTTTCATTTTTTGCAACAATATATTTGTTGGGTATATAGCCTACTGTAGAGAATGTTTCATTGTAGTTCTCCTGTATCTAGTGTCTTTGGTTATTTTTGAGACACTGTCCAAACACATGACCTATCTTGAAGCTCAGTTTTCTGAGCCAAAGTGCCGTGTCTTTGTAAGTTTACATACTTGAGATTGCCGCTGGTTTAATGTTGTAGACTTATGTTCCTGCATCACTCCATGTTTTTTTTTCGTTATAGAGATACATGTCTACATCATAGTTACTTGCCCGTTCTCTCTAAGTACCGGGGACAGCACGATTTATCAGCGCGTTATGATCAAGGATGAAATTAGCGCATTTTGGTTACATTTCAAGTTATTCTACATGTACATGTCCCATAGCATGATCAGTCTTTTTTCATTTGTCTTCATCAAGTCTTTCACTGTGTTAAATCCGTTGTTTTCCAGACTTCAAAGCTCAAGGTTTTTTTTTGGTTTTTTTTGTTTTGTATCTGATTGAGTTATCATTCCAAATATTTGGGTTATGAAAATCGTCACTGCGTTTACATGTATCTTTATGTTTTTCAACGCAGTTTGTTGTATAGGTAGATAGTCAAAGCAGTCCTCCAAAATTCACTGTTTACTTTACTGAGTAATTTTATGTTATCTTAAATCCTGTTTGCACTGTAGTCGTCTGATTTATGATTTGTAGAGACTGAAAATTTCATGCTGAATGCTTTGTTTTCATCTTGTCTGCTCTGTCTCTCTGTTTTTTTCTCTCTCTCAGCCTCTATCACTCACTCTCTCTCTCCTTCTCTCTCACGCACACACATGTACACATACGCACATATCATCATATATTCTGAGAGAGAAGAGAGAGAGAGAGAGAGAGAGAGAGAGAAGAGAGAGGAAGAGAGAGAGAGAGAGAGAGAAGACAGAGAGAGAGACAGAGAGAGAGAGAGAGAGACAGACAGACAGACAAAAAGTGAGACGGAGACAGACAGTGAGAGAAAAATGATGGAGAATGAGAGAGAGAGAGTGAACGAGAGAGAGAGAAAGAGAGAGAGAGAGAGAGAGATTGTGTGTGTGTGTGTGTGCGCGCGCGCGTGCGCTTGTGCGTGTGTGTAGGAAAATGTCAGCAAAGATTCCTCAGCTGTTTACCAGTAGACAGAAATCAAGTACGAGTCATAGATCCCTATCCAGGAACGGTCCCAAATGCCCATGTTGTGTGTACAGATGAGTGGTCCTATATGTGGACCTGGTGATCCAAAATGTGAAAGCATCTCCTTGAAGACATCATTGCTGTTTGAGAAGGGATTTTAAGTAAACAAAAACTTCACACATCACACACTTGATAATGTATGTAGTCACTGCCTGTTGTCATGTCAATGTTTTGTCAGTGACGGAGCTGTCTGTGGGGTGGAGGTGCACAGTAGCTGTCTTCCCCTCCGAAAATGTTTTAGAGAAAGCCAAAACAAGTGCGACTGCCCGCGTTCAAGCAAACAGGAACCAGAAAAACACGAAAATCGAATCACCAGGAAGACAAGACAGGCGCAAATTTTCGGCCAACTGGCCTTTTTCAAGCGTGAATGTAAGATCACAAACAAACACTAAATACAAAAGTTAGGAGAAAAAGACAAACTTCCCTGCTGCTTCGTCCAGTGGGAAAAGAGGACTAAATCATTTTGTATTTGGTGTTTGTTTGTGATCTTACATTCACGCTTGACAAAGGCAGTTGGCCGAAAATTTGCGCCTGTCTTGTCTTGTTGTATTATAAATATACGCGCTCTGATTCGATTTTCGTGTATTTCTGGTTTCTTAGAGAAAGTCGCTGAAACGCTCAGTCAGAATCTGGTCCGCCTACGATGAAATTTCAATCGTCAGTCGTTGGCATAGTGTATGGTCTAAGAATGTTTGGATCACAACAAGGTTTTCCAACACCACCTCATCTGTACACGTGTGTTTGTAAATTTTTATGTCAATAAATCATAAACACCGTTTTCTGTCTATTGCCAACGATGGGGAAGGAGAGGATCAAGAAATGTAACGAAGAGGATAACGTGGAGGATGAGAACAAAGAATGGAAGAATATGAAGAGACTGATCAAAAGAGAATGGCAGAAAGAAGGAAAAGGGAAAGACAACGGAACATGAAGAAGAAGAAGAAGAAGAAGAAGGAAGAGAGAAGAGAGAGAGAGAGAGAGAGAGAGAGAGAGAGAGAGAGAGAGAGAGAGAGAGAGAGAGAGAGAGAGACCGAACAAGAAGGGTTAAAATATAACAATAACTTCAACGACAACAACAACAGCAACAAATAATCAGTTGTAAGTTAGTCCTCAAAATCCTTATGTCGTTTCACTGAATTTTATATTCACAAATATCATTCAACAGTTAATAGCAATATGTACATTGACAATTGATGCAGCATATTCATACTTGTGAATAAGAATCTTAATTTATGCAAAATTATGCAATGTAAAAAGCAAACAAAAGTACAAAGCAGTACACAAGAGGCAAGACGAATGTAATTGCATGCTAACCATCCCCCCTTCTGGCTACACCACACACTGTTCGCATGTCTGATCTTACATCCTACAGTGCTGATGTCTGTAATCATTTAACAAACTGAACTTCTCGAGAAAAGCTCAATACTAGCTTCTTCAAACTGTAACAGTTTTTGAAAAGGCTTAACCTTTGACCGTTCTCCCTAAATATTGGGCTTAACAACCGGTCGCCGTGGTGCAGTGGTTAACACAACAGATTACTGACTGGAAGGATGTGGGTTCGAATCCCCATCAGTCCCTTCATTAATCATTGTGGGATTTTTGGGCTCTGACCGGCTCATATCCAGAGTTGGGCGAGCTACAGGTTCATTGGGAAGACTGGGACCACACAGTCGTGTCTCAACCATTTCACGGATGCGTCATTGAGGGTGCTGCTCAGATCTTCTGACCGACACCACAGTGTCTGCATCTCTCGGGCCTGGTGGACGCCAGGATATATTATGATAGTAAACGTAGAGTACAGCCCTGTCACGCACTTTCAATCCTGAATGGAACTCTATAGCATAATGATTATCATCCTCATCGACATCATCATCATCACATTGTAAAAACTCTGTGGCCTTTAATAAGGTGGCGTAGAAAATGGTACGGGGAAAAAAGGTGAGCACAAAGGTAACCTCCCTGAGTGCGATGACCCTGAAAATAAAAAAATTGAAAATATTGGGATTAACTGTCTACACCAAATCATAAATCGTAGAAAAATTCTCGTTGAAAAACTCTTGTGGTCTTGATGTTTCTGATCATCAGGATCACGTGTAGACAATCACAGACATTCCTGATTTTATGTGGACTTAACTGCCTCTCATATCTATTGAAGATTTCTCTATGTACAATGCCAAACGAACAAGCAAACGATCAAGAAAAAGAGCAAATAAAGAAATAAGCAAAAAATGTGATGTAATAAAAATTGGTGATCTTTTGACTTGAAAAATCAAAACTAAAAAGACGATCAAAATTTCTCCCCCTCTTCAGTAAAAATATCGACTTTTCGCCATTGGGGCTCTGGATTCGAGGGATGAATATACCAAACCGGTTTGAAAACAAGTCTCTGTCCTCCCCCCTCTATTTTTACATAATTTTTGTTGTCGTTCAGTTATTTACCTATTTATCTATTAAGGTAGGAAAAGTACACAGCAATGTGAAACCTTGCTAAATCACTACTTCAGGAACTGTTGAGGAAGGAAGGCGGAGGGAGGAAAATAGGGACTGACAACGTTGCGGACTGGAGTGAAAAACCATTTGCGGAAAAGCGATTGAGCTGAAGGAACCTGGAACAGCTGTATAGTACGGTGCCCCAATCACTTCACGGAGTTGAGGGGAAGAAGATGATCACTGTAGTACGATGTGCTGTCACTAATGAACCATTTCCAAGCTAAGTTACATTACACCCTTACAGAACCATCCATCAAACACTTAATTCTACACAAAGAATAACAAAAGCTCAAAAATGGACATAAACAATCCTTGGCGCCATTACATTTACACACATATGCTGCTTTGCTTGGTCTCATGTAGATCTGATTTCAGTGGTAAGACAGAGAGTATACGGGCGCGAGTGTATGCGTGTGTGTGTGTGTGTGTGTGTGTGTGTGTGTGTGTGTGTGTGTGTGTTGTGTGTGTGTGTGTGTGTGTGTGTGTGTTGTGTGTGTGTGTGCGCGCGCGCGCGCGCATGTGTCGTGTATTTCCGGATTTTGTTCTTTCTCAGCTTCTGGATTTTGCTCTGTCTAAGCTCGGGGACGTTCTGCATTTCTGGATTTTGTTCTCTTTGATATTTTGATTTTGCCCTTTTTGAGCTTCTGGATTTTGTCGTTTTTGAGCTTCTGGATTTTGTCGTTTTTGAGCTTCTGGGGTGGTTCTCTCTGAACTTTTGGATTTTGCTGTTTCTGAGCTTGTAGATTTTGTTCTTTATGAGCTTCTGGATTTTGTTTCGTTGTGAGCTACTGGATTATGTTATTTCAGATCTTCTGATGTTTGCTCTTTTTGAGTTTCTAGTATTTGCTTTTATTGAGCTTCTGGATTTTGCTCTTTCTGAGATTCTGGATTTTGTTCTTTGTAAATTCAAAGATGTGCTTTTTGCGGTTATGGATTTCTTTATTTCTGAAGTTCTGGATTCTGTTCTCTCTGAGCCTATGGATTTCGTTCTTTTCTAAGCTTTTTGCTTTTGGTCTTTCTGAGCCTCTGGCTTTTGGTCTTTCTGTACTTCTGGCTTTTGGTCTTTCTGAGCTTCTGGCTTTTGGTCTTTCTGAGCCTCTGGCTTTTGGTCTTTCTGTACTTCTGGCTTTTGGTCTTTCTGGGCTTCTGGCTTTTGGTCTTTCTGGCTTTTGGTCTTTCTGAACTTCTGGCTTTTGGTCTTTCTGAACTTCTGGCTTTTGGTCTTTCTGAACTTCTGGCTTTTGGTCTTTCTAAGCCTCTGGCTTTTGGTCTTTCTGTACTTCTGGCTTTTGGTCTTTCTGAGCTTCTCCCTTTTGGTCTTTCTGAACTTCTGGCTTTTGGTCTTTCTGTACTTCTGGCTTTTGGTCTTTCTGAGCTTCTGGCTTTTGGTCTTTCTGAACTTCTGGCTTTTGGTCTTTCTGAGCCTCTGGCTTTTGGCCTTTCTGAGCTTCTGGCTTTTGGTCTTTCTGAACTTTTGGATTTCTTTCATTCTGAGCTTCTGGATTTGCTTATTTCTGAGCTCCTCAATTTTGTTATTTGTGAACTTAAGGATTTTCTTTTTTTTTCTGAGCTTCTGGATTTTGTTTTCTGAAATTGAGAAGTTTTTTTTTCTGAGCTTGTCTACTTTGTTTTTTTCTGAGTTTTTAAATTTTGTCCTGTTTTGGCTTCTGTATTTTGCTCTTTTGGAACTCCTGGATTTTCTTTTTGAGTTTCTGGACTTTTCCCCTGAGATTCTTGATTTTGCCCTTTCTCAGCCTTCGGACTGTGTTCTTTCTGAGCTTTTGAACTTCGCTGTTTCTGAGCTTCTGAGTTTTGTTTTTTTCAGATGGTCTGGATTTTGTTCTTTGTGATCTTCTGGCTTTCACTCTTTTAGAGCTTCTGGTACTTGCTTTTTCTGAGATTCTGGATTTTATTCTTTTTGAGTGTCTGGAATTTGTTGTGGTATTTTTTAGCTCCAATATTTTGTTCTGAGCTTCTGGCTGTTGTTCATTCTGGGCTTTTGGATTTTACTCTGTCTGAGCTTCTGCTCTTTCTGAGCTTCTGCAATTTGTTCTTTTTGACCTTCTAGATTTAGTTCTCTAGGAACTTCTCGATTTTTTTTGTCCTGAGCTTAGAGAATTTGCTCTTTTTGAGCTTTTCCGTTTTGTTCTTTGAACGTCTGACTTGCTCTTTTGAGTTTGTGGCGTTTACTCTGAGCTTCTGCAATTTCTTGTCTTTCACCTTCCAGATTCAGTTCTTTCTGAGTTTTAGGATTTTCTTCTTTCTGAGCTTTAAGATTTTCTTCTTCGATTTGATCTTCTCTCGAGCTTTAGGATTTCTTCTTTCACGCTTTTCTGAGCTTTAGGATTTTCTTCTTTCTGAGCTTTGGATCTTTCTTCTTTCTGAGCTTTTGGATTTTCTTCTTTCTGAGCTTTAGGATTTTCTTCTTTCTGAGCTTTAGGATTTTCTTCTTTCTGAGCTTTTGGATTTTCTTCTTTCTGAGCTTTAGGATTTTCTTCTTTCTGAGCTTTATGGATTTTCTTCTTTCTGAGCTTTTGGATCTTTCTTCTTTTTTGAGCTTTTGGATTTTCTTCTTTCTGAGCTTTTGGAATTTCTTCTTTCTGAGCTTTTGGATTTTCTTCTTTCTGAGCTTTAGGATTTTCTTCTTTCTGAGCTTTTGGAATTTTGCTCTTTCTGAGCTTTTGGATTTCTTCTTTCTGAGCTTTTGGATTTTCTTCTTTCTGAGCTTTTGGATTTTCTTCTTTCTGAGCTTTTGGAATTTGCTCTTTCTGCGCGTCTGACTTTTGATCTTTCTAATCTTCTGGCTTTTTCTCTTTCTGGGCTTTTGAATTTTGTTCTTTCCAAGCCTCTGGTCGTTTCTCTTTCTGTACTTCTCGGCATCTGGATGTTCTTTCTGGGCTCCAGGATTTTGTTCTTTCCGAGCTGCTGTATTTTGTTCTTTATTAGCTCCAGAACTTTCATTCCAAGCTCCTGGATTTTCTTTTGTCTGAAGTTTAGGATTTTGTTCTGAGGTCCTGGATTTGGTTCTTTCTGAGTTTCTGGATTTTGTTATTTCTGAACTTCTGGAATTCGTACTTTCGTAGGTCTAGGATTTTGTTCTCTCTGAGTTGTTTGATTTTGTTCTCCCTTAGCTGCTGGATTTTGTTCTCCCTTAGCTGCTGGATTTTGTTCTCTCTGAGTTGTTTGATTTTGTTCTCCCTTAGCTGCTGGATTTTGTTCTCCCTTAGCTGCTGGATTTTGTTCTGTCTGAGCTGCTGAGTATTGTTCTGTGTGAGCGGCTGGATTTTGTTCTGTCTGAGCTGCTGAGTATTGTTCTGTGTGAGCTGCTGGATTTTGTTCTGGCTGAGCTGCTGAGTATTGTTCTGTGTGAGCTGCTGGATTTTGTTCTGTCTGAGCTGTTGAGTATTGTTCTGTGTGAGCTGCTGGATTTTGTTCTGTCTGAGCTGTTGAGTATTGTTCTGTGTGAGCTGCTGGATTTTGTTCTCTCTGAGCTCCTGGATTTTTTCTCTGAGTTATTGGATTTTGTTCTGTCTGAGCTGCTGAATTTCGTTCTCCTTCAGCTGCTGAATTTTGGTCTGTCTGAGCTGCTGAATTTTCTTTTCTGAGCTGCTGGATTTTGTTCTCCCTCAGCTGCTGGATTTTGTTCTCTCCGAACAGCAGGATTTTTTCTCTCTGAGTTGCTGGATTTTGTTCTGTCTGAGCTGCTGGATTTTGTTCTCCCTGAGCTGGTGGATTTTGTTCTCTCTGAGCTGGTGGATTTTGTTCTCTCTGAGCGGCTGGATTTCGTTCTCTCTGAGCTGCTGGATTTTCTTCTAAGCTGCTGGATTTTCTTTTCCGTCAGCTGCTGGATTTTGTTCTCCCTCAGCTGTTGGATTTGTTCTCCCTTAGCTGCTGAATGTTCTTACTCTCCCAGCTGCGGATTTTGTTCTTTGACTCAAGATTGTTCCTCGCTGCGGATTTTGTTCTCCCTCAGCTTCCGGATTTTGTTCTTCCTGAGCTGCAAGATTTTGTTCTCCCTCAGCTGCTGGATTTTGTTCTTCCTCAGCTGCTGGATTTTGTTTTGTCTGGGGTGATGCAATTTTACTCTGGACGCGATTTTGTTCTCTCTGAGCTCGATTTTGTTCTATCTGAGCTTGCTCATTCTGCTTTTGCTTGTCTCTAAGGGCCTGTATGGCCAATTCCAGCCTGGCTTTCAGCGCGCGCAGATTTTTCTTCTGAGCGGGGCTCATGGAATCAAGGTGTTTGTCAATGAACTCCACTGTCTCCACGGCCCCACTGCGTCTGTCGTTCACGTGGTAAGTCTGTGCAAAGTGTTCCAGTGCAGATTCCACGGCGCTATCAATCAGGGCTGGAAACATGAAGGGTTTCTGGAACTGCAGCTTGCAGTACCTGTACACACGGGGCGGGGGTGGGGGTGGTGGTGGGGTGGGGGTTATACGTAGATTGTATTTGTATGGCACAAAACAGTCAAAGCATGATGTTGCACTTTACGCAGTACTTGTTCATACACACACACACACACACACACACACACACGCGCGCACGCACACACACACACACGCACGCACGCACGCACGCACGCACACACACCACACACACCAACACACGCACACACACACGCATGCACACGCGCATCCACCCAAGACCCAAGACGGTCAAGCGTTCTAACAGTATCTCCATTTTCCATAGATTACAATTAGTAACACACACACACACACACACACACACACACACACACACACACACACACACACACACACACACACACACACACACACACACACCACAAACTCTTTCTCTCTCTTTCACACGCACGCACACGCACACCACACACACACAACACACACACATGTGCACGACACGCACGCACGCATTCACAGACAGACACACACACACAAACACACACACACGCGCGCGCCTACACACACGACAGTTTGATTCATGTATGTGTTGTTTGTGTGCGCGTGCGTACATGCATGCACGAGCGTGAGCATATGTACGTATGCGTGTGTATTTGTGCACTGGCAATGTATGTTTTTCAAAGGATAAAGGGAGGGAATCAAAGAGTCTATAGCATTTTTTTAATCTTTGGTGTCTGGCTCTGTCGTCCACACAATCAGTTTCATCGTGTATACTTTGTTTGTTACTGTTGTCTTCTCACCATACTGGTGCCCGTTTCTTTGAAATAGACAATCATGTTTGCAAACTTGGTTTTGGATTTATTATTGAAAATGGATTATATATATAAAAAAAAAAAGCTTCCCTTTCAGTTTTTTTCAAGACTGCGTCATTGCGCTTTGGTGATTCAGTATGCGTTGGCACCGCAAATGCACTGCAGTAGGAAATATCTCAAATTGTTATTTTTGTTTAAGGCCAAGCCTACTGTGTAAAGCCATATCAGCGCTATAACCGTTTCAAAACATACACAATACTTTAACTTGCCTGAACAGTCGCTGTTTGTCCGTGAAGTCGCCCATACCTTTCTGATGCATAATAGCGGCACGCCTTAGCCACGGCGATGGTTGGTTGATCCACGTGTCCATTCGGGGCCAGGTTTCCCCAGGCTCCAGGTAAGCCAGCGTGGGCAAATCTGTTAGCACAAAGATCACGGTGAGTTTTATATCTCGTCTCGCTCCCCCTCCTTTTCGCCTAAACGACTTTGCGGTTGTCATCATCATCAAGTGCCC
>JAPXFY010000012.1:74126322-74146322 GCA_030674185.1 Monoplex corrugatus
AAGAAAAGTTAAGTACATACAGTATGTCAATGCATTCGCACACAATCTAAGGAGATGCCCCTGGCGTTGACCACTC
Organism: Monoplex corrugatus; assembly: GCA_030674185.1. NCBI lineage: Eukaryota > Metazoa > Mollusca > Gastropoda > Littorinimorpha > Ranellidae > Monoplex > Monoplex corrugatus. The sequence continues at coordinate 74,126,399 of JAPXFY010000012.1, forward strand.
CGTAAAATTTACCACACAAGGGATTAAAAAAAAAAACATACCTGAATACAAATTGAAACATAGCTAAGGACACTAAAGCATACATAAAACAGGTCTAAATTACCCAAAATTGCTTCCGCATATTACCCAAAAATGCACTTAATATATACCCGATTATCAATCCTAAGAGAAAGTACGGGAACCAGAAAAAACACGAAAAAAGAATAAGAACGCCTATCTAATACAACAAGACAAGACAGGCGCATTTTTGGCTCTACGGAAATGAGATATGCGGAAGCAATTTTAGGTATTTGTCTTCTTGTATTAAAGACACGTTCTTATTCTTTTTTCGTGTTTTTTTCTGGTTTAGGTTTGCTTGACACACTTGTTTTGGATTAAGACAAAGTACATAAGGCTTTATCGAACACATACAGGCGAATGGACCAGAAAAAGCAAAGGAATAAGGCAGAAACGAAGACAGTGACAGGAAAGAGGAAATTTTTAGCACAGCATTTCTAGAGATGGGGATACTATTTATACTGAAAGAGGCCCCGGCATCTCCACAGGGGTGGCGCTCACTCTGCCTCCATGACTGAGCAATGACTGTTGTTAGGAGGGGAGGACACAGCAGGCAATGTTGTAAGTATACTGGGTCACAACAGCCACTGCTGACACACCACCCGTTCCCCTGGTGGCGGCTTGACACCGCTGGCTCCTAAGCGCTTCTGGCAGTGTTAGATCGCCTGAATGACCTTGTGTTTTATGGTGTGTTGAACATTCACAGTTAAATGGCATGGAAGCAATACCTCTCAAGGGACATGCAAGATGAGAGAGCAACATATAAATAAATGAACTGATATACAAGTCAGCGGTAGAACTGAGACTGAAATGAATTATGAAAATAAAAGTAGAATGAAATGAAACAGAAAGGCTTAAAAATGAATAGAACGACCGAAAAAAAGAAATGAAGATGAAGAGGGACGAAATAAACACTAAAATGATAAGCAGAGGAGACTGACAATGACGACGATGATTAGGGGGGGGGGGGGGGGGGGGGGAGACACAGCGGGAGAAATAGAAGATAGCTACAACTCTTACAGTGACAAATTACCACTACCACTACCACCTACCTACAGTATTACGACAACACCTAATATCTGCCTATTTGCTACTATTACTATCTACTACGACTACGACGAGTACTGTGAAGAAGCTGACTTGACACAAATAACTTTCTTTTTTAAGTCCAGCCACTTCTACCGAAAAGGTACAGATGCTGTGGGGGTGGGGGTGGGGATGAAGATGGCGATGTGCGGCAAAATGGGAGGCCTGGAGTAGCGTCATGCTGTAGGCGCGGAGCGTGTCTGAGACCTTCAGGCCGCTATACACATGGTCTTCATTAGACTCTGATGTCTGACTGTCTGATATTGCAGGCTTGCAGGACTGGCTGGTTGACTGGAGTTCTTGTCAGGTGACCAGACCACTTCAAGCGTTGGTGGACAATGCACAACCATCTGTCTGACGTCATCCTTTCTGGCCTGATCCCTTCTGCTTTTGTCAGCTACTTCCGGAGATGTCTCATTTCACAAGTTGGGACTGACTGATTGATTGATTTGGTTCAGTTTTTACGTCGGCACCTACCTCAGGTGATATGGCCGACGGGGATAACCATCCCAGGGAAGTGGGGGAAGTGGGACCTGTCTAATCCTATACTGACTCACCAGAACAACGAGGATGTTCAGATGGGACAGAGAGAAGGCCAGTTTTTAATGTAGCGCACCCCTGGATTCGAACCCACGCTCAACCGACTGAGCTCCAGGGGCCAGCACAAGTTGGGACATTTAGCACCAGGCTTTATACAGAGTCCAGGTCTGACACTGACAGGTGAGGGTGGCCCAGGAACGAAGAGAGCGTTGATCATTCTGGCGTTGGTTCGCTTAGGTAAAGGGGGAACGCTGATTGATACCTGACCAAGTTTGCATCAACAACAATAACAACGATCTGTCTGTGTACCTTCCTACCTTCCAACCTACCTAACAAACTGACTAACTCACTAAACAAATAAACGGATTAAAGTGACTAAGCCAAACAGCAACGACGAAGACAACAAAAATCAAGACAACAAAAATCACGATCACACAAACATCAAGATGGCCACTCTAACTTTTTTCTGCACGTCTCTTCTGGTTTCAGTCATGAAGCCAAATGTCTTGTACACGCCGCTAGACTTGAATTTCGGTCTAGACTTCAGGGCTTCGGCTTCGAACCTGGCCTTGCACAGAGCGACGGCCCTGGATACAATATCTACGTTGTAGTAGGGTGCCGGGTTGATCGCTGGCTTGTCTATGGCAGTGGCGCATTTTTTGACAGGTGACGTTGTGGGTGTTCTTTGGACTGGAGAGGGCAGTTCCGCTTGGCCACTGAATTCTGCCTCTGATGAAGGGCGATGCCCATGATGAAGGCCATCTGCTTGTCCAACAGCTTTTCGTCTTCGCTTTGTTTGCCTTTCTTGTTCTTTTTGGGTTTCTTGGGCGCATATTTGGAAGCCTTTTCTTTGACGTCTTCTATGGCTGGACTGTCTTTGGGGTCAGTGCCAGAGACTTCTGCTTGCCCGACTGAGGGTGGGTTGCCAGGGGATTCAGTCGCCTGAACATCTTGATCTGGTCCGGTGTTGTCAGTGGGGCTGTCAGGAGATTCAGCCGCCTTGTCTTGTTTTGGTTCAGTGCCATCGGGGGGATTGTCAGGACTTTTGGTTGTCTTGACGTCTTCTTTCGGTGGACCTTGAGACTGGGACGTATCAACGCTGGGGTTGGGCGGGTGATTGCTGGGGGACTCAGCATCTGCCTGAAAAAAACATGACACACCACTCGCTGAGAATGACTTGAATAAATATAGGTGTGAAGTATACATCGTAAAATAAACTATCAACGTTTGAAAATGGGTTATTATTATTATAAACATCTGGAATCAGAAACGGATATATAGAGCACTACACTTTTTTCCCCAAATCTATTGGGAAAATAATAGCAAGAATCAATAGCAAACTATCATATCAAACTTGACTTTTGTGAGATCCAAAACAAGTGCGACTGCCCGCGCCCAAGCAAACATGAACCAGAAGAACAAGAAAACCAATGTAAGCGCGTATCCAACGAGACAAAACAAAACAAGCGCAAATTTTCGGCCAACTAGCCTTTGTCAAGCGCGAACGCACGGTCACAAACAGATCACAGACACCAAACAATGGATAATAAAAACGGGACTAAAAACTTCCCTGCCGCCTCGTCCAGTGGGTATGAAATGGAATGCCATTCGTCTTCGCTTTGTTTGCCTTTCTTGTTCTTTTTGGGTTTCTTGGGCGCATATTTGGAAGCCTTTTCTTTGACGTCTTGTATGACTGGACTGTCTTTATTATAAACATCTGGAATCAAAACGGATATATAGAACACTACACTTTTTTCCCCATATCTATTGGGTAAGAAATGGACGAGGCGGCAGGGAAGTTTTTAGTCCCGTTTTTACTATCCATTGTTTGGCGTCTGTGATCTGTTTGTGACCGTGCGTTCGCGCTTGACAAAGGCTAGTTGGCCGAAAATTTGCGCTTGTTTTGTTTTGTCTTGTTGGATACGCGCTTATATTGGTTTTTCTTGTTCTTCTGGTTCATGTTGACTTTTGTGTGACAGTTATCATAAACAGATCTGGGAATCAATATTTCGCAGAGTGTTGTTCCATTACTTTTAAATATAGCTTTGAACAAACCTATTGTACGACCAAAACGCTCTCAGGTATACTTGATATACTACAGTATAATTCACTGTGGTGTGTGCAGTTGATTGATTCAGTTTTACACCAGTAACCACCTCAGATGATAAGGCGGAAAAGGATAGCCATCCCAGGGAAGTGAATGATAAAGGGCTTATCTAGTCCAACACCACCATTACCAGAACAACGGTTGTATACAGATGAGCAGAAGTTCAGTTTAATGTAAGGTACCCCAGGTTCGAACCCACAAACATGCAGTCGGATGCCTTTTGTACATATAGCTGTGTCTGCTGGCAAAAGTCATTCTACTGTTAGTGTGCATATCTACAGTATTGTGGGTATCAATATGGGAACAGCCATCTCACCAGACGACAGATGCACATTAGAAATAGCCAGGAGAATCGGCTAAGCTAAAACAGCATTAAAAAAATTGAATAGCGTTCTTAAGAACAAATGCTTATCAATTAATATCAGGAAGAGAGTTCTTCAGGGCTATATAAAACCGATATAGTTGTACGGATGTGAAGCGAGGACAGTCAACACGCAAAGTCAGAAAAGATTGAAGCTGCTGAAATGTGGTTTCTAAGAAGAATGTTAAAGAGTTCTATGAACAGCGAAGAAAGCAAATGAGACAGTCTTGAAGGAGCCACAAGAAGCACATTAATGAAGAAGATTAGGAAAACACAAGCAACATTTATAAAACATTTCATTAGGCAAATTAGAGCACCTAGTCACAATTAGGAAAGCTAGAGGGAAAAAGAGTACCAAACAGACCCAGGGAGAAAATATTGGACGGACTTCAGAATGGATGAAGACAGCAGGGTGGGAGATGTACTTGCAGCGATAAAGGGTAGATTCGTATGGAATGCTATGATCGCCAACGCCATGCAGCAGGGCAAATGATGATGACCAATGTGTCACTATGCTGTAAATGATATTGAAATGTAAATTTGAAATATTTATGAATCATGAATAGTTATTTATTGCATTAATAAACCACAACAACGGCGACGACGACGGCCACCACAATCTCATCACCGCCATAATGATAATCCATCAACGCATTACAAAAAAACAAAAAACAAATAAAAGTGTGAACCTGGGAATACTTTGTGCCGAGTAAACTTCACTGCCTTAAGTATGGCATTTCGCATGGATGACTACGAGCCCTTGTGGCATTCATGTGTGTGCATTGGCGCACCTGTACGTGTTTGTGTGTGTGCGCACGCGCACGTGTGTAGAAGAGAGAGAGAGAGAAAGAGAGAGAGAGAAAGAGAAAGAAAGAGAGAAAGAGAGAGAGAAAGAGAGAGAGACGGAGAGACAGAGAGAGTGAGAGACAGAGAGAGGAAAAGAGAGACAGACGCGCCATTTATTGACGTAACCATATACATAGTTTTAGCGCCAAGGGGTATAACTCATCCCTCTCATGCTGGAACAAATGTAAATAAAGGGAAATAAATAAAGGAAACAAAAAATGGAAGATTCAAATAAAAAGCAAAAAAGTAATATTTACAAGATCAAAACAGTTTTACAGTAGAAATGGACATGCATGACCATCCAACTATGCCTAATATTGAACTTTACTATTTTGGTTAAGGAAAAGATATAGTCTTAACAAAAAACTTTTTCATATTGAAATTAAAGTAGCAATGTTCTTTTTCTTATCCGATGTGCTTCCGCGACGTATTTGGAAACTGACTGTAAATTTTCTGTTTTTTCACATTCTAATATTGACCTTAGATCATGTCTTAACGCTGCTCTGGAGGAAAATATATTACATCTAAACAGTGCTATAAGCTTCACATTCAAAAATAAAATGATTTTCGTCTCCCTTTTTTTTTTTTTTTTTGGTGGCATAATCTACAAAGTAAACCATCCTCACTGCTCCGCTGAAAACATCTTTGACTCTCATCAAGACCAAGTCTTCTTGTTTTAAAACTCGTAAGTAGGCTCCGGTGCCATCTATTTATAATAACTGACATTTCTGCCTGGACTATGTTTTTAAAGGAGAAATACCATGCACATTTTGTATCTTCTTCTACCTGGGAATGCCAATTTTGTTTATAAGAGCTAATTAAACGGTCTTTGAATTCAGATAGAAATGCAATTTCACTACCTACACCCTGACTAATCCAAACTATTCCAAACCCATTATTTGTCAAAATGTTCTTTAAATTGTTTATCCAATTATGTTTTCCTCTTTCGTGTTCGTGTAGTATCATGTCATAAACCTGTCTACATAATCTTGTTGTTGGTAGTTTCAAAATTCTTAGCCAGTACTTTACGCACTTAACGTTTGTACGAATACTTAACGGATATCTGCCACTTTCTCCATACGCCATTTTATTAGAAGAATGAATTGGCATGTTGAGAAAACGTTTGATTGCAAATGTATGTACAATTTCCATGTGTTTATTTTCTAAAGTATCCCAAACTTCTACGTATGTTAGTATTGGTTCAATTTGTGTATCAAAAAGCTTCCAATAAAGAGAGGGGTCAACAGAGTTTAATTTTTTCATCGCTCTCAGTATTTCAATCACGCCCCTTTTTGCTTTCGTACACATTTCCGTCCAGGCTGCTATTAGGCTTAATTTCGTAGTAAAAATCAGTCCAAGATATTTATAAGAATTGATCACTTTAACCTGACAATCCCCATACCGCCAATTTTCATTTTTTGACAGGTGCCCACCCTTACGGAAAACAAGTATATTAGTTTTATCAAGATTTACACTTAAATATGATCTGTCTGCTTCTTGTTTTAGAACGTTTAACTGATTTTGTAGTCCAGTAGCTGTATTCGAGATGAGTACTACATCATCCGCAAACATCTAAAAATCTTCTATAGCTCTTGGGATAATTTGTACACTGTGCCGTCCATTTTTGGATAATTCAATAGCTAATTCATTTATGAAGAAAGAAAACAATTGAGGACTTAATAAACGTCCCTGCTTCACTCCTCTTGGACAGTTGAAAAACTGTGTGTAAAAACATTTATCTCTCACACAAGATAATACTGTATCATAAATTCCTTTCACCGTTCTATACAGTTTTCCATTCACGCCACATTTTCGCAATACATTCCACAATGCATTCCTGTTTACAGAATCGAACGCTTTTCTGAAGTCAATGAATGCTCTGTATAATTTGGAATTTCTATTCAAGTATTTCTGTACTAATGCATATAATGTAAATATGTAGTCCACAGTACTATACCTGCTCTAAATCCAGCTTGCTCCTCGATAACAAATTTTTCCCTTTCTACTCATTTACTTAATCTTTTATTCAGTATATGTGTATAAACCTTTCCTACAATACTTGTGAGTGCTACAGAGAGAGAGAGAGAGAGAGAGAGAGAGAGAGAGAACAGGGGAGGGTGGGGGGAGGTAAGCAGGCAGACAGACTGGAATGGAGTGTGGTCTACCATCGTTTGGAAACCACGCTCGATCATGGTTAATTTCGGGTTTCGGAAGGGAATAATCTGGTCAATAAAGGTATCCTTTCTATCCACCAGTACTGCTACTACTACTACTACTACTACTACCACTACTACTGCTGCTACTGCTACTACTGCTGCTACTACTACAACAACAACAACTACTACTAGTACTACAACTACTACCAATGCAAAAAATGTTTCAGTCATTTCTGTTATCACATTGTTCGTTGATGCTTGATTATCGTACAGCAAAAAGATGTAATTTGAAAAACAAATTCATAAAAAAATGTTGACATGTGCTTATATTTTGATGTTCATTTTAAAACTTCCAATGTATAGAATATCATTATGTATATACTGTATGCTATTATGGAGTTGATACGTCAGTGTCTTTTCATGTGTACATAATTTTGTCATTTTTCGTTGCCACATTGTATGTTTGATGTCCGTTTGTTGTGAGGCAAAAGATGAATAAAAAAAAGTTTATATTAAAATGTCTCAAATTATGGCACGCATTTACATTGTATTTAAAAAATGATGGCGATATGACCGTTTCAAGGAAAGATGTGACAAGATGCCTACTTTACGACGGTACTGATGGAATTCCACAGACGAGCAATTTGCATATTGTCACACACACACGCGCGCGCGCGCAGACATGCACACATACTCACTGATTTATTTATTTTTTACAAAAATAGTTCAACTATGCAGCTTAAATAATTACGTAAGCATGGAGGAATGCATGCGCGTGTATATAATAATAATAATAATAATAATTACAATATTTATATAGCGCAAAATCTTGATAAAATCAAATCTAAGCGCTGAAGCAGACACACACGCACGCACGCACGCACGCACGCACGCACACACACACACACACACACACACACACACACACACGGCTATAAATGGGGAGAAAGAATAAAAGCAATAAAAGCAAGAATAAAAGCAATGGAAAATTATAGAGAGCATGGCATATACAATTATATATTATAACCATGCGATTCCCCTCCAAGCGGAGACAGGCTGCAGAGGGGGGAGGGGGGGTTGAGTGAGGTTAGGATTTTATACAGAGGAGAAAAGGTGGGTTTTGAGAGCGGACTTGAAGGAGACAAAAGTAGGTTGCTGACGGACTGAGAGAGGAAGTTTGTTCCAGGAGAGTGGACCAGAAACAGAGAAGGCTCGTGGACCATAGGTATTGAGCTTAGTGCATGGAAAGCGAAAAGTCAGAGGATCGGAGGCAGAGCGGAGGTACGTGAGGGAACATAGATCTCAAGTAGGCTTGACAGGTAATCGGGGGCTGCGTTATTGAGGCTTTTGTAGCACATGGTATCTAGTTTGTATTGTATGCGCTTTGATACAGGGAGCCAGTGAAGTTGTGCCAGGAGAGGAGATATGTGGTCAGCTTTTTTCTTTTTGAGTACAAGGCGTACAGCATTGTTTTGAATGCGCTGTAGGATGTGAATGGTGGAGGCAGGAAGACCAGACAGGAGTGAATTGCAATAGTCAATGCGAGACATTATGAAGGAGAGAACGAGTTTTGCAGTTGTTTCGACAGAGAGATACTTCCTGATCAGCCTTATACGATGGAGATGATAGTAGCAAGATCTGGCAGTTTGAGAAACAAAGTTGTTCATGGAGAGGGTAGAGTCAATGCAGACACCAAGGTTTTTAGCTGAATCAGAAATTGGGACTGATGTGTTACATAATGGGAGAGAAAGAGGAGGCAGCTGAGAAAGTTTCTGACGGGTGCCAATGAGGATAGCTTCTGTCTTGTCTTGTCATTAAGCTGAAGTTTATGTGTGTCATCCAGTTCTTAATGTCCGAGTAACACTCAGTGGTGCGAGTCAACAGGCGCTGTATATTATCAGGTGAGTCACAGTCTTGAAGATGGGTGTCATCAGCATAGAAGTGGTGTTTTATAGAGTGGGGGTTGATGATGGTGGACAGGGGGGAGGTGTAAAGAGTGAAAAGAACAGGGCCAAGGACAGATCCTTGTGGAACACCACAGGTCAGGTATGCAGGTTGAGAGTAAGTGCCATTGATGAGAACAGTTTGTTTTCTGTTTGATAGGTATGAAGTGAACCAGGACAGAGCAATGTCAGAGATGCCAAAAGTATGATGAAGTCTAGAAAGGAGAATACCATGATCAATGGTGTCAAAGGCTGCAGACAGATCAAGGAGTGTGAAGAGAGAGACTTTGCCAGTATCAGTTGCAAGGAGGAGATTGTTGAGAATGTGTAGTAGGGCAGTTTCAGTGCTATGGCACTGGCGGTAGGCTGACTGGAAAGGATTGAGGAGATTGTTGGCAGACAGGTGAGAGTTCAGCTGGTTGAGGACGACTTTTTCAAGGAGTTTCGACAAGAAAGAGAGATTAGAGATAGGCCGATAATTTTTCAGTTCATTTGGGTCTAAATTGTGTTTCTTGAGGAGAGGGTGAACAATAGCAGACTTGAAAGAATCTGGGACAGTTCCAGTTTGAAGAGAAGTGTTGATGATGTCAGTGATGAATGGGAGGAGAGTAGGGAGACAGTCGGAGTAGAGAGAACCTGGAAGAGGATCCAGTTCGCAGGTTTTGAACGACATGGATCTGATTGTGTTGAAAATTTCTTCTTGTGAGACTGGGGTAAAAGTAGTAAGAGGTGTGCCAGAGAAGGAAGGGTCAGGTGGGCATGGTTGACAGGGTGTCCTGTCAAGCCTGTCACGAAGAGTTTGTATTTTGGTGGTGAAATACTTGGAGAATACAGATGCGTACACACACACACACCCCACACACACCACACACACACACACACACACCTACACACACACACACAAACATACTCACTCACTCACAACACACACACACACATACAAACACACACACACACAAACACACACACAAACACACATACGCACACACACACACACACACACACACACACACACACACACACACACACACACCACACACACACACACACAGAGACATCTTCCTGCCATCGCCAAAACGCACTTATCTAACAGAGCTGTCCATTATGGCAGCAATTCCTCCCTCTGTAACCCTCACAGCCTTCTTCACGCGTGATAAGAAATCGTTACTTCACACATTTAATCCGTATTCCACATTCTTCTGGTCTTTCCACGGGAAATAAGTAGGCTTAGTGTTGTTATGTGTTTGTTTTACTCTGGATATTTTTAAAACGGAGGAGGGTGGGTGAGGCGGGAACTGTGGAGGGTTAAGAAAGGTCAAAGGGAGAGGGGGAGGGGAAGAGGGGGAGGGGGAGGGGAAGCGGGGGAGGGGGAGGGAAGGAGGACCCAAATCACTCTATTAGTGCTGATCCTTTTTTCGCTCCAGTCTCAAACTAGCTTGCAGTCAGAATGTCACAGAGGAGTTACAGCGCCATCTGAATCCCACAAGTGTCTATTTCATGACAGTTCAAAAACGCTGAATATCTCTGATTTTAGGACAGCAGTCTTTTTTATTTTTTTTATTTCGTCAGTCTCCATTTGTTCCTCGTGCTCGTGATTACTTTGCCTTCCCAAAGCGCTATTTTCTTCTCTGAGGGATCAAATATCTAATCCTCTGGATTTTTCTTCTTCTTTCTAAAGACCTACCAGCTTCATTCTGTTGAAGCTTTGGTCAAAATGGGGCTAAATATAAACTGTGTTGTATTAAAAAAGGTGGATGAAAAAATATACAAAAATGCAAAACAATAGAAAAAGAAGCTCAAACCATTTTGCTATCTTTTAACAGTTTTGTGCAATATTAACCCTAATAATTGATCTGGTCAAGTTTTTATCAATTAGTTTCCCAATCAAGCAAAGCGTGACTTCAGTTTGGTCCAAATCGGTGGACAAATGTCCGAGATATGAGCACTTGGTAGTTGTTTCATTTTAAGTGTTGCAGTCCAAACTGTGGATCGTATGGATTTAAACAAGAAACTGGGATTTTCTAAATCTGTCCAAAAATCGGTGAAAAATGATGGAGAAATTCTTGCTGAGAGTGACATCAGTAAACATGTTTTGCTTAGCTATGGACTTGAACTATGACCGATAATAGCGAAATATTTTTATAAAAAATTTTTATCACACAAAAATTTGTATTAACTTTGGTTAAAATCCGTCTTTACATTTCACATTTCGGACTAGCCCGGTCCAAATGCATGACAAAGTACATCTTCCACCCTCTCTGTCCACAGCCACCATGCAAGTCCGTCCAATATTTTCTCCCTGGGTCTACCTGGTGTTCTCTTTCCCTCCAACTTTCTGTTGTGACCAGGTGCTCTTATTCCCCTTTCCTCATAAAAGTCCTATAAATGTTGCTTGTCTTTTTCTAATCTTGTTTACCAATGATCTTCTTGTGTCTACCTCCATCAAGACTGTCTCGTTTGTTTTCTTTGCTGTCCATTCTTCTTAGAAACCACATCTCGGCTGCCTCAATCTTGTTCTGGCTTTGTGTGTTGACTGTCCACTCCTCACAACCGTATAACAGTATCGGTTCTATATAACATTCCAGAAGTCTCTTCCCGATATTGATTATTTAATCTTTACACATTGGCTACTTCTTCCTGACACTGCTACTACCACTTACCTGTCTTAACTCCTTCAGTTCCGAAAAACTACGAGACTGTGCCACCAGACAGATGTCTCCAGGGCACAAGTCTGGGCATAGTGATGTGGAGAACCTGCTGTCGCTCTCATTTTCCATGGCACCAGCGGGGCCAAGGGAGAGGCTAAAGCCAACACTGCTTGGAGCCGCGTAATTTTGTTTTGGTTTTGGTTTTTCAGCCCCTCAACGTTTTTTTTCCCCGTGCCTAATGCAAAGCTTTTCCGTTGCGCTAAGTGCATGCGACACACTAGACCTCACGTTAAAAACGGCTTTTTGGAAGGATCCCCCCCCCCCCCGACTTTTCCACATTTTCAAAACAGGACACTACTTTTGAGGATGCAACAAAAATTTTATATGAATAAATAAATGAAACTAAAAACAATGAAATAAAATTAATTATCCTAATCCCAGTCCTAATAAAACTATTAAAAAAATGAAATAATATAAATTACGCTAACCCCAGTCCTATTTCCGACCCCAACGCTGTCTCAAACCATTTCCAAACCCAACCCTAACCCCAACCATCGGCTTTTAAAAGGCGGCAGAAGACGGGAGATCCTCTTGCGATGAATAACAAGAGTGTTAAGATGTCCGCAACGACAAGGGTGCCAAATGCGAAAGTGAAACATAAAATATATTGTAATGGTCATGGTGCAGTTATGCCTCCCTCGCTGAAGCAAAACTGGCACAAGAATAAATGGTTAACTGCACTACTTCTCACAATAACAAGGCTATACAGATTTAACCAACCCTTTACACTCGGAGTCGTTAAAAACCCTTTCATGCAAGGAGACCAACACCGAACGGCTGTGATATATTCGGTTAAGAATATTACCGATGATATCTGAACCTTTTGCAAAATGCGAGAGAACTAAACGTCAACACCACAATCCCATTACGAAACAGGCGCCATATTTGACGCTATTACTTACAGATGCCATGTTGACAATGTATCTCTCCGATTCTTCTGTTCCAGAATCCTGGTGAAAACGTCGGCTGTATCGAAGTTGGTTTTCTTTTTCACTGGTGAAACCTTCGCACGAGTAACACAGGACTGACGATTTTAGCACAGAATCACCATCAACACACTAGCTAACACACATTGGAGTGCTACAACAATGAATAGCCAAGTAGTTTTCCAACAGGTCACAGTTCATTCGTGACAACTGTTCTGTGTGGTGTATATGTAGGGTTGTGTGTGAGTTGAAATTATTTGTTTTGCACGTGCGCGTCGCCAAGTAAAGGTCATCACATGCACACGTGTATGGTTTGTTGGAGTTGTTGATTACCGTAGTGTCAAACGGGACCACAAAACACGTATGTACGCTCCTCTCTCTCTCTCTCTCTCTCTCTCTCTCTCTCTCTCTCTCTCCTCTTCTTCACAACACATCACACACAACACACACATACATTCACACACTGCATTCGTCAGCTCTCAATATGTGTAGATCAAATGTTTCAGCGACCCCCAACACAATGGAAATAGTAAGTTAAAGAAAAAGTAAACTAGAACGACTATTCACAAAATGACTGAACTATTTGTAGTTATCATCCTTTGAAAGTAAGAAATAATTGAATTCGCTTTTTTAAAATCATAAATTGAATTATGCTCGTGGATGTGGTTCCGTACGTTATTTCGAGTACTTTACAATTCCCGTGTTCTTTGATTTAACGTCTTTTCAGTGTGTGTGTGTGTTGTGTGTTGTGTGTGTGTGTGTGTGTGTGTGTGTGTGTGTGTGTGTGTGTGTGTGTGTGTGTGTGTGTGTGTGTGTGTGTGTGTGTGAGAGTGAGTGTGTGTGTGTGTGAGAGTGAGTGGTGTGTGTGTGTGTGTGTGAGTGTGTGTGTGTGAGTGTGTGTGTGTGTGTGTGTGTGTGTGTGTGTGTGTGTGTGTGTGTGTGTGTGTGTGTTTGTGTGTGTGTGTGTGTGTGTGTGTGTGTGTGTTTGTGTGCGTTAATTTTTGTTAAAATCCATCTTTACATTTCACATTTCAGACTGGCCAGGTCCAAATGCAGGACCAAAATGGACATAGCCTATAATATAATCAGTGTGTGTGTGTGTGTGTGTGTGTGTGTGTGTGTGTGTGTGTGTGTGTGTGTGTGTGTGTGTGTGTGTGTGTGTGTGTGTGTGTGGTTTTTTTCCGGCCATGTTTCTTTTGATATCATTCATTTTTCTGATACTATCCTGAGGTGACTGTTGTCTTTTTTGTGCTGTTGCCAACCGTTTACAGCAGCACGTCTTTCTTTCCATATGTACTCTGTGTCGTGGTTCTACCGACGGAGTTAATTCTTTAGACGTTTGATTGCTTTTTACTTTCTCTTCTCGTTTAATAGTTTTAAGTTTAGTAATCACAACACGCTTTACATTATTACACTGAAAATGGTTTGTTGGTTTAGTCATTGAGTCTTTTTGGCAATCTATATCACGCTAAATGCAAGGTTGCTACCATGTGATTTTGGTGTTTCTGAGTTCATCAGGGATGTAAGTTTGTGAGAGATGAGTGCTGCATCAAAGGTAGTATCTGTGTCTCCTAGTCATGCACCAATATGAGTTGGTGGCATTGTTGTGAGAGGGCTGATCTGGATATCACATATTATTTCGTCAAGTGTGTATCTCTGGGCGTTGTTACCATTCTGATCCCACATTGCAGATCTTGTACTAGGATCACCACATACCACACACATACCTAGTTCATTTCTTATTTCTTCTGGGTGGTTCCACATTGTTTTTGAGGTACAGGATCCTGCGTACATGTATGTATAGGCGTTGATGAGTACAAAGCTTTTTTGTTTTTTCCTTGAAGATGCATGCCCAGCAGTTCACAAGAATTTGTACTCAATTGCGGACGCTTTGCCTTTCAGTTTTTTTTTTTTTTTTTTTTTTTCGTTTTTTTTTTTTTTTTGACGACTATAGCAAGTCATGTTTCTGAATTACCATGAAGTCTTCGAAGTCCATTGGTGTATGATTATTATTATCATTGTCAGCATTATAATTATCAGTTTCCCCTGTGGGGATGCCGGGGGCTCTTTCAGTATGAGCAGTATTCCCACCTTCTGGAAATTCTGTGCTAGAAATTTCCTCTTTTCTGTCACTGTCTTTGTTTCTGTCTTGTTCCTTTGCTGTCATTTCTTCCTATCCTTTTCTGCCTTGTTGGTCCATTCACCTGTATGCGTTCAAAAAGTCTTCCATTCCCTTAGGACTGTTAACTGGGTACATGTATTAAGTGTATTTTTGGCTCTAGGGACATGAGATATGCGAAAGCAATTTTTGGTAGTTTAGGTCTGTTTTTATATGTGTTTTAGTGTCCTAAATATGTTTAATTAAATTTGTATTCAGATATGTTTTTTTAAATCTTCTGTGTGATAAATTGGACGGAGTGGTCAACGCCAGGGGCATGTCCTTAGATTATGTGCGCGAATGCGTTGATATATATACTTAATTTTCTTTTCCTCTTTTTCCTGTGTATGTTCGAAACGACTATAGCCCTGGTAAGGCTCTGTGCTTTAAACAAAAATAACAAACAAATAACAAAATCATTGTCATTACTATTATCATTATTACCCTCATGGTAGAAAAGGCGTAAGCGTGCACGCGCACACATGGAGGCAGAGAGACAGACAGATAAGTAAACAGAGACACACAGACCGGCATCACCAGTCGGGATGTTATTGTTGAATCCTCCACTTAGAAGGAGGATGGGAGGGGTGTGTGTGTGTGCTGAAAAAGAACATGACTGTATAGATGTTAGGAACGGAGGGCCAGACTAGTCAGAGGCCGGGGTAGTCAGACAGAGCTGATCTAAGTGAAAGAACCGACAAAGAAATTACGTTATCGAGAAAAAAAAAAGTGTGCCGCTGTGAATGGCAGAAGCCGGCTGCTTATCACTAACCCTCATCTCCCACGTGCAGGTCTTAAAATCGATTCTAATACAGGTAGCAGTTAGCTATGTTGAAGTTGAATATATTTGTTGACTGACTCAAAATCGAGGTACATAACAACAACACACACAAGAAGGTAAAAGGCAGACCCATAACTTTAAACCGGGTCATGGGGGAGTGAGGTGGTAGAGAGCTCACCATTGTCAGGTTAACACGTTAGACGGTGAGTCCCTTACTGTACAACGCTGCACTATCTTCCCTGACCCTGAAGAGGATCAGGTTCCCTTCTACAGCTGGATGGACTGAAAGCCCGCACGCACTTAAATTCCTCGGGTATAATTTGCATCCAGCAAACTCGTGCAACAACGCAGTCAGTTGGAAATAATTTCGCGGCAGCTGTTTGCCGGGTGTATGATAACTATAAAGTTTGATGGCGAGAAACTAGGGGCCTTTATATCGAATTGCTTTTGCCGTGAGAAACAAGACCGTGGTTGTCTTTCTTGACGTGAGTCTGGCTTATGTGACGGGCCGCCGCTGCCTTGAAGTGTAATTATTTTGTTGATTTAGCTTCGTGTATGAGTGAAGTATTGAGCATCCAGGAAGTGAGCGAACAAGCCTGTTAGTGCTGTAACTAAGGCTGAAAATATCTCTGTAGGTGCGATCAGAGAGATAGAGAGACAGAGAGAGATCAGAGAGAGAGACAGAGACAGAGAGAGAGGTGTGACTGTGTCGAGCCGGCCAGTCCCGCGTGTTTCAAGACTTTATCATCATCGCAAGTTCGCAGCACTTGTCTGTTGTCTTTGACTGATGCTCTTGTCTTCGTTTCAGTTTCATTTCAGTTCGTGGTGCATACTGCGCACAGACAGGGCCGTGTGCGGGTGTGTGTGTGTGAATGTGAGTGTTTGAGGGATGAAGACAAAGCATCTGTGCATTTGTTTAAAGCTTACTCTTGTTCTTGGCTGTTGTGTTCCATTCCAGTTTGATTCCAGCCTTCCAGGAGGGAGTGTACACTGCTTGCTTGTCTGCGGCTAGCCGGTGAGTCAGACGTGTGTGGCTGTTGGAGTCTGATTTTAGAGTTTACTGTTAGGGCTTTCGTTGTACTGTTGACTTTTCTTCTTCCTTTTTTGGTTTGTCTTTTAGCATCTATGTCTGCGTTCATGTACTGATGTAGGGTGGGGGGTTGTGTGTGTGTGTGTGTGTGTGTGTGTGTGTGTGGTGTGTGTGTGTGTGTGTGTGTGTGTGTGTGTGTGTGTGTGTGTGTGTAGGAATGAAAGAATGATTTTTATTTTCCAATGGTAAAGACAACGCCTGTCTTTCTCTAACTTTGTCGGTTGTCTTTTCTCTTTTTGTCTTTCTGCTTCTGCTGCCTGTCTGTCTGCTGCTGTCTGTCTGGTCTCTTCTCTCTCGGTCTTTTTTTTCTCTCTCTCCCCCCCCTCTCTCTCTCTTTCTGTCTCTCTCTATCTCTACTCTCTCTGTCTCTGTCTCTGACTCTCTGCGTCTCCGTTTTCTCTCCGTCTCTCTCTCTCTCTCTCCTCTCTCTCTCTCTCTCTCCTCTGCTTCGTCTGTCTCTCTCACGTCTCTCTCTCTCTCTCGTCTCTCTCACTCTCTGTCTCCGTCTCTCTCTCCGTCTCTCTCATCTCCCCCTCTCTCTGTCTCTCTCCTCCTCTCCTGTCTCCTCCCTCTCTCTCTCTTCTCAGATCTCTCTCTCTCCATTTTTTTTTCAGTCTCTATCTCAGTATCTTTTGGACCGTGCTTAGCGAGGGCTGAATGTAAAAAGAAAGGCATTTTTTTGCTTAATCATTTCCTTTTCTCACGTAAATTTAAGAAAAATTTTCTTTATCATTGTTGACCTTTTTAGGCGAGGGCAGGATACAAAAAGCATCCGTTTGCTTATTCTTTAAAACAAAACAGAAAAAATACACACAGAGAAAACCTCCACCCTGATTTGATGACAGTGTGCGTATACGCGCGCGCGCGCGCGTGTGTGTGTGTGTGTGTATCCAGGAAGTGAGCGAACAAGCCCGTTAGTGCTCTAACAGAGGACACTGAATGTGCAATTTGTTATAAAAGGATTCATCACACTCGGTCATTTCCATGTGAGGTCCATCACAAATCTGCAGAGAGATTTCTGTCTGTCTGTCTGTCTCTCTCTCTCTCCCCCCCCCTCTCTCTCTGAGTATGAGTGAATGAATTAGTGTGAGTAAGTGAGTGAGTGTATGAGTGAATGAATGAGTGTGTGTGGTGTATGTATGTGTGTGTGTGAGAGAGAGAGAGAGACAGAGAGAGAGGCAGACAAAGAGGCAGACAAGAGAGAGAGAGGCAGAGAGGCAGACAGAGAGAGAGAGCAGACAGAGAGAGAGAGAGGCAGACAGACAGACAGAGAGAGGCAGACAGACAGACAGAGAGAAACAGAGAGGCAGACAGACGGACAGAGAGAGAGGCAAAGAGAGAGAGGCAGACAGACACGAGAGCAGACAGAGAGAGAGGCAGACAGAGAGAGAGAGAGCAAGACGACAGACAAGAGAGGGCAGATGAGAGAGAGGCAGACAGACAGACAGACAGAGAGAGGGGCAGATAGAGAGAGATAGAGGCAGACAGACAGACAAAGAGAGAGCCAGAGGAACTGCACGATCACCTCATAGGGTCATTACATGAGAGACAAGTAAAATCATCTCTAGACGTAAGAGGATAAAACGAATGAAGAAAGAGAAAAGAAAATTGTACGGACACTTCCTCTGCGAGCAGTATTAATTTAACAAAACGATGTAAAAGACAAATGGATTGGCAAGAGGGGCAGGTGGAGGATGGATGGATGATCGATCGATGAATGGATAAATGGGTGGGCCGATGGATGAATAAACGGATGGGTGGATTGATGGATGGATAGAGGATGGTGATGGACGAGATAGATAGATAGATACGTAGGTCCGTGTGATGAATAGATATTCTAATATATCCTTGAAGTTTATCTCGGTCACTGGACTCAGCGCAGATTCGAGGTGTCTCCCACTCATTCTGATACATTTAGATGTAATTCCCTTAGAACTGTCGATATTATAAATCGATGATTTATTACTGAACAAACTACCAAGTAAGATTCATACCTTATTTAAACTCGTTCATGAACAGTGTAATATTTCACTACAGTACAGTCTTTGTTTTCCAGATATATCTATGTTGGTACAAGGCTAGATCATAATGTGTAGAAGCCTTAAGTCAGGTAGAACTTTAAAACTTTGTCAGCGCTTAGGGTTTTTTCATGGCAATGTCATGATCATTTTGGATCCTTTTTCATCTGCGGCACTGGTTGGTGAGAAACCTTTCGCCCACAGAGATACTATCTTGGGAAAAGTGAAAGTGAAGTTATGAGAACGTACAACTTTTATCACAACATTGACGATGTCATCATTGTAAAACTATGCAAAGAAGTGGAAATTTTTAATGATTCAGGACTTGGCTGGCACCTAAGGTTTGAGAGAAGTCGCATCTGCTGCGATGTTGTGATTCATGTTTGAATCGACTGGCACAGCAGGCGAGACGCACGAGCAATTATGCACGTGCATTGAACCTTCTAGGTCTGTCTGAAACTGAACTAAATCTCCTGCTGTCAACTGATTAATTATTAGAGTAATAGATGCTCCTGGTGGTAGATCGATGTAGCTGTAATGAAACTATGGTAGACTTACTGTACTCCATTGATACAATTCGATTTTTCATAGATAAAAGATAATGATTATCCCACGATCTGTGCGGTCGTTAGAGAGTGAAATGCTACAGACCTCAGCTTCTCATGGGGCCGGCATGATGAGGACGGCACCTGTCTCCTCTCCTTCGTTGTTTTACCTTCCCCGTCCCTACAGGCATAAATAGTCTTTTACATCTAAACAGTCTGGCGCGGTGTTCAGGCGCAAATCTGAGACCGAGATTTGAACTCATTTGATTTAAAATCACATTCGAAAGTGCTTAACCTTAGCTGACTGAATGCCGTTTGTAAAGGTGGTGTTAGCCCTGATATGGCTCTAGTAGTCGGCGGGCTATGCGCCATATGAACCTAAAACTGAACCTTGGGTGATGGGAGTGAGTGCTCTAGTCAATAGATCGTCTGGTCCATACTGGGGCACTTCTATACGTATCTAACGTACTGGGAGATTCCCTGTCGTCAAAAGAGAAAATTGTAATTATCTCCGTAACAGTTTCGGTACTTCTTACTTTTTATCCCGTTGTTGTGCAAATTCTGTTCTCATCAAGTCTCAAGTATTTTTCAATCACACAAAA
>JAPXFY010000012.1:74166322-74171322 GCA_030674185.1 Monoplex corrugatus
GAGATGCGTAGAGAGAGAAATACGTAGAGAGAGAGAGAGAGATGAAACTGAGAGAGAGAGACAGAAGGACAGAGAGAGAGAGTGTGTGTGTGTGTGTTTTGTTTGTTTGTTTGTGCGAAAGAGAGAGCGAAAGAGAGGGAGAATGAAAGAGAGAAGAGAGAGAGGAGAGAGAGAGCGAGAGAGAGAGAGAGAGATTTGTCAATCTAAACCATCCCTCTGTTATAACTGTTATAAAGTTAGTGCAGCGGCTCGGCTGGAATGTATTTTCCCTCTCCCTCCCTTCCCGTATTGTGCAGTCGCGTGTTGAACGGAATTTGTTTGCAAACATATGCCAGCAAAGAATTCCAGACTGGCTAGACTGTGGAGGCCTGGGTAGCATTAAGGCAGTGCACGTGCCTTCCTGTCGGGTTAGAATCGTACTGGAAACATGATAAACAAATGCGCTGTAGCCTGCAAACCAGACTGAGTATAGGAATCAGAAAAAAAACACGAAAAAAGAATAAGAACGCGTATTTAATACAACCAGACTAGACAGACGCAAATTTTCGGCGAACTGGCCTTTGTCGAGCGTAACATCACAAACAAACAAACACCAGATACAAAAATTATGATCTTAGTTTTAAAGCATGGAGGTCATCGCCATTTCGCTTCCCAGAAACCTTACAGCAGCCTTTTATCATTCATAATTGTGATCTTACGCTTGACAAAGGCCAGTTGGCCGAAAATTTGTGCTTGTCTTGTCTTGTTGTATTAAATACGCGTTCTGATTCTTTTTTCGTGTTTTTTTCTGGTTCCTATTTGCTCGAACGCAGGCAGTCACACTTGTTTTGGATTCAGACTGAGTATAGTATTGTACTGTGTTTTATGGTGGAGAAGGTTATGCAGTGAAGGAGACGATTGAGGACCCCTCAACCCCTCCAATGCCATAAGCTTAGAGTATGGAGGTCAAGGCCATTTCGCTTCCCCCCAAAATAAAAAAAACACCTTACAGCAGCCTTTTATCATTAATAATAATAATAATAATTACAATATTTATATAGCGCAAAATCTTGATAAAATCAAATCTAAGCGCTGAAGCAGACACACACGCAAGCACGCACGCACGCAAGCACGCACACACACGCACGCATACACACACACACACACACACACACAACACACACACACACACACACACACACCCACACACACGCATGGCAATAAATGGGGAGAAAGAATAAAAGCAATAAAAGCAAGAATAAAAGCAATGGAAAATTATAGAGAGCATAGCATATACAATTATATATTATAATCATGTGATTCCCTCCGAGCGGAGACAGGCTGCAGAGGGGGGGGGGGGGTTGAGTGAGGTTAGGATTTTATGCGGAGGAGAAAAGGTGAGTTTTGAGAGCGGACTTGAAGGAGACAAAAGTAGGTTGCTGACGGACTGAGAGAGGAAGTTTGTTCCAGGAGAGTGGACCAGAAACAGAGAAGGCTCGTGGACCATAGGTATTGAGCTTAGTGCGTGGAAAGCGAAAAGTCAGAGGATCAGAGGCAGAGCGGAGGGTACGTGAGGGAACATAGATCTCAAGTAGGCTTGACAGGTAATCGGGGGCTGCGTTATTGAGGCTTTTGTAGCACATGGTGTCTAGTTTGTACTGTATGCGCTTTGATACAGGGAGCCAGTGAAGTTGTGCCAGGAGAGGAGATATGTGGTCAGCTTTTTTCTTTTTGAGTACATTCATAACCAGACATCCAGTCTTCCTCCCCCGCTTTCCCCCCACCCCTCCCCAGTAGGCGTGGATAAGGCTTTTTAGCCCCAGAGTCCAAAATTATAAACAAATCTGTCAGCTAGTTTATTTCTCCTTAGATCTGTGGCCATATGTACACCCAAACAATATGTCACTACTGTATAACCTTTGGGTTTATCCGTCTTCAAGAACACAATAGTCCAAAAACACATCAGAACCAGAAATACATAAACACAGAATCAGAATGCCTATTTACTACAACAAAACAGACAGACGCAAATTTCCTCTGTCAGGCATATATAAGAACCATTGAATAAATGCACAAAAATTAGTGACAAACACTACACGACTTCCTTGACGTTTCGCTGTGCAGGAGAAAATGGCAGATGTGTTTTTCCACTCAGTTTTATACGTTCATTCTTTGTTGTCTTTTTTATATGATTGACACAGGCCAGTTGGCTGAAAACTTGTACCTTTTTTTGTTTTTTGTTTTTGTTTTTTGTTTTTGTTTGTTTATTTGTTTGTTTTTTGTTTGTTTATATATCTGCTACGTGCTCTGGTTCTGTTTCTGTTTTGTGTATTTCTGTCTCCTACTTGCTTGAACACTAGCAATCACGTTAGATTTCAAAACATGCCGGTTGTTTTTCAGTGTAGTTATTCTCCAAACTTTTAATGGCAGCAGTAAACACAGTAAATTGTGTTCCTAGTGATGTGACCCTCAGATGAAGGAAGAGCTCTAACAACCGTTTAAAATGTGACCTGGGAACCAGTTCTCAGCACAGTAGATTAAAGTGAAAATGTCGTTGTACAGCGACAAAAACATTCAGTCGGCCCCAGCAGCTGGACCTCCAGTTGTGCGAAATCCCTCACAGAGTGGGTTTGCAGAGATTGCGGTCATCTTCACGGTAGAAACACGCCTGTTGGGATACGCCATAGCAAGGTAGTCATTAGCAGGTTACAACCGGTAGTCACACAAGTAGGCAGCCACAATAGGCTTTTGCAGTATAGCAATGAAAGTGTCCTGGAAGAGCTTGATACCACCAGAAAACTACTAGCAGACATCAACAAGAGAAGACTAAACTACATTGGCCAAGTGTCACGCAAGAAGAGCACAGACCTCATGGCAACCATCTTGAAAGGAAAAACAGTGGCAAAATGGAAGAAAGGCAGACCTCCAATCTCATACATCGATAACATAACCAACATCAGCGGTCTAAATACTCAAGAAATTGTCCACAAAAGTCAAGACAGAGCGGCCTGGAGGGAGGTGGTTGTGTCCAGATGTGCTGCGGCCTACACCAAACCCGGTGACTTCGACAGGTGAGACAGGTGAGTATAGCCACACTTCCCAACTTAGACACCTGTCTCATACTTGGGAAAGCTTGACGACCATCAAATAGGTGAAATAAGTGAAGTAAAGATAAAACGTGTGTGAAAAACATTGTGGTGTCAGAATGGCTTCACCATCTAATATTAAAGTTTTTGTTCCCTTTTTCTTCTCACCCCGAACGAAACAATATACACGATACAGACAAACTGACGCAAAAAAGCAAACAAAAAACCCCCAAAACAACAACAACAACAACAACAACAACAACAACAAAAACTTGGCTGCAGCAAGACGTTACACATGACTCATGGCATATGCTACCGGTTAAACACGCGCATATAGATACACTCAGACACACACACATACACACACATACACATCACACACAACACACACACACACACACACACACACACACACACACACACACACACACACACACACACACACTCTGCCTCTCACACACACACACACATACAGACACACGCACGCGAGCGCGCCACACACACACACACACTGTCTCTCTTACACACACACACACACACCCACACACACACCACACACCACACACCACTTATGCAACACACACACACACTAATACACACACCGCGCGCAGCACCGCCACACACACGCACATATACTGTCTCTCTTACACATACACACACGCGCACACACACACACACCACACACACAGTCACACACGCACACCCACACACCCACTCCCACAAACACACACAACACACGCACACACACGCACGCGCACACACACACAACGTCTCTCTTACACAACATACACACACGCACCACACACACACACATAACTACACTCACACAACACACACACACACCACATACGTCCTTACACATACACACACACACACACACGCACACAACACACACACACACACACACTCACCACACACACACACAATCGCACGCGCGCACATGGAGAGATGAATCAACAAATTAAAGAACAAAAAGATATAAACCTTGTTTTGAACTGATCATGAACAAATCAACCACATTAGATGTCTACGCATTACGTCTGTCTGTGCACACAGCAGTACACCAAGCGGCCAGAGATAAGACAGATCAGGTAACAAATGAATTAGAGGATATATAACAGGTTTGCCATATTGGACCAGTGTATCGAGTTAAGATGATTCAGACCTGTACCGCTACTTTTTTTTTTTTAAATCTTGCTTTTCGAGTCCATTTGGATGACTGAAGTTTTGTTTCATGGAACTAATTAAATGCAGCTGTTGAATAAATAGAATCTGCTTGCTGAATTGATGGAATACAAGTTCCCTGTCTGTACCCACTGATCTTATAGACAGTGAGACGTTCTGTATCGTTAGAATTGACTGTATGGGGTGTCTTAGTTGACCTCTGTCTCTGTCTGGCAGTCTGTCTGTCTGTTTGTCTCTGTCTCTCTGTCTGTATGTCTGTCTGTCTGTCTTCTGTCTGTCTATCTGTCTCTGTCTCAGTCAACTGTCTGTGTATGTCTGTGTTTGTCCGTCTGTTTATCTGTCTGTGTCAGTCTGTCTGTCTGTCTCTCTCACTCACTGTTTGTCTGTCTGTCTCTGTCTCTGTTTCATTCACTCTGTCTCTCTCTCTCTGTCTCTCTCTCTGTCTCTCTCTGTGTCTCTGTCTGTCTCTCTCTCTGTCTCTCTCTCTGTCTCTGTCTGTCTGTTTCTCTGTCTCTCTCTCTGTCTCTGTCTGTCTGTCTCTCTGTCTCTCTTTCTGTGTGTGTATGTCTCTCTCTCTCTCAATGTACACACACGCACAAACACAACACTACACAACCCAATCCAACACAACAAACACAACACAACACAACAACAACACAACACAACACAACACAACACAACACTACACAAAACAACACAACTCGCACACACACACACTCACACACACACACACGCACGCAGCACACACAC
>JAPXFY010000012.1:74176322-74206322 GCA_030674185.1 Monoplex corrugatus
ATCGTTATCATCAACATCATCATCGTATTTTTCTTCCTCTTCTTCATTGTCATCATCTTCGTCATCACCGTCATCATTCTTTACAACTTGTTTATTACTCTTTAAGATCAGGTTACAATTATTTCGCAATGGGCCACAGTGCCAGATGAATCAGTTTCATTTCTTTACATTAAAATCAGTATCAGCAAGACCGAGTCAGTGAAGTTCAGCAGAACAATTATGCAACTTTAACATCGGTATCAACGGCATTAGACTCAAACAAGGGGAGGGGGTTGGGGGTGAAGAGTGGAGAGGGCTGTCCGCATAACCAGACTTGACATAATCAGAAACAGCCGGATGAACCAGTCGCCATGGTGTAGTGGTTAGCGCAACGGACTACTGACTAGAAGGATGTGGGTTCGAATTCCCATCAGTCCCTTTAAAAATCATTGTGGAATTTTTCGGCTCTGACCGGCTCGTACCCAGATTTGAGTGTGCTGTGGACTCATTGGGAAGACTGGGACCTCACAGTTGAATCTCATTTATTTCACTGATGCATCATTAATGGTGCTGATTAATTTTTCTTACAACACCGCTGGTGTCTGTATCTCTCAGGCCTGGTTGATGCCAGGATACATTGCGATTGTAAGCAAAGCACAGTCCTGTCACGCAGTCTCAATCCTAGATGGAATTCCATGGCGTCATGATTATCATCCTCATCGTCATCATCATCATCCTCATCGTCATCATCATCATCGCATTGTATTATCTGTGCCAGCTTCTGTGGCATAGAAGTGACATTGAAAAATGGGACCAAAATATTAGGACAAAACTAATCTTCCTAAGTGCAATGATCTTAAAAACAAAACAAAAATGCCGGATAATAGAAATAATAGAAATGGAGGAACTACACACCCACCACCACATTCATCAACAGAAAATTAAGTGGTTTGATCATCTGATCAGAACACAACCCACCAGCTGGCTCACCAAACATAAATTACATATGTAAAATGGGTTTGTTGGATTCCGTGATCATGATTACCATGTCCGTGTTTGCCTTCACCACATCCCCCTACACTGCGATGCCCACAGTACTTTCCCCATAAGAAGTGTTGTTGTAAACTTTTTTTCGATTGCCATTTTTTCCGTGATTATGTTTCCCACAATCACGTTTCATATAACTACGTTTCCATAATGACCATCTTCCCCGTAACCACGCTTCTGTTAACCAAGATTTCTGTAATCATGTTTCTTACGACCATGTTTCCCATAATCATGTTTCTAACGACCCTGTTTCCCGTAATCATGTTTCTAACGACCCTGTTTCCCGTAATCACGTTTCTTACGACCCTGTTTCCCGTAATCATGTTTCTAACGACCCTGTTTCCCGTAATCATGTTTCTAACGACCCTGTTTCCCATAATCATGTTTCTAACGACCCTGTTTCCCGTAATCATGTTTCTAACGACCCTGTTTCCCGTAATCATGTTTCTAACGACCCTGTTTCCCGTAATCATGTTTCTAACGACCCTGTTTCCCGTAATCACGTTTCTTACGACCCTGTTTCCCGTAATCATGTTTCTAACGACCCTGTTTCCCGTAATCATGTTTCTTACGACCCTGTTTCCCGTAATCACGTTTCTTACGACCATGTTTCCCGTAATCGTGTTTCTTATGACCATGTTTCCCGTAATCACATTTCTTATGACCATGTTTCCCGTAATCATGTTTCTTATGACCATGTTTCCCGTAATCGTGTTTCTTATGACCATGTTTCCCGTCATCACGTTTCTTATGACCATGTTTCCCGTAATCATGTTTCTTATGACCATGTTTCCCGTAATCACGTTTCTTATGACCATGTTTCCCGTAATCATGTTTCTTATGACCATGTTTCTCGTAATCACGTTTCTTATGACCATGTTTCCCGTAATCACGTTTCTTATGACCATGTTTCTCGTAATCACGTTTCTTATGACCATGTTTCTCGTAATCACGTTTCTTATGACCATGTTTCTCGTTATCCATCGTATTTCTTATGACCATGTTTCCGTAATCATGTTTCTTATGACCATGTTTCCCGTAATCATGTTTCTTATGACCATGTTTCCCGTAATCACGTTTCTTATGACCATGTTTCTCGTAATCACGTTTCTTATGACCATGTTTCCCGTAATCATGTTCCTTACGACCATGTTTCCCGTAATCATGTTTCTTACGACCATGTTTCCCGTAATCATGTTTCTTATGACCATGTTTCCCGTAATCACGTTTCTTACTGTCACGTTTCTCATTATCACGTTCTTATGACCATATATCCCGTAGTCATGTTTCTTACAATCACGTTTGTCATTATCACGTTTCCTGTAATCATGTGTCCATAAGCTGGATCAGTCCCTGTACCTTCATCATGTTTGCCATAACCAGTAACTGGCACATGTTCATGTGTGTGCGCACGCGCGATAGAGAAAGGGGTGGGTGAAGGAGAGAGAGAGGGGGAGAGAGACAGAGACAGACAGACAGACAGACAGACAGACAGACAGACAGAGAGAAAGAGAGAGAAAGAGTGTGTGTTTGTAAGTGTGTGTGTGTGCGTGTGCGGGTACACGCACGTTCTTGTGTGTGTGTGTGTGTGTGTGTGTGTGTGTGTGTGTGTGTGTGTGTGTGTGTGTGTGTGTGTGTGTGAGCGAGCGCGCGCGTTCGTGTGTGTATGTGTGTGCACGCGCGTTAGTGCGTACATGTGTGTATATGTGTGTTATGTGTGCACGCGCGTTCGTGTGTGTGTGTGTGTGTGTGTGTTGCGCGCGCGAACATGCGTATATCTGAAAGCACTCTTTCAACGATAATTGACTCTTATACATATTTTACACCGTGTCGCCTACGCTTCTGTATTGTTACGATGTCAAAATGAAAACGAAAACAGTTGGCAATTTAAACGAACGCATCAGCAAGTTCCAACAGCATTTGTCATCTGCGAAATACGTAGCATTAATTAATCGACTTCCGTCAGTCAGTTAATTCTGTAAATTACATAACACAGACGTAAACACAGAGTGCCAGGACTGGAGTTGAGGGCAGATAGGTCGCCTTACCATGTGTCAGAAAATTTTTTTGTCTGGTTATTTTACCTTACTGGGTCTTGAACAAATTTAGCATGACTTTACATGGTTCTGTTTTATTTTGTTTGCAATCCTTGCCCCTTTTTTTCAGTGCAGTTTTGCAAATGGATGGCTAAAACAAACAGAATGTTAGACAAGCAATGGTATATATATCATCATCATCATCATCATTCTTCTGCCCGTGATGGGCGTAGAGGAGAGATGAGAGACACTCTTGAAGCCAGCCGTCGCCAACCGGTCCTGTCCTCCGCCTGTCGCACCAGCGTGGGGCCATCCAACCTGGTCCATTCTTTGATGTTGTCCATCCAGCATTTGGCTTGTCGTCCCCTTCGTCTGCCGCCTCCCAGTGTACCCTGGAGGACCGTTTTGGGCAGTGAGTTGTGGCGTGTGACATGCCCGAACCACGACAGCTTCCTGTTCTTGATTGTTGCCAGGAGGGGTTCTTGTGGGCCTGCGAGTGTTGTTATTTGGCTCCACACAAAGTCGTTTGTCTTCCGATCTTGCCAAGAGATCCCGAGCAAGCGCCTGAAGCATTTAGTTTCAAACGTCTGGATTCTCTTGGTGGTCTCTGCTGTCATGGTCCAGCTCTCGCATCCATACAGCAGGATGGGGAGCACCAGGGACTTGTACAGCTTCATCTTCGATGGAAAGCCGATCTCTCTGCTCTTCCAGATCTTGTTTAGCTTTACCATTGCTGCTGTTGCGATCGCTAGTCTGGTCTTGATTTCTGTTGTAGAGCGACCGTCTTTGGTGAGAGTGGCGCCAAGGTATTTGAAAGCGTCCACTTCTTCAAGCTGTTGCCCGTTCATGTAGATTTCAGCATGGGTGTTGGTTGTGCTGTTGACCAGGACTTTGCTTTTTTCTGTGCTCACTTCCATTCCGTGTGCACCTGCACTTTCTTCCAGTCTCATGGTCAGGTCTTGTAGTTCTTCGTTGCTGCCTCCCATCAGGTCGATGTCATCTGCGAACCTCAGGTTGTTGATGGTTCTTCCTCCGATGGAGACAGTGGAGTGGAAGTCATGGAGGGCTTCACGCATGATGTTCTCCAGGAAGAGATTGAACAGCACGGGAGAGAGTAGGCAGCCTTGACGGACTCCAACTGTGGTCTTGAAGTAGTCCCCTATCTGGTTGTTGAGGAGAACTGCGCTGCTGGCAGTGTTATACAGCGCCTGGATGGTTTGGACGAGACCTTCCTCTATGCCAAACTTTCTTAGCACCTGCCACAAACCCTTATGCCACACCCTGTCGAATGCTTTTTTAAAGTCTATGAAGTTGTGGAACAGGTCTCTCTGATGCTGCAGATGTTTCTCCATCATTATCCGGCAGGTGAAGATCTGTTCTACTGTGCTTCTGCCCGCCCTAAATCCAGCTTGTTCTTCCGCAAGGTGTTCTTCCGCTTCTTTCTTCAGTCGATTCAATATGACTCTGAGCATGATCTTGCTGGTGTGGCTAATGAGACTTATTGTTCTGTAGTTCTGGCATTGGCGCATATTTCCCTTTTTGGGCAGGGGGATGATGAGTGATTGAGTCCATTCTGTGGGCCACTGTTTTGTCTCCCAGATCTTCTGACAAATCGATGTTACACGAGTGACCAAATCATTCCCTCCATGTTTGAGCCACCACCAAATAAAGAGCTGTTAAGTTCTTAAGTTGTCGGGTACATTGTTGTTGTATTTCATCCATCTGTTTATAGTTTCAGTTTTTTTTTCCTTCAGAACATTTCCCAACAGTAAACAACAACAACAACACACAAACAACTACAGAAGACAACAAACAACATAAAGAAATGTCATAATAGCAATCAGTATAGGACCTTATCACAATTTACCAGTTGTCAACATTAATTTGAAAATAATTCTGAATGTCATAATTATAATAGCACTCAAAATAGGATCTTGTTACAACTTGCCAGTTATCAAAACGAATTTTAAAATAATTCTGAGGGGTGCTCCATAATGCTTGATTAAAACAACCACAGGGGGTCTGTTGAAAACAACAAAGTAATTCATGATTTTCACACACCCACAGACACACACAAACAAGCAAACAGCAACACAAATAAAAACAAAACAAAACAAAACAACAACAACAAAACCCGGCAAACATCTGCTGCTGTTTTTGGCATTTTGGCGAGCGTGTTGTGGTTTATTCAATTGTATAATTGCATCCACTGAAAAGACAACAGCTGGAAGATTGTTGGAAATATCAGTCAAATACAAAATATGTGGGCAGGTGGTATGAGTAATGCGATGTAACTCTTGTGCTCATGTTATTAGGACACATTAAAGACTTACAGACTAAAGTAAAAGTACATCAAAAAGTAAACCTGTATGAGCTTAAGTTCAGTATTGTAATTTTTACAGGAAATAAGAATGACAAGAAAAATGTTCAAAGTATATCACAACAATATCAGAACGAAAGACAGAATTTCAAAGACGGGCCCTCCATATATTTCAGCCAAATTTTTTAATCAGCCAGTCGTAAAATCGGTCACAGGAAGATTATTTATTCATCATTGGCATCAGTCTTGGGAGGCCATGCTGAATGCATCTCCGGAATAACATGTGTTGGATTGATCTTGGCACTGTCTGCTATGGCTGTGCAGGCTGATGCGTGAGTGGCAGTCCCTGTTGAAGTTGGTGCAGATAAACTGGGAGGCCTGAGTTGCAGGGGTTGCTACAGCACGCTTCCTCCGATCTGTCCTCTTCACTGGCAGCTGGTCTAGTCATGTTTGCCTCTGCGATGCCCTTGTACATAGTGTGACTCGAGGCAGCATGATCTATTAGCCTAGTTTTCCTATTGTTTGTGAAGATGTTACAGACCTTCAGGCCTCTTTTTCAGACGTCCTTGATACGGAATGAGGGGCGGCCGACTCTTCTGGTGTCCTGGACTAACTGTCCATATAAAATGTCTTTTGGCAGCTTTGCATCCTGCATGTGACAAACGTGCCCCAACCATCGTAAGCGGCGTTGGGCTCGGCAGGGAATACATGCTGGGGATCTTGGTGTATTCCAGGATGTCTTGGTGTGGGATGCGGTCCTGCCAACTGGTTCCAAGGAAACGTTTGAGGCACTGCATATGAAATGAGTTGACCCACTGTTTTGCCTCATGTTGGTGGTCCAGGTTTCATTTCCACACAGTAAGGTGCTGAGGACGCAGACCTGATACACTCGGGTCTTGGTGTGTTCTGTCAGCGCTTTGTTTTCCGAAATCCTCTTTGCTTTGTCAGTTTGGCCATGAGGGTGTTCGCTCCTCCGGTGATGGTACCTGATTCAGTTCCCTCGTGATGGATAATTCCTTTGTGAGACAAGTGCTCCATCCATCTGACCATGTTTCTCGTGGTTGGTGATCTTCTTCCCAGACAGACATCTGAGGGGAGGGGGGTGAGGGTGATGCCTTTCACGGCAGGTCCTTAGAACATTCTTAATGCCGTTGTACGTGACATGAATGTTGCCACACTCTCTGCACTGCGCTGTATTGCTTCGCACAGTTGCTGCCAGTATTCGTTGGTACACAGTTAGCAAGTCTTTGTGAGCTTCTCCGTACATTTCTGAGCGCTGTGAGTGTGCTTTGACCTCAATGCCTCTTGTGTGCCAAGAAGGCTTCCCGTTTGGCCTCAACTGCTGGTTCCGTCCTTGGAAGATGCGCGTTAAACCAGTCACGTTCCTTCTTGTCAAATGTGGATATGGCTGTGCTGTAGATGGCATCCTCATGGCGCTCCATTTTACGGTCGCATCGTGCTTTGGCAGGTCCTGGAGAACCTGGTCAAGAGTAGACACATACTCTTTGAATTTGAGGGGAAGCGACATTTGTATGGTGTTGATGCGAGGGCGCATTTAGGATCGCAGTGGTGGAGTTTGCATGGCTGTAGAAACGCTTTGTCACACACGAGGGCATGGTCGGTTTTGCAGTCTGTACTGTGGTAGCTTCTGGTGACCAGGACACTGTTTAAGGCCGAGTGTCTGGTGATGATCAGATCGAAGAGTTGGTGCCAGCAATGGGACCTGGGATGCTTCCACGACACTTTGTGCTGCGGTGTGCACTCAAAGAAAGTGTTTGCGACGTAGACGTCGTGGTACGTATACAGCTTCAGTGGTCTTTGGCCGTTTTCGTTGATCCTTCCCGTGCCGTCGTGTCCCAGGTTGGTAGGCCATGACTTCTGATCTGCACCTGTTCTCGTGTTCGTCTGTCGTCGTCGACAATGACCACGGCTTCATGAAGTTGCTTTGAGTCAGTGTGTCCGGAGGTGACTGATCAATCCGGTCCGGGCACAGAAGTAACGTCCACAGGTTGGACATCTATGGTCGGTTACTGTGGTTGAAGGGTTTGCAGCCCTAGCTTTCCGTGCAGCTCGTTTTTCTTGTGCAGATTGGATACGAGACACTTCTGAAGTGGTACATCCGGTTTTGATTCTTCTACGCCAGACTGTACGGTCGAGGGCAAGGTTTTCCCAATTCTCCCAGTCTATACTGAGGGACTTTAGCGATGCCTTCAAGCTGTCTTTAAACCGTTTTCTCTGGCCTCCAACTGTTCTCTTGCCAGACGCTAGTTCCCCGTAGAGGAGTTGTTTCGGAATTCTGGTGTCAGACATCCGATACACATGGCCAGCCCAGCGAACTTGACTCTTTTGAAGTAAAGTGTGGATGGAGGGGAGATTGGCTCTCTCTAGTACTTCTGTATCAGGGATCTTCTCTTGCCATCGGATATTGACAATCTTTCTGAGGCTTTTGGTGTGAAAATGATTCAATTTCCTTGCGTGTCTACTGTAAACAGTCCAGGTCTCACTGCTGTAGAGGAGAGTGGTGAGGACCACCGCTTTGTACACTTTGAGTTTAGTTGTGGCCGAGATACCTCTTCTGTCCCATACAGTAGGACGCAGCCTCCCAAATGCAGTGTTCTAACGTTGAAATCACGAAGGAGGAACAGGAGCTTGTCTTTTGGGCATCCTCTGACCAGTTCGTCGTGCTGTCCATAGAACTGATTCTTTGCTCCTTCAGATGCAGCAAGGGTGGAGGTGTAAATGCTGAGGATGTTGACAAGACCTGCAGCAGTAACCACACGGATGGACGGGAGATGTTCAGTGCCATCTGATGGAAGTTCAACTATGTGGAACCTACCACTTGTATGAATGTCATGATGGTCCCAGATCTGCCATATACAGTCTACTAGACATTGACCAAGTTGGCGTACAAAGACAAATTCATCGCCAACCCCTTGATATAACCAGGTGTAACTATACCCAAGTTCACAACTTTTATACATGCACGTACATTTGACAGCCAATTCTGTCGTCCTTTTGCATCCAAATCATATAGCATTCATAAGCCTTACTGGTAATCTGTCATTATTCAATTTTAATAACTTGAACCAACACATAACACACCTGATAGTGGCATTGATGTATAGCCGATAGTTGTATGTTTCTCTGTAAACCAGATCATTAGATTTTTTCTATCAAAACAACAACAACAACAACAAACAAACAAACAAACAAAGAAACATTCTTGGCTCAAGCAAATGGACCGATTGACAGGATACAGCTGTATTTCTGCCCAGCCCCATGTCTCTGAATCGTCCCGTTCTATGGGTTGTACTTGGACATAAACATTTTTAACAGTTCCAGGGAAGTTTTATGGAACAAAACCATTTTAGAGAGAGAGAGAGAGAGAGAGAGGAGAGAGATCATTCTTTCGCTTAGCTCTCTACCTGAAATGCCTACGATCGTTTCTTGAATGAAGGGATACACACACACACACACACACACACACACACACACACACACACACACACACACACACACACACACACACACACACACACACACACACACAAAACACACACACACACAAACAAACGAACAAACAAACAAACAAACACACACAAACAACACACACACACACACACACACACACACACACACACAACACGCGCGCGCACGCGCGTGGGCGTAACCAACTTCCCATCCTCAATTCTACAGTCACACACACGAACACCAACACGCGCTGTATAACGTTTTCATTGTATTGCATTGAGGAATGCAATGTCTACAGTGACTGACAGCTGTGCATACATTCCATTATTATCAAAGTTGGCGGTAATAATTGTTTTCCATTCACCGTGGTGAAGTGGTTAAAGCAACGGACTGATCACTGAGGCATTGGAGAGTTGAATCCCCGTAAGTCCAGATCATTGTGAGACTTGACACTCTAAGTTGGCTCCTACACAGAACTGACCGTGTTATGTGCTCTTTGGAAAGACTGGGGAACCACACAGTCGAGTTTCATTGACTTCACGGATGCATCTTTGAGGTTGTTGCTCAAACTTGCAGACCCTCACCGCAGGTGTTTGTATCTCTCAGGCGTGATTGACGCCAGGATATGACATGAAATGAACGGTGGGCTATAGTCCTGTCACGCTGTTCTCAGTCCCCCCAAAAAATGGAACTCCACAGCTTTATTACTATTAAGCACATTCTCACGTATCACTATTTTATTGTGAAAAAAAGTCGCAGAGCCAGTGGCCCTTCATACAGTGAGTGACCTCAAGGTCTGCAGGCCTAGAAGTGTGTTGGATACTGAAACGAAAGGAATGGGGATAGTGACAAAGAGACGGCGTAGATAAGGGGGGGGGGGGGGGGGCAACAGAACATAGTCAGATTTGTTGACACATGAAGCACTTTGATCTGCTTCCCTGAGCGATACAATGTTTCTTTTTCAGAGGGAGGGAGAGAAAGATACAGACTGACAGACGGGGAGAGAGAGAGACAGACAGAGAGGAGAGAGAGAGACAGAGACAGAGGCAGAGAGACAGAAAGACAGAGAGACAGACAGAGACAGAGGGAGAGATGACTTTTAAAAACACACACATACGCACGCATACATACATGTACATACTCATGCACAGACATATACATATATATATATATATATGTGTGTGTGTGTGTGTGTGTGTGTGTGTGTGTGTGTGTGTACATGTGTGTGTATGTGCGTGCGTATGTGTATGTTGTGTGTGTGTGTGTGTGTGTGTGTGTATGTTGTGTGTGTGTGTGTGTGTGTGTGTGTGTGTGTGTGTGTGTGTGTGTGTGTGTGTGTGTGTGTGCGTGTTTCTAGTTTAGACACGTGTTTCAATGTTTGTGCATCTCTTCAGGAGGCACAGCAAGCCCAGGAATCTGTTTGTCAAAGAGACCAAAAACAACAGCTAAACCAATAAAGAAAGTGGTTCCAGTTATATATCACTCCATCTATGAATATAATCATAACGATAATAAATTCTATAGCGCTATTTTCCCAACTGTTTGGATTTGCTTTGCATTACACATTTAAAAGACACAGAGTATCATACATACAGAAGCACTGATATCACACACACAAGCACACGCACGCACGCACACACACACACACACACACACACACACACACACACACACACACACACACACACACACACACACACACACATGTATACAACTGAAAATGTACTGGCAGGATCTAAAATGAATAAAGATACCTGTGAATCATGATGAATGTTTACACAGCGCTGTATGATCAATCGCTGGAAGTGATAATCCATACCGGTGGATAATTTGTTTAGGATCATTGCACTCAGGGAGGTTACCTTTGTGCTCACCTTTTCTTTTCGTCACATTTCCTACGCCATCTCAATGGCCACAGAAGCTGGAACAGTTTTTACAATGCGAAAATGATGATGTCGACGAGGATGACAATCATGAGGCAATGGAGTTCCGTCTA
Source organism: Monoplex corrugatus (assembly GCA_030674185.1). NCBI lineage: Eukaryota > Metazoa > Mollusca > Gastropoda > Littorinimorpha > Ranellidae > Monoplex > Monoplex corrugatus. Next base: position 74,187,172 of record JAPXFY010000012.1, read on the forward strand.
GGATTGAGACTGCGTGACAGGGTTGCACTCTACGCTTACTATCATAATTTATCCTGTCGTCAACCAGGCCCAAGAGATACAGACACCTGCGGTGCTGGTCAGAAGATTTGAGCAACACCCTCAATGACGCATCCGTGAAGTGGACGAGATTCGACTGTGTGGTCCCGGTCTTCCCATAGCACGCCCAACTCTGGGCAGCAGCCGGTTAGAGCCGAAAAATCCCACTACATCACGGCGACTGGTAGTGGATAAATATTTATAACAACAATGAAGGCCCTGGATGAACAAATAATTTACACAGGGTGGGCAGTTCCCCCAGATCTGTCGGCAACAAATAATTTACACAGGGTGGGCAGTTCCCCCAGTACAGATCTGTCGGCAGTGACTTTCAAACAGACGGTGTAGTGAAACTGAAAGTAACTACTTCTCCAGTTTACGTCTCGGCACCTGTAGCAGCTTTTTTTTTTTTTTTTTTTTTCCTCTCTCTCTCTCTCTCTCTTTTGACGATCGCAGGTTATGAGCTGTTTGGTATGTACAGAGCCGAGCAGAAAGATGGGGCAGTAAAGACTATCAAAGTGACGATATGCCAGGTTTTCAATTTGATGCTGGCAACGAGAGTTCACTGGTAACCAGTGGAGTTCTTTGAACAGTGGTGTTACGTTATGATAATTCCTTTTCTTCATGGTTCTGACCGCTCTGCGTTTGAGGAATTCGTTCTGAGAGCAAGCCTGCTTGCAAGGTATTATGGCAGTCTAGCCGAGAAGTTATTGTGGCAGAGACAAGTCATTTTTGAGAGATATAGTCTGGTGAAAACGATCATCATAAGCTCTATGTATAACCACAACAGATATTACTTATGTGTTCTTGCATAGACAATTTTGGGCCCATCTTGACTCCAAGATATTTCACAGAAGTTGGAATGAAACATCAGCACTACTAGCGTTTGCACATTCTGTCCCATCTGATTCAAGATAATAAGTATTTTATCTGTATTTGACTTTAAATGCATCATCAGTAGATATCATCATTTAGTTTTGGAAGTAAAAAAATCAAAACAAAATAACAAACCAGATAAACCAGATAATATAGATTTAGTCAGTCTATACTGGACGGAGCAGCAGGGAAGTTTCAGACTTTTTCTCCTAATTTTTATGTTTGGTATTTGTTTGTTGGTGATCTTACGCTTGACAAAGGCCAGGCCGAAAATTTGCGCCTGTCTTGTCTTGTTGTATTATATACGCGTTCTTATTCTTTTTTCACGTTTGGTTGTTTTTTTCTTCTGGTTCCTATTTGCTTGAACACGGGCAGTCACACTTGTTTTGGATACCAAAAGCGTGATTACGGAAACACGGTCGTAAAAAACTGATTATGGGAACGAAGTTATAAGAATCGTGATTATGGGAAGATGATTATGGAAAAAAATGTTTGTAAGAACACTGCTTATGGGGAAAGTACTGTAGGCATCGCAGTGTAGGGGGATGTGGTGAAGGCAAACACGGACATGGTAATCATGATCACGGAATCCAACAAGCCCATTTTACATGTGTAATTTATGTTTGGTGAGCCAGCTGGTGGAATTGCTTTCTGATCAGATGATCAAACCACTTAAATTTCTGTTGATGAATGTGGTGGTGGGTGATGTATTTCCCCCATGTCTATCATCCGGCATTTTTGTTTTGATTTGTTTTGTTATGTTTTGTTTTTAATATCATTGCACTTAAGGAGATTGCCTTTGTGCTCATTTTTTTGGTCCCATTTTCTACGGCACTTTCATTGCCACAGAGGCTGATACAGTTTTTACGATGTGATGATGATGATGATGATGATGACGATGAGGATGATAATCAGGAAGCTATGGAGTTCCATATAGGACTGAAACTGGTAAAAAAAAAATCAAAACAAGAACAAACCAGATAATATTAATGTAGTCAGTCTAGCTCAATAGAATAAAAGTCATGACCTGCAAAACGCTCGCAATGGTTGCTCACCCTGTCCCCACCTACAGACCAACAATATCTCCACACCCATACAACTTTCACTTTGCCAGAACAAATACACATAACAGCAAAGCCACCTTTCTTCTCTCTTCCAGTTTTTTTTCCCGCACTATCATTTCTTCTGCACCACTACAGTGATATTGCCCTCATGTTGTTCTTCTTTGTTCATCAGCCATTCGTATGTATAATATTCTTTCTCTTGCAAATATGTAATGCACAGTGAGTACAAATGAATTTGGAAAATAGCGCAATATAAGTTTTTCTTTTTGTGTTGCCATTTTTTTCTTTTCTCGTCTCTCTTTCCATTTCTGTAGTTTGTTCTAGGCCTGTTCCTTTCCTGACCTTGAGTGCACACACTGTCTGCCTGTCCTCCTCTTATTTTCTACTATGATAAAGACAGAGAGAGAGAGAGAGAGAGAGTCTGTGTGTATGTTTGTGTGTGTGTGTGTGTGTGTGTGTGTGTGTGTGTGTGTGTGTGTGTGTGTGTGTGTGGTGTGTGTGTGTGTGTGTGTGTGTGTGTGTGTGTGTGTGTGCTTGCGCGCTCGCTTGTTATGTAGTGTGTGTATGTGAGTGTGTACTTACGTTCGTGAGCGCGCGTGTGTGTGTGTGTGTTTGTGAGTGTGTGTTTGTGGTATGTGTGAGTTTGTGTATGTGTGTGTTTGTGTGTGTTTGTGTGTGTGTGTGTGTGTGAGTGAGTTAGTGTGTGTGTGTGTGCGCGCGCGTGCGTGCGTCTGTGTGTGTATGTATGCTTTTACGAGTGCTTGTTGTGTAGTGTGTGTTTATGTGTGTGTATATACGTGAGGGTGGAAGAGATGCTTGAGGCAACAAGAGATAGAGACAGATGGAAGTCCATAATCGCCAACGCCATGCGGCAAGGCACCTTATGATGATGATGATATATGTGTGTGTTAGTCTGTGTCTGTGTGTCTGTGTGTGTGCGTGCGTGTGTGCATGTGTGTGTGTTCGTGCGTGAGTGTGTTTGTGTATGTGTGTGTGTGTTTGCGTGCGTGTTTGTGTGTTCGTGTGTGTGTGTGTGTGTGTGTGTGTGTGTGTGTGTGTGTGTGTGTGTGTGTGTGTGGTGTGAGTGTGAGGTGTGTGTGTGAGTGTGTGTGTGTGTGTGTGTGTGTGTGTGTGTGTGTGTGTGTGTGTGTTCTGGAAATCAAATTAACATGTGCAAAGACCCCCTAAACATTCTGCTCCACGTTGCTGCAGAAGTATTGTGTATGTATGTATGTAGCATGTGTGTGTGTGTGTATGTGTGTATGTGTGTGTATGTGTGTGTGTATGTGTGTATGTGTGTGTATATGTGTGTGTGTGCCTGTGTGTGTATGTGTGTGCGTATGTGTGCCTGTGAGTCTGTGTGTCTGTGTGTGTATATATGTGTGTATGTGACTTTGAAACATACATTCCAACATGTGTTTAGATTACAGTGGCAATTCCAGCGTGTGTTTGAGTCACAGTGGTTGCTATTCTATCCACTACAACTGATAATGTCCCTACTTCCCCTACCATGTATTTTCATAACCGATCACTGGTATAAAGGTCCTGAGTCTCTTTATGCACAAGTAAACCAATTGACCAACTAACCGCCTGCCTCAGTTCTGAGTCAGCACCGCTCAATACGAACACACAGTTGAACAACATATGACTTCTCCTTCCCCTCCCAGTCGGATCTCGCCACCTCTGGGAGGTCGTGGCGACCAGCAACCATCTTATCTTATTGTCGGTTTCAAGGTCCGTTTTTAATGCGGTAAAATGTACAACAGCTGTGAGGCACAGGTTTTCTGGTTTCCATGTTGGCTTAGCTAACCAATGACTCGGCAGCTGGTGATACGTTGTCGATTTTTATGAAACCAGGGAGGACCACCAATCAACTTGTCTGCTGGCGGTATCCCAGTTTTTGTGGTCTATTTAAAGTAGCGGACAGGTTGGAGACGCTTTCATACTCTGAGCTGATAACTTGGCTGTCTGCTTCTTGACTAAGATGGCGTCTATCGAGGATGACGAAAGCCAGGTAGGACGGACGTGCTTCTTAAAACCAGTGTCGTTTGAATAGGATTATCTATTATGCTCGAAGTTATTGTTGATCGAATTCATCCAATCTATGAAATGTACGTTCCTTGTAATTCTGTGTGAGCTGGTTTGAAGCAGCTCAGTTCAGTCTCAAAACCTTTGTCAGATTAAGTAATTTTATACTGGCGAATTATCCAAAGTCACCACTATTCCTATGTTCAATATAAATAGTTTGAAATGTTCAGTCGCTTATTTTCGAATTGACTACACTGAAGTCATCATTCATATGATGGAGATAATCAAAATTTGCAAAATTGATGTGTATACTTTGAAACTGTCAACATTTAAATCGTTAAGTTTCATTTTACCGTGTTTCATGATGGCAGTACAGTTGTGGTTCTTCTGTTAATGTGGTCTGGAATTATGAATACTGAATCTTGAATTTGGGTGGCAGTTCTCACACCAATATTGTTCGGCATTCCTGATATCAGTTATAAGACTTGGTCTGCACATGTATCTTAATGTAAATACATAACGTTCCATTCGAACTGCATCATTTAGACATGGTGTCTCTGTGTTTGTTTAAAGTTAATGGCGTGCAAACGAATCGTAGTTCAGTTACATTATATTTTATATTTTAGTTGTTCATTGTTCTGTTAAAGGAATGAATTGTTTTTCGATCAGCGTAGTCCAATATTTCTGTCGATGTCCATGGCATTGATGCTAATTATGTTCTTGTAATAGGAATGTTTAATATGTATACCAGAGTTTTTGCGAACACGTACTACTTTTGTTATTACTACTGTTGTATATGTTCACCAAAATAATTCCATGAAAAAGAATGTCAACAATTTTAGATATATTCAACACTACCTTAGTCAGAGAAAAGGAACTAAGTTATTACATTGTTGACAGTTATCTATTTTTGACACTCTTTGTTTCTAAAGATAAAAGATTTGTTGGCTGTTTTGATAGGGCTGTGGACAACAGATTTCATGTCTCGAGTTCAGTTCCTCCTTAACAACATAAAATTTGACGTGTTCGCTGCACATCTCAATATTAACAATTATTAATATCCCTTCTGAACGTTGAATGGAAAATCTCCTGTATTATGGCAGCAAGGCTGATTAAACACCTCACAGAAAAGGAGTACTCGGAAGTATCAAGCCAAAAATGATGCATCATGGGAGAGTCTGTCTGTGTACAACATGCCATGACGATGTTTGAAGCAGTCTAAAGAGCTAAAGCAGAGAAGAAGTTTTTCGACGTGATGTGTACCTCGATCTGGCAAATGTTTATAGATCACCGCACACAAGATGACTGAACTGGTTCTTAAACTGTTCTTGTCCCAAACAACATCCGATAATTGCTGAAGAAATGCTTTCATGGCTTGTCAGTGCGGTTCTTCTCAAAGGAATATACAGCGGACTGGATCAATTTGAAATTTGACAAAGCAATGGGCTGTGCAATTTTTCCAATACTGTTCATGTTGGCCATGGAGGTCATCTTGAAGGCAGCAGTGAGCGGTTCAGGTCAATCAGATGTCCAATATGAATACTGAATATCCCCTCCAAAAACATTCATGGATGACACAAGTTCTTTCCACAGAGGACGCTGATGCAAACAAAATGTTGAAGCTGTTAGTCATTAGTCTCCTCATCCAGGATAAGTTTCAAACAAAAAAACAAAACAAAACAGAACAAAAACAAAATATGCCGTAATCTCCCATTGCGGAGTGGAAAAGTAACTGGAACTGTGACGTGTTTGTAAACAACCAAGCCAGTTCAAAAGTGGCAGAAGAACCAGTCAAGAACCTGGGAAGATGTTATGATGACCTCGTGAAAGACAAAACGTGGAAACGAAATCAAGCAAATAGCAGAAGCTGGAGTTTAGACTTTGTTCAAAAGGGATTTATCACACAGACAATTCCACATGCGCACCACCCATATCTGCCTACAGTTATCTGGCACATTTCCTAAGCCTGCGCAGAGCTGTACGTGCTGGCAAGGTCTTGAAATGGGGAGGTGGGAGAGGGACCTATAAGACACTAAGCTGACTCCACCAGAATGTTAGAAACATTACGATGGGCAGCAAAGAGGCCAGTTTAAATGTCGCAGTCTGGGATTGAATTAAGAGATATCAGGTCTTGAGTCCACTGCTCCATCAAAAGAACGAACCAGCCCGCATAATGACAGAAGAAAACCTGAAAGTATCAGACCAACATGGCTTCCTTGGCTATACAAAGGCTGTTGCCTGCAGTTCATGCTGACTTCAAAGCTCTTTTGGCCTCTACTGATATCACGACTGGGTTATGGAATCCAAAATCAACAAAACCACAAGAAAATGTCTCGATGTCTCACCTGGTCTCACTGACGTTGCGCTCAATTGTCGCCGGGCAAAGCTGAAGCTACCCCTACTCGAAGAGTACAAAGTGGGAAAGGCCAAACTTCTAAGCATGCTTGACAATTCAGGAGACAATGTTGTGAAATCGATCCAGTGTTTATTGAAGACTGGCAGAAAATGAAAGTCCAGGAGGCAATGGACGCAGCCAAGGACAGCCTCAAGGTCAGCGAAATAATAGGCAACACGTAACCTTTTAGGCAAACTCTGGAAACAACAAAAATGGAGTGGTGGTCAAAGGCCAAAGGAAAAGCAAAGTGAAGACTACCAAAAGAATTCAGAAGGTAGTCCAGCAAGGCCAACAGAGGCAATGGACAAGATGGGAAAATGCACTCCAAAGAACTCTCAGCGGGAATGATATGTTGCTTATGGCTCTCTCAGAAGCTATTTCATTCTCTGATCTGTATATGACCTCCTACCCTCGAATGCAAATCTGGTGAAACGGGGGAAATCAGATCGCCTTGCGCACCGCTCCGCCAGAGCAAACAAACAGTGAAAATGTCCTAAGCTCGTGCAAACTAGCAAAGTAGCGCAAACTCAAGGAAGGTACACATGGAGACACTATCAAGTGTTTAAAGAGATCGCACAAGCGATTAGTAGTGCCAGGGGAAAATACACGCCACCGGAAGTTTGGGCAATGTTGTTCACGACAGGAGGCAGCAAACTGTGGCCTGGAAAATTTTTGAATTTCAGAGAATGGACGCAGTGTCTTTTGGATGGAACGGATGACAGGAACACACAGTAGATCTTCCAAAGTGGGGAAAAAGAACAGAAGTCATCAACAACAGTGGCATGAGATCAGAGATAGTACTCTGGTTCATTCACTAAAATAAATGATTTTGATCGATTCACTGTGCCGTTTGAAAGTAGAATAGAGGAAGTCTACATCTACAAGACTGAAAAGTATGCCAGTTTAGCCAGCAACTTGAGGGAATCCATCTTCCAAGCCAAAATCTTCACCATAGAGGTTGGAGCCAGAGGGTTGGTTGGCACATCTGCCTACGACCCCACGAAAGAACTCTCCACTTTTGGGCAGGAGAGGACCAGAACCCTAAAGGCAATGTCAGAACCAGCTGAAAAAAGTTCCAGTTAGATCTGGTCGAGGAGAAACAAAAGTGAACTTCACAAAACTTAACATTTCTCTATGTACAGATGTCTGATAGCTACGTGATAAGACATCCAGATGATTTGGCCTTGTGACGCCTGATGACCTAAAAGGCACGGGTTTGAACCCAGGTGGTGGAAAAATATCGGTGACAGTGGAAACCAATCCGTGAGTTTGACATTAATGTTGATCGACACTCTTCCAGCGTAATGAGTTTACGGCCGACACACTTGCTTGAAGGGGGCTTCCCCTCATAAGACCTTTTGCTGTCCAGCTACCCCCAGAGTGTCTTGCTATTAAATAACAACACTTTACAGTCACAACAGTCATATGGATACCCATTTAACTATCAGAGAGTAAGATTGTCACTCCCTTCCTGCCTCCCTCTCTTTCTGTCTCTGTCTGTCTCTCTCACTGTCTCGGTCTGTCTCACTGTCTCTCTGTCTCTGTCTGTCTCTCTCATTCTCTCTCTCTCTCTTTCTGTGTGTATGTGTATGAGTCTTCAGTCTATTCAAGATAACATGGCATGGTTGTCTCCACAGAGCTCCAATAAGCTTTAAAACACGATACTAATTCGAGCGACACCCAATGCATCAAAACCCGTCTTTTTTGATTGCTTCAGTCGACCGTCGACAATATCCAATCAGAAAAGTTTCCTCTTTGACAGACGTCTGATTGGTTACGTTGTTTCGGACCGCTGCTTTGAGCCAATCGAAAGAGAATGGGCTGTAATGCAGATGTTTGCTGCGTGTCTTAGTGTCATGTTTTAAGGCTTGAGGGATGGTTACATGATATCGTTCCAGGACCGAAAACGTCCCGGATGGCACGAAGAAATTCCGTTTCATGGACTATACGTAGGTTTTCTTCTTTGTTGCATTGATAATTACATGGCAATAGGTTACATCTTGAATGGCTGTTGTTGTTGTTGTTGATGGATTATATTCTTCAAGAGTCTGATCTGAACTCCAAATAGATTGAAAGGTTTTGTTTCTTCTTTCAGTTAACATCATTTGAGTGTATTCGGGAAAATGGAAGAGACAGGAATGGTAGAAGAGAGTATAGACTTATTTGTTATTAAATAATTTTGCTTCAAATATGCTCATCTCACACCTACCAATAATGAATGGTCCAAAGATTGAGAAACCTTACAAACGTCTCAGTCTTTTCTGGACTACTTTTGGACAGATAAGCGATACTGTCAGCATTGTCAATGTCATTGTGAAGATGATTTATTTTTGTGTTTGAACCTTTCGATTTGCGAGGTTAACATAGTGAATTGCATTAGTAATAGAAATAAGATTTTAGAAAAGGTTGATATCAGTGAGCTGGGCCAGTCTTCTGGACACGTTTTTTGAAACTTTTACAGATGTCGGCAAACAGGTACTATAAATCAGATCGGAAAAAAGAGACACTAATATATTGGCAAAAGATGAGTTCAAAGTTCGGAAAACGTGTGTAATCACTATATGCTCATGTATTTGTAATCTCTGGAATACAAGTCCATTAGCTGGGAAGATGTGTGAGTATGGTATATTATTTGTGAGAGTATACTTCTTACTCTGTCTAAATATGTTGCTGTTGTTTTGTGTGAATATGATGCCTTTCTTAACATGAATGTAGTATCATCATTTATGTGAACGTTTAGATTTACTGAATGTATTATTTTGGTTTATATGAATTGAACAACTTTTGTGTGAATGTAGTACCTTTGCTTGAAAAAAAAACTGGTAAATTTGTGAATACAGTATCTTCATTTATGTGAATGTATTACCTTGCTTCGTGTTAGTATGGTGCCTTCCTTTGCTGAATTAGTATCTTGCTTAGTGGGAACGTAACACCTTCCTTTGTGTGAGTATACTACTTGGTTTGAAAAATGAATACCCTGCATTGTGTGAATATATTGCTTTTTTGTATGAGTATACTCTGCTTTGTGTAAATATATTGCTTTGTTTTGTGTGAGTGTACCATGCTTTGTGTGAACATTTTGCTTTGTTTTGTGTAAGTATACTCTGCTTTGTGTGAATGTATTGCTTTGTTTTGTGTGAGTAAAATACCCTGTGCAAATGAGACTCTGACCTGTGTACATGAGTATCCTGGTTTGTGTAAATTATTATAATGATTTATGTACATTGTGTTAATTACTATCCTGCTTTGTGTAAGTATAGTGTCTTGCTTTGTGCGAGTATAGACCCTTAGTGTTTGATCTGTTACCTCGATTTGCTTTACCATGGCCCCTTGGGTTGTTTACATTAGTTTCTTGCTTTGTGTGAATATCATAACTGGCTTTTTTGTGAGTATACAAGATTTAAAAACTTTTGCAGTTGTTGTTTGTAAGCCCAGGTTCATAATCTTCATTACACACACACACACACGCACGCGCGCACACACACACACACACAAACACACACATACACACACACATACGCACGCGCGCACACACACACACATACGCACGCATTCATGCACGCATACACACATACACTCACTCACTCACTCACTCTCTCACTCACTCACTCATACACTCACACGCACTTATACACACACACAGACACACATACAAACAGGCACATACACATATACGCACGCACGCACACACGCATACACAACACACACACACACACGCACATAAACACACACACACACACACACACACACACAACATATATATATATATATATATATATATATATATATATATATATATATATTATATATATATATATATATTATATATATATATAATCCCCAACACCATTCACACGCGGCACACATGCATAATTCTTTATTTCCTTTGCCCAGATGAATACAGAGCTTGGTTTATATGACTACTTTGGTGTGTGTGAATGTAATTCCTTGTTTTGTGAGAATGTAATAGTTTGAGTATAGTATCATGCTTATGCTTTTGTGTACGGTGTTGTAGCTTTATGTGAACATTCACTTTGGTTTGTGAAAAATAATCCATTCATATCGTGTGCTCACCTATAACATCTTGGTTTGTGTGAATGTTGTACTTTATTTGACTCTACTGATTTTTTTTTTAGGTATCAGTATTTTGATTTGGATGGCATGAGATAAATGACATGGTTTTGATACTGTAAATATGAATGCTAATCGCTGTCTGTATCTATATGAAATTATTTGAGGCTTCTTTAAAAGACAAGATAGTGTAGGGATGGGGACTCATTATTCTGATTTATACAGACAACTGAAACATTCTTTGTTTGCATACGTTCATTGTTGTGTTGTTGAAAAGATTTTATGAAGTGTCACCTTGGTTTTCAGAATGTAAATCAATGTCTCCAGTTGTGGACCTCGTAAAACACGGGGTTGCATTGATTTAATTGTTGCGCAGTTGTACCTGTTCACCCGTTAGATTTTCCTGTACTTTTATTTTCTGTTTTACACACTGATTCAGATCGAATCCAAGTACCGACAGAATGGTGGTGCGGGAGGGTAGATTTTATGTTCACCACTTTTGTTGTTGTTCTTGTTGTTGTTTTAAAATTTTGGGACCGCTCATATACTTGTCTTCCTTTCGGTTAAAATATTTCTGATTGTTTACCATTGCAAACTTAAAAATGAGCAATGTTGTGTGAGTTTATATCTTGCAAGCATTGCCTGATTGTTTCAGGTATCCATCAGCCTTGAAAGGCCAAAAGGAAAAAAAACTCCAACTAAATAAATAAATACATAAAGATATGGACCGTGGACGTAAAAATGGGAAGTGCCAAATAAATGAATTATTATGATCTGTTCAAAATACAACATCTATTGTGCTTGTCGACTCAAACATAAAATTCGTGGCGATGAAAATGTGAGAGAGATGATTGCTGTAATATTTATGCATGTTTGTGTTTATTCGTGGGTACACCAGGGGCTCCTTAAGAGTGAATATGCAGTATCAGCGCCTTTTGGAAAAATCTGTGCTAGAATTTTTTTCTATTCTACGACCGTATTGCTCTTTTTGTGTCTTTTAATTATTGTATCTATTGGCTTTTTGCTCCCTCGTTTTCTGCCTTAATCTGTTCGAGTCTACTTTTTCAATGTTCTTTTCATTGTTCTTTTTCCCACCAAAATCGGAGTATGCAGACTGTGCGGCAACACAGAGGCGCCCACAAGTGTTAACCAGCCAGCTACACACGTATCCGAACTGGTAGGAACATACCTCAGGTAGACATACCTCAGATAGACATACCTCAGATAGACATACCTCAGATGGACATAGCTCAGTTGGACATACCTCAGATAGACATACCTCAGATAGACATACCTCAGATGGACATACCTCAGTTGGACATACCTCAGATGGACATACCTCAGATAGACATACCTCAGATGGACATATCTCAGTTGGACATACCTCAGATGGACATACCTCAGACGGGACATAACTCAGATGGACATGCCTCAGATGTACATACCTCAGATGGACATACCTCAGACTGGACATACCTCAGATAGACATACCTCAGATGGACATACCTCAGATAGACATACTTCAGATAGACATACCTCAGACATACTTGAGATAGACATACCTCAGATGGACATACCTCAGATAGACATAGCTTGGATAGACATACCTCGGATAGACATACCTCAGATAGACATATCTCAGATAGACATACCTCAGATAGACATACCTCAGATAGACATACCTCAGATGGACATACCTCAGATAGACATACCTCAGATGGACATACCTCAGATAGACATACCTCAGATGGACATACCGATGGCATGAATCTTGTTAAATCAGTGCATATACTGACCATAAAGTCAGACCAAGCTGGAACACAGAAAAAGGACAGTTTTTTGACAGGGCACGTTAGCCATGTGGGTAAATCTCAGATATCCTGTCGGTAGGTCCTAGGTCAGATCACTTTAAACACCTCTGCCTGTTGGATAAAGGGCGGAGATTTTTCCACCTTACCAGGTCAACATGTATGCAGACCTGCCAGTATCTAAATCCCCTTTGTATGTATAGTCACGCAGAATATCAACTGTGAACGTTGAACATACTGAGAGCCATGTCAGTGGCTTGGTTATTGTAACATGAAAACACCCAGCACGCAAGCCCACCAAAGATGCAGACTGTGCATCAGCATACTGGAACTTGGTCGGGCCACCTGACGGTTTGAGTTCTCCGTGAAACATTGAAAAGTTTGATTATTTGTAATGCGCAGCGAATCCAGGAGTTGGACGAATAATGCTATATAGAATGATTTACAACATTTGTCTGCTGTTTGGTCTTCCTCGTGAACCCACTAATCTTCTACTCTTTGCACCAGCATTTTCTTGGCCTGCTCGAGATTCTTCATGACTTTGTTGATGCCAGGGACTTGTGGTTGGATGTTAAGATGGTAGCTGGCTCGTTTGATACAGCCCTGGACTATAGATACAATGTCTTGAGTTCAGTCTCAGCCTGGACATAACAATTGCCCTGATCGCCGCTCACCTAAGTGTTCCAAACATTCTGGTTGTTTCTGCTTTTCATAGATCCTGTTTCCCCATCTTCGCCCCTTTTCAAAGTCTGGCTACCACATGGAGTTTTGCTCAGGCTCAAGCGGTTTTCCTGCTACGTGTCGGCAGATTTGACTGAAGCGCATATGGAAGTGTCTGAGTGGCCTTAATACCTCTCGAAATAACTTTGACTTACAAGATCAGTCCTTTCAAAATCGTTGTGGCTTTCGGCTCCGACCGGTTCCTACCCGGAGTTGAGCGTGCTATGGGCTCATCGAGAAGACTGGGACCATACAGTCGAGACTCATCCACTTTATGAATGCGTCATTGAGGATGTTGGTCAAATCGCCTGCCCAACACCACATGTGTCTGCATCTCTCGGGCCTGGTTCACGCCAAGATATGTTATAGAAGTAAGTGTAGCGTACGACCTGTTACGTAGTCTCAATCCTAGATGGAACTTCATAGCATCATGATTATCATCTTCATCTTCATCTCATCAGTGTGTTTTTAAAAGTATGCCAGCTTCTGTGGCCATTAAGGTGACCCCCTATGTGCGATGATCTTAAAAGAAAAGAAAAACTTAGACTATCTATCTATCTATCTATCTATCTATCTATCTATCTATCTATCTATCTATCTATCTAGCTATCTATCTATCTGTCTGTCTATCTATCTATCTATCTATCTATCTATCTATCTCTCTATCTATCTGTCTATCTCTCTATCTGTCTATCTGTCTATCTGTCTATCTGTCTATCTATCTATCTATCTATCTATCTATCTCTCTATCTATCTGTCTATCTCTCTATCTATCTATCTATCTATCTATCTGTCTATCTGTCTATCTGTCTATCTGTCTATCTATCTATCTATCTGTCTGTCTATCTCTCTATCTATCTGTCTATCTGTCTATCTATCTGTCTATCTGTCTATCTATCTCTCTATCTATCTGTCTATCTCTCTATCTATCTGTCTATCTGTCTATCTGTCTATCTGTCTATCTGTCTATCTATCTATCTATCTGTCTGTCTATCTGTCTATCTGTCTATCTATCTCTCTATCTATCTGTCTATCTGTCTATCTATCTCTCTATCTATCTGTCTATCTGTCTATCTGTCTATCTATCTATCTATCTATCTATCTATCTCTCTATCTATCTGTCTATCTGTCTATCTGTCTATCTGTCTATCTATCTATTCTTCTATCTCTCTATCTATCTGTCTATCTGTCTATCTGTCTATCTATCTGTCTATCTGTCTATCTGTCTATCTTCTATCTTCTATCTATCTCTCTTATCTCTCTGTCTATCTGTCTATCTGTCTATCTGTCTATCTATCTCTTCTATCTATCTGTCTATCTTCTATCTATCTGTCTATCTGTCTATCTGTCTATCTATCTATCTATTCTCTTCTATCTACTGTCTATCTGTCTATCTCTAATCTCATCTATCTATCTGTCTATCTGTCTATCTATCTATCTATCTCATCTATCTATCTGTCTATCTGTCTATCTGTCTATCTATCTATCTATCTCTCTATCTATCTGTCTATCTGTCTATCTTCTATCTATCTTCTATCTATCTCTCTATCTATCTGTCTATCTGTCTATCTGTCTATCTATCTATCTATCTATCTATCTATCTGTCTATCTGTCTATCTATCTATCTTCTATCTATCTATTCTATCTGTCTATCTATCTATCTATCTATCTGTCTATCTTATCTTCTTCATCTATCTGTCTATCTGTCTATCTGTCTATCTATCTATCTATCTATCTATCTATCTATCTGTCTATCTGTCTATCTATCTATCTGTCTATCTATCTGTCTGTCTATCTGTCTATCTATCTATCTACCTATCTGTCTATCTATCTGTCTATCTGTCTATCTATCTATCTATCTATCTGTCTATCTGTCTATCTATCTATCTGTCTATCTATCTATCTATCTATCTATCTGTCTATCTGTCTATCTATCTATCTATCTATCTATCTATCTGTCTATCTTCTATCTATCTATCTATCTATCTATCTGTCTGTCTATCTATCTATCTATCTATCTATCTGTCTATCTGTCTTCTATCTATCTGTCTATCTTTATCTATCTATCTATCTATCTGTCTGTCTGTCTATCTATCTATCTATCTATCTATCTATCTATCTGTCTATCTATCTGATCTATCTATCTGTCTATCTTCTGTCTATCTGTCTGTCTTATCTATCTGTCTGTCTATCGTACTCTATCTATCTATCTTATCTATCTGTCTATCTATCTATCTATCTATCTGTCTATCTGTCTATCTATCTATCTATCTATCTGTCTGTCTGTCTTCTATCTATCTATCTATCTATCTATCTATCTGTCTGTCTGTCTATCTATCTATCTATCTATCTGTCTATCTGTCTATCTATCTGTCTGTCTGTCTATCTATCTATCTATCTATCTATCGTATCTATCTATCTTCTGTCTGTCTTCTGTCTGTCTGTCTATCTATCTATCTATCTATCTATCTATCTATCTGTCTATCTATCTGTCTGTCTGTCTGTCTTCTATCTATCTATCTATCTATCTACTATCTATCTATCTATCTTCTTCTATCTATCTATCTTCGTCTGTCTGTCTATCTATCTATCTATCTATCTATCTATCTGTCTATCTGTCTATCTATCTATCACCTATCTATCTATCTATCTGTCTGTCTGTCTTCTATCTATCTATCTATCTGTCTGTCTGTCTGTCATTCTATCTCACGTCTATCATCTATCTGTCGTTCTATCTATCTATCTATCTTCTGTCTGTCTGTTATCTTTATCTATCTATCTATCTATCTATCTGTCTGTCTTCTAGTCTATACTATCTGTCGTGTCTTCTATCTTGTGTCTGTCTATCTCTATCTATCTCTCGATGTCTCTATTCTATATCTATCTGATCTTATCATCATTATCATCCATCTTTCTATCTATTCTATCTATCTATCTATCTATCTATCTATCATTGTTTCTTATCTATCTATCTGTCTTATCGCATGCTATCCTATGTCTTAGCCATGTCTGTCTGTCTGTCTGTTCTTTCTATCTAACTGTCTGTTGTTCTGTCTTGTCTGTATAGTCTGTCCTGTCTATATATCTGATTATATCTATCTGTCTGTCTATCTATCATTTCTCCCTCCCTCTCTCCCTTTCTCACACATCACCCATACTCACATAAATTTATATTTACTCAAAAACATTCAAACGACAAAACCGCCTCTAATGCCACATCCATTTACACAATCATTATTGGTCTGTACCGTGCGCCTTTCAGTAATCTAACCAGAGAACAGGGAGGTCTCTACCATACTTCTACCTCACCCAAACGACGAGATTTAGGGTTGTGGGTCTATCACTACTTTTTTCTCTTATTCTACAGCCTGAGTAACTAATTTCCTTCTGTTTATGACACGTAATGTGAGGGAGTACATGAGTCATCGGTAATGACTGATAGTATCTGTTTATTAACAGATGTTGCTGATTATTTCGTTTTAATGTTGTGGTTGATGTTGTTTCTGTGTCCTGCTGGTGTGGTGCTCGTGTCTGCTGTTGATATGAAACAATTCTGTGTTATTTCATTAGTTAATTATTTCTTAACATGTTTTGTATTAGCGTTGTCTGTTATTTTACAGAAATATGCATGCATCCTGCAGTCATGTGTTTTATGAGGAATTTTCATTTGTAAATAGTTTATACTTTCGCCTTCTGTTTGCACACGTGTTGTCGTTTCTTGTTTGTTTGGTTGGGTTTTTTTTCTCACTTTCTTTTTTTTTTTCTGTCTGTTTGTCTATCTGTTTGTCTGTCTGTCTGTCTGTCTGTCTGTTTTCGCTCCTTGGTTCTTCCTTACATAAGTTATGTTTTGCAGGGCACACGCATACGCACACACACACACACACACCCCTACGCACATACATACATACATACATACACACACACACGCACGCATGCACTAACACACATACACATACATAAACACACACACACACACACACACACACACACGCACACGCACACACACATAACACACACACGCACACGCACGCGCGCGCGCACACACACACACACACATAACACATACACACTCACACACACACACACACACACACACACACACACACACCACACACACCACACACACACACCACCAAAAGAAGGAAAAGAACATGTTTTCGGATGAACATAATCTTGTTCTGTATTGTATTATCACATCACATGCGGCATTGTACAGCTAATGACGCATTTGATGTAAGGATTAAGAGAACGGATACGCCGTAAGCGCGTGCGAGCATTTCGCGAACAGGCAGAGACACACAGAGAGAACCCATAACTCAAATATACAAACTAGTTGAGAGAGAGAGAGAGAGAGAGAGAGAGAGAGAGAGAGAGAGAGAGAGAGAGAGAGAGAGAGAGACAGACAGACAGACAGACAGACAGACAACAGACAGACAGACAGAGACAGACAGACAGACAGACAGAGAGAAAGAGAGAGGCAGACAGAGAGGGACAGAGAAAGAGAGAGGCAGACAGAGAGGGACAGAGAGAGAGAGAGGCAGACAGAGAGGGACAGAGAATGAGAGGCAGACAGAGAGGGACAGAGAGAATGAGAGGCAGACAGAGAGGGGGAGAGAGAGAGAGAAAGAGAGTGAGGCAGACAGAGAGGGAGACAGAGAGGCAGACAGAGAGAGAAAGAGAGTGAGGCAGACAAAAGAGGAGAGAGAGGACCGGGGGCAGACAGAGAGGCAGAGAGAAAGAGGCAGACAGAGACGAACAGAGTGAGAGATAGAGAGAGAGGCAGACAGAGAGGGAGAGAGAGAGAGAGAGAGAAAGAGATAAAGAGAGACAGAGTGAGAGAGAGGGGGCAGACAGACAAGCGACAAAGACAGAGAGCGGCAGCCAGACAGTGGGTACTCAAAATTGTCTTTCCTCTTAAGATGTCCTTAAATATTGCTTGTTTTTCCCTAATCTTCTTCATTAATATTCTTTTTGTGTTTGTTTGTTATAAAATGTCAAGCATGGTTCTCATAAAATGTCCTGTAGATGTTGCTTGTATTTTCCTACTCTTCTTCATTAAAATTCTGTTTCGTATTTGCTTCTTTCAAGACTGTCTCGTTTGTTTTCTTTGCTGTCCATGGAACTCTTAACGTTCTTCTTAGAAACCTCATTTCAGCTGCCTTGATCTTGTTGTGATTTGTGTGTTGATTGTACAGGCTTGGTATCCGTACAACAATATTACTTATGTTTTGGCATCTCTGACATTGCTCTCTCCTGGTTCACTTCTTATCTATCAAACAGAAAACAAACTGTTCTCATCAATGGCACTTACTCTCAACCTGCATACCTGACCTGTGGTGTTCCACAAGGATCTGTCCTTGGCCCTGTTCTTTTCACTCTTTACACCTCCCCCCTGTCCACCATCATCGACTCCCACTCTATAAAACACCACTTCTATGCTGATGACACCCAACTTCAAGACAGTGACTCACCTGACAATATACAGCGCCTCCTGACTCGCACCACTGAGTGTTACTCGGACATCAAAAATTGGATGACATACAACAAACTTCAGCTAAATGATGACAAGACTGAAGCTATCCTCATTGGCCCCCGTCAGAAACTTTCTCAGCTGCCTCCTCTTTCTCTCCGATTATGTAACACATCAGTCCCAATTTCTGATTCAGCTAAAAACCTTGGTGTCTGCATTGACTCTACCCTCTCCATGAACAACTTTGTTTCTCAAACTGCCAGATCTTGCTACTATCACCTCCATCGTATAAGCCTGATCAGGAAGTATTTCTCTGTGGAAACAACTGCAAAACTCGTTCTCTCCTTCATAATGTCTCGCATTGACTATTGCAATTCACTCCTGTCCGGTCTTCCTGCCTCCACCACTCACATCCTAAAGCGCATTCAAAATAATGCTGCACGCCTTGTACTCAAAAAGAAAAAAGCTGACCACATATCTCCTCTCCTGGCCTAAACTTCACTGGTTCCCTGTATCAAAGCGCATACAGTACAAACTAGACACCATGTGCTACAAAAGCCTCAATAACGCAGCCCCCGATTACCTGTCAAGCCTGCTTGAGATCTATCTTCCCTCACGTACCCTCCGCTCTGCCTCCGATCCTCTGACTTTTCGCTTTCCAC
>JAPXFY010000012.1:74211322-74226322 GCA_030674185.1 Monoplex corrugatus
TGAAACGTCACATGTTGTACGCTAATGAGAGATAAATGTGTGTGTGCCCGCATGTGCGCGCGCGATATGTGTATGTATATGTGCGTGTGTTTGTATGTGTATTTGTGTGTGTGTGTGTGTATGCGTGTGTCTGTGTGTGTGTCTGGGGGTGCATGATCTGTGTGCCTGTCTCTGTGTATATTTTGATTTGTGTGAGGATTAACGTGACAAATCAGAGAAAGAGAGACATACAGACATACAGACAGACAGAGATAGACAGAGAGAATGACAACAAAAAGAAGAGAATAAGATTCTTTTAAGGAGAGCGTGAAATAAGCAATGTACATACTGTTTTTACATCCAGTCATGGACAGTACAGTACGAACAGCAAGATGTGAGTAATATCAGAGTTCAAAGAAGTTGACTTAACACTGTTATAATTTAATGGCTATGAAAATAATTTCAAGGACTGATGTAATTGCAAGATGGCACAAGAGATAATTAAGACTCACCAATAGAATTGTGTAAGAGAAGGAAAGCCACGCAACCATACCAGTCGTCAGTGAGAAAGATGGCAACTTCTCTTGAAAGCAAAATCGAACCAAACATCTTGGAGAAAGAGATCAGGAAAGCACTGAAGGTCAGACCAAAGAACACAGTAGCAAATGTGGATGGCACCATAATTAAAGCTGTGGTGATCTATGGGGATATTGGAATAATGTGGCTTATCATTAATTTCCAGAATGCCTTGAAGGTTCCAAACGACTGGCGTAGGGCTGTTGTCGTGTCTTTCTGGAAAGAGAAAGGGAGAACGAAAGATTGTAACATCTAAGGATGTATATCTCTCCTCAACGATGTCGGCAGGGAATACGCTAACATTTTAGAACAACTTACCAGGGCCATAGTGAAACCATTCTTACAACTTACCAGGGCCATAGTGAAACCATTCTTACAACTTACCAGGCCATAGTGAAACCATTCTTACAACTTACCAGGGCCATAGTGAAACCATTCTTACAACTTACCAGGGCCATAGTGAAACCATTCTTACAACTTACCAGGGCCATAGTAAAACCATTCCTAAACGAAGCCCAGTTTGGATTCAGAAAAAGGAAGAGGATGCGCAGATACACTTTTCACGCTTGACTCGCTTTGCGAGAAAGCATATGATGACCAGAAACAACTTCGTCTCGTCATTGTAGATCAGGAAAAGTCATTTGACCGTGTAAACAGAACGAAACCTTGAAAACCCTTAGAGTCAAATAGAATTAAGGGCAAGCTTCTCGACAACATGTAGGTCTGTCTATTCTTGTGGTGTATTCTGTAGGCCTGTCTACTGTTGTGGTGTGTTACTTAGGCCTGTCTATTGTTGTGGTGTGTTGTGTTGGCCTGTCTACATATATTGTTGTGATGTGTTGTGTAGGCCTGTCTACATATATTGTTGTGATGTGTTGTGTAGGCCTGTCTACATATATTGTTGTGATGTGTTGTGTAGGCCTGTCTATTGTTGTGGTGTGTTGTGTAGGCCTGTCTATTGTTGTGATGTGTTGTGTAGGCCTGTCTATTGTTGTGATGTGTTGTGTAGGCCTGTCTATTGTTGTGATGTGTTGTGTAGGCCTGTCTATTGTTGGGGTGTGTTGTGTAGGCCTGTCCATATTGTTGTGTGTGTTGTGTAGGCCTGTCTATTGTTGTGATGTGTTGTGTAGGCCTGTCTATTTGTGTGATGTTTTGTAGGCCTGTCTATTTTGTGGTTTGTAGGCTGTCTGATTTTGTGGTTGTAAGGCCTGTCTATTGTTGTGGTGTGTTGTGTAAGGCCTGTCTATTTTGTGTGTGTTGTGTAAGGCCTGTCTATTTTGTGTGTGTTGTGTAGGCCTGTCTATTGTTGTGGATGTGTTGTAGGCCTGTCTATTGTTGTGGTGTGTGTGTAGGCCTGTCTATTTTGTGGTGTGTTTGTAGGCCTGTCTATTGTTGTGGTGTTGTGTAGGCCTGTCTTATTGTTGTGGTGTTTGTAGGCCTGTCTATTTGTGTTTGTGCGTAGTGTTGTAGGCCTGTCTATTTTGTGGTGTAGTTGTAGGCCTGTCTTTCTTGTGGTGTTTGTAGGCCTGTCATGTTGTGTGTGTTTGTAGGCCTGTCTAATTTTGTGGATGTGTTGTTAGGCCTGTCTACATATATTGTTGTGATGAGTTGTAAGGCCTGTCTATTTTTGTGGTGTTTGTAGGCCTGTCTATTTTGTGGTGTTTGGTAGGCCTGTCTATTGTTGTGGTGTGTTGTGTAGGCCTGTCTATTGTTGTGGGTGTTGTGTAGGCCTGTCTATTGTTGTGGGTGTATGTGTAGGCCTGTCTATTTTGTGGAGTGTTGTGTAAGGCCTGTCTATTTTGTGGTGTTGTGTAGGCCTGTCTATTTTTGTGTGTGTGTTGTGTAGGCCTGTCTATTTTGTGGATGTGTTGTTAGGCCTGTCTATTGTTGTGATGTGTTGTGTAGGCCTGTCTATATATTGTTGGATGTGTTGTGTAGGCCTGTCTATTGTTGTGATGTGTTGTGAGGCCTGTCTATTTTGTGATGTGTTGTGTCAGGCCTGTCTATTGTTGTGATGTGTATTGTAGGCCTGTCTATTGTTGTGATGTGTTGTGTAGGCCTGTCTATTTTGTGATGTTTGTGTAGGCCTGTCTATTGTTGTGATGTGTTGTGTAGGCCTGTCTATTGTTGTGATGTGATTGTAGTAGGCCTGTCTATTTTGTGATGTGTTGTGTAGGCCTGTCTATTGTTGTGATGTGTTGTGTAGGCCTGTCTATTGTTGTGATGTGTTGTGTAGGCCTGTCTATTGTTGTGTGTTTGTTAGGCCTGTCTACTATTTTTGTGGTGTGTTGTAGGCCTGTCTATTGTTGTGAGTTTGTAGGCCTGTCTATTGTTGTGGTGTTGTGTAGGCCTGTCTATTGTTGTGATGTGTTTGTAGGCCTGTCATTGTTGTGAGTGTTTGTGTAGGCCTGTCTATTGTTGTGGATGTTTGTAGGCCTGTCTATTGTTGTGGGTTTGTGTAGGCCTGTCTATTGTTGTGAGTGTTTGTAGGCCTGTCTATTGTTGTGATGTGTTTGTAAGGCCTGTCTATTGTTGTGGTGTGTTTGTAGGCCTTCGTTTTCTTGAATATTGAGACTTAACTGAGACATTCTCGCATGTTTGCCGTATATGTGTTCACACACACACACATACATACATACATACATACAACATACATGCATACATACTACATACATACATACATACATACATACATACAAACAACAGACAGAAGACACACAGACAGACACGACAGACACACAGACAGACACACAGACAGACAGATAGAGAAATAGATTCAGACGATTTATGGCCCTTCATGAAGGGGTGAAATGACATACATCAAAAATTATTTGTTTATGTAAAGATGGTTGATTGATGTCTGTTTTAATGTAAAGATTATAAGGAGCAAACCGACATTGAGAGAGAGAGAGGAGGAGGGAAGAGAGAGAGAGAGGAGAGAGAGAGAGACATAGAGAAACAGGCAGGCAGACAGACATATATACAGAGACAGAGCAGAGACAGACAGACAGACGAACAGATAGCAGATACAGACAGACGACAGACAATACAGACAGACGACAGACAGAGAACGAACAGATAGAACGGAACAGACAGACAGTACAGACAGACAGACGGACGGACAGACAGACAGACAGACAGACAGACAGACGGGCGGATAGAGAGATTAACATTATCCAGCCAAACGATCGATCTGCTATCAACAGGCTACCATCATGGCCACCCTGATCGTGTCAGTTAATGAAAGCTGTATGAAGCAGGGACTGTATCGAATTTCGTTTGTTCAGCATATTGCATTATTTTATTCAGTCTCATCCTTATCTTACAGCCCCAGTGTCTCTTTATTTCCCGTTACTGAATACAGAATCGTCCGGTGTCATATTGTGTTCTTCACTGACGGAACTCCAAGACAAACTGCCGCATGGGCGTGAATCGATGATCATACTGACTTAGTCACGATTTGAAACACTACATGTGTGTGTGTGTGTGTGTGTGTGTGTGTGTGTGTGTGTGTGTGTGTGTGTGTGTGTGTGTGTGTGTGTGTGTGTGTGTGTGTGTGTGTGTTGTGTTGTGTCTGTGTGTGTGTGTGTGTGTTGTGTGTGTCTGTGTGTGTGTGGTGTGTGTTGTGTGTGTGTGTGTGTGTGTGTGTGTTGTTGTGTGTGTCTGTGTGTGTGTGTGTGTCTGTGTGGTGTCTGTGTGGTGTTGTACTTGTGTGTGTGCGTTTGTATGTGTGTGTGTGAGTGAGTGTGTGTGATTGTGTGTGTGTATGTGTCTGTGTGTTGTGTGTTGTGTGTGTGTGTGTGTGTGTCTGTGTGTGTGTCTGTGTGTTTGTGTGTGTCTTTGTTTTGTGTATCTCTCTCTCTCTCTGTGAGTGGTGTGTGTGTGTCGCGCGCGCGCGCACGTGTGTGTGTGTGTGTGTGTGTGGCTGTATGTTTGTGTATCTGTGCCTGCGTGTGTGTGTTTGAACCCGTTTAAAGACAGAGTGGGCTGGTTAGCATACAGAGTATGCATCTTTGAATCCTGCTTTTCTTGTCAATAAACTAATCAACAAATTTATGTAAGAACACCAAACAAACCCATGGCTGGAAGGTCTGAGGGTAAGGGTAAGATTCAAGCATGAATACGTTAAAATAAGACCAGCTTTTTTTTCATTATATATACTGCAACTGTTCCTGGCGGCACAATACTATGTTTATCCAAACTGTGAATAGAGTTCTTTTTTCTGGTATTTTTGTTTTGTTTTGTTTTTGCATAATGATAACAATAATGTATTTCTTAAAATCTTTCACTAGCATTTTGTATAAGCCACACTTTTCATATCGTAAATCTTTTAGGGTTCCGATTTACATTCAAACGCTGCATAGTTTTCATTTTTGAACATTTGTTTTTCAACTTTCCGATTTACATTTCAACGCTGCAAAGATATCACTTTTGATCATTTTTCTTCATTTCGAGCACACTGCTCATTTTGTCAGCGTTCGTAAAAAAAAAACTTAAAAAAAGACCCGAACTCGTATTGTACATAGGAACCATGGAACTGGTTTTGTATAAAAAAAAGTTGCAGCTTAAAACAACTTGTGATGTCTGTTTGGAAGCGGAAGATAGTACAATAACTCATTTCAGGCATGTCTACATTACAGACGAGACTTGGAAAAAACAGAAGAAATTGTGAAAGCGAACTGTGTCGCATTCACAAACATTATATTAGCGGGATACATTGTGTTACTCGTATTTCAAGTGGATACAAACGGATATAAAAGTGTCTGTGTCTGTCTGTCTCTCTGTATGTCTGTGTATCTGTGTGTGCGTATAAGTTTGCATCATGCAAAACTGATGTGAAATCTAGATGTATCTGAAAGAAGTTTACTGCCATACTCACATTAATCACAATAGTGCGTTTCGTTTACACAACACTTAATGCCACTGCAGATCACTCCATTTTTAAGCTTCCAAATGATAATCACTGTCATTAACCGTTATTATGAATAATAATGGTTAATAACAGTGATTATTTCCTAGTATACTCTTCCATCATGATGTTACTGTTAATGTTTTGATAAACTACATGTTTGCTTGTCCGGAGTTCAGTTCAATTCATCAACCATCTATTGTCAGACTAGCTCATGTCCTACTTACTATCCAATTCTGAAGTGAAATAGTGTTCACGTTGATTCCGTTTAATAAATATCCCGTTGAACGTTCATTACTATTGCGGGCATTTGTTTGTTGTTTATTTTTGTGTGTGTTTGTGCATCATTGTTTACTGTTTAAAGCGATTAAAAGAGAAGTGTAAATAACTGTGTGAAGAAACGACAAGCCTCTTTTTCTGAAGATTGTAGATAAGCTTATCGATGGGCTTTTCAACAAAAAATGGTTTGTTCACCTTTTCAGTCTTAATGTCTTATCCGCCTCCCCCCTTTCTGCTTTGACTCTTTTTCCGTAAAAACTCTTTCTTCCTCTCTCTTCTCCTCACTTTCCCTCCATATCTATCTTCCTGTCTATTCTTACACACACATACAAAGAGAGATAGAGAAAGTGGAGAGAGAGAGTGTGTGTGTGGGAGAAAGAGAGAAAGACAGACAGATAGACGGATAGAGACACAGAGAGAGAGAGCAGACAGACAGACAGACAGAGAGAAGACAGACAGACAGACAGACAGATAGAGAAGTAGATTCAGACGATTTATAGCCCCTGATCAGAGAGAATATCAGACAGACAGACAGACAGACAGAGACAGAGAGCAGGGGTGGGCGAGGAAGGATACAGACATACAAGTTAGGTGTGCATGAGAATTCAAGTTGTAGACGTTACACTTGTCTGTTCCCAGGCATTTGGCGCAGGAGAAAGTTGCTGGCAAAAGAGAGCATATTTACTGCTGACTGCTGCCACTCCCTTTCTCTCTCTTTCTCTGTCTTTTACACTGTTATACTCAACCTCCATTGGACAGAAAGGGGGAAGACAGAGGGAGGAAAACACAGAGGAAGGCAGAGACAAGGAGAGAGATAGGCTGACAGACAGGGACGAGAGTGAGGGTGGGGGAGAGATAGACAGGCAGAGAAACAGACAGACAGACAGACTGACACACAGACACATAGAGAGATCATGCGGACACAGGATTGGCAGTTTTCACACATACACGCGCGAGCGAGCGCGCGCGCGCGCGCCACACACACACACACACACACACACACACAACACACACACACACACACACACACACACACACACACACACACACACACACACACACACACACACACACACACACTCGTACACATTCACACGATTTCATGAATAAAAAATAGGAAGAACGAAATACACAAAGAAGAAAGAAACAAAGATTGAAACTTGAATTTTGTTGAAATAGTTTCTGAATATTGTTTGGCAGATTTGTTGAGAAGAGTAGTCTCGAATGTCCGTTCTCACAATAAAAAAGATAATGAATACAAAGTATGCGTTTGAATGATGTAAGCTCATAGTTCAGTTAAAATCTTCCGAAACTGAACAAAATGCCAGCAAGATTTTTACAGATTCCGTCGGTCTTTATATGGATTCGGGCTTTATGATTGCGTAAGCATGATGCGTAACTGTGATGGCACAAATGTGAATGGCAGAACTTCGAGGAAAAAAAACAACAAAACAAGGCGTTCAAATGCCAAAAACAAATTACCCAGGTAATGTACATTTTCACATCTGATGATATTCCTTGCAAAAAATAACGGCGTAAGGAGGAATGGGGGGAGGGGAGAGAGGGAGCAGATTGGTGGGTAGACTGCAAACATTGCCTAAAATAGCACTCATCAACGATGGTATCTCTCAACTGCAATGACTCAGTATTTCAAGTTGTAAAAGAAGATTGTTTGCATTACTTTGCCATTTTGTTCAATTGGTTCCGACAGCCCTCCTGGTAAAATGCCCCCCCTCCCTCGTTCGTGTCAGGAGTTCTCGTCCTGCATAGACGGTTTCTTAGACTAGTGGCTGTCGGATTTTCGAATATGCTCACAAAAGATCTACTTTCAGTGTCAGATAACCGTTATTGTTCACTGAGGTCCTGGTGAAATTAGTGAGTTGTGAGAATAGAAGGATCAGCCATTCAGGGTCGGCCCTTCTACGATTGGGTTGTTTTCTGTAGTTGAGTTTGGAGTGAAATCTGTGTAAAGATAAAATGAATGTTTCAATGATGTTTTAAATAGACACTTTTATGGAAACTGTTCGTTGTCTTTGTCATTATAACAAAACTCGCACCCCTCTGTAGTGTGTGTGTGTGTGTGTGTGTGTGTGTGTGTGTGTGTGTGTGTGTGTGTGTGTGTGTGTGTGTGTGTGTGTGTGTATGTGTGTGTGGTGTGTGTGTGTGTGTGTGTGTGACAGACAGACAGACAGAAAGTTGTGCGCGCGCGCATTCGCCTGTTTTTACTGTTAAGAACATTCAATGGACTCTCGTGTTGAAATGTTCTATACACAGCAGTGTTCATATGGAGTGAGTTAACCTTACATGAAAACATGAATGGACCCGCGTTACCTCCCCTGGCGTTCCTATAGCGACTGATGGAAAGATTACCGAAGAGAAATGCGTAGGAGAAAAGGAGACTACTTTACACAAAAAAGATATGTAAAGAAAGCAGTAACAACAGCATGCACTCACGCACGCACGCACACACACACACACACACACACACACACACACACACACACACACACACACGAGCTCTTTGCATGCCAAAAGAGTAATATTGTGTGCGGAGAGAACAGATTGTCCAGTTGTGTTGTACAAAGTAAGTATAAACTAGGCTATTCAGTGATTTGGTGTGCAGAACAAGAAGCCATAACTGACAGTCGATCACCAAGGCGCAGTCTATAATCAGTCAGTTTGGGGCAGACAGTACATCTTGTATAATCACTGTATAGAATGAGTACCACTTGTTTCGTTCACTTCCTTTATCTACTTACAAGAAGCGTGAAAGATATTTGCTGAAAATTTTGGAAATTTGGAGTACATGAACTTGGAAACCCCCTGCAAGACTGCCAAGGAGATTATAAATATCTATTTAAACAAAAATAAATTTGTTCAAACAATCGTTCTTCGTAAATCTTAGTCATACACATAACATTTAAAGATATAACCATTACTTGTGTATGTAGTCTTTCCTTTTCTTCTTCTTCTTCTTTTTTATCATCATCGTCTTCTTCTTCTTCTTCTTTTTCGTCATCATCATCATCATCTTCTTGTTGTTGTTGTTGTTGTTGTTGTTGTTGTTGTTGTTGTTGTTTTTCTTCTTCTTCTCATCATCATCATCAGCAACAGCAGCATCGTCATCGTCATCATCGTCATCATCATCGTCATCATCATCATCGTCATCATCTTCTTCTTCTCCTCCTCCTCCTCCTCATCATCATCATCATCATCATCTCTTCTTCTTTTCTTCTTCTTCTTCTTCTTCTTCTTCTTCTTCTTCTTCTTCTTCTCAAATCTCCTATTTACGTAATTCGAGAAGAAACAGCGAGAGAGGAGAGAGAGACAGACAGACAGACAGACAGAGAGACCGAGAGAGAGAGACAGAGAAAGAGAGACAGAGACAGAGATTGACAGAGACAGAGAGAGACAGAGAGAGACAGAAAGAGACAGAGAGAGACAGAGACACACACAGGCAGACACACAGGCACACAAACACACAGACAGACAGAGACAGAAACGTTCGTGCACACACACACACACACACACACACACACACACACACACACACACACACACACACACACACACACACGCTTTCATTAGACAGTATAACTGTCTCAGCTCATTAAGTACTGGCAAGAAGCACTGACGTAGTTATCTGCCCTGTCACAGCTGCCGCCAAGATCATTGCGTGTGTAACATTGGTTTCCTTTGTCCCTGTACCTGTTTCTGGCGGAAGGATCTCCGCGTCTGCTCGCTGTTACTGCCGCGAGAATGGATTCAACTCAACATTTACGCATCATGTGTTCACACACTTACAAGCAAGGGGGGATAAGACAAAAAAGCTGATGAACGAGCGCCAGTTGTGAAGTGTTTTGCACCTGAGCAACCATTTTTAACAATCTTTCACATTGTTGTTCGTCGGTCCACCTCTGATTAGTTATCGCTGATACTTACAATATTACATGTTTTATCTATTGTGACTCGAAATACGGACATACAAGTTCAGTACAACTGCGCAATCAACGGAACATTTAAGAAAGAAAAAAAAACAGGACCCAACTTTAAAGTTCTTGCTGGTAATTTTGTCAACATATGCAAGCACACACACGCGCATTTCACCCCTTACACACACACCCATGTATACTCTATCAAATGTATTCAGAATTTTATCGAGTCAAGTGAATGATAGAGACTAGAAAGGTTCCTTCACAAGAACATTTTTTGTTTCCTTCTTTTTTCATTTATAGAGAATCAGATGACATTATGCGGCTATTCGATAAAATTATCACAGTAAGCTATAGTTTTAATTGCCAAGGCTAAAATAATGAGCTGTCTTTGATCGCATTGCATTTTTATGGGTGCTTCAAGGTCACTGCAATGGGTGTGGGTGGTTTTTTTTATAAACACTTTGACTCCCGCATACTATCCACCAACTGCAAAACCTTAACCCTTTGACTCCCTCACCCTATCCACCAGCTTCCTGCAGGAAGCTGATGGATATGGCGAGGTAATCAAAGGGTTAAGTTTTTGCTTTGCTAGCATGGTTGACAGTGCAGGAAGCTGATGGACAGGATGCAGGTGTCAAAGGGTTAAATTCTCCCCTGATGAGTCACTTCTGACTGTATTGACAATAGATTTTCTCACATGATGAAGCTACTATCCCAGGCGATAAAAAAAAACGGTCACTTGATGTCAGAACATCATTTGTGTGTTAGTGTACACTGTCAATGGACAGTTTATGATGGCCTCAAAGACTGTTTACTGTTTTCTGTGACACGTAGCACTGAACACTAAGTTCGCCCACTTTATGAAGACACCATCTTGGCCCACGTTATGAAGGTACCATCCCACTGGATAATGTCAGTCGATAAAGTAATAACATCACTGGTGTCCTAGTGTTGGGCCTCCCCTCGCCCCCACCTTTTTTCCCAATGAATACAATGTTATTGGAAGTGCTTTAATAAATACAATATTAACATAGCTGGTGTCCTATACTGTTGGGTCTTTTGGTTTCCATTGAATGAAGTACCATTTTACGTGTTTTGATAGACAGTTTTATTAGCGACTGAAATTTTAACACCATCCTCCCAAAATTTGATGGCAAAGGATGTTGTATTTTAATGTGATGGATGTTGTACTGCTGACATTTGCATGTATAAATAGTTTTACTGGCTTGTGTCATTAGACACACAATAGTGTGATACATGTAAGGACAGAACATGATTGCTATATAGAAAAGAAGACTGGATTCACGTTTTGTCACAATATTTATCCCGCGTGAAATGCGGACCTTCTTCACTCAAGACAGCATGTCGCCATAGACAGGTACCACCCATGTTCCCCTTGTATTTTTGTTTACTTCAGAAAGTGGACTTTTTTTCTGTAAGAAGATGACACGGACAGTTCTTTTATTATCCTGGGATCTTTAACATGGTGCACAGTGGACCTCGGTGTATCGTCTGGTCTGAAAGACTAATATCCTGACCAACACTGGAGGTCTGATGGATGGGGAAAGGGAGGATGGGGGAGTAGAAGAGAAAACCCTGTCCGCCCAGGACGATCCGAGTTTCTCGCTTCTCTGACGGGTGATTCATCGACTAGGCCACACTCTTCGCTGTGTACAGTGTTGTGCATGCAAGTAAGGTACGAGAGACCCCAAGACTTCACCACAGCAGAGAGTTGATGCATAGGTTTGTGGCACCTGCCATAATTCGTTTCAGCCTTGATCTCCTGCACATAGCGGATGTGATGTAGCGCATATCGTTGTCAGATCATAATTATTTCGCTTTGACTTCTTTCTGAGATGAACTGAAACTGTAGCGTAAAATGTAGTGTGCTCGCAATGTAGTGTTGTGTAGGAAAATATAACAGAGTAGTGTGGTGTGGCATAATGCATTATAGTGTTGTATAATGCGGTGAGGTGTACTATCTGGAGCATTGTGAGGTAATCATGCACATAGATATGCCATAAAATCACATGGCCCTTTTAGGCGTATTTGGTGAGAGAGCATTATGATTGCTTGAGGCTGGTCAACACACGTGTAGAGTCACAGCCTTCCATCTATATCTGTACACCCTCCTGCCCGACTCCGGAAAAATTGTGCAACATCCAGTTCACTCAGCTGCGATCGGATACCTGGCCCTGTTCAGGATTAGAGAAGTTATAGCAGCAAGACAGAAGAGAGGAGCCTCGGTTTCATAATGCTTGCTTAGAGAAAAGTTGAGATCTCTTCCACTTCGTAGGTTCCCTACGACCTCAGATAAGTTACTTTTTTGGCTGCCGAACCTTTTGGAGAGCGTAATGTTTGAAATGGCAGAGACAGCTCTACATCAAGTTTGTGGACTTTGAAAAGACTTTAAATAGCGTATATTGTTTTTTAAGGATCATCGCACTGGGGGAGATTACCTTTGTGCTCACCTTCTTCCTCCCATTTTCTACGCCACCTTAATGGCCACAGAAGCTGGCACAGTTTTTACAATGCGATGATGATGATGAGGCTATGGAGTTCCATCTGGGATTGAGACTGCGTGACAAGGCTGTACTCTACGCTTACTATCATAATCATGACGCATCCGTGAAGTGGATGAAATGCGACTGTTTGGTCCCAATCTTCTCAATGAGCCCATAGCACGCCCAACTCTGGGTAGGAGTCGGTTAGAGCCGAACAATCCACAATAATTTTTAAAGGGCTGATGGGAATTCGAACCTACAATCTTCTAGTCGGTAGTCCGTTGTGTTAACTACTACACCACGGCGACTGGTCGATAGCATATATTTGGTCAGTATATGGCGTGTATTCGAAACATACTGGATCCAACAGCAGGAGATGAACATTTCACACGTTTAAAAAAATAATAATAAAAAAATAAATAAATTAAAAAAAAACGAGTGTGCTGGGTGGGACCCAGAGCGACAATGCCATACCACCGGCTAAACAATCACCCCCCAATTCCCAACACCACTCGCCAAGTGGTAACCATTTCACAAGGCAGTGAGGGGCTGTCTATGCGCTGTATGGCCTATTTGGACCCAGTCATCACTATCCTTGTATACAAACCGAATAGCAAGGAGGGGAGATAACAAATCCCGGGACGTAGACACACAACGCACTCTAGACTTTCCTATCTCTACTGGGCAGCCCGCCCAGTCATCAGCTCTACTCATCTTTCTGTAGTTGCAACACCATGGAGTCGGAAGCTCCCGATGTTGTTTTACCAAAACACCAAAGGGTGTTTGTTCAATCGCAGACGCGGTCAGACATGATGCTCCAGACACCGCTTATTTTGCTTTTCCTGTTTAGGTTGAAAGATCCCCGTAGATGTATTAGATAACAAAGAAACAAGGCGAAAACAGACACATGATTCTGAAAAAAAAACCCCACTTACCTTCCACAATGCATTGCTTTAAACATAATACGCTAAATCCTCAAGCTACTGACGACAGTTTGCGAAGTTATGATTACCGTTATTTCAGAAAACTGTAAGATTCTTAGTTTCTCCTACATTTGTGTTCCCATTGATGTTGTTGATGATGACGTCTTGTTGATCCGCCGTTTCTGATTGATTTGGTTCAGGTTTTACGTCTGCACCCACACCTCAGGTGATATGGCCGACGGGGATAACCATCCCGGGGTGCGCTACATTAAAAACTGGCCTTCTCACCGTCCCATCTTAACATCATTGTTGTTCTGGTGGTGTCAGTATAGGATTAGATAGGTTCCACTTCCCGCCCGTTTCTGTCGTCTTTTACTGTCTTTAATGATTACATGATCCACTACCGGGTTGCCAGGTCTGACGTACCCCCAACAAAACCCCATTAGTCACACTGTGTACTGCTGCCATGACGATGTCAAGGGATCAGGCTTCAGG
Organism: Monoplex corrugatus; assembly: GCA_030674185.1. Taxonomy (NCBI): domain Eukaryota; kingdom Metazoa; phylum Mollusca; class Gastropoda; order Littorinimorpha; family Ranellidae; genus Monoplex; species Monoplex corrugatus. Next base: position 74,224,923 of record JAPXFY010000012.1, read on the forward strand.
AAGCGGTGATAAGAGGAAATCAGTCACCGCTACAAAACTCTCACCTTACTGCTTCCTGATTTTTTTCCCGTGCATTCAGTTTCATTAAAAAATTAACTTGTTAATTTGCACTTGAATATTTTATTACCATATAAAGTACATCGTTTATGATTGTGCAGTCGAGTAAATTGGTAATTTGCTCTTGCATGATTCATATTTCTCATTTCAACAGCTTTTTGATTTGCGCTTGCTAAATGTATTAATTTGCTCATGGATTGTTGAATAAGTTGTGCAGTAACTGTGTGGGTCGAGCTGACCTTTTGTGAGTGAGGCATTGAGTGGTGCGCTGTACAGCCTGTGTCTACACATATGTTGCCGTGTTTATGAAAGTCTGACGTTTTCCTGTCATATCACCAGCGGTGTGAATACCCCGTGTGCTTTGTTTATTGTGTCCCGCCCAGTCACTGGCATATGCTACACTGGCAGAGTGTACAGAATGTGAAAACAGTTTATGTCAACTGTGAGGTGAGGCTGTAGGATTACAGATACAAGATCTGTTGTCCACAGTCATCCCGTCCTTCATAATGTCCTGTCCTGTCCTGTTTACTGCTGGTTTTCCTCTCCAATAATTCTGATGGTGTCAGCGAAGTGTTTCATATGTCCCGTTCTCTTTCTGTCCTCGCATTTCAAGACTCTCCATAATTATGGTTTTGCACAGACCTAAGGAGTCTACCAAATAATTGCTGGCAGATTTGAGTGGAGTGTATTATTAAACTGTTGGAGTGTCATGACTTCCTCTTGAATAAATTCCAGACTGTGAAACAGATCTATAGACTTAGTTCTTTCTCTTTGCCTCTTCCAGATGTCTGTTATAGTTTACCAAATAAAAACATAGCGTTAGGGCTGTTTTCTGTCAGTGTTGTTTGTCGGCTAGCTGCGTTTCTTGGTGTGACGTTCTGTTGGCCACTTTCGTGCCATTAAGAGACAAAACTTCTTTTGGAGGACTCTTTAAAGCTTGCAGTCTTTTGTCCCCAAGATGGCGCTATTTTCTGTCCATAATGGATGATAACAATGTTCAGTAATAATAAAGTCTTGACAGTTTTCAGTAAATGAATGGATGGCCGTTATTGTTGATATTGTCCTTCTCAAACAGAAAAACCAAGTACGGTAACGACCATTTTCGTTACTCTTGTTGCCTCTACTTTCGTTGTTCTGTGTTTAAAATACTATCTCAAATCTTCTGTCTATGTTTATTTGTCGTTGTTCTTTTTACCCTAAAGACGTGCTTAAGAAATTCCTCCCAGAAATTCCTCCCAGATTCTGATCTATAATTGTGTGCAACCTGTGCTTGTTTGAAGTTTGGTCATGAGGGATTGATGGCATTCGGACAATGCCATATACCCTCAACCTAAATTCATAAG
>JAPXFY010000012.1:74231322-74236322 GCA_030674185.1 Monoplex corrugatus
AATATAATGGGACTACCTTTACCTTGTCTACTTCACGTGTAATATAATGGGACTACCTTTACCTTGTCTACTTCACGTGTAATATTATGGGACTACCTTTACCTTTTCTACTTCATGTGTAATATAATGGGACTACCTTTACCTTGTCTACTTCACGTGTAATATTATGGGACTACCTTCACCTTGTCTACTTCACATGTAATATTATGGGACTACCTTTACCTTGTCTACTTCACGTGTAATATTATGGGACTACCTTTACCTTGTCTACTTAATGTGTAATATTATGGGACTACCTTTACCTTGTCTACTTCATGTGTAATATAATGGGACTACCTTTACCTTGTCTACTTCATGTGTAATATAATGGGACTACCTTTACCTTGTTTACTTCACGTGTAATATTATGGGACTACCTTTACCTTGTCTACTTCATGTGTAATATTATGGGACTACCTTTACCTTGTCTACTTGTGTAATATAATGGGACTACCTTCACCTTGTCTACTTCACGTGTAATATTATGGGACTACCTTTACTTCACGTGTAATATAATGGGACTACCTTTACCTTTACTTCACGTGTAATATAATGGGACTACCTTCACCTTGTCTACTTCACGTGTAATATTATGGGACTACCTTTACCTTTACTTCACGGTAATATAATGGGACTACCTACCTTGTCTGCTTCACGTGTAATATAATGGGACTATATAACACTGGAGAACTCTCTTCCTGATGTTAATTGATAGGCATTTGTTGCGTGTTGTGTAATTTGTTCCAATTTTTTTAGTCCTCGGTCTTTAAAAACGGTAGAATTAATACCCCAAGAAGACCTGATGATAGCTAGAAAAAACTTGTTAGCTTTTGTTTTCTCTTGTCCAATTGTATATTTACGTCAAAACTAGCGAAAAAAGCGGTTTTGATAAATGTAGCTAAGACCAGATTGCGGCGAAAAAGTGGAAACCGATATCGTCCAAGTCGCCTGGCAACGATACACCATCGATTGTTCCCCATTTTAATTGTCAAAGTGACTTGAAGTGCGTAAAGTGTCATGAGCTGCAAAATGTCTTACTGAGCGTGTTGGCATATACAACTTTATTTATGCTCTGATTTCACTGAAGACATTATTACTCTTCATATTATTAGCCTAAAGGCTTTTTAACTTAAGTTTTGTCAGCCTTACACGATTGGTGATCTATTTCCGAAGTGGATAGTGGATATTTTCTCAATTCAAAGTCACAAATACACAAAAGGTCAAAAGTCTTAAGATGGAAGATCTACACCTCCAATATCTACATTGACATACTCATGGAAGGCACTGTTGATGAAAATGATGAAAACTCCAGACATGGCGGGGGGGGCGCTCAATTCTTACATACACCTGAGAATGTGAACGGAGGGGAGGGGTTGAGTGGGCGTTGTTTTTCCAGGTAATCATAAGAAGATACTATTAGACTGAAGGCATGTGGCCTGTTTTTCACAGTGACCCAAAATGGGGGCGGGGTGAAAGAAAGGGGGAGAGGACGAAAGTCTCGACATCCGGCGACATGCGTGGTTGTGTGTGTGTGTGTGTGTGTGTGTGTGTGTGTGTGTGTGTGTGTGTGTGTGGTGTGTGTGCGTGTGGTGTGTGTGTGTGAGGGAGAAAGTTTTGTGTGATAGACTATTCGTACGAGAGAGGGGGAGAGAGAGAGATAGAAAGGGGGAGGAGAGATAGAGAGGGAGAGAGATAGAGGGAGAGATAGAGGGAGAAGAGAGGAGAAAGAGATAGAGGGAGGGAGAGGAGGAGAGAGAATGAAACGTGAGAGAAAGGCGTGAGAGAAATAGAGAGAAGGCGTGAGAGGAGAGAGAGAAAGGCGAGAGAGAAGGAAAGACAGTTTTCATGTCACGTAGACCACAGCTCTTTATTTCTGTTGGTAGTTTTTGCCTGGATACGTTTAATGCAAATTACACTGAGCGTTCAGTTGTCCGCATTCTGTTAGAAAACAGTTGGAGCTTATGAAAGCGATACGTCGATATGTCGTTAGTTTTAGTTACTTCGTTTAGATCATCAGTTGGTTGTATCGCTAAATAATTTTCTCGGTGTAATTCTTGTGTAGCTGGAACCACTAATCTTTTAGTTGTTTTTGTTTTTAACTTCATTCCTGTTCAGTTTACTTTACAAAATACAACACAATAAAATGAGATAAAATAAAACGATATAAAAGGGGGAGATTAGAAGGAAAGGAAATAGGGTGGGAAGACTGCTTCGTATCAACCGGTAGAAGGTGCACTATGTGCGCGCGCCCGCATGTGTGTGCGCGTGCGCGTGCGAATGTGTATTTGTGCATGTGCGTGCGTGTGTGTGTGTGTGGATGCGCACAGTGGCCTGTGTGTGTTTGTGAAAATAATATAAACAGCCAGTTGTATTTTTATCCGATTTGTATTACAGGTAGGTTGTCCCAAAGAAAATCGCGAATGTATTGTGTAATTTGACATGAACCCATTTCCAAATAAGGAATAGTAAATCAAAAACTAGTAGATAATCGGTGAAAAGAATTGGAGGAAAAGTGAGTGAAAGGGGGGGGGGGAGAGAGAAAGGGGGGGATAGAGATGGAGAGCGAATCCCGAAGACAAATGAGAACTGCCAAGGGAGATAGTAACAACACAAAAAAGGGAAGAATTGTATTTGTATTTCATAATCCTGGGTTTTGTTTTCCAATCGTGAATTTACCATTTGAAAGTCGGATGCTCTCCCTGAAGAGGGTGGCATTCACCCATTCGATTGCCATCCAGGGTGGATCAGAGAACCGAGTAAAGCATCGGTTTTCACAATGCTTTAAATTATTGAAGCTTCTTCAAAAAATATTTTTTCGCTAGTCCTCGTATACTCTAAGAGTGGTAGGACTTTAAAACTCACTCAACTGAACAACTGAACTGAAGAGGGGTGGTGCACGCGCGTCCCCTTAGTTCAAACTCCACGCCTTTTTTTTTTTTCTGTCTGCGAAAACTTGGTTTCCTTTGAACTTGACCCCTACCCTTCCCGTCCCCCACGTCCCCGATTTACGTAATTTTGCCAGGGGCAGTTTTTGTTGGAAGACGTACTTGTAGCGACAAGGGACAGATTCATATGAAGGGCCATGATCGCCAACGCCATGCCGCAGGGCACATGATGATGATGTTGATGATGATGATGATGATTCGTTATGATTTATTACGTGGGCCTTTCATCGTGTGATGACAATGTCGGGTGGTTGCCTCTGATGTGATGACGATATGAAGGTGTGACATTTCGCACTGTGTATACTGACCTTTACGGTGATGTAAGAAGACATAGGGTTTTCCGTTTCTTGTTGTGGGCTAACGGCCACCACGAAGACACGCGGTGATGGAGACAAGGGCGTTTCGTGTTTTGTGTCGTGATTAATGCTTGCTGACTATGCTTCGTCAGTATGGGATATCCTATATTGCCACGGGTACCATTCCTGACTGTGGGCGATCGATATATCGATACTATGGTTTCTCTAGTAAAGAATCTGTCGGGAAAAGGGAGGTGGATGGTGGCGGGGCCGAGGTGAGGTGGTGGTGAAATGGAGGGAATGGTGGAAGAGGGGTCAGTAAAATGTAGAGGGTGTTGCACGTGCCTGCATGTGACTCGCATCCGTTCAATATAAAAAGTGAGTGAACTGTTTAACAGAGCAAGTATGTTGTCCCCCCCCCCCCCACTTCTCTCTCTCTCTCTCTCTCGTTCGCTCGCTCGCTCTCTTTTTCTTTCTTTTTTCTTTCTCTTTCTCTTTTTTCTTTCTCTTTCTCTTTCTTTCTTTCTCTTTTTCTCTCTCTATTTCTCTTTTATTTCTCTCTATCTCTTTTCTCTTTCTTTCTCTCTCTCTTTCTCTCTTTCTTTCTCTTTCTTTCTTTCTTTCTCTCTTCTCATTTTCTCTTTTTCTCTTCTTTTGTTTCTCTCTCTCTCTCTCTCTCTCGTATTTATGACGTGAATGGAGCTATGAGTATGATATACTGGGTCTCAACGAAGATGCACAGCTTAAATTGACTTGCATTGGTCATGTTTGTTATACTGAGTCAGCATTTTTTTCCTTCCGTCTCATAATACGTCACTTAGGAAATGCGTACCGCTTGACTTAAGGGCCGTAACTACCTACTATCAATAAAATGTCAAAGCGTCTCTGAAAACGTGCACGCGTGCGCACGTGTATGCTTGTGGTGCGTGCGTGCGTGCGTGTGTGTGTGTGTGTGTGTGTGTGTGTGTGTGTGTGTGAGAGAGAGAGAGAGAGAGAGAGAGAGAGAGAGAGAGGTTATTGATTAAACGCGGGATATGTCATCTACTGAATGCCAGCAGAAAACAAACGCCTCAGCAGCCATACTTACTCCCACCAAAGAAAGAATATCACAGGCCTTGAGGGACACAGCTCCTTTTACAACGATCGATCCGGCAGATTGCTTCAAGGTCTTGATGTGATGTCTTGTGTCTCGTGACTCTAGAGAATCCAAAGGCCTGCATCAGAGCATCAGTCATGACAGCCAGCTCCGGTAAGCGTGAATCGGAGATAACGAATAGAGAGACAGGCAACAGCTCCATTTGACAGGCTATCATAGTGTCAACTTTGATTGACGCGAACGGTCTGTTAGTCGGCGCTTACACAATACATTTAACACAGAGAGAGAGAGGGGAGGGAGAGAGGCAGAGAGGTGGAGATAGAGAGAGAGAGGAGAGAGAGAGAAGAAAGAGGAGAGAGAGAGAAATAGAAGAGAGGAGAGAGAGAGGGAGGGGGGAAATAGAATGGAGAGAGAGAGAGGAGATAGAAAGAGAGAAGAGAGAGGGAGAGAGCAAACAAAATAAAACTGTCGTTTCTACTGTCTCGAGCCGTCTGTACCTCAGCAACAGCATTATTTTTCTGGCATTTACGGTCTGTCACTTGACTGACGCAAACGGTCAGTCTGCGCGTGCGCAATACGTCTCAGAGCTACAAAAAGCCATTTTAGTCCTAAGCCCTCTGCAGC
>JAPXFY010000012.1:74241322-74243822 GCA_030674185.1 Monoplex corrugatus
AGTCTGAGTTTTGTTTTTAGAACTCGACAACTTAATTTTTACAAAGTCTGTATATACAGTCCTACATAGCCTACTACAAAGTCTGTATATATATACACTCCTACATAGCCTACTACAAAGTCTGTATATACACTCCTACATAGCCTGCTACAAAGTCTGTATATACACTCCTACATAGCCTACTACAAAGTCTGTATATATATACACTCCTACATAGCCTACTACAAAATCTGTATATACACTCCTACATAGCCTACTACAAAGTCTGTATATACACTCCTACATAGCCTACTACAAAGTCTGTATATACACTCCTACATAGCCTACTACAAAGTCTGTATATACACTCCTACATAGCCTACTACAAAGTCTGTATATACACTCCTACATAGCCTACTACAAAGTCTGTATATACACTCCTACATAGCCTACTACAAAATCTGTATATACACTCCTACATAGCCTACTACAAAGTCTGTATATACACTCCTACATAGCCTACTACAAAGTCTGTATATACACTCCTACATAGCCTACTACAAAGTCTGTATATACGCTCCTACATAGCCTACTACAAAGTCTGTATATACGCTCCTACATAGCCTACTACAAAGTCTGTATATACACTCCTACATAGCCTACTACAAAGTCTGTATATACACTCCTACATAGCCTACTACAAAGTCTGTATATACACTCCTACATAGCCTACTACAAAGTCTGTATATACACTCCTACATAGCCTACTACAAAGTCTGTATATACACTCCTACATAGCCTACTACAAAGTCTGTATATACACTCCTACATAGCCTACTACAAAGTCTGTATATACACTCCTACATAGCCTACTACAAAGTCTGTATATACACTCCTACATAGCCTACTACAAAGTCTGTATATACGCTCCTACATAGCCTACTACAAAGTCTGTATATACACTCCTACATAGCCTACTACAAAGTCTGTATATACACTCCTACATAGCCTACTACAAAGTCTATATACACTCCTACATAGCCTACTACAAAGTCTGTATATACACTCCTACATAGCCTACCTGCGCACGTGACAATTAAAAGAAAGCAACGAGGAAATAATGCAGAGAGGAAAGCAAAGAGGAAAGAAGGTCGGACAAAGCAGCGTGGAAGAAGAAAACAAGTAGGGTGTGTACCCGTATGCAGCATTAGAAGTAGTACCCGTTCCAGGTCTGCCACTGCACACCCGCTTTGTTTCTTCCAGTAAGGTCTGTTATTTTTTTTGTTTTTTTTTGTTGCGGTTTTGGTCATTGGGGTGTGCGCTGCACGAGTCGTAGACAAAAAGGTTGTCCAGATAAAGCATGAGTTGTTTCCATCATAGCATGTGGGATATAACTTTGAATGATCTTTAGCTTCATTAAGTGAACAGTTTATGTTCAAAGGGAACACTTATTTGCCACATTATTTTGTATAGGGCTACGAGAAAAATGAAGCAATGACCTATTGCCTGCTACCTAAGAGGCGAGAAGTTACAGATTCGACTTTACTCATTAAATTCCCTTTTATTATACCCTGAGCAAAAAACGGCAGTTTTCAAGTTCTTAAGATTCCGTTTGTACTGATGTCACAGATACCAGATGATGAATAAAATGTAAAATGGTTATAAGCCATAACCCTATCCATAAGCCTTGCGCTCTGGCATAGTCTTGAGGTCCTGTCTTGTGCATGGGTTCTGTGTCTATCTTGTATCAATCTATCGTTGAAAGACCCCAGGCTGTATCATGAAATGTACTTCATTTGCGGTGCGTAATGAAGAAAATGAAAACAAAGCAAAAGGAAAATTATTAGAATTCTATCGATGTAGACCAAAGCTGACATGTAGCTGGAACCAGACTGTACAAACTAAGCTACGCACAAAAAGTTAAGGATCACTATGAGAAAACAGGTTTGTAATAAACTCAGTTCGCTTACTGTTATTTATTTCTCAGTCCAGCCAAATTGTTATGAATTCTTGTTCAGCTGTAAGTGGGCGATGTTGTGTTAGTGCGAAAATTGCACGGGATTCTCTACTACTGAGCTTGGCCGCAAACGGAAAAGCGGAAACTTGCGAAAAAGGACCTTGTTTTGGACCGTTCTGCCTGAACACATTGCACAAGCCAGATGGAAAAACCATTATGCACGTGCAAGCACTGCTGTTTATGTGTGAGATGCTGTCTCTTGCTTGGCTTTATAAGAAGACATTCCACCAGAAGTAGGCCTAATCTGACAATGCCTCCACGACGAAAATTGAGCGAGTTTGAGAGGGGACGAGCTGTTGCATGGTTCCAAGATGGTGTTCCCAAGCGAGAAGTGGCCAGGCGACTTCAGGTGTCCATCTCGGTCATTGTCAGACTGATTCAACGCTTCACAGCCACTGGGAGGGTCCATGAAAGACGCAGATCTGGTCGACCGAAGAAGACAAACCCACGTGAAGATCGTCTCATTGAACGACAAGCCCTGCAGACAAGAACAGCCTCTTCCAG
>JAPXFY010000012.1:74251322-74271322 GCA_030674185.1 Monoplex corrugatus
TTGTTCATTATCTGTTTACATTCGTATTTCATCACTTGTCATTAGGGCAATAGATGTGTGAAGTGTTTATTATGATGGAGTCCAAGACGGCAGGTGTTTGTTCCCCACAGAAGTAACACCATCTGCGACAAAGATAATAAACCCGACGTAAGCCGTACATGCCAGACTGTAAATTGATGAATAAATGAATGAATATTTACTGTGCACTAAGGCACGTACATAAATGCGTGCATGCATGATACACGTACACACTTACACACACATGCACGCATACACACCCACACGCATACACATACACACAGAGCACTTTTGCACTCACATGCACACACGAATGCACTCACACACGCACACGCGCATGACCGTTCGCGGGCACATTCACACATACTGACACTCAGACGCACGCGCACGCGCACGCACACAACGCGCGCCGCACTCACACACGTACGCATACGCACACAATCTGCAAAGTGTATGGGTTTAATATCCGTTTTGTTATTTCATTCTTTAATTGATTTGTTTACTCATTATTTTTTTCATTTACACTGCTGAGCAAAAATGTGACAACTGTATTGTGCGCGCTTATGGATGCCCGTGCGTGCTTGCGTGCGTGTGTGTGTGTGTGTACATGTATATATATATATATGTGTGTGTGTGTGTGTGTGTGTGTGTGTGTGTGTGTGTGTGTGTGTGTGTGTGTGTGTGTGTGTGTGTGTGTGTGTGTGTGTGTGTGAATCTAATATGTCTAAATGTAAATCTACCGAAACGGTTTTCGCCTGTCGATGTGTAAAAGATTTGCGTTTTCGTTTGCCAAAGTAGCTCTAGGTTAAACGACAGAAGACTAAGCGTCCGCTTCATCACAAAAGTGCATGACACTTTAATGGGTAGGGGGATTACCATCTGTCATAAGTTTATGTCCATCGTTGAAAACATGTAGGCTTAATTCAGGGGACACTTTTCTGCTGTCCCTTTTACCCACTGCGTCAGTGTGTGTGTGTGTGTGTGTGTGTGTGTGTGTGTGTGTGTGTGTGTGTGTGTGTGTGTGTGTGCGCGTGTGCTTGTGTGTGTGTGTGGTGGTGTGTGTGTGTGTGTGTGTGTGTGTGTGTGTGTGTGTGTGTGTGTGCGCTTGTGTGCGTGTGCTTGTGTGTGCGTGTGCTTGTGTGTGTGTGTGTGCTTGTGTGTGTGCGCGCGCGCGCGTGTGTGTGTGTGTGTGTGTGTTTCTGAAAGGTGTTTGAGGTGATGAGCCATAATGGACTCGCACATTAGATGTAACAACACTGTTATAAAAATGTTCTGTGCATGACTCGTAAATTTCAGTATACAAGATTTAGTGTTTGATATACCGTCTAACCGACAGCCCGTTTTTGTGATATTCTTATCATTTTGTCTTTTGCAGTTACTTTTGTGCATGAAGCTAGATCTTTCACAAGGAATATTTTGCTACCTGGTTTGTTTGTTTGTTTTTAATCTACTGAGTATTAAAAATTGTGCGTTTTGATCTTTTTTCAGGAACCGGGCTGTTTTTTCTGTTTCAGGTTTCTTTCCGAAGTAAGTTGTCCCTAGGTTCCGATTACAGTGGAGCTGTGTTCCCTCAGTCAGTGCCTTGTTTTCTGTACAGCACACTCTTTGCATGGGTGCTTGGGTCTAGGCTATCATGTACAGGCCTGTCTTCTCTTGTAGGCGCTTATGGCATGGCGCATCTGTATCTCAGTGCCACCTTCTATATATCAGGTGGTTGATAGACTAGAACTGGATGATGTAGACTTAAGCTAGATAAGAAAAATGGGGACATTTGTGTAGAATTTTGTGTTACGCCTTACGGTGTGTCGATCCTCAAACCCGCCGAGATCCTAGGGACGCTGTATTGATGACCGCTGCACTAGTTGCCTCCACCTATCACGGTTGTAGGTGAGTGCCTGGGTTGTGGCAATATTCTCTCCGGTCCGCTTGACGATGTTATCTGCCATTTCTTCCTCTGTACGCCCCTTCTTTCCCTTTCAGCTGTTCCCCGGAGGGAAGTACGTAGACTAGAATTAGGTAGTATAGACTAGAAATTAGGTGTGTAGACTAGAATCAGGTAGTATTGATTAGAAATTAGTTGTGTAGACTAGAATCAGGTAGTATAGACTAGAAATTAGTTGTGTAGACTAGAATCAGGTAGTATTGATTAGAAATTAGGTGTGTAGACTAGAATCAGGTAGTATAGACTAGAAATTAGGTGTGTAGACCAGAATCAGGTAATATAGACTAGAAATTGGGTGTGTAGACTAAAATCAGGTAGTATAGACTAGAAATTAGGTGTGTAGACCAGAATCAGGTAATATAGACTAGAAATTAGGTGTGACTAGAATCAGGTAGTATAGATTAGAAACTAGGTGTGTAGACTAGAATCAGATAATATAGACTAGAAACGAGGTGTGTAGACCAGAATCAGGTAATATAGATTAGAAATTAGGGGTGTAGACTAGAATAAAGTAATATAGACTAGAAATTAGGTGTGTAGACTAGAATCGGGTAATATAGACTAGAAATGAGGTGTGTAGACTAGAATCGGTATATATCGGGTTGCTGGTGAATTGTGAATCTGAGTGCGGCAGCTGTCTGATTGGTTAATCATGCTGCGACAACTGCATTGGGCGTTTTATTGCCAGCGAACAGGTATCGAAAATTGCATTATTTTATGATTTGGTTCTTGGCTGATGTTAGATTATCAGAACTATCAGTTGGTCTCAGACTTTTAGAATTAGCCATTGCTAGTAGCTTCACTTTGTTTAAACTATTGGAGGTAGCCATCAGCTTCAGTTGGTTTTATCTTTTAGAACTGGCCATGGCTTCATTTTTATATTTTTAGAACTAACCATCGGTTTTTGTTTTTTACGTTTTAGAACAGCCATTAGCTTCAGTCGGTTTTATCTTTTAGAACTATCATCAGCTTCGGTTGATTTCAGACTGCTACAATTGTGCATTGGTTTCTTTGGGTTTTAGACTACGGTAACTTCCATTTAGTTTCTTATTACGTAGATACCGAAACTATTAATTGGGTCCAGTTACTTTTTGACCCTGAAACTATCAGCTGGGTGGTTTTGATTGGTTTGTTACATGTCAGTTAGCTGTGGTTGTTTTTAGTGCACAGAAACTACCAGATTTGTTTCTGGAGATTTTTGAAAATTTTTTATCGACTTTTAGAGTATGTATGTGTCAGTGCTTACGCACGCATTTCTGTGCGGTCGGGCAGGTGCACAGCCAACTCGTGTAAGCACAAAATTAGCAAGGATTTCTTACTCTTTTTGGATATTTTTCTGACATGTGAATCATAAGTGATTTAGTATTAAATCGTTAGTGATGAAAGTACCTATGAAAGGATGAAACTGTTTCCGTGTTTTAGTAAAGGTTACCAAGACAGATGTTCAAAAAGTCTAACAAGTCACAAGCTAATTATTGGGTCTTTGGTGGGAAAGAAAGAATTCAAACGCTGTGCATTTAGCCTTATAAGAGGTCGCTACTGGACGAGTCCTGTATTGACGTTCCTTGTTTACTGTCCTAGTGACGCTAATACGAGTCCAACAGCGAAGAAAACCCCGTATGGATGTCGGAGCATCTTTCAGTATATGAATAGTATCACCACATTCTGGACAGTATATGAATAGTATCCCCATATTCTGGACATTCTCCTGTAGAAATTTCCTCTTTTCTGTCACTTAATTTGTTTCTGCCTTGCTCGTTTGCTTTATCTCTTTCTATTATTTTTCTGCCTTTATGGTCCATTCACTTGTATGTGTTCTATAAAATTTTACTTTCTGTTAGGATTGATAATTGGATACATGTATTGATGGAGTTTTTTGGCCCTAAGGAAATCAGATACGCAGGAGCAATTTCCAGTATATTAAGCCAGTTTTGTGTATATTTTAGTGAACTTACGCAGATATGTTTGTATTCGGGATTGATTTTTTTAACCGCCTCGTGATAATTGGGCGGAATGGTCAGCGCCATAAGCATATCCTGAAAGTAAGTGCGCGAAAGCATTAATATGCGTATTTCATTTTCTTTTCCATCTTTATTTCAGGCTCAATAAATTATTGTGTATGTTCTTAATTGGTTATAGCCCTGATACGGCTCTGTGTCGCCGGCTGGGCTTTAAACAGTAATGATGGTAATAAATCCAGCCTCACTTATTCAAGAGGTACTCTTCTGGAGCACACTACCCCAAAACATGCCAAACTGTATTAGAAAGATGTACATAACACATCTTATGCATTAATTAGACCCTCTGCTATCTAACGGTTAGATCAGTCGCTAAAATATTTCCATGATGAATAAACTACTTGAAATAAAAACTTAAAGTCTAGTTCTTTGAACTCGGTGTAACGCAATGTTTGCGTTTTCCAAACACTGATGTCGATTGATGTACAGTTTGTGTGTAGAGTAGACAGTCTTTAGGCGAGGGCTGGATGTAAAAATGATACATTACTTATTTCACATCTTTATTAATAAACTTTGTTTCCTCCGTGTCTCTGTCTTTGTCTGTCTCTCTCTCTTTCTCTCTCTCTCTTCTCTCTCTCTCTCTCTCTTTCTCTCTCTCTCTTTTCTCTCTCACTCTCTCTGTGTATGTCTGTCTGTCTGTCTCTCTCTCTCTCTGTCTTTTATTTTTGTCTGTGTATGTCTGTCTCTCTCTCTGTCTCCCTCCCTCTCTCTCTATCACTTTCTCTCCCTCTTTCTCCTTGTCTTTTTCTTTCTTTCTTTCTTTCTTTTCTCTCTTCTCTCTCTGCTATCTCTGTACGTGCGTACGTACGTACATACGTATGTACGTACGTACACACACACATACATACGTGTACATGCGTGTGAGAGCGTGCGCGCGCGTGTGTGTGTGTGTGAAAGAGTACAGCGAGTGTGTGTGCGTGCGTGTGTGTGCGTGTGTGTGCGTGCGTGTGTGTGGGTATGTATGTATGTATGTATATGTAGTGCTTATCTATCGCCGTTGGAAATAGATTTATCACTTCTGTCGCTCAGTTTTCCACATGTCAGTCTGTCTGCATTTCTCCCCCTCAACCTGGGTTAGCCAACCGGGCGGCGGTGGAGTAACGGGGGTGGAGGGGTAAGGGGAGGGGGGACTGCTGGCAAGGTAGCACAGGTGCATCACATTGCAGTTTGATGTGAGATGAGTCACCGGCTGAATGCTAAGCCTCGAGCAACATTGAAGATGTTTGTTGTACGGACGAATACAAACGGCATTTGTTTTGGCTGATGGGGAGCTGAACATTAACCCTTTGACTCCCATACCCTTGTCCACCAGCACCCTGTATTGCCAACCATGCTAGTACTGTGTAAGCAAAGCAAAAACTCGACCCTTTGATTCCCTCACCACAGGAAGCTGGTGGATAGGATGGGGAATCAAAGGGTTAAGTTTTTGCAGTTGGTGGAAAGGGTGCGGGGTCAAAGGGTTAAATGGTTGTGTATATATGCAGGCCACAGTCGTCATAGGCAGTAATACAAATACAATAGTAATGACTGAGTCTATATCGCTTTGGATTGGATTGGTCGTCTTTGGTAATCGTACAATGACGATAATAGCGATGACCCAGTCTGTCATTTTGGATTTTGTTGTTGTTGTTGTTGTTGTTTTGTTGTTGTTGTTGTTGTTTTTTTGGGGGGGTAAATTTTTCGTCGTAAAATGCAAGTGGACTTCCCATGGACAGCATGTCTTCCATAGTACGGCGCCGCTCATTTTGGCATATATGCTTGTTTGTATTCATCCATGATGATAGATTCTATTCTATGGAATTTTGTCCCACTTTTTTTTCTGCGAGATCTTCAACGTGCGCAGAGTGCATGCTGCATACGGGATTCCTGTTTATCATCTGATCCTAAACACTGACACTCAGAATCAGATGTCCATTCAAGGTGCACTAAAGGAAGTCGGAAAGATTTTCCCTGCCAGACTGGTGATCGAGCCCGGCTTTTTAAGCATTCTGGGCGGGTGATTTATTCACTTAGCCCCACTCTTTCCACTCGGTGTGTGACAGTGTATGTGTAGTGCACGTTATTTTCGTTTGTCTCAATGTACAGTTGAAATCTGACGTCAGATTGAAAATGGCAAAATCAGCAGAAAATCTGTCACCAGCTTGACTGGAGCAATATGACTGAAGTAGTACTGTGCGTCTGGACAGCTGTCACAACTTAAAGGCCCCCAGGCACATTATGTTGCATATGGAAATGTAATATGTTAATTATCCTTCTCTTATTATGAGGGAGTCTTGTTTACTTGGTAATTAAATCGATTATTTCTTTTCCGTACTTAAGTTTTAAGAAATGTACTTTGATCGTACAGAACTCGTCAGAGCACTATACTTTCTGTTCGACGGGGGGGATGAATTAAGTGACTTGACTTTTTCGTTTTTAAAATCAAGAAATTTGCTACGAATCTTCAGAACATTATTTTATAGATCACTTTTTCCTCCTTTTGTCAACAAAATCTTGATTCGGCACTTTCGTCTTTATTCTAGTATGTTCACGTGTATCTTCAAAATGTATGTTTTGTCTTTTAGCCTTTTAGCTTGGAAAAAAATGACTAAACTTAATTTACTTACAGATTTTAGTCTTTTGTGACTATATGTCCGGGGCTTTCGAAAAAAATATTAAGCTTGATTTATTTAAAGCTCTCAATCTTTCGTCTCGCACTTTTTCAATGTACATATACTTTCTGAGCTGTACACTTTTTCTCGTACGTTATAACCTTTTTTTCTTGCTTGGGGAACAGTGTACTGGTAACTTTCAAATGTATAAGTTTTATAAATCAATCGTTTAGTATCTGTTGTCTTGATTTGTATATCAGAATGGGTTATGGTTTAAGCATGGTTACTTTCCTGTTTTGATATCATATCTTATATGACGAATTCATTTTCTGAAATATTTTACACAGGACCAGCTTCTTAAAGCAAAGAGATGGTAAATCATTAACTAAGAATATAGGTCTTTTGTGTGTGGTTCAGTCAAGACTCCAGAAGACGCATATCGTATTTTTTCGGGACCTGAATGTCTGGAGGATAGAAAAGAATTAATATGCCGAATTTTGTTTCAGAATCTTTCTCCTATGGGACCGAAAAGTCTGGAACTTAAGGGAAAGATTAACACTTAGCTTATTTATAACTTGAATCTTTCGTCTTGCACTTTTTCATTGAACATATGTTTTGTTCGCTGTACATATTTCTTGTACAGTTAACCTTTTCTGGCTTGGGAACATTGTGCTGGTAATTGGTGTATTTCTAGTACTTTTAGCCAACTGAAGTCACAGTGCTCATTTATAGATTATAGAAAACTACACAAACCGTCTTATAACTTCGAGAACCACATTGATTTTTTTCAGAAAAGACCGTCGTTAAACAGTTGGGTGTACTATACCCATAACAAATCAACATCTTGGTAAACCTTAAAAAAAAGAGTGGGGAGGAAGGAGCACGGACATGTATGATTGATTCAGATCGATAACCACATTCCTAAAACAAGGCCAATGAGATTTATCCTCCTGTATATGTATTTTTGTCACGTGTGTATATAGCTCAGTGGTATGTAATGAATGTGTATGATAAGGGCGTCAGCCAGTGTTCAAAACATAGCAGTAATACTTTGTTAGACATGCATTTTTTGACTGAGCATTCTAGGGTCTTTTTAAGAGGAAATGGATACAGTGTTTGGCCGAAGCGTCGTCGTTGACAAGTTGAACTTAAAATTTTAATTTGGTCAGTGACCAGTATTTCGGCGAAAATGTCTTTACCGTTCCTTTCCAATTTTAGCGTAGTTTGATCAGATGAAAAGGGGAGCGTGTTAGGGAAAGGAATTATTGTGACAAAGAAAAGAAAGCAAGAAAATAAAATATCTAAAATAACCAAAACGAGATGATACAGTGGATTTCAGTTACTGCTACTGCGATGAAATGGGCACATGGGAAACAGTACATGGCGTAGTTTGCAGAAATTAGCATTGTAACTCGCTGTTTGTTTGTTTGTTTGTTGTTTGTTTTGTTTGGTTATTTTTAGTTGTTTTTGCTTATATTACTTTTTGAAAAAAATCAAATACGGTTACATGCAGGTCATACTGATGGAAAATTTGGCACTATTGGCAAGAAAACTTCAGCTTGAAAAATAAGTGATCATATCGGCTAAATCATATCTTGCACAAGTATAAGTTTAGAACGCAAGCTTCAGATTACCGTATGTTAAAGCTGTGTGAATGTTTCGTCACAACTTCCAGTTTGCCTTTAACTCCATACAGAAAAGATAGACATGATATTCATAGCGTATGTTATCCAGGTACTTACGTTACGTCTTCATTTTCACTAAACTGATAAAGTTCAGAATCGTCACTGAGTTTTCTTCTTCGTGGTTATTCAATGGATTCAAGCACATTGACAGATCAGTCGACAGGATACAACCTCTGTAACCTTTTGTTGTAGCTGTTTTGCTCTACCTCCGGCAACTCCTTCCATTCCACCAAAACGCATTGTCTTTGCTTTCTTCCTTCAACCTTACCAGTATTTAATCCTGTATTGATCGACTTTGGTCCACTGTTTTCAGCTTTTTTTCTCCTGTCTCCTGTATCTATCCAACGTTGAATGTCTTCTTGGCTTTGGAGCATCCAGGAAAAGCATCTTTTGCTTTCACGTGCATGCAACATGAAACCACCTTTCATCTGTCAGCTTTGTGCATGTGACCTTGCGGTTTTATACAACAGCAGTTTTCCTAGGTTATATACGATGTTTTCTTTCTTTGCAGACAGCAGCTTACGATCGGGTACAGGCTTCGGAAGCACAAGGTGAAAGTGCAGAGGCTGGCATCATGGGAAACTCCAGCAGCAGGAAGAAGAGGGAGCAGACGGACGCTGAGCAGAAAAATGCATGTGAGCATGAGAACCAGGGTGAGGATGTATCCCCCATAGAGGAACCAGCCCAGGAAGACGTATCGGCGGGCAAAGCTGCCAATGGCAACGTCGTGTCTCACAAGCCTGAAGGGGAGAAGTCGGAAGCTGCAGGGCAAAAGGACGGACCATCTGACAGTGCTGGGGCCCCTAGTGCAGAAGGCCAAGCGGTGGATGAAGTCAAGACTGTGGAGGACACTGATGTTCCTGAGGGTTCTGTTGTCCAAGACTCTGCAGTAGCTCCTGTTTCAGAAGGGAGAACTGAAAGCCATGGTGAAATAGAGGTAGTTCCTTTTGTAGCATTGCTTGTGTGCAGTATTGTATGGTGTGATGGATATTATGTTCTGTATGTTATGTTGTGTGTTAACTGGTCAGTTAATAATGACGATCATAACATTTGCAAAGCGCAAACAGCGAATGCTGCACTTAAAATAAATTGTGGAGGGGGAGGGTTCTGTATCAATACATAATGCAGTCAGATACACACACCAATACATCAGTGTTGCATAAACATGGTTCATTAAAAATACCAGATGAAAGCATGAAAATAGAAATAGGTGGTACTGATACCAGTCACCCAAAGAATCCAACAAAATATAGAAATCGCCTATGACACACTTTCACAAGAATGAAAACATTGGCAGACGTTACACTCGCATATACACGCGTGCGCATACACATATATACATTAAAAGTGTGGGGGGGGGGGGGGGCATACAGTATTCCAACAACAGTAGTGCGAAGGTGTATCGGAAAAGAAACGTGCAGAAGTAAACAGTTTTTTTCATATACATTAGTGTGAGGTATGTTCACGCACGCACGCACACGCACACACACACACACATACACACGCGCGCGCGCGCGGGTACAGTACGACTAGACCTAGACGAGCGACAAACGTTAATCTATACAATGTTGGAGACATTTCTGTAAGATTTTCTTTTTTTTTAAGTAAGCAGATAACCGCTTTGTTTTAAAGACACTGGGGGAGTTCCACGATTTTGGACCTTAAAAAAAACTCCGCACTTAGGCAGAATCAATATACGGTTAAGACAGACGCTCTTTGAGACCTGAAAGCTTCGGAAGATTTATAGGCAGGGGGAGTTCTGACATGTCAACACATACTAGCTCAAATTTAGACACTGAAAACAGTGTGACAATTTTATATTCAGTTCGTGCTCTGATTGGAAACCAATGTAGTTTTCGCAAGAGTGCTTTTGACTGCATCGTTTGTTCTCCCGTGGATGTCGAGCTGCACTGTTTTGGATTTATTGGAGTTTAGAAAACATTAGAAGTCTAGCTAGGAGAGACTTGCAGTAGTCTAGTCTAGATAGGACGTAAAACACACACGATTTGTTGGTGGCATCAGCAGGTTAAAATGGGCCAGATTTTCTTATGTATAATTGGTAAAGTCCTAAATGAAATTTATGACACTGGAAAAATCCCCAAAGATATGTCAAAATCAATTTTCATTGCACTTCCAAAGAAGACAGGGGCTATAGAATGCGAACTCCATCGTACAATCAATTTGAGTCATGTAACAAACTATTAAGAATAATCATGATGAGGACAAGGAATACAATCAAAAGAGAAATAGCAGATGAACAGTGTGGATTTGTGGAAGGGAAAGGAACTATTAATGCCATATACATCATAACTATCATAGAGAGGTCAGTCGAGATGAAGAAGGATTTATACTTATGCTTTGTTTATTATACCAAGGTTTTCGATCGGGTAAGACATGAAGAATTGAGCAACCAACTAGAAAGACTCAATATTGATGGAAAAGATCTACAAATAATCAGAAATATGTACTGGGAACAAACAGGGCAATGAGAATGGAAAACGATATAAGCTCTTTCCAAAACATTAAAAGAGGAATCAGACAAGGTTGTGTTTTGTCACCAGATCTGTTCTCACTTTACAGCGAAAACATCATGAGAAACCTAGAGGAAACCCTGGATTAAAGGTTGGAGGAAAATAACATTCGATACGCAGATGACACCGTGCTAATTGCAGAAAATGAAAGGGACCTACAAAACCTTGTGAATATACTAGAAATAGAAAGCAAAAGTAAGGGGTTGGAACTATACAGCAGGAAGACTGAAGTCATGGTGATCAGTAAAAAACATGAAATCCCCTCATGCAAAATAACAGCAAATGGCACAGCCTTGAGACAGGTTGATAAGTTTAAATACCTGGAAACGATCATTTCACCAGACGGCAGATGCACATCAGAAATAGCCAGCAGAATCGGCCAAGCCAAAACAGCATTCAAGAAGATGAAAAGCATTCTTACCAACAGATGCCTATCAAATAACATCTAGAAGAGAGTTCTTGAATGTTACATAGAATCAATACTGTTATACGGTTGTGAGGCATGGACAGTCAACAAGCAAAGCCAGAACAAGATTGAGGCAGCCGAGATATGGTTTCTAAGAAGAATGTTGAGAGTTCCATGGACAGCAAGGAAAACGAACGAGACAGTCTTGATGGAGGCAGACACAAGAAGATCATTCATAAGGAAGATTAGGAAAAGACGGGCAACATTTATAGGCCAGTTTATGAGCAAAGGGGAATTGGAGCACCTGGTCACAACGGAAAAGCTGGAGGGAAAGAGCACCAGGTAGACTCAGGGAGAAGATATTGGACGGACTTGCAGAGTGGCTGAAGACAAAGAGGGTAGAAGAGGTGCTTGAGGCAACAAGAGATAGAAACAGATGGAGGGCCATGATGGCCATGTGGCAAGGCACCTGATGATGATGATCTATAATTGGAGATAAATTTTGCTCAGGACGTTAACATTAGCTTCCGTGGACAAGGACAAGATTCCCTGCATATTTGCTGCAGGTTATGATACAGTCTGAGATAACCTCGGTCTTTTGTGTTACTTTTTAAGGGTAGGTTTTGCACGTATCTTCATTAGTTCTGTTTTGTCTTCGTTTTCAACCTGTTTGCTTCCATCCAGGCTGTTGTGTTCCCAACGGTATTTTTAATTTCTCAAGCAATGTTTCACGTGTCTGTTGGGAAAGCACAGTCGTGTTGTTGTGAGTCGTCAAGCAAAGACATGGGAGTTTGCTCTTGATTGTTTAATAACAGAGCTAAGTGGTTGTAAAACTCAGACCAGAAACTTGGAATTATTTCAGCAAAGATGGGAGACGATCTAATGTCATTGGTGTCAACAAAATTCGACAAGAAAGGTCTACTTTGAACCATTTAGGATGGTTTTCAGCACAATCAGAAATGAATGATAATCTTGATATCATGTCACAGTCAGCAGTGTCAAATGCTGACAAAAGATCTAGTGGGGATCTGTTGACAGCCTGCAGAAGGTCATTGACAATATTTTACATAACAATTCAGATCTGCGGGCTTTACGATAGGCCTTTTTTTCAGCGAGGCGTGTTGTTGTTGTTGTTGTTGTTGTTTGTTTGTTTTCTTTTTGTGTGTGTGTGAAATTGGCTACAAGATGGCCTGTTAGGGAGCGATGCCTCACGACAACTTATTTGTTGGTGTGCTTTCTTTTTACGAGTGTCACAAGTATATTGCACATGGGATATCAGTTTATTTTCTCCGGGTCAAGCCCCAAGATCACTGTAGCAGTAGCCCCCCGTGGGGATGCCGAGGGCTCTTTCAGTATGAATAGTATCCCCACTTTCTGAAAATTCTGTGCCAGAAATTTCTTTATTTCTGTCACTGTTTGTTTCTTTCTTCCTCCTTTGCTTTCTGTCATTTCTTTATTTTCTTCCTTGATGGTCCGTTCACATGTATGTGTTCGATAAAGTCTTACGTACGTTTGCTTAGGACTGATAATTGGGTACATGTATTAAGTGCATTTTTGGCTCTAGTTAGGTGAGATATGCGAAAGCAATTTTAGGTAATTTATGCCCGTTTTTATACATGTTTTAGTGTCCTTAATTATACTTAAATTTGTATTCAGGTGTGTTTTTAAATCCCCTGTGCGATAAATTGGACGGTGTGGTCAACGCCAGGGGAATCTCTTTAGATTATGTATGCGAATGCATTGATATGTGTATTTAATTTACTCTGTTTTTCCTGTTGAAGTATTCTGTATGTTTTGAAACGGTTATAGCCCTGATCTGATTGCACGCAGTCGGCTGGGCTTTCAACAACAATAACAGTAACATATTGTGATGATGTTTTGAAACGGTTATAGCCCTGATATGCTTACGCAGCGGCTGGGCTTTAAAACAAACATATTGTATGATGTTTGAAACGTTATAGCCCTGATATGGCTCTACGCAGCGGGCTGGGCTTTAAAAACAGAAATATCAGTAATAACAATAAATAAGCATAGAAGGGACAAGATAATATGTGAACAAAGGAATGAATGAATAAATAAAGGGAAACTACTCAGGCTGGAATCAAGCGACTGGCTGGGATTAAATCCAGGATCTAGTGAGTCCTCTAAAGCTCTGTATCATTCACACCATAGTTTTGACTTGAGCACCGCTTCCTTTGCTTCTGATGGTCCTTATATTGGATTAAGAGAGAGGGAGGGAGAGAAAGTGTTTGCGTGCGCGTGTGTGTATGTTTGTGTGTACGTGTGCGTGTGTATGTGTGTATGAAGAGAGATCAGTTTATTCAATCACAGATCAAATGTAAATGTAATTCATTCAGTCACACATTAAATGTAAATGCAGTTTATTCAGTCACGAATTAAATGTAAATGTACTGAAGTATATGATTGCAGAGTTCAATTGTCTTTATCACTGTATTCACAGAAACCAGTTGAGATGGCGAAGGAGGCAGCGGAAGATGACTCACCAGCAGGAACAACTGTTGCCCAATCAGAAAGTGAGACACCAGACACGTCATCAGAGCCCCCAAAAGTAGAGGTGGTTGAAGAACCTGTACAAGCTGCTGCAGTAACCACAACACAGTCAGCAGCTGCCATGGCAGAACCTGCTCCTTCACCTAAAGCAGAAGACCCAAAAGAAGAATCTCCTGACACGCCGAAAGACGAAGTATCGGAAGCATCTGAAAAGACTGCAGAATCCGACGTTGTGGACCCCTCATCAGATGGGACAACAAAGGCACAAGAAGAAATGCCACAAGTTACGGAAGAGCAAGGAGCGATAGAGGAGCCCATTGAATCTGCTGAAGCACCTTTAGAGTCTGCACAGCCACCTGAGGAACCTGTTCAAACATCTTCCATAGATCCAGTTGAGGTTTCTGCTGGGGCACCAAGCGAGGCATCATCAGAAGCTGCACAGGATGCACCTGTTTCAGCGGTTTCATTGGAGACCACTTCAGAAGTATCGACACCAAAAGCGACAGAAGAAGCCGTAGATGGCACAGAACAACCCGGAGAAGTTGCCTCAGAGGCGTCACAGCCAAACGCTGAAGGTTCCATAGAAGTTCAGAAAGAAACTTCTGGACTAGAAGGAAGTTTGGAGGAGACAGCTCCACATGAGGCACCACAAAACATAGCTACAGCGGGAGAAAATGACACAGTTAAAGAATTGGCTTCCACAGAAGCTACTGCGTCTTCACCAGCTGAGGAAGAGACAGGAGAGATGCCTGCACCTAGTGATGAACAGCCGGCTGAAACCTTGGCACCTGCTGGTGAGCAGCCTGAAGAGGACAAAACATCCATTGAAGAACCAGCATCTGAAGAAGAAAAAGAAACGCCTACGCAGGAATCTTCCACAGAACAGCAGCCGGCAGTAGCTAAAGAAGTTTCACATTCAGAGGAACAGAAAGCGTCTGAAGAAGCTGCATCTAAAGAAATACCAGTGCAAGCAGAACTAGCGACCTCAGAGGAAGCGCTGGCACCAAGAGAGGAAGAGCAAGCACCAAGAGAGGAAGAGCAGGCAGTAGCAGAGGAACAGCCAGCAGCAACAGAGGAACAGCCGGCAGCGGAGAGGAACAGCCGGCAGCGGGAGAGGAACAGCCAGCAGCAACAGAGGAACAGCCGGCAGCAACAGAGGAACATCCGGCAGCAACAGAGGAACAGCCAGCAGCAACAGAGGAACAGCCGGCAGCGGGAGAGGAACAGCCGGCAGCGGGAGAGGAACAGCCGGCAGCAGCAGAGGAACAGCCGGTAGCAGCAGAGGAACAGCCGGTAGCAGCAGAGGAACAGCCGGCAGCAGCAGAGGAACAGCCGGCAGCAGCAGAGGAACAGCCGGCAGCAGCAGAGGAACAGCCAGCAGCAGCAGAGGAACAGCCAGCAGCAGTAGAGGAACAGCCGCAGCAGCAGAGGAACAGCCGTCGGCGGCAGAGGAACAGGCGGCGGCAGAGGAACAGGCTGCGGCGGCAGAGGAACAGGCGGCGGCGGCAGAGGAACAGCCGGTGGCGGCAGAGGAACAGCCGGCAGCGGCAGAGGAACAACCGGCAGCAGCAGAGGAACAGCCGGCAGCAGCAGAGGAGCAGCCGGCAACAACAGAGGAACAGCCGGCAACAACAGAGGAACAGCCGGCAACAACAAGGAACAGCCGCAACAACAGAGAACAGCCGGCAACAACAGAGGAACAGCCGGCAACACAGAGAACAGCCGGCAGCAACAGAGGAGCAGCAAAAAAACACTGAGGAACAAGCAGATACAGAAAAAGAAGCTGTCACAGAACAGCCAGAAACCACAGAACAGGAGAACGCTACAGAACAGAAAGACACGGTAGACCAACAGTTAGAAACTACAGACGAACCGTCCGCGCCTGTGGAAAAGTCAAAACCGGAAGATGAATCGGCGCCAGTGAAGGAAACCTCAACTTCTGACATGGCTGAATATCCAGAGCAACCAGAATCTCTGCCTGCGGAAGAATCAGAACCTACAGAAGAAATAAATGCTGCTGAAACAACAGCCAGTGTGGAAGAAACTTCACCACCTGCAGAAGATCAACAACTGGCTGAAGAAGTTCAGCCAACATCTGTACAGAGCCAGTCATTGCACGGAGAACAGCAAGTTCCTGTGGAGGAGACAGCTCCTGAAGAAGTACACTTGGAGGAACAGCCATCAACAGAACATCAAGCCACTGCAGAAGGAGAGCAGGCACCTACTGAAGAAGATGCATCTGCAACAGAAACTCCTGAGCCTGTTCAAGAAGCTGCATCTGCTGTAGAACAGTCCTCTGCAGAAGAAAAGTCAGAAAGTGCAGAGCAGCCAACTGCTGAAGAGAAAGACGAAACAGAAAAGCCAGCAGGTGAAGAATCGGCACCTGCAGTGGCAGAGCCAACAGCAGCAGGTGAAGGACCAGGAGAACAGCCACCGACAACTGGGGATCAGTCTGAAGCTGCAGACGAACAGGCAGCAGTCACTGACGAACAGCCAGAACCTGCAGTGCAAACAGAAGCTCCTGCAGAGCAACCATCTACAGAACAGTCAGCACCCAGCGAGGAACAAGCGTCTGCCGTGGAAGAACCACATACTGAAGAACAACAGGAAGAAGCATCTACTGAAGAACAAGAAGCAGCATCTACTGAACAACAACAGGCAGTCAGTGGGGAACAAGCACCTGCCGGGAAAGAATCGGCATCTGCTGAAGATCAGCCAACAGAGGAGCTTGAACCAGCATCTGAACCAGACCAGACAGCGGTACCCCCTCCCACCGTGGTGGTGGAAGCGGCTGATGATGAAACAGCCATGCCTGCAGATAGTGCCGATACTAGTGCTGCAGCTGACGAAGCCAGTGAAGCGGCCAGTCCCAGTCAGGTCTGTCCTTGATTTACTCTTAAACTTCATGAACCTTCTTCCATCTTGATTTAATAACTTTCTGTAACAAAACATTTTTCTTGCAACTGTATGCTTACTGTTATTTAGGAACTGCCAACACTTTGTGATAAATAGTTCTTCCACCACTTTGCCACTGGTTCAAAGGAAAAGTTCATAAAAAGTATTTATTCAAATTTTGATGACTGCACGTCTAAATCTTTACTACTGGATTGCTCTTCAAACAATTCTTTAGCACTGACTAACATGCTTTGTCCATTATGCATTTGTTTCATAGTGAAACTACAACATGATCTGCTTTTTCAGTTTTATGTATATTTTCCATTTGACTTCTTTTCAGATAGAAGTAAGTCCCTCAGATACGATTCTTACATTTTGATTGATTCAAATACTTACATACCAATCAATATGTAGTAATGCAGTTTAGTCACATGACTTAAAGTGGTCATTTCTTTTAAACCTGGTTGTTGGTATTAAGAGAGCGTTAGCCCAATTGATTACAAACACAACCCACTAATGGAGATAGTATTTTCTTGGATGTGAGTTTATACTCAAGTGACATTAAGATACAGTTTAGATAAAATGCACACAGAGCAAATACAATGCAAACTATTCCAAAGCAGTAGCACCAATATATCACGGCGTTTTTGCGTCTCAAAAGTTTGCTTTGGTTCTTTTTTTTTCTACATAGAGTGGAACATTCCATGCTTCCTTCATTACTCGTAGTCCAGCAATCATGAATACAAGCTTTGTGTTAAGCTGGCATCAGTCATGTCTTTACAGGCAGGAATTTGACGTCTGTGTCCATATGTACATGTACATTCACCAGCTTGAACACTTCACCACCAGAAATAGGCTTGGACCACAGTTCAGTGTTATGTGACCTTAAGCACAGCAAAGTAAATGGAATGAATAACGTAGGCACGTTTGAAACAAGGAAGCGTCCCCACAGCGTTGTACATCGCACGAGCTTATAGACAAAACATCCAAGTGTAGTCGACCCTTCACTCAGAGAATTCCACTTATGTATTGTACAGATGCCTTGCTGTAATTGTTGCTTGGAGTAGTTTTGCACCTTCTTGATTTATTTGTTATTTCTCCTGATTCCGTAAATAAATTATATTTTATTTTCAACCCCTGTTGCCTAAAGAAAGGAATCGAGCTGCAGACGAACATTTCACACTGGTCAGCTACCAGGAATCAGAGTAGTAGCATTCATTTTTAGATACGAAATAAATTAAAAAGAAATTCTAAATATGGGATTTTACTTTTTATTTAGTTTACTTTTCAGATTGCGTACGGCGTGTTTGTGTTAGGAACAGAGGTGAAGGAGGGGGTGGCGTGGTGTTACCTCTGTATTATGTTCTCGACTGTAAACTGATTTAACATATTTGTGACAAGTTTGCTCAGTGTCAGCGCAAGCATTTCATTTAAATGGATTCCATTCACAAAATCACAATGGCAAAAAAAGAAAAGAAAAAAAGGAATGTTGGTTTGGCTGTATATTCAATGGAGGTGTTATCGTATATGTGAACACATCACAGGTAACAATGTTTTACCTCAATATCTTAATCCTGATGTGATTAAAATATAGTGAAAAACGTTATATCACACAAATATTACAACGTATGAATGGCTAGAGGCTAATCTGGTCTACCAAAAAAAAAAAAAAGTTTTGAGAAAAGCGGGACCAAGTTTCCCCATTCTATTTGCAAGTTTGTGTTTTAAAGCATGCACGTTTCTTTATAAAATTACGTATTTCGATTAAGACTGGCATCGAAAAACAATCATACAACTTGCATTATGAATACAATAAAAGGTCCTTATCTGCTACAAAATGCTTACACGCACATACAAGCACGCACACACACACATGCACATGCACGCACGTACACACACACACACACACACGTGTGCGCGCGCGCGCGCGGGGCGCACACTACACATAGTAGAGTGGTTTTGTCTTAACATACACCATTTTACGTGGTCGGTTCTGAAAGATTTCATAGATAACATCTTTTCATTTGAATAATTGATTATCAAAGACAAAACCTTTTAAGCACAAGAAGAAAAGTGTAATGCCAATAGTTGAAAAATTGAATTTTCACATGACCAGACTCGTCTCTCGGCCACCCAAAGGCACACGCAATCATCTCCCCCCCCCCCCCCCCCCCCCCCCAGTTTCTGTGTCAAAATGGTTTCCTTTTCATGGAGTTTGAAACTGTTTAAGTTTCCTCTCTTAAACTTGGTTCCTTTCGTCGAAGTTTCAGTTTCCATTTTAAAAACTTGTTTTTGGTATGTAGGTACATAGCACAAAAGCACAGGAACAATCGGTACCCACTGAAGTGCCATCAGCACCAGTAGAACAGTCACAGGAACAGACAGCAGATGAGCAAACTTTTCCAGCCGGACAAGCACCTGTAAAAGTAAAAGAAACATTTTTTGAGGAACAACAAACGCCTGCAGAGGAACAGCAAACGCCTGCAGAGGAACAGACCACGCCTGCAGAGGAGCAGACATCCCCAGTACAAGAACAGATAGCACCTGCAGTGGAACAGACAGTAGAAGAGCAAAAACTTCCTGTCGAACAAACGCCTGCAGAAGATACACCTAAGGAGGAACAAGCCCCTTTAGAGGAGCAGCAAGCATCATCAGAGGAACATAAAACGTCTACATCAGAGCAAACATATGCTGAAGAACCGGAAACCCCTGCAGAGAAACCGCAAACACCTGTAGAGGAACAAATAGTACCCGCAGTGGTGCAAACGTTATCTGCAGATGAACAACAGAAACGTACAGAAGAACAAGAGGCACCTGTACCCGCAGAGGAACAGCAAATGACCACAGAGAAACAAGAAATGCCTGTAGAACAAGAAGAATCTGTAGAACTTTTAATGCCAAAAGAGGAAGACGTGACTGTAGAAAAGGAACAAGTACCTGCAGATGCACCACCAACATCTACAGACGATGCACCAACACTTGCAAATGAAGAACAGGCGTCTGCAGAGGACCAACAAACACGTGTAGAGGAAGACTCTGTGCCTGTAGCTGAGCCAACACCAGATACCCTTGAATGTGAGGACACCATGCCATCATCAGCTGTCTTGGCTGGATTCCCTGGTACTGATGTCTCTGGTGCCACAGTCAGCAGTGCTGAAACTGCCAAGACCAGTGAACCAGTGACTACAAGTCAGGTTAGTTGTGCATGCCTGTTGCTTCAGTTGTCCTGTCTCGTGTCTTTCAACTCCACAACGACTAACATCTTCATACTATGTCGGAACTTACTGTTTTACGGGTGATTGTGATAACCTTCATATTTACGACTCTAATCTGATGCATCGCATGCTGTGGTGTTGTGATAAAGTCCAAGCCAACCCATTTGGCCATTTCGTGTTGACATTGT
>JAPXFY010000012.1:74273822-74293822 GCA_030674185.1 Monoplex corrugatus
GGAACAAACGCCTGCAGAGGAACAAACGCCTGCAGAGGAACAAACGCTTGCAGAGGAACAAACGCCTGCAGAGGAACAAACGCCTGCAGAGGAACAACTAGAATTGGCAGAGGAAAAAACACCTGAAGAAAAACAACCAGAATTTGTAGAGGAACAGACACCTGCAGACGAACAATTGGATTATGCAGAAGAACAAGCAATACCTTCAGCAGAACCAACAGCTTCTGCAGAGAAACAGACAGGTTCCACAGAGGAACAGTCAGGTTCCACAGAGGAACAGTCAGGTTCCACAGAGGAACAGTCGGGTTCCACAGAGGAACAGTCAGGTTCCACAGAGGAACAGTCAGGTTCTTCGGAGGAGCAGACACCACCTGCAGAGGAGCAGACACCACCTGCAGAGGAGCAGACACCACCTGCAGAGGAGCAGACACCACCTGCAGAGGAGCAGACACTACCTGCAGAAGAGCAGCAGTTTTCTGTTGACCAGACCTCTTCAGAGCAACAGACCCCACAGGAGTCCGTGGCCACTGTGGAAGAACAATCATCTTTAAAGGAACAAGAAACGCGTTTTACAGAAGTTGAGGAACAGGCAACACTTGTAGAAGAAAAATCAACTGGTGTAGATCAAGAAACGCCTTCTGTAGAAAAAGAATCAGCTGCTCTCAAAGAGCAGGCAACAACCTCAGAACAACAATCA
This sequence comes from Monoplex corrugatus, assembly GCA_030674185.1. Lineage (NCBI taxonomy): Eukaryota > Metazoa > Mollusca > Gastropoda > Littorinimorpha > Ranellidae > Monoplex > Monoplex corrugatus. Next base: position 74,274,520 of record JAPXFY010000012.1, read on the forward strand.
GCTTCTGTAGATGAAATAACTCCTACAGAAGAGCAAGAGGTTTCTGTTAAACAGACCAGTCCACTGGAACAGTCTGCAGAGAAGCACTCGGTCATAGAGGGAGAACAATTAGTTTCTACAGAGACACCGGCTGCTGAAGAGCAATCAAATTCCATGCAGGAAGAGACAACACTTTTTGAAGAACAATCGGGTTCTGTGAAAGAAGAGCCAGAACTCTCAACAAAACAAACAGCTTCTGTAGAGGAACCAAACACACCTGCAGAACAACCAAGTTTTGTACAGGAGCAGGCATCACCTGCTGAAGAATCTTCAGAACAAGAACCAGGTTCTTTAGAAGAAGAGCCAAGACAGTTGGGTTCTGTAGACGAACAGGAAGAGTCAGCCTCTCAGCTCTCTGCAGAAGAACAACTGGATTTTGTAGAGAAAAAGAAAGCGCAGTCTGCAGAAACAGATGCTTCTGCAGAGGACCGGGCAACATCTGCAGAGGAACCGTTAGGTTCTGAAGAGAAACGGCCAATATCTGCAGAAGAACAACAGGTTTCTGTTGAACGGCAGAACCGCTCACAGGGACGTGCCCCGGAGGAGCACACAACAACAGAGGAACAGTCAGCAGGAGAATCTGAACCAAGGTTCCCTGTACACACTGAACTGAGTGAGGGACCAACCGACAGAACGGATGTCTCTTCTGTCCCTGGTACTGATAACAGCGCAGATGTGGATGACGAGAACAATGAGGAGCCAGCACTTTGTCAGGTCTGTGCTTGATTATCTTTAACTCTCAAGTTCTGACACTGCGTCTACATTGTCCATGCTTCCGTGTTGCCTTGCCTGTTCGTTCGCACGCAGTGGCTGCTTGCACTTTGCATGTCTGCTTTTTTATCTGGAAATTGCACATGCTTAGTCATTTCACAATCGTAATTCTTGTTGTATATTGCAGAATGCTTATTTGGTTACTGAGTTTGTCCTAACCTCAGTTTTGCAGTCAGCTGTTTTGTGCATGGTTTTTCAATTGTTGCACTTTAACACGTTGCACATTCGCTTGCATTGTTCATGTTTATGAAATACTCGTGAAAGAAAGATTGCATTAGAAACGTATGTTTACAGAAAGCCTGTAAGCCTGTAAAAGGAAGAGGTATGAAAAACTGTTGTGGATTAACATGTCTGTGCAAACTTTACCGTACTGCATCGCATGAAAACTGACGTGGGCTGTGAGAGGTTTGTCTTTTGACCAATGCTAAAATCATTACCTTGACAGGAAACATTTTGTTATTTTTGTGACGATAAACAAAGGAATAGCGTTTGTGATTTTTTTTTTTACTAAATACGTAGTCGTATAATAGATGGCTAGGCAATGATTTCATAAGATGTCATAAGATGTATTTCTACAGTGCCTGCAATGTTCGTTATATATTGGCGAAAGCAATAACATTATTGTCATTACAGCACAAATCACCACCTACCGAAACCACTTTTTCGTCATTTAAGAGCGACACTGCCTTTGTATTTAACACTGAGTCATAAACAACTTATTTGGTAATATCACCATGTACACCTGTGTGTAAGTATCTCGGCCATTTGAACCGCTCACTAAGAAAATCTTGATGTAAATGTGCAGCTAGCTAACTTTGAAATCATGTTTGAACGCTGTCTGCCATGTCACGTTAAAAGTGACTCATCTGTTGGGACGACGTATAGGTACGACAGGCATGCATTTGAAACATAACATGCGTCATCCACTCTCGAACCAGACATTTATTAAAACTACGATTACATTCCATATTCTGAAATGAGGCACTTTTCCAGTACATGTCAAGCGGTAAACTACATGTATATTATCAGCATCCCGATAATGAAATTGTATCACCGGTGAATAAATATTTCGTACCTTTGAATACATGTCTTAATTACTGGCGTTATGTAATTGTAGATGTTAATGTAATTTTGCTGTGACATTACATGATACGACTCTTAACTTACTATGGAAATGAAAGTGAACTCGATTTTAAAATAACCAAATTTACCTGACTAATGCGCTGTTCGTTATCCTGCTCGGCTGGTCATGACTTGTTTGTACATACAGATTTGTCCCCTGGGGGATGTCGGCGTCTCATAAGAATAATACCCCCACATTATGGAAGTTTTGGGCGATAAATTTCCTTCCTTTCTGTCGCTCTATGTTTCTACCTTGCTCCTTTGCTTTGTCATTTCTTTCTGTCTCATTTTCTGTCTTGCTGATTGATGCAACTTCGTTTTCCATAAAGCTTTACATACTTTCTGTCTGTCTCATAAGATTGATAATTGGGTTAAATTATTGAATGCACGTTTCAAGGAAATGTCTACTAGTGTGAGACAATATTAGGTAGTTGGCAAGTTTTTATGTTTCTTTGTGCACTTATTTATATTTACGCATTTGTGTTCTTTTTTGTTGTTTTTCTTGTTTGTTTTTTTTAATCCCCATGGTGATGAACTCTGCGGAATGGCATCTCCTTAGAATATTTGTTCTGTTTCTATTCACATATTTTCAGACCAACGATTTTTCAAACCTTGATGTCATGTTTAAACATGTTTGACGTTATGAGGGGCAGGTTGAGCTTGTTCCATGTTGTTGTTGTTGTTTGTTGTTGTTGTTTTTGTTGTTGTTTGTTGTTTATGTTGTTTTTGTTTTGGAGTGGCGCAGTCTGGTAGGCTGGGTACAGTCGATGTATATCATGTGAAAAATGCGCACACCAACATCTTTGGTTTGTATCAAGTTGGGTCCTTTTTGTCAGTATCAAGTATACATTACGTAATGTATTTTTTGAATGAGAATACTTGGTTTGGTTGCGCTGAATTAGTGTCACAAGAAGCTTATTTCTCAAAGTTAGAAATTCATAAATAAATTACAGGAAGAACCAGTTACTGCAGAACAACAAGCAACATCGTCTGGAGAAACTGTCCTTTCAGAACGAAAGAATGCAGCTGGGGAGAAACAGACACCTGCAGTAAAAACACAGCTTGTGCAGAAGTATTCTGGCCTGTGTGTACAGCACAATACTTGACAGGACAGTCAGCACCTTCAGCACCTTCTGAACAATCTGACCTGTTAGAACAACAGTCGTTTGCAGACATGCCATATGTGGGACATTCAGATCAGTTGGCCCAGGAAGACGAACAGTCAGCACATGAAGAGCAGTCTACACATTGTCACTGGCAGAAGGAACATCTCTTGAGGAATCGGCTTCTGGAAAAAAGCAGTATGAAGAAAACCCGGTGCTTACTGAGCAATCTTCAGAAGAGTCAGTCTCTGCTGGACCTTGTGCTGAGCAGTTATTTACTTCAGAGAAATGGTATATAAAGAGCATACAATATTTGTTATCAATATGAGAAAACATGCTTATACGCTGCTGAGAGTATACAGCTTTGCTACTACTTCTGCTTACAGTAACGTAATGCCTTGTGTGGGGGGGGGGGGGGGGGGGAAGACGGCCGTAAACATTTGCTTTTAAAGAAATGATCCTCATTCGATTTCAGTCATTTGCCACACTCACTACTCAATGTCACATTTCATGCGACATTTCCATGTAAGAAATTATTTTACACTGTTGAATTATCCGGATAAAGCAAAACTGCTTATTTTTCCAAGTTTTGCCATTCATCACATGGCATCTATGGTGTTGATACTTTTCTGGATTTTCCGAGCGCTGTGACGCCGTCTTGAGAAAACTGAACCTGCTACTGTACATTTTTGTCGTGGCTCCTCAACCTTCAACTGCTTTCTTTTGACAGTCTTGACACGACTAATCATTGCACATGCCATGATTAATGGGGGGGGAAAAAAAAGAGGATCGGGTAGCCTGAGGGAAACAGAACTTTTGATTCCATATTTGTGTGAAAGACACTTTAAAACGTTGCTATTGTTAGCTTCATGAAATGCTGCATGATGCATCTTCATCATTTGGTGTCGGGTTGTAAGATTACTTTCTAAGTCATCTGCTATCGCGATTACTGCACTGATCATTGCTCACTTGTCAGCACCACCACCACTATCACTGCTGACAGAACGCTTGTCCCTCCACACAAATCCGTGCGAAGCTAAGTCCGCTGCACGAATCCCAGCTAAGACTATATCTGTACATAAATAATACGACAAAAGCAAATGCTTTAACTATGCGTGTGTGTACGTGCGTAAGACAAGGTAAACGCATAAAACCAAAGCGCATTAGTTTATCGCTGTAGGGATTTGTACAATAGAGGTTTACGCAGTGCGTTAGCCAGTTTGATTACAACGCCATGCTAACACAGGAGTCGTGCGTTCTACTCTCAGACGGGCCACATGCTTTTTTTGTTGTTGTCTGTTATTTAGCAGCCCGTTAGCTCAGTTGGGTAGACCGCCATGTTGATAATGCAGGTTGTGGGTTCGACCCTCGATCAGGCCACAGTGTTATGCAGGCTGACTGGATCTGTTGCTTGTCAGCCTACAACATAACAGGCTGACTTCTTTACTGCCCGTCTTACTGTTCTAATTCTGCTGGTGTCAGCTGCATAGGTCTCGTCCTCCCTCCTCCTGCCATTTCGAAGCTTGCCATTGCCTGTGGTTTTTGGCCAGGCTCAGGAAGTTTGCCATTGCCTGTGGTTTTTGACCAGGCTCAGGAAGCTTGCCATTGCCTGTGGTTTTTGACCAGGCTCGGAAGTTTGCCATTGCCTGTGGTTTTTGGCCAGGCTCAGAAGTTTGCCATTGCCTGTGGTTTTGGCCAGGATCAGGAAGCTTGTCTGTGGTTTTTGGCCAGGATCAGGAAGCTTGTCTGTGTTTTTGGCCAGGATCAGGAGTTTGCCATTACCTGTGGTTTTTGGCCAGGCTCAGGAAGCTTGTCTGTGGGTTTTGGCCAGGCTCAGGAAGCTTGTCTGTGGGTTTTGGCCAGCTCAGGAAGTTTGCCATTGCCTGTGGGTTTTGGCCAGGTTCAGGAAGTTTGCCATTGCCTGTGGGTTTTGGCCAGGTTCAGGAAGCTTGCCATTGCCTGTGGTTTTTGGCCAGGCTCAGGAAGTTTGCCATTACCTGTGGGTTTTGGCCAGGCTCAGGAAGCTTGTCTGTGGGTTTTGGCCAGGTTCAGGAAGTTTGCCATTGCCTGTGGGTTTTGGCCAGGTTCAGGAAGCTTGCCATTGCCTGTGGTTTTTGGCCAGGCTCAGGAAGCTTGCCAGATAACTTGATAGATTTTGGTGGAGCGCATATGGAATTGTCCGAGTGCGATGAACTCCTCTAGAACAGACCACACACTGTGTCATTTAGGATTCTCTCTGTAAGGCGGACACACAAGACTGAATGCATTGCACTCGTTGTTACCGTCGCCATTGCTGCTGCTTCTACAGTACTGCTAATATTGTACTTACCATTACTCCTGCTCCTACTATTGTGTTGCTGCTGCTACTGGTGCTACTGGTACTGCACTGCAATAGCACCACCACTACACTCCTGTTGCTGCTAAAACTGTACTTTCATTGAAGTTGCTCAGAGTAATGCTGCTTTCTTTATATGCATGACAAATAAGTTTCGTACAATGTCACTGTTTTACTAAATTAATGGTTCCTTGATGTGTGGTGTGGTGTAGTAGTGTGGTGTGATGTGATGGTGTGGGGGTGTGATGTGGTGTGTGGTGTGGTTTGTGTGCGTGCGTGCGTGCGTGCGTTCCGGCTGGTGTGTGTGCGTGCGTGTGAGCGTGGACAAAATGTTTTCGACAAATTGTTTCGCTTCTCTGTACCTTGCTTTTTATCAAGTATGGAGCATAGATCTCTTTATGTTTGTAGTAGTAGTCGCAAATACATAAACATGGATAGACACTGTTGGTCTACTATCCACATAAATTAGATGTGTTAAAGGTTTGAAATAACTGTGGAGAGCGTGAGGGAGATACCGTTAATAGCTCTATGGTTTCAGCATCTTATATCATTTTATTTTTTTCAGTATTTTAATGTTTTAGTCTGATCTGTTTTATTGTAATCAACAAAAGACGATGTGTGCGTGTCTATGTACATGTGAGTATATGCGTGCGCCTGCGCTCGTGTGTGTGTGTGTGTGTGTGCGCGCGCGCGCGCACGCGTGGCTCGTGTGTATGTGTGCGCTCGTGTGTATGTGTTTGAGTATATGTGTGCACTCGCGCTCATGTGTATGTGCTTGCGCACGCGCGCGCATAGTCAAAGGCTCTTGACGCTTTTTTGTTTTTTGTTTATTTTATTTATTTATTTATCTGTTTATTTACTTTTGTGGGAGGAGGTGATAATGAAGAGCAGAAATGGGTGAGAAATGTGTTAGGGTTGTGGATCTGACTGTGCTGATGGCTGTGTGCAGGAAGATGACACCAACAGGACGGTAAGGACAGAGATCACATGGGAAGCTGGTGGTAACAAGGTTTTAGTCTCGGGCACTTTCGTCGACTGGAGTCAAATCTTCGACATGGTTAAAACGTAAGTGATGTCGATTGGTGTCTCTGTCTGAAGTTTACACGTTAGCCTATTTATCGCTATCATGGAAAGCGCTGCTAGCCGGCATGCGCATTAAACATTCAAAATCATTATGATGTTGAAAAAAATTCAACTCTGGTCTGTCTGTCCTCTCTTTCTCTGTCTCTCTGTCTGTCTCTGTCTCTCTCTGTCTCTCTCTGTCTCTCTCTCTTTCCCTCCTCCCTCCCTCCTCTTCCTCCTCGTCCTCTTCCTTGTCCTCCTCGTCTTCCTTCTCTTCCTCTTCCCTCATCCCCACTCTCCCACTAGCGTGAACGTCCATCGTAAGTTGCATATCTCCCGTGTGTATCTAGTGTTTTGTGTGTGTGTGTGTGTGTGTGCGCGCGCGCGTGCTGGCGACCGAGTGTGCTTTTGTGTATGCGTTAGTGTGCGTTAACCATTAAATGGGAAATAACTGGGATGATTGGTTCACAGTGATGCACCGCATTTGTTTCCCTTACGCCCTGCTGTCCTATTTCATTTGTCGTCATGCGACAACCAAGTCTTTGTCTCTTTGCTCCAGACACTCTTTATGACAAAGTTACAAGCTCAAAGTTAACGATTTTGCTGCAGTTAGCTATCCAAACTCTACAAGATTTCGGGAAAACGAGGAATCTGAACAGATAAATCACTTGAATCGGTTAATGCAGATGCAAAACTACGAGTAATAACGATGACGACTACTACTTCAGCCCCTCGTCTGACAAAAGCCCTAAGCACTTTGCAAAGCATCAGTGACAAAGACAGACACATGTAAAACAAATGGTCTTAGTCCCTACAGCTATGGTGAAAACAGATGAACTGTGATAATGAAATATTTAAGAAAGAGGGGAAAAGACATGTGCTAAGTCGAATCTCACTCTGCTCATGTTCTGGTACTGTGCTGTCTCTGTCTCTGTCTCTGTCTCTGTGTCTGTCTCTCTCTTTCTCTCTCGCTCTGTCTCTCTGTCTCTGTCTTTCTCTCTCTCTCTGTCTCTGTCTTTGTCTCTCTCTCTCTCTCTCTCTCTCTCTCTCTCTCTCTCTCTCTCTCTCTCTCTCTCTCTCTCTCTCTCTCTCTCCCTCCTCTGTCAAACTATGTAGAACATGATACTGTAGAATAGTATCAGTGATTCCTCCCTGTTGTACTTGTGTCGAATTGTAAAATATGCATGGAATTAAGAAAACCCAATGATATCCTCACCCACCTCCTTGTTTGTAATATTCCCCAATCGATGCATGCCGATTTTTGAGTTTTCTTGTTTTGCTAGAATGTAGCCTATAAATATATCATACCTGTTTCAGCGGTGATATATTCACAGCCACTTTCGACTTACCTGTGGGCGAGTACATGTACAAGTTCATCGTTGATGATCAGTGGATGGTCAACAGAAACCAGGTACTGTGGTTTGCTAGAAAATCTTTTTTTTTTTAGAGGGAGAGAGAGAGGGAAGGAGAGGGAGGGAAGGAGAGAGAGGGGGAGAGATGGAAAAGAGGGAGAGAGAGAGAAGTGCCGCAAAAGAGCTAAAAGAAACGATCATTCCGTAATATCAAAAAGGCAGCGACCGTGATTCTTTTCTCGGCTCGGTAACAAAGAACGTTCAGTGTGCGTGCAACTGTTTTTCTAATGGCTGCTATGTTTGAAACATCCTCCATTTAACAACTTTACCTCAATGAAAACAAAAAAATATTGTAACAGAACACCGCAGAAAAAGAAATGCACCGCTGGTGTCGATGCATCCGGAAGTTTACTGCATTCTGGGAATGAAAGTGTGCTCTATTCTAAACCACTACATGGAACTGTCGTGGGTAAATGCCTCGTTTAGTGTCTATGATACGGGCAAACATTGTGATATCGGAAAACTGTTAGCCATTTCTGATTGTGTATAATCCCCAGGTGACACAGAAAATCAGATTTGATGGAAGGCAGGATAAACAGATTGGATGCTCATGCTCTCGATCCAAATCTGCCCCAAATCCATTGTCTATAGTGTAAAAATCCGGTTTCAATTTTAAGGACTCGAACAGAATCAACAGACCGAGAACTGACAGACTTGTTTGATATCCAAGACGGGCGCTTTTTGTTTCTTGTCTATTGACTGAAGTAAAGGTTCACTTTCTACTGCCATTATTTTGTGTGTTGGTTACTAAACTGTCGCTCAACATGTTTCGATCTGAAGTTTTTTCTTCCCTTGTTTCAGTTGTCAAACCAACACACAGCAAAGTTTATTAAGCTGTTTTATCACACTGGATGTCAAGACCACTTTTAACTTCCTTTCGAGCTACCCATTAACTTAATTCAAACCGAACGACAATGTATTACCCACAGGTTTCATTCTCGCATTCAGTCAGAATTAAACCCTTAAATGTAGTCAATTATTCATTATGAAAAGTATTCAAATAGTTTTAACAATTTTTTGTAATCATGATCATAAGTGGTATCTATGTTTCTACCGTATGACATACACATCTGTATACGTGTAGCCTATTTGTTATATTTTTCGATGTAAAGATAAACGTAATTCCCTGTTTTGATTTTTCAGCCGGTGAAATTCGACAACGCGGGCAATGAAAACAACGTGATGGTGGTGAGATAGTCAGTGCAACTATGGTACGATTGTCCACACCGCTCCATGAACAATTTGACAGCGCTTGACGGGTTCGCCCCCAGAATATTCACAGGATGCATGTCCGTAATATTGCAGTCTCAAGTGAAGACGTAGGTGCTACCATTGAACGACCATGTGTAAACATTTATCGTATTAATTTATTCATTAACTTATTTTAATTGCCTTTTTAAAAATCGTTTTATAGTTTTGATTGTGCGGATGCTGACAGTATTTTGACTGAGTGGTTGTTAGTATGGTATGTTCCGTTAACAGTTTAGTTGGTAGGTTATCAGGTTATGTAAACGCTTGCTTAATGCTATGAACTGAACTCTGCTGACTGTAAGTTTGCTTCTATCCTGTGATACACCTGAAAACAAACCTCTGTACTGCCCATGTAAATATTATTCTAGTACATACTTGTATTCTACATGTAGTGTGTATTTATTAAGTCTCCCATATGTCCACTTATCCCCATGCACATGTTTCGAAAGAGAAAAAAACGATGTGTAACTTACAGGCATGTTTTGGACAGAGCTGGATTGTCAGCCTTGTTAGCGAATATGCTGTGTTGTTGGTGTCATTACGAACAATAATTTTATTTATTGATATGTAAAACTTTTAACGTGTTTTAATTAATATAGCAAAGAATATACCATGTTGTAGATGTAATTGCAAACGTATATTTTAACATGCAATCTAATCAAGTACGCTTGATATAACTTATTTTTGTAAAGCGAGCTGCTTCAGCGTTAAATTGATGAAGTGATTTTTAATTTATTTAAAATATGTGGCATGTGGTACGTATATATGGTGATAGGCTCCTGTTTTTAACTAAAACGAACATGATTAACTATTGATGATAATTTACCGTTATCTGAGCGCGAGCATGCATTATTATTGTCTTCCGTTTTTTACAGAACCCGTCGATTAAACTGACGCACATTTTACACGTTTAATCATCAGTATTTAAACATGACGTCATTTCTATGTCTAAATATCGTCATTGTTCATAACTCCATCAATACGTATGCTGTCGCTTCAGTAAAAAATCCTTCGTTTGCGTCTTGTAATGCGGTTTTAACCTTTCACAGAAGAATTTTAATTACAAGTTTTATTATCTTTTTAATACAAGTAGTTGTGTTATGCAGTTTATAAAAAAATCAAAGATATAGCTCCTACACGAGCCGTTTATAGTCGTTCAGTCGTAGCATGTTATATATCTTCAAGTCAGAATCAAATCTTGCAGTGAGTTTTTCTATGTTTTTAATCAATTATACATTTCTGCATTGACTTCCAGTCTTCATTTGCTCATCTTGCCTTTTAATTATGTATAGATGAAGCAGGGCACATCCTGATACCAAAATCCTAAATCGGTTATAAGGGGTGCATAACGGTATGCATGCCGCCAGTGGCGATACAGTGTAGTGTGACCGAACACTACTGCACGGATTGTCAGACTAAGCTTGACAACATTTCCCATAAGTTAAAATGATATTAAACTCCGTATTGGCTGGTCACATTTAGTGACAAATGTGTATGTATACAAGCGAGGTTATTTCGATCTTGTTTGTTATGTCAGCAGAACATTCACAACTGGTTCTAGGCGTTTAATGGTTACTTTCAGAAGAATTCGTAATACTAAGCTGCATTTTAAGTACATAAACAAGAAGACCGTCAGTCCATGCATTTCAAAGTTTGCTTTCCTCAGAGATGTAAAATTCAGACAGGACAAAGCTGGCCACAAATTTGGACATGTTACTGTCTCAAAAATAGTCTGAATCAAATACTAGTAAATATAAGCGTTTATCTGTCGTCACCATCTAGAACAAACTTCCCAGAGTACACTTCTAACCTGGTGTTGAATTTCACGTCTTTAGACAGAGCCCAGAACAAAACCACCTCCAATAAGAACGGCATTTACTTCAAATCAAGCAAAGGAACAGTGCAGTGTTTGGTCACACGTACCATTATCAAGCATAGCTTACAACGATTACTTTTATAGGAAGAATTCAACAGAAACATAAAAAGGAAGCACGTGATATTGCACACTCTTGATGCTGTAGCGTCTGTGCTATGGATGGAGAGAAGAGGAAATCTTGGGCTAAATGTGTTCATGAGACAGAAAGAAAAAAAAAAAAAGGGGGGGGGGGGGGTTTGCTAAAGGAAAAGGAGACGTAATAGAATGTATCGTCAGCAAGGTTTGGAAACTTATTGTTTTGAACCGAAGAATTTTTCAAACGAACATAGATAGCAAAGTACACGAAATACTGATAGATGTAATATTTTCCTGCAAACAGCAACATAAGGTACACGTTCTCTCACTCATTATGTCGTATTGTACCCAAACTTAGAAATGTTTTATTTTTGCAAAGGACCATTTATTTTCTAACACCAGTATTATTAGAACGTTGAAGTGCAATGCCAAATACATTGAGAGAGTGTGTGTGTGGGGTGTGTGTATGTGTGTGCGTGTGTGTGTGTATGTGTGTGCGTGTGTGTGTGAGACAGAGTTTGTCGGCGAGTGAAAGGAAATCGACATGTAGAACTAGAAAAGCTGATTTCAAAACTAAAGCAGCTTAAATGTTTAAGATACTGCCTTTGTACAGTAACAAATACAGTCCTTTACCAACTACTTATGTTTATGAATATTTATATACATACAGCGTCAAGTCTGTATTTTATGCCAAGAATTTTAAACCCTTTTGGTTTTCGATTCGTGCTTTTTCGGGGTTTTTTGTTGTTTTTTTTTTATAATTTTTTTTATTATTATTATTAGATGTGAGTGGTTTCTTCTTTTTTGTACACTGTCACAGTTTTAATTTGTTACTTTTGCTTCCAATAAAGACTGCTGACTAGCTGTTGGTGTTTCCTGGTCAGTTTCTGTCGATCTTCTTTGTTTACTGTCAGCTTCTTTTTCTGTCTTTCTTTCTTTCTGCTTGCTTGCTTGCCGTTGAAGACAACGAGGTCAGTGGTTCACAGTGCTGTGTACAACGATAGATATTTTGCCGATTTCCATTCTCGTTCTAGTCACCCTGAGAACGAATCGTATGGACCCAGCAATCGATAACTGCGCTGTGTTTGCGTGTTCACACGTAACGTACGCAAGCACAGGCGCTCGTGCGCGCGCACACACACACGCGCGCGCACGCGCGCACACACACATGCACACGCATACACACGTACATACACACCTAAGTGATGAAACAAGTCGATCTATGTGTAGGTTTTTGATAAATTGTTTCCGTCTCAATACAGAACTCAACAAAAATATGAATGGAAATAATAAGAACGGTTATAATACTAATGGAAATGCTCGATAGCCATAGCGATACGCTTAAGACGCTTAGAAAAAGAACAATTTACGTATCAAAAAACTAGAAACGTATAAGATCACACATGGTCACTAATTTGAAAAAAAAAGTGAAAAAAGTGTAACACTAATTCTCAGTTGACCTCCAACCGCTCGGAGTTAAAGGTCAGCATGCATATGACACCTGATCTGGACAACTTGTATCGGAAGTGGTGGGAAGCTGTCGGCAGAATATTTTTGGCGTTTGATACGAGGACCACGTTAACCCTTGGACTCCCGTACCCTGTCCACCAGCATCCTACGTTGTCAACCATGCTCGCAAAACAAAAACTTAATCCTTTAATTCCCGCACACTATCCACCAGCTTCCAGCAAGAACATGGTGGATAGGATGAGGGAATCAAAGGGCTGAATTTTTGCAGTTTGCATCTGAAATTATTCAAAATGATAGTCGGACAGACACTCTATGACTGCAAAAAAGCCATGCTCTGGCAAAGTCTTGAAATGAAACAGAAGTCAGTGAAGACTATGAAACGCTCAGCTGACATTGCCAGAATAACTTGAGTTTGAAAATGTAACAAACAAGCCAATGTCCATGTATGCGGGCTGGGATTGAACTTAAGATAGACTTCTTGTCCACTGTTGTCAGCTGAGTGTTCTGTCAACTAAATCAGTCAATCCAATAAATATTATGTGAGAGTGATTCATCAGTCTCAGACATTTCACCCATATGATCGACGAATGTAAGCAAAACTCCACACGACTACCTAGTGTTGGGAAGAGAAGCGAAGGAAATTCTCTTGATTTTTGACTGGCAGTGATTATGTTCTGGACTAGGGTTTAACAGAAAGAATCTTAATCTATCATCCTGATAGGTGTTAAAAACTATAGATTTAATGGGCTAAAAACGAAATGTACTTCATTGCAAAATAGAGTATTTGGACACGTGGATGATGTGTTCACAATGTTTGTTGTTTTTTTATTAAATTCGCGCGCACAAACGAGCACGCACACACAAGCGCGCGTGCGCATTCAGACACAGACACATACAGACATACACAGACGCGCGCGCACACACACACACACACACACACACTCCTTCAGAGAACAATAAGAGATCGATCCAATAAACGGAGACCATTGAGTAATGACAGTCATTAGAGACATACCGTAATGAAGTCTATAACCATCAGAAACAAAGCTGACCAGTCACCGTGCCCAAACGGTAAGGCAACTAAACAGACTGGAAGGTCGTGGATACCCCATCGGTCACCAGGACAATTGGGGGGGGGGGGGGGGTTTCTGTCGTGACTGTCTCCTACTCAGAGTTAAGCGTGCTTCGAACAAACGTAGGAAGATTGGAACAACACTTTGTGCTTGTACATACCTCTAGTGCCTGGTTGACGTCACGATATAAACATAGTAAGCGTAGGTACATGTACAGCCCATTAATGTAGTTTCAATTCTAGATAAAAGTCCATTGCAACATGATCCAGATTATATTATAGCATCGAAAAAAAAATTATCGGATTGTGTCGCCCGTATCATTATTATTCTCATTATTGTTAAAGCACAGTGACTGCATAGAGCCATGTCGGGCCTTTCACTATCGACACCTATCTGAACCTGAAAAAAAAAAAGAACCTGGAAAAGAAAGTTAGGTACACATATCAATGCATTTGCGCACATGACCTAAGGATATGCCCCTGGTGTTGACCTCTCCATATTATCACCACAGTTTAAAAAAACAAACATATAAACATTAATGAAGTACACTTAAACATACATAAAAACTACTCACTGAAAGGGTTTTTTTTGGTTGTTTTTTTGTACATGAAATAAATTTATTGAAATTTCGAAGAACTGTTTTTCTTTCACGTTTTAAGAACAAAATGTGTTTCGAGCAGTATTACCAAACTGTTCTCTTCAACCTGTATCTATCAGTATGTTTAAGTTAAATTCTGTAGGAAGCAGAAAATGCCCGAAATCCACATTTTATTATTTATAACTTTACATGCTATTCTTTTGACTGCTTATGCTTAATCATTACATATCAACTGATGCATAATGAAGAAGAAAAATAGATATAACTACGGTTGAAAATTTTCATTCTTAAATAAATAAAAATGTGGGTATATTATTACAGCTCCAGTGGAGGGAAAGTAGAGGTAATCTCCCTTAAAACGCTACGATCAGCCAGAACGACGAAAACCTGCAGGCAGCACAGATTGTCCGGTCTAAAACACGAAACGAAACAGAAAGCTGTAAGGAAGACAACGCTTTCGAAAAACATAACACGAATGAAACAATCTGTATAAACAAAAAGCACTTAAGTTGGAGAGAAAGGCCGAGCCGAGAGGGCGGAGCGGGAGAGAGGGCTATTGGAAGAGGGTAGAGAAAGAGACAGAAACCACAGACCTCTTGTGACACAAACGGCGCGCTGGGAGGGGCACAGCTGTGTGTAGATATGCCAGTCATAGACTTTGCTGTACGCCCTTTGAATTTACCCCAAAAGTGACACCAACTACATGGCCTGATTAAAATCTTGTATAACCAGCAAAACGATTGTCTTGATTTTCCTTCTTTTTTTATATACAGATTTGAGTTCTGAAGTGAGGGAAACCTTTTGAAACAGTACACATGTAAGAGACACTAATAATCATGTAAACCAACTATGAGTACACATGTAACAGGCACTAACAAGTGAACCAACTATCAGTACACATGTAACAGACCTTAATAAATAAACCAACTATGAGTACACATGTAACAGACACTAATAAGTAAACCAACTATGAATACACATGTAACAGACACTAACAAGTGAACCAACTATGAGTTTGTAACAGACACTAATAAGTGAACGAACACTGAGTACACATGTAACACAGACATTAATAAGTAAACCAACTATGAGTACACATGTAACAGACACTAATAAGTGAACGAACACTGAGTACACATGTAACACAGACATTAATAAGTAAACCAACTATGAGTACACATGTAACACAGACATTAATAAGTAAACCAACTATGAGTACACATGTAACACAGACATTAATAAGTAAATCAACTATGAGTACACATGTAACACAGACATTAATAAGTAAACCAACTATGAGTACACATGTAACACAGACATTAATAAGTAAACCAACTATGAGTACACATGTAACACAGACATTAATAAGTAAACCAACTATGAGTACACATGTAACACAGACATTAATAAGTGAACCAACTATGAGTACACATGTAACACAGACATTAATAAGTAAACCAACTATGAGTACACATGTAACAGACATTAATAAGTAAACCAACTATGAGTACACATGTAACACAGACATTAATAAGTGAACCAACTATGAGTACACATGTAACACAGACATTAATAAGTAAACCAACTATGAGTACACATGTAACACAGACATTAATAAGTAAACCAACTATGAGTACACATGTAACACAGACATTAATAAGTAAACCAACTATGAGTACACATGTAACACAGACATTAATAAGTAAACCAACTATGAGTACACATGTAACACAGACATTAATAAGTAAACCAACTATGAGTACACATGTAACACAGACATTAATAAGTAAACCAACTATGAGTACACATGTAACACAGACATTAATAAGTGAACCAACTATGAGTACACATGTAACACAGACACTATAGTACTAATAAGTAAACCAACTATGAGTACACATGTAACACAGACATTAATAAGTGAACCAACTATGAGTACACATGTAACAGACACTATTAAGTGAACGAACACTGAGTACACATGTAACAGACACTAATAAGTAAACCAACTATGAGTACACATGTAACACAGACATTAATAAGTGAACCAACTATGAGTACACGTGCAACAGACATTAACAAAGGAATCAACAATCTGTACGCTTGCAACATACATATCAGTGAATGAACGATAAGTGCACATGTAACAGACACTAGCAAGTGAATCAACAATGAGTACACATGTAAAAGACAAAAACAAGTGAGCCAAGAATGAGTACACATGTAAAAGTCAAGAACAAGTGAATCAACAATGAGTACACATGTAAAAGTCAAGAACAAGTGAATCAACAATGAGTACACATGTAAAAGACAAAAACAAGTGAGCCAACAATGAGTACACATGTAAAAGACAAAAACAAGTGAGCCAACAATGAGTACACATGTAAAAGTCAAGAACAAGTGAATCAACAATGAGTACACATGTAAAAGACAAGAACAAGTGAGCCAAGAATGAGTACTCATGTAAGAGACACTAACTAGCTGGCGAACCAACAACTTTATGATAAACAACAATGCTCCACTCACGATTACTCCTTCAGTCCCTCCTCGCCACGCACTCCCTCCCTCACCCCATCACACTTTTGACGTGTTTGTGTCTGAACGAATGTATGTATATATGTATATGTACATATATATATATTCATATATATATATATACACATACATATATATATATGTATATAATATGTATATATATATATATACATTTATATGTATATAGATATACATATATATATATATGTGTGTGTGTGTGTGTGTGTGTGTGTGTGTGTGTGTGTGTGTGTGTGTGTGTGTGTGTGTGTGTGTGTGTGTGTGTGTGTGTGTGTACAGACATATTGACAACTTAGAGAACTTACATACTATGATAGCCTCAGCACCATTTTCTATTTGTTTTGTCGGATGTACGCCTGAATATCACGATATAACGCTATTGTTGTTATTTTTGTTTAAAGCCCAGCTGATTGCGTCGAGCGATATTAGGGATATAACCGTTTCAAAGCATACACAATACTTCAACAGAAAAAAAAAAAGAAAATTAAGTACAGATATCAATGCATTTGCGCATATACTCTAAGGAAATGCTTTGGCGTTGACCACTCTGTCGAAGTTATCGCACAGCGGATTTACAAAAACATGTCTGCATACACCAGTATCCAGAAAAAATTTGGGCAGATATGAAGAAGACCTACACTGAAGTGGCAGAAGAAAAGTTAGGCAGGAAAAAAAAAGAAAACTAACTAAGCCCTACGTCAGCGAGGACGTCATGGATCTAGCCAAACAGAAAAGCCAAGTTCGCAGATCTGGAAGAAAAGAAAAATGCGAAAAACTCAGAAATCAAGAGTAAAATTAGAAGAGATATGAAAAATTGGCTGGACGAAGAATGTACAAAAATAAATGAGCATAATGAATGCAGAAGATCCAGGGATCGATTCCAACAGGTAGAGAAAGTTCAATCCAGTAAACTCCAGGCCAGAAATGAGTGCATCAACAAGGAAGGCACCACACTGACTGAACCAGAGCATATTATGAACAGATGGAATGAATATGGAGCATCACCTTTTAGCGACAATAGCCCTCAAGACACGCTATGTCCTGACCTGAACTGTCCCAAATCAGAATCAGAACCACTTTTGAATGAAACTGAAGCAGCCACCAAGCACTCAAAACAAGAAAAATCCCCAGGAATTGATAATATTCTAGGAGAACTGTTAAAACATGGTGGAAAAAAAAGTCTAAAAGCAATGCACCATCTTTGCTGTAAAATCTGGAATATTCATCAGTGGCCAACAGATCGGAAACTTCAATAATTTGTGATGCTTCACAAGAGCGGCAATATCATCATCATAAGGTGCCTTGCCGCATGGCGTTGGCGATTATGGATTTCCATCTGTCTCTATCGCTTGTTGCCTCAAGCATCTCTTCCACCCTCCTTGTCCCCAGCCACTCCGCAGGTCCGTCAAGTATCTTCTCCCTGGGTCTACCCGGTGCTCTCTTTCCCTCCAGCTTTCCCATTGTGACCAGGTGCTCCAATTAATAATAATAATAATAATAATTACAATATTTATATAGCGCAAAATCTTGATAAAATCAAATCTAAGCGCTGAAGCAGACACACACGTAAGCACGCACGCACGCACGCACGCACACACACGCACGCACACACACACACACACACACACACACACACACACACACACACACACACACGCATGGCTATAAATGGGGAGAAAGAATAAAAGCAATAAAAGCAAGAATAAAACCAATGGAAAATTATAGAGAGCATAGCATATACAATTATATATTATAACCATGTGATTCCCTCCGAGCGGAGACAGGCTGCAGAGGGGGGGGGGGGGGTTGAGTGAGGTTAGGATTTTATGCGGAGGAGAAAAGGTGAGTTTTGAGAGCGGACTTGAAGGAGACAAAAGTAGGTTGCTGACGGACTGAGAGAGGAAGTCTGTTCCAGGAGAGTGGACCAGAAACAGAGAAGGCTCGTGGACCATAGGTATTGAGCTTAGTGCGTGGAAAGCGAAAAGTCAGAGGATCGGAAGCAGAGCGGAGGGTACGTGAGGGAAGATAGATCTCAAGTAGGCTTGACAGGTAATCGGGGGCTGCGTTATTGAGGCTTTTGTAGCACATGGTGTCTAGTTTGTACTGTATGCGCTTTGATACAGGGAGCCAGTGAAGTTGTGCCAGGAGAGGAGATATGTGGTCAGCTTTTTTCTTTTTGAGTACAAGGCGTACAGCATTGTTTTGAATGCGCTGTAGGATGTGAATGGTGGAGGCAGGAAGACCAGACAGGAGTGAATTGCAATAGTCAATGCGAGACATTATGAAGGAGAGAACGAGTTTTGCAGTTGTTTCGACAGAGAGATACTTCCTGATCAGCCTTATACGATGGAGATGATAGTAGCAGGATCTGGCAGTTTGAGAAACAAAGTTGTTCATGGAGAGGGTAGAGTCAATGCAGACACCAAGGTTTTTAGCTGAATCAGAAATTGGGACTGATGTGTTACATAATGGGAGAGAAAGAGGAGGCAGCTGAGAAAGTTTCTGACGGGTGCCAATGAGGATAGCTTCTGTTTTGTCGTCATTAAGCTGAAGTCTATTGTGT
>JAPXFY010000012.1:74298822-74306322 GCA_030674185.1 Monoplex corrugatus
GGTTTCAGTCAAATTGTGCTGCACACTATGAAATGGTCCCTGTTTTAGTCGGCACTGTGAGAAGCACACTGGTGGATGATTCATGTCGAAGTGATTACCGGTGACCGGACCTTGAGTGTCTCAAGAAGACTTTATGGCAAAACTTTGTTTTAAAGAACGTGTTGCGATGATGATGCGCAGCTTGCGATAGAAGCAGAGCTCCAGCAATATTTGACAGTTGTCACTGATCTTGCCAAAGCCATAGGAGAGGCCATGGCACATGGTCCTGATGTTGCAAGTGGCCCGTCGCATGACAATAATAACTGTATAAACATTAAAGATAATAAACCACGTTTGTGGAGTGTTATTATTGCTGTATCTTGACAGAGAGATAATTGTGTAGGATGAACATTCAAGTAAACAGCATTGGTCCTCCTACACTAGGCTCCTACTTGAGACTCTAAGAACGTTTTCCTTGCTTAGTAGCCACATCCTGTTAACTGCTTCTTGCGGTGGACTAAACGAAGCAGGGACCAGCGCATTTTATCTCTAATTTCACAGTGTTTGGAGAAGACATGGGTACCATCAAGTCTGCTCTATTAGGCCACTGTAATGATATTATGGGCGGACAACAGCAAAATACAACATGCTGTATTGATGGAACACAGAAAACAATGGGCACTCCTGTCGGAGACAGTAGAAGGGGGCAGAACTACGTGACGATAAAATAAAGGTTTTATCGATATGGTGCAAGCAATCTGTGTCAAACGAATGTTCACTGCACTTCACACTAACAAAACATTATTAGGTAAAAGTAGACAATGAATATGAAACGACATGAAGTATTAGGAACATGCCTACAGGTTTAAACAGATTGAGGGAAAACAACACAGCTGAAACGGCCTGTAGGAAGTTGACTGAGAGTGATGAACAAATCTATCGGTGTTGCAGACGATCAACCTGTCGACACTATGGCCTATAATGTGTGTTGGCGGGGCCACGAGCTGAGAGACACGATGGTTAGACAGACACAAGACTCAAGCGCTTGGTTTCCCTGTCATCTTGAACATCAAAGTCTACATTGATATCACCAAAAAAGACGATTTTTACTGGTCTAAAAGTGTAATAATTGAAGAGCTATTCAATTTCACTATGAGACATGAAACGAATCAGTGTGTTTTCACGGCTTGGGAATAGTAAACACGAAAGAAACTGACAGACAGAGTGACTTGACATACGAAGGACGACTTCAGCGGGTTACAATGACAGAGCAGAAAAGGAAAGGAGTGGGAAAAGGAGAGAAGATTCAAGCACATCTGTATATACAATAGCAATCACGCCACAAAGGGAGGCTCGTGGGAAGTTTGTAACCAGGAGAAGTAGAAGTCAGTCTAGGTTTTTGGCTTGTGGCCAGTTGATTTTGGCCACATTTCTGTTAGAAAAATTATGTTATTTTTGAAAATAAAGTCTGAGATATAGTCAGTTTTCATCATCATGGCAGATAGACTGTGCATTAAATAAACAGGCAGTTAAGTTCACAGAAAACAGAACAAGAAGACAACACTGGACTGTGAGGCAGGGGGGCACATATGCATAAAGCCCAAAACTGCAGATGATGGTATTGACACCGAGGGAAGAAACTGCAAAACTTCTTGTTGAAGACGAGATGTTGGCGGTAGTACTGATGAACTTGGTTCAGAAATTTTCATTTTTCTTGGTAGCGTTAAGTACACCAGTTACAACACACCACTGGGCATTTTTCTAACATGCATGTTCAGATGTGGACAACTTCATTTAAACATCCATGTCAATAATTCAAGTATTTGACGGGAAAGTTACAAAGACATCGACGTTTAATTAAATGATGCAATTGTCCTCTGTGCCTCTCTCTCTCTCTTCTCTCTCTTCTCTCTCTCCTTCTCTCTCTCTCCTCTCTCTCTCTTTCTCTCTTCTCTCTCTCTCCTTCCCTCTCTCTCTACCTCTCTTCTTCTTCTTCTTCTTCTCTCTTTTCTCTCTCTCTCTCTCTCTTTTCTCTTTCTCTCTCTCTCCATTCCCCTCTCTCTCTACCTCTCTGTCTGTCTGTCTGTCTGTCTCTCTCTCTCTCTCTCCTCTCTCTCTCAGTGTGTGTATGTGTGAATGTGTGTGTGTGTGTGTGTGTGTGTGTGTGTGTGTGTGTGTGGTGTGGTGTGTGTGTGTGTGTGTGTGTGTGTGTTAAGAGAGAGATAGAGGGAAGAGAGAGAGTAGAAGTATATACTTTGGCAGTTATGGTCATTTGTTATAAGATTCTTTTTGTTTGTGTTGCATTGGTTTTGTGTACGTAATACCTACAGACGATGGCCAACCTTTTTTATTATTATTAATTTTAGACTATCAAAATTCCTGCCATTAAAGTTGCTGAAAAATGTAGTTTGGCCGTCTGTCTGAGCACACTTCTCCGCAATTTTAGCAACTGATGTTGTCAGTTATATCGAATAAACAGGAGATGGAGTTCTGGATGCAGCTAAATATTAACACACAACTAGGAAATATTTGTGGATGTTTCTGTCGCTACGGTGAATGCTTGAGTGATGAAGAGTGTGCCCTTTGAGTTGCTTTATACATCAAGATTCAGCTCAGTATAATCAGTAGTAGTAGTAGTAGTAGTAGTATATTAGTAGTAGTGGTAGTGGTAGTGGTTGTAGTTGTAGCTGTAGTAGTTGTTGTGTAGTTGTAGTAATAATAGTAGTAGTAAAAGACGACTAATAGTAGTGACCTCAGAGTGTAATATTCAACAACAAAGCTTAAATGATCTTTGTTTCTTCTCATTAACTCACTCACTCACACACCTTCTCTCTCCCCCTCTCTCTCCCCTCTCCCTCTCTCTCTCTCTGCGGTGGTGTGTGTGTGTGTGTGTGTGTGTGTGTGTGTGTGTGTGTGTGTGTGTGTGGTGTGGTGTGTGTGTGTGTGTGTAAACAAAGTAGTTACACGAAATGGCTTATTTTGTAATGCTGTATCGTTTCTATTCTCAATTTTCTAATCAGTCAAAGGCCAAAATTTAAGTGAACCACGCTTCAGTTCCATTCCCCTTGAGTGGTCATTCCTTCGTGGGAAACGACAGAATTTGTGACCTAACCGCTGCGCTTTCCAAAGGTCTGGGGCGGTCCGTGCATAATTAATCAGGTATAATACAGCGTTCAACGTGGACACTCACCAACTTTCTGATTTCCTTGCGTGCAGACGACGTCTACATGTTGGCCGTTATCCTCTTCGTTGCTGTAGCGTTGGTCGCTGCCCAGGAACCCCGACCTTGCAGTGAGTGTTGTAATTCCCATTCGTATTTGAAAACTTGAAGTCTATAAGGATGAGGAGTAAAGGGAAGCACTGCCCATAAATTCATCGAGGAAATATACTGAAATAGAAAAAAAAACGTACGTTTTATTACTACTGAATATCAGGTTTGTCTTTCACAGTTAACCGAAGTTATGTATGTAGCATGCACTTTGCGCGCGTTTAAAAAACGTGTCAAAGGTTTTGTGCATGGCGAAATTCGGAGAAAATCAGTTGGACAGATACATAAAAACACGCGTATTTAGAGACAAGAATGCCGCTATATCATGGTCGAGGTAAGTTTTCACTGGGAAGTAGCTCATACTTCATATGAAAAATGTCAGTTCTGAGGAAAAGAATTAAAATCAACATCCCACAGTGTAACATAACACAATACAACCAACATGAGGAATTTAGTTAGATATGTACATAAGTGATAACTGTTTGTTTATGATGTATTCATTCATGTACATCCACTTCTTGTCAGTCCATTTCCTTTATACCTCTCTTTCTTGGTCCCCAATACACGGTCAGAACCCAGCCTATTCTATTCGTGTCCTCCCGCCATGATTGCACTGGAGCTGAGCTGTCAATATCAAGTCATACTGAGAACACCTAACGGTGGAGACCCTGCACAGCTACCTTGTGCTCAACAATAAAAACAAGAACACAACAAATACTGCTGAGATAAAACATAAAAACTGACACAAACAGAAAAATGTATGTATAGATTGCCCGTCAACCCCGTAAGGTCTTCAGAGTAAGACAACAGTCATCACAACACTTTTCCAGCCATATGTGTGTTGTGTTCATTCCCTCTACTTTTTTTTACCTTCTACAATCTTAAAAGCGATCTGGACTGGGACTGGATACATATGTACATAAATTTTAGTCATGACGGGAGTGAGGATCAAAACCACGCAGAATGACATAGAAAAAGCACACTCTTATTATGATTCTTTTTATCATTCAATTCACAGTATTCAGTAGCGCCTTTTTTAACATTTATACTTATGCTAATTTGTTACAGTCAATGCTGATCGCTATTCGAAATATTGGAAAAGACCAGGTGGATCATTCTCAAAATGCAGCCTATCACAATATAGTACACACATTAACAAATAATAATGTCGTTTGGAGAAATTAAACCTGTGCTGTGAAGGAGCCATCAGCCTTTGGTTTCAATAAAGATACATTTAATATGAACAAGTGCAGAATGGACGGTAAGTGCCATCTTAGTGTTTGCAGCTTCACTGCCAGAGTGAAGTGACAGACAGACGCATATGACAGAAAGACAATGCAGAAAACAGAAGAATAACATAGGACGCCTCTTTTCAGTACGTCATACCCAGGATTTCTTTCTTGTCATCAGTATGTCTTGCCCTCTCCGGGGTTGTTTTTTGTTTTGTTTTTGTTTTTTGTGGGGGTTTTTTAGGAGGGGGTTCACTCTTCACATTTAGGTAGGTAGTACTTGGCTACATGGTTACCAGTGGCAGCAGAGGATTGCCTAAGACCTGACTATGACTAAGTTACTGGCCAGCCACAACACTACCATCACTACTGATATAATTGTCCATGGACTGAAGCTAGGAATCGTTCAACAATTCACTTACCTGTCACTTACCTGGGATCCATCATTGGCAGTGACGGATCCAAACCAGAAATCCTGTCGAGTGCAGCAAAGACAACATCAGCAGTACCCAGGCAGAAACATGTATGGTGGGAATAAGAACATCTCCATGTAAAATAAGATCAATATCTTACTCAGGCTAGTATATTTCGTGTTCCTATATGCACGCGAGACGTGGACCTTCACAAAGATTTTGAAAGACGAATCATCCAAAGCATGGAATTGAGGTTTATTGCATGATACTAAACATCAGATACACTGATCGTAGCACCAATGAACAGATGGCCCCAAACCATCGAGCAGCACATTGGACCATATTAAGGTCTGCTGATTCAGTTTAGAAACATAAACTTCGTTGGCATGGCCATGTAACAACATCCAACGGCTTTATTAAATCAGTCTTCCAGGGAACTGTTGAGGGAGAGAAACAGAGGGGAAGACAGAAAAAATCTAGACTGACAACATTGTAGGATGGACAGAGAAACCCTTTGCAGAGACCCAGCTGTAGCCAAAACCGACAGAGCTGAGGAAATCTGGTGAACAGTTCTGTAGTGCGGCACCCCAATGATTCCACGGAGTTAAGGGAGAAGAAGAAGAAGGACAGGAAATCCATGAAGTGGGTTTACTTTCATATCGATACGAAGAAAGAGGAAAGGCAATCTATGAAGTGGGATTACTTTCATATCGCAAAGAAGAAGAAAGAAAGGAAATCCATGAAGTGGGATTACTTTCATATCGATACGAAGAAAGAGGAAAGGCAATCCATGAAATGGGATTACTTTCATATCGCAAAGAAGAAGAAGGAAAGGAAATCCATGAAGTGAGTTTACTTTCATATCGAAAAGGAGAAGGAAAGGAAATCCACGAAGTGGGATTACTTTCATACCGCCAAAATATCACTGGCAAGCCGAAGGGGGAAGCCTTCTCTTAGGAAGTGAAAGAAAACAAGAATGAATTTACTGACACACTCAAAATTTCGAACGAAAATGCACAGTACATTTAGGCCTAGGTTATACATCTGCTGTCATATGATTTTCATAGCTGGTGCTTTAATGTCTTTTTTCTGATTTTGCAGAGAGTCCAGATCAGTTTGAAGCAAGGGTCTACACGGTAAGTAACGGGTACTTAACTATTACCAACAAAAAGAGAAACAGATCAGGAAAAAAGGAAACACAGAAACAAAAACAAAGAAAAAGAAACAAACAATCTTCTATGAGTGTGGTTCAGAGTGCGCATTTGGTGTGTAAGTTCGCGCGCATGTGTACGCGTACGTGTGTATGTAAGCTTGTGGGTGTTTATACGCACGTGCACATGATGACCCAAAAACAAAACAAAACAACAAAAAACAAATAGTTAAAACTGCATTATTTTTTCAGGCCTTTGTATAATCTGTCATTTAAAAACTGCTCTCCAGAAGGAGGAAAACTGACCTAAGATAGTATAGCGAGGCACAGTGCATGGAGAGATGAATATAAAGAACAGGACATAGAGCAGCGCTGCGCTGAAGAGTTGGCCAAGGAGAGACAGACATGGTTGACTTTCGTTGCTGTCCCACACACCAGAAGGAGTATTGGGTGATAAGTGGGTAGGCCTCCTGAGAAATGTACTCTTATTACACTGCCCTTCGCCTTATCAACATGGAAGCGGTTCCAGAAAATGCCTTCAGAAATACGAACAATGTCTGGAGATCTACATTTCCAGAGCTGTGCACTGGTATTACTTCTGTGTGGCTCGGAGCACCAAAACTGACGGACAGCGATCAGGACAAGCTATCAGCTTTCTACAATTCTGAGGAGGACCCTCTGTATTTCCTGGCCTGGCAACAAGGGATCTCAAACGATAATTTTATGTCCTGTTGCCAACAAAGGAGATCGCTGAATCAGTGTGCAGAGACTGTAGCATATCTGGAAAAAGAGATTTTATCACACAGTTAAACTGTTCTCCCATGAATACCAGATGGGCAACAGAAAAGAGGACGACCAAAGATAATACGTTGACGTACACAGTGGTGGCAGAGATGAACTTCATCAAAACATAGCCTGAGGTGGAGCAGTGCCGAACAGATGGCCAAGGACTGACGGACTTAAGGGACTTCCGTTGCTGTCCTTCGCGTCAGGTGGCGTAATAAACATTAAATGACCCAACAATATGTTTGAGGTTAATGTTGTGCCAGGCACTTGAAAACGCTATTCCTGTGAAGTAATAAAATTCATTCTTTACGCTACATGCAACTTTAACTAGAGCCTCTTTTGATAAGAGTTTGAAAGTAAACGTACTGCTTTCTGTTTCGAAGTGTGGTATTGTTCTTCCCGTAAAATGAATCATGGAATCGCCATGATTTGGGCAATCAAAAACTGCATAGCCACAACTAAAAAAAGAATCGGTTGGATAAATGAGTGGATAAACTTGACTTTTTTAATCCCAGAAAATGCTAAGTAGCTTTTATCAATAATCTGTAGCCCATACATTATTGTAGATGACTTTAAGATGTACTTTTAACGAACTGTGTAAAACCCCTTGTGCGTATGTAAGAGAGAAAGAGAGAGGGGGGAGATGAAGGTGGTGGCACAAGCACAGGAAGACAC
>JAPXFY010000012.1:74311322-74313822 GCA_030674185.1 Monoplex corrugatus
TTCTGCATCATCTTTGCATGACGCCGCTCATTTCGGCTATCTCCAGCGCGCCTCCAACCCAACCGAGACTGAGGTCACTTTGTGAGCAGGGCGCAAAAGATCACAGTATCCGGGACATTTTTTCACAACGCTGTGACAATACTGGACAATGGGGATGTAGGAATTATTGCTATGGATTTCCACTTCGATTCGAGATTGCCTGACAGCGGTGTAGCCTGCTTTTCGCTGCTTAGCAAAATAATTCATAGGCCCGAGAGATACAGACACCCAGTGTATTGATGAGGAAATAGAACAACATCCTCAAGGACGCATCCGTAAAGTGAATGAGACTCGACTGTGTGCTTCCAGTCTTACCAAAAAGACCATATTATATTAAGCTCTGGGTGAGAGAAAATTGAGCTCCCCCCTCCCCCACAAAAAAAAAAAGAATATGAAATGGCAGGTGTTCGAACTCCCAGTCTCCCAGTTATCAGTATGTTGCGCTAACCATTCCGCCACGGTGACTCGCTACAGTGGCAATAACGCTGAATGTTCGCATGACCACCGACTTCGTCATGGAGCATGAGCACGTGTTGAGACTGTAAATATCCACAATAACACTAAACGTTAAGCTCACCAATTTAGTTCCACGACAAAACGAAGTGCTTTAAGATTACTGATTTGAAGAAAAATCCAGAACAAAAAATGAACAAAGCGGAGATACATGCATAGACAGACCTCTAACGAGTCAGGGAAAATATTGTATACAGGTAGACAGGTCTCCGACTGTAAAAATGCAACTAACACATAATATGCAGCAATAATAATTATCATCGGACTGATAGAGCAAAGATCCTGAATGTCTTTCATAATTCATTTATTTATTTCATTGTTTACATTTCATAGAATAAAAATATATATAAATAAAACACGACTAATTATTTCGAATGGAATAGTGTCTGTTTCAACGACAAAAACATCAGCCGTAAACTTTCCAACAGTTCTGTGTTTAGTGGTGCTTTGTAGGAAACCATTCATTTTAAATGTATTACATGTCATTCATTAAATGATATGCGTTTTTCTTTGCAAAAAGAAAATTTTTAATATTTTTTCGGGAGTTTGCAGTTTGTTCAAGACGGATTTATCGCACATAAACGTTTCTACATGCGCTTCACCCAGTCCTGTTAGAAATTATCAGGCAGAAACCCAGAGCCTGCGCAAATCCCTTTGCTTTGGTAAGATCTTGAAATGGAGAGAGGAGGAAAGACGTACGAAACAGTAAGCTGACAACATCAGAACAATGGAAACATTAAGATAGGGCAACAAATAGGCCAGTTTTTAGTCTTGTATGCTGGGATTGAACTCGAGATATCAGATGTTGAGTCCATGAATCTGTCAAACAGATATGTGGAGTAGACTCTTTACACTTGCATCTGTAACTGTTGTGGTTTGTGTTTTGATTCAGTAAAGCATGCTGGATCAATAAAACAACCATACTGGAATGAGAGATGCGCAAACAAATGTTACTATGTTGCTGGTCGCTGTTTTATATTATTCTTCAGTTGACATCTGCCGTAACCTCGATATAAAAATTTACGTCTTTGGCCGTAACTCATCTTATTCATAGCGGCAAGGGCATTAAGTCTGTCAGTGCACGTGTCGGAAATGAATCGATGTAATTTGGCTATGTGTAGGCCTATGCATCTTCTAATCTTTACAATAACACAAGGAATTTTGCTTGGAACATAATTACATCTAAACCATTATCTGATCTGAAATTATTGTCAAATCCTAACAGTAATGGCATTTCATTCATATTTATAGAGGTGGTGTTTCCAAAACGCCGGCACCACTGTACTTTCCAAAACATATCTTTCAATCTATCCTGCTCAGTTCTATAAAAAGAATATGCGTTATCATTTTTACACCCGTTATCATCAAAACAACATTGTCAACGCTGTCGTCAGTAGTCGTTGGATTAATCCCATTTGAAACCACTTGATTTTTAGTCCATTAATCTATCGAATTGTATTGGATATTTTGCTTCACGATAATTTCTTTCGAAGAATCATCTCCCATTTGTTGCGGCACTGCCTTCAGTGAATGTTCTGTAACAAATCTCAGCTTCAGGACAAATGCGGTAGAGTATTTTTGAAGTATTTCTCTCGTAGATCTTCGCTTTAAATTTCAAAGCCAACTGTATGCAAGTAATTCTTTACAGCATACACAACACCAGTGTATGTAATGAAATCTGTTTTTATTCTTGTTTACTTTTGGAAAAATTTCAAACGACATGAAAGTTCCATCTGTTTTTACTGCTTTGTTTACAAAAATGTTCTTGTCTGTCCAGTATCCATAAAATATCGCCAGTAATTCGAAATCTCCGCCAGCTTATGGCAATATTACATTAAATCTCCATCGCATTTCTGATGAGAGGCAGTGACTTGAAACGAAAATTATGAAGCACGAAAGAGCGCGCACGCATGTGTGTGTATGATTGTGTGTGTGTGTGTGGTGGTGG
>JAPXFY010000012.1:74316322-74458822 GCA_030674185.1 Monoplex corrugatus
AATGTTGTCAGTTTGAATTTTCAAGCAAATTATTCAATGTCATGGAACGTGCACATTTGAAAGAAAAGAACCTTCACAGCAAGGGTAAAAAAAATATCAAACAATCCTCATTACAAAACCAATGTGTGACATATAGACACAAAGAGAGATAGGGTGTAATAAATATCATATGCATATCATGAAAAACATTTTCGCGCATATGGATACTTATTAACTCCCTGCTTCGAACCAGTATAACATCCTCGAGGATTCTAAGTATGTAACACAATATCAGACGAACATGTTAGCAAATGATAAATGTGAACGTTAAATGCGAATGTTAATTGTTACTGTTATTTAATTTAATCCATTCAGTGCCTCTAGGCCGTCTGCTGACGTCCTACAAAAAGTGTTGTCATATTGCCTATAGGCCGTCCGCTGACGTCCTAGGGGTTTTCCGATTTTTCGTTCACTACAGTGTAAGCCAATAAGCACAAAGGAACGCTGCACAGTGAGCTATAAGTGTCTACAATGTAAAAATGGAATGTAAATTAGGATACGTCATAGGGAAGACACCTTTATTGTCACTAATGATTTGGTAACTGAACCACGTGAAGTGGAGCAAAATGGCGACCCAACCTTCGACAAGCCGGAACGGTGGCTCACGTCAGCGGACTTTCACGACTCTAGAGGCCGTTCAAATGATTTTAGAGCATGATGACGACAGAGATGATTTGTCATCTGATAGTTCGCTTGAACATGACGCTTGAACATGACGGAGAAGAAAATAACAATGACGACCCTGACACCGACATTCAACGCTTGCTGGTGGAACCGATGCAAACAGACGTTAACAAGTCCGAGTCAGACCGCGACCGCCGTGGTCAGTGCAAGTGGCGAGCGCGCAGGCCGTGATACCTCGGACTTTTAGGACCCAACAGCAGTGAAAGTGATGTTGAGAGGGGTCACGCACGTGAGAGGTGCAGAGGAGTTGTACTCCAGTTGGAAGCACAGACATCTAAGATGTCTGTGGTTGGAAGGCATGGCAGGGGGCGCGGCAATCAGCGAAGTGTTGCGTTCACTGCAAATCTATTGCCTCCAAATGGACAACAGTCAGACATTCCTCGATTTTTAGGAAATCCAGGATTGAAAGTGGGAATTGGGGACACGTGCTGTGCATTTTTCAAACTGTTTCTCACTGATGAGCTGATTGACTTATTTGAAATAGGATTCTGATTCTGGGCTTATTTTTCTCTTGTTTTGATTGCAGAACCTGAAGAACAGACAGAACCAATTCATGAGTGTCATGTAGTTTGACTGTTCAGTGTCTGAGTACAATGACTGTCATGTAGTTTGTTCAGTGTCTCAGTACAATCTGTTTTACGTTTACTGAAACCATGTCTGTCACTGTTGGGACGGTTACTCACTTATGTGTTTGCATGAGTTTAGAATCATTTCATGAACTTTTTATGATGTCATATGTTTTGTTTTCATTTATGTATATAAACTGACAACAAACAAGTCATTTTCACCTGGTTTTTTGTTTTGTTTGTTTGTTTGTTTTGTTTGTGAGTGTGTTGGGTATCAATCTGTAGAGATGGAAACTTACTTTTTAGACAACACAAAAAAAATTATTTCCTCTTTGGAACGCCAGACAGGTCTTTGCAATTAAAATAAGAGACAAATAAGCCCAGATTCAGAATCCTTGTTCATTTCCTTCAAAAATCACGTATGTTTCTTTGTTGTATCTGTTATAGTTTTTGCACTAGAATTTTTTGTTAATTATTACCCTCGAATCCTCAAAATTCCCTGGCAATGGGGAAGCACATATTTACGTTTTCCCCTGGCACTCAAAGGGTATGTTAACGTTAAATGTTAATGTTAAACATAAACCTTAGATGTTCATGTGAAATGTTAACTGTTAAAGTTAACGTCAAATCTTAACGGTAAATGTTAACGTTAAGTGTTCATGTTTACTGTTAACATTAAATATTCATGTTTAATGTTAGTGGTAAAGTTTAATGTTAGAAAGTCAATGGTAAATGTTTGCGTTAAATGGTAACCTGAAATGTTAATGGTAAATGTTAATGTTCAATGTTAAAGTTAAATATTACATGTAATTATTAACTGTTAACTTCAAATGTAAATGTCAAATGCAAACGTCAGATGTTTAAGTTAAATGTAAATGTTGAACGTAAACGTTAAAAGTAAACGTAAGATGTTAACGTTAAGTGTTAATGTTAAATGTTAATGCCCTATGTAAATATTACATGTTAAATGTTAATGTCAAAAGTTAAATGTTAAAGATAAATGTTAATGTTGAATATTAATATTAAATGTTAACGTTAAATATCAACTTCAGACGTTAATGTAAATCTGTTAACATCAAATGTTAACCTCAAACGTTAATGTCAAGTGCAAACGTCAAATGTTCACTTTAAAACATTTAACAATTACATTTGACATTAACATTTGAGATTAACATTTACAACCTCCCCCCGTTGGGTTGCCGGGGGCTCTTTCAGTATAAATAGTATCCCCACTTTCTGGAAATTCTGTGCTAGAAATTTCCTCTTTTCTGTCACTCTCTTTGTTTCTGCCTTGTTGCCTTGCTTTCTGTCATTTCTACTTATTTTCTGCCTTAATCGTCCATTCACCTGTATTTTTTCGATAAAGTCATACGTGCTTTTCTTCGGATTGATAATTGGGCACATGTATTAAGTGCATTTTTTTGGCTCTAAGGAGGTGAGATATGCGGAAGCAATTTTAGTTAATTTATGCCTGTTTTTATATATGTTTTGGTGTCCTTATGTATGCTTATATTTGTATTCAGGTGTGTTTTTTAAATCTCCCCTGTGCGATAAATTGGACGGAATGGTCCTACGCCTGGGGCATGTCCTTAGATTATGTGCGCGAATGCATTGATATGTGTACTTAATTTTCTTTTCTTTTTTTTTCCTGTTGAAGTTTTGTGTGTTTTGAAGCGGTTATAGCCCTGATATGGCTCTGCGCAGTCGGCTGGGCTTTAAACAACAAGAAAAGAAAGAAATAAACATTTACAACCAATTTAAATGTTAATGTTAAATGTAAATGTTAACGATTGTTAAATGTAAACGTTACGTATTAATGTTAAACATAGATGTTGCTAGTAAATTTTAATATTAAATGTTCATATTAAGCATTGAAGTTAAATGTTAACGTTAAGTTTAAATGTGGAATGTAAACATTAAATGTAGCGTTAAATGTTATATTAAATACTAATGTTAAATGCTGATATTAAGTATAAACTATAAATGTAAATGTTAAATGTAAACCTTAAATATAATTGTTAGATTTCAATGTTAAATGTAAACGTTAAATGTAAACATTGAATACAAACGTTAATGTCAAATGTTAAATATTAACGTTAAATGTTACTATCAAATGTTATCGTCAAATATTAAAGTTAGATGGTAACGTTAGATGTAAATGTTTAATGTAAACGTTAAACGTCAACATTAAATGCTAATATATAATGTAAACGCCATGGCTCCTCGATGTCCATCCTTGGTGGTCAGGTTTCTCAAGGCAAAGTCACCTTTGTGACAGGTGCCTTAATCACTTGGCTATCGATCACCAGCAACATACTGGGGAATTTTAAGCCTTATGAAGTTCACTTTTGTTCCTCCTGGTCCGGATCCAGCTTGAGCTCTTTTCCGCTGCTTCTGCCATTGCCTTTAGGGCTATGGTCCTCTCTCTGTCCCCGAAATAGAGGGCTGCTTCATGATATCAAAGACTGATGTGTCTATCAGCCCCCTTGCTCCATCCAACCTTTATGGCGAGGACTTTGGCTTGTAAGCCAGATGTCTTCAAGTTGCTGGCTAGACTGGCATACTTTTCATTCTTGTAGATAAGGGTTTCCTCCATTCTATTTTTGTATGGTACAATGAGCTCAATCAGAATCATTTGTTTGGATGAATGGGAGTGGAGAACTATGCCTGGTCTCATGCCAATCTTGTTGATGATTTCTGGATGTTTTGTCCAATGTGGGAGATATGCTGTGCACTCCCAGTCGTCCGTTTCATCCAGCAGACACTGCTTCCATGCTCTTGGTGTTATCTTTTTCAGACCAGTTTTTCCTGCCTCCTGGCGTGTAGAAGGTTGTTGGAGCTTCTGGTGGCGAGGTTTTTCCTTCGGCAATGCTAATCGCAGTGCTGATCGTTTGCGCGATCTCTTGAAACATTTCATTGTGCCTCCATGTGTATCTTCCTTGGGTTAGGGCTACCATGCATGAGCTCAGGACATGTTCCAGTGTTTGCCCTAGCAGAGCGGGCAAGCCGGGTTATCTGATTTCCCCCATTTCACCAGATTAGCATTGAAGGCAGGAGGTCGTGCACGGATCTGAGGATGAAACGGACTCTGAGAGGGACCACATGCCACAATTCATTCCAGCTTAGACTTTTCTTGAGTTCATTTTCCCAAGTCGTCCACTGCCCCTGTTGGCCTTGCTGCACTGCGTTCTGAAGTCTTGTGTCATCGTCTTCTGTCTTCATCATTTCTAATATTCATTATGTCCTCCGTAGACCTTTGACCACTATTCCATTTTTGTTGATCCCAGTGTCTGCCTGTTGGTCAGCATTGTGCCCCATTATTTCTCTGACCATGAGGTGTTTTTCTTTCATTGCGACCAGCGCCTCCTGGATTTTCCATTTTCTTCCAATCCTCAAATTGGGCTAGAGTGATCTCACAATCTTATCTCCCGAACAAGAAGGCTAACTGGCCTTCAGTGTGAGGGGACTAGGAAATGAACCTATCTCTCCAGATGAGCAAATGCCCTGCTCTTAAAGATTTTCAACTGCCGTGGGATCTTTAGCGTGCACCTTTTTTCGTCCCCTTACTAGGACTCGATGTTCAGTTCGATTTTCCAGTCAAACTGAGGAGAAAAGTCGAGGGCTCAACGAGGAATGAACTCTGGAACCTCGAGTTTAGCTACTGGCACGCGAACTTCTGAACCATTGTGCCACTCTTCTCCCTGATTTGTCACAAATATCTACCTTTCTGGCACGATTTACTCAGTCCGCAACATAAAAACTGGCCTGTTCGCTGCCAGTCTTAACTGAGCTTCAGTCATTAATTTTTGGTAGTGTCTGTTTAGTGTGTCATGAATTCCCAATCCCCGCCCCAACCACCATCCCCCTCCTCCAACAACTCTACCACAGGCTCAAGGAGTGTGTCAGATACATTCTGACAGATCTGGGTGTAACTTAAATGGAACTATCCAAGTGGGATGACTCCCTCTTGAATAAACTCCAAACTCATTCACTTTCCCTTTCAGTTAGTTAGTTAGTTAGTTAGTTAATTAGTTACTTAGTAGTTAGTTAGTTAGTTAGTTAGTTAGTTGTTTTATTCTTTTTTTTTTTTTTTTTTTTTTTTTTAAGGTGTAAAAACGACAAATTGTACCAATGTCACATTAATAAGATAATACTGGTGTTTTTATGGCTGTGCTGTTTTAGTATCTCAGCTGCACGGACATTAGACTGAGAAGGGCTTGTGTTAGAAACGAATTGTTTGTTTGTTTGTTTGTTTGTTTGTTTGTTTTTTGTTTGATTGTTTTTTGTTGTTTTTATAAAAGGGGATATTCCAGAATGGCTTGACCATTTTTTCTCCTATCATATGACAAATGGGATAAAAAAAATTGTTTCCTAAGTAAGTTATCTGATAAGACGACAAGACAGCAAATGATCCAAATATGAAAATCGTAAACCACTACATGCCCAGCTAAAACTGAACTAAGACCGTGCATGTCGAATACCGGACGGAAGAAGAATTGAAAATGAAAGTTCATGATTTTAATGCCCATGCGCGACATTCACATCGTCATGAAACGGAAGTGATTCATCGGAGATCTGACCATAACAGCGACAACCAAACTTTGTTATTGATTGTCTCATTCCTCCTTGTGATCGGTCAGCACCAAATTTTATTGCTTTCCCAATTCCTGTAGAGTTCGGATTTGCTTTTAACGATTTGTAAGCTTGGAATTCCAAGTGATATCAAGTACTTTATTGTGGATGATTTGTCTGTGTGCTTCGTGGACGTGGCAGGTTTAGTTCAAAAAGTCGTCTGCATTATTTTTCTAATATCATGATCGTTTCATTATCATGATTATGTTTTAGCTAAATTTAGGCCCAGAGTGATTTTTGCATACAACATTTGTGTTATATGTAGGATTACGATTTGTCGTAGAAATTATTATTGTATCGATACTCAGCTTGACAATCAATGAATCATACAAACATTTACTGATTTAGGCCTAACGAAACAAAAGCTCAAAACCAAACGTTGTTCAAACTCGCTTTAAAATTTTCTGGACTTATTTACTTAGCTTGTAGACCTATAGGCCTATTCATAATGTTGCAACCTGATGAAAAGTAATTATCTTGTTTGAATTATCAGTCATTATCAGTCAAATCTTCATCAACGGGCAACCCCCCCCCCCCCCCCCCCCCTTGGGCCCTTCAGATTGGTAAGTTTGAACGTATTGCTACCAGTTCTGTAGAAACGAAGTAGGCTAAGACACACATGGCGTCCAACATTTCTGGATAATTGAGGGTAACTCTGACCAAGACTTCTGTTATAAACATGGCTTAGACCTGCTGGTGATGAAAATGATATTGCTGGGCTGTAACATCCTTTGGCTTCACTCTGACTTTAATACCAAGAGAAACTAGCGCTGGTAGTGGCCTTCCTTGTTTATAGCCTGCCTCTGGTATAAAAATATCCACCAAGACTTTATTAGAATTTCCTAGTCATGCCCATTATGCCATTGGCATATAGGGCAGATCTTTGTAATTGTTTGAAACCTATGAAATGCATTTCGAGAAGCCTGTAAAAACTATGAAACTTGTCTTTTGTCTGTCTGCTGCCAAACTGTCTTTTATCTGCCTGCTGCCCATCACCAAACAGTACAAACAAACCCACTTTCAAAAATTATTTTAATTTTTATACATGAAATGATGAATTTCCTTGTTTACTTGAGCCACATATTGATGATATTAACTTCATTTTGACTCCTTCTGATGCCTGTATGTTGCCTTAGTTGACAGCCTAAACCGGTTAACCCACCCTCATGGGAATGCTCTTGAATCATGAATGACTCATCACTAACAGATTGATGCATTGATCCCTTTTACTGATAGTTATACACATCTCTGACCATTTTGTACTATCATTGTCTCTACATATTGATATTCTCATTTATAAATAAAAAGTTATGTCTCATGATATGAGAACTTTCCACATGTAATCCAGCAGCTCTGTACAATGTGATTAACTCACTTGCATGGACTTGCAACTGAATTTTTCTTCCACAGCAAACGAAAACAATTTTGTATGTCACCAGTGGCTAATAAAATATTTTAAATGGCTATTTGTTGGTTCCTTGCAGGTTTAGTATCTGGCAGCTCTAACAAATCACAAAGTTATTAACAGTGTGTCTGCAAACACAACACAAACAAAAACTTGCACACTTAGAGTATTAGACATACATATTATATAGAACCATTCGGATTCCCAGATACAGTTTGTCTTGAAAGAATAGCTAATGACAGTGCAGCATTTTTATGGACACTGTAGAATGAAAACAAAACTTTGGCAAGCAGAAAACAAAAACTGCTACCTGAGCAGCAAACATTATCAGCGTTTTCCTCCTCAGTCATTTGGCATAAATCAAAAAATCCTTGTACAGATGGCTCTATCTGTGGATGTGCCCAGTTAAGGACTGAGTTGGATGTGGAACAGCATTGACTGTGACTGAAAACAATTCTGATGTCACCAGTGGCAGTCCTCAGCACAGGGGATACAAATGAAGGTTGATGGCTGTGGCTAGTTGGTTGCTGCCTCAGCTTTGGTTTTCTCCCTCATGACCAGCCACTGCCTACGTTCATTTTTCCTCTACAGTGGCAATGCCTACATGTACCGCCTTCACCAGGCACTGTGATTTGTAGCAGTCGCTTCCCAGGTGTCCACACTGATATCAGCAGACTTGGATCATGTTTGTATATGTCCCTATATTGCAGTAGTGGGCGTCCTGTAGGCCAGGATTCCACAGTGAGTTCTCCTTACAGGATATACACTTTTTAACTTAAGTCTTGGAATTCAGCCATCCTGCTTGCAGTGGACATGCCAAGCCAGCACACTTATTATGGGAAGAGAGCATATATTTATATGCTTTGCATGCTGGCCTGATCTTGGATGTCACTGTTTGGCACATGGTCCTTCTAGGCAAAGTCCAGGATGTGGCACAAGCAATGCAGATTGAAGCTACTGACTCACTTTCGGCTTTACAGGCAATACCTGGCTGAAACATTAGTCACCCAGAGCTTCTGAAATTCGTTGAACTGTTTTCTTCTCTTACAAGTGAAGGTACACAGTTATATAAGAAATCTCTGCAGGAGGATTGGAACAAGCAGATAGACAAAAAGATTTCCCAAATCCGCCCTAACCTTACAGAGATTCTCCCATCTGGTCCTGGAACTGTAGGAAAGAAACAGTGATATGTAGTTTACACATGGATCACACATCTTACACTCTTTCCTGCCTTTTAAAGAATGAAGATGCACCTTGGTGTATACCACGTGACAAGCTGCTGAGCATCAGACACCTTATTGAATGTTTGGACTTAACACGATGTGAGACATAAGCACAACATCACAGACTCCTTAAAGAACCTCTTCAGAGACATTCCTCCAGATGCAGTTTTCAAGTTTTTACAAGAGATCAGTAGATTTCATTTGATGTGATATTATGTTTGAGAATGATTTTTTTTTCTTTATAAAAAATGTATATGTATATATATATATATGCACTTTAGACTTGGAAAGATAATGGTGAGCTTGGTTTTTAACTGTTCTTTTCACTTAAACTTGGGTGTTGTTTTTAACGTGGTGTTAGCCCTGATATGACTGTAGTAGTCGGTTGGGGCTTAAGTACTCTGAACCTGAACCTCTTCTTCTGTAGCTGTTTGAGCACTGAGCAGTGATATGCCTCTGTAATTATTGTAGTCGTTGTAGTCTCATTTGTTTTTTTACAACATGACGATGATTACATCTTTCATATCTTGGGGAACTGATCTCTCCTCCCAGCACTGGCAGCATAGTTCATGAAGGTGGCTGAGAAGCACAGATTTCCCATACTGAATCACTTCTGCAGGAATGCCTTCTTTGCCTGGTACCTACCGTGAGCAAGCGTGTCAGTGTCCTAGCTGAATTTGTCTTCTGTAGAGGGTAGGTCAAGCTCACTGATGACAGGCAAGGTGGGAATGCTGGCAAGCACTGACTCAGTGATCATGTTTTCAGTGGAGTACAGGTTTTGGTCGCACCTCACCATCTGTTTGGCTCA
Source organism: Monoplex corrugatus (assembly GCA_030674185.1). Taxonomy (NCBI): domain Eukaryota; kingdom Metazoa; phylum Mollusca; class Gastropoda; order Littorinimorpha; family Ranellidae; genus Monoplex; species Monoplex corrugatus. Next base: position 74,325,680 of record JAPXFY010000012.1, read on the forward strand.
ATCTTTTATGATTTCACCATCTTTGGACTTCAGCAAAGTGGTCTTGCCAATGGTGGGCCTAAAGGGGCTTTCATCATCCCCTCCTGCATGCATTGCATGTTTCCAGTTTCGGCACAGGATTGGATATTCTGACACAGGGTCTGTTAGTAATGACTATGTCAGATTCTTTCATTTTCAAGGAAATTTTCCAGTTGAATGGTCAGATGATAGGTTCAGCAACAAAAAACGTCTTTCTAAGCAGTATTCCCCTTGATACTTCTCTGACGAATATCCTTCCAAGCAATGTTCCTCCAAATGCTTCTCTGACAGATTGAATGAGATTTTTTTTAAACATAAACAGGGGGAAAAAGAGCTATTAAGAAGAAATTTCATCTCCAACTCTGATCCTTCAGTATATGTCCTTTTTACCAGCATCCCATTTAGGTGACTTCAAGCAGTCTGTTCAAAGCAAGTGAGAAAAGGGTTTCTTGTGATTCGCTTTCAAGAAAAAATCCTGTAATCTTGACATACATGGCTGTGAAGCCAGGACATGAAGAGAAGCAATTGAAAATAAGATTGAAGAAACTGATATGTGGTTCTACAACTGCTTTTAGAGTCAAATGGACAGATAAAAGAAAAAATGAATTAAATCACTGTCCAACATCAATTGCTGGCAGAAATCAACAAAAGAAAAGTGAAATACATCAGCCATGCAACCTGCAACACAAACACAGTCTTACAAGGAAAAGTTAAACTTGAAGACAAAAGAAATTCAGGCAGATCACCCACCTGCAGTATGATCATCACCAGCATCGGCAGTTTGAAGGTCTACAAAGTAGCAGAGAATTGTCAAGACCAGAGTAAATAGAGGAGATTGCGACATCTGCTGCGGAAGCTACCATGAAACTTGATACTGACGGGCGATGGGTGAATCTTGACTTTATCTGTGTTTCTGTTCTTTTCTTGTTAACTGTGTTGAGGAATTCTCCAATTGAAGCTGAAATTTTGGAATATCAGATACCTTGTTACAGATCTTTAAGCATGCCCTAGTCAGCTCCCAGCTGAAGAAGTAAATTTATATCTGGATCCTGATAATCTGTCAGCCTGCTTCTCATCATCAGCCTTTTTTTTTTTTTATCGCATTTATGTCAAACTCAAGACTTGTGAGTTTTTTCCTACTTGATGAACTGCCGGGAAGCTTCTATGAGCTGAACCTTTTCAGTCAACTTATTGCAAAACCTAAGTACAGAAATTGTTTTATTAATAGTTTTAAATGATCTTCTGTGGGATAGTCTTGCGATGATGGCAAGGTGAGCATTTTGTCACTGCTGGATGTTTCAGCAGCATCTGGTACAATTGATCATAACATCATGATATCAAGATTGTTGTCCACATTCTATCTGTATTGAAACAGTTCTTTAGTGGTTCAGGTCATACCCTGCTTGATGAACGCAGTCTGTTGTCTTCAATTAACATTAGATTAGGTCAACTCATCTTTGCTGAAATATGGTGTCCCATATGGTTCTGCTATGGGGCCTGTTCTCTTCATGTGTATTTTTAAAAAGATTGAGAATAAAGCTGTTCAGATGAAAGCAAATAAACTTTTTTTTTTTTTTTTTTTGTCATCAGAAGATCAGGAAGTTTGTACTGTTCCTTTGCTAATGAGTCAGCCTTGGCAATACCTTATCCTGTAAGATTTTGTCACCTTTATTTGAACAGGGTTGGTTTGCTACATTTTTATACAAGTATGTGCGTTAATGCATGCATTGCATAGATGTTCACATATGCATGCATGCCTGTCAGTGTGTGTGAGAGTGCAGATGTTCTAGCTGTGGCAGTTTTATTCAATTATTGATCTTTTGATTAGATTATTGAATATGTTATAAATGTGAATGTATGGTTAATTTCATAAAGTGAGTGTGTGTGTCTGAAAGAAGTCAAGTGATTTGCATGCATGTCAGTGTGCTTTTTATGATTACATGTTTGTTTGGTCTGCTTGTGAAAGACAACTTTACGGTTGACATACAATTTCTCTTGGGAAGTAATAGTAAGTATTGTTGACTTGAAAAAATAAGAGGTGATCTTGTATCAGCTGAGGTTTTATGGTAAAATACACCGTGCGCTGACTATGACGGCGCCACTTTCAGTCTGAATTTGCCACTTTGTTTTTGTTGTTGTTGTTGTTTATTGGTTATGATTAAGTGACGTTTAACAGAACCTCTGGTGTTTCTTTGCTTTTTACTGAGTACAGTTAGCTTAAGTTCTATCCTGTCATTTGTGTGTGTGTGTGTGTATACCATGATATTTCAGATAGCGTGTACAGATATTACTCTGATCATTCATACATATCTTTCAACAGAAAGAGAAATGCTAGGGCATTAGAGGAGGAAGGAGACCTCAGCATGGTCAACAATGGCAGTTTCAATGCATGAAAGACTTCATCGACGTTCCGGTTCAGAAACTACCATCATGGCAGCAACTTGCAAGGTAAGCTTGATGCCTACTTGCAGTTGTTTTCAGTGTTTTGTTGTAAAGTGTTACTGGAGTTATAAACGGGGCATTTTATCACCATCGTCTAGAGTGGTTCCATAGTATTATTAGGTCTCTGGTGTTCATGATGTTTTTGTACACTAATGTCAATCCCTTGGAAATACTGTCTTCAAATCTGTGTTTTGTTTCGTTGTTGTTGCTGTTGTTAAGTAATAATAATTGATAGTCTGTTTTCCATAGTGTGTGACAAAAATTCCTGGAAAAGTTCACAGCTCCCACTGTAGAACAGACCAAAAAGAGTTCTAACATAAAGGATAGAATATCCAAGTTTCACTTATACAGATCGAACAAAAAAAGTGTGTGTCACAGCTGTAAAGTTCTCTCTTTCTCTGATTACATGTGTTTTATGTGTGCCTTTTAGGTTAGTGTGGCAGATATTTGAAACACCAGATTAAAACTTGTGTACAAAACAACAACAACAACAACTGATAATATTGATAAAACACTCAGCCATCTTGAATTTAATTGAAGTTTAAAAAAACTATAATGAACAGGTGTGTTACATGGAATATGCTTTTGTATGACATTGCTGTTGCTAACTCTGAAAATATACAAGGATATTATTATGATATGTCAGTCAGTATCTTATTCTAGTTTTGTTAGTTTTGTCACAAAGATTTTATGAGTTTCTCTGATTGTGACAATCCATAACTTTGACAGCAGATTATTGCAACAGGGTAGAAAATAGAAAGCTTATAGTTATCAAACTTATTTGGATGTGAAGATAAAGACACTTGTATTTGTCAAGTATATTATATTTTCAGAGATAATCTCCAAGGAACCAGAAAAACAAGAAAACCGAACCAGAACGCGTATTCAACACAACAAGACAAGACAGGCGCAAATTTTCAGCCAACCGGCCTTTGTCAAGCGCGAATGCATGACCACAAACAGACAGACAGACAGACACCAAAGAACAGATCATAAGGTCGTGCATTCGTGCTTGACAAAGGCCGGTTGGCCGAAAATTTGCGCCTGTCTTGTCTTGTGTTGAATACGCGTTCTGGTTCGGTTTTCTTGATTTTCTGGTTCTTGTTTGCTTGCACGCGGGCAGCCGCACTTGTTTTGGATTATGATCTCCAAGGCTTTCGAGTAGTACTAGATGGTAGCTAGATTTGCTTACAGAGATCAATTCTTGATATGAAAATATTTTTTTCTGTGTTGCACATGTGATTTATGGAAAAAAGACCATGATATGCATGTATGCATGTCTATGCATTTTTTTTTCTATGCATCAGTATCCTTTTGTTGTACTGAAGTCAAAAGTTTCTGTTGTAAAAGCTTTAAATTCTTGAGTGAAATATGCTGATCAATGTTTTATGAAACCTCCCAGCCCAGAGGATGAGTGTTAAAGAGAATGAGGGATTTGAGAACACTTACTTCCCTTTGTGTCTTGTTGCCTCATTCAGTTGCTTTCTTATGCTGCATGTGGTTGGGGGGGGGATCTTTTTGTTCACAAGGTAGAATGAATTATAGTGTTTTCCTCACAATAATAAAACTATATTGCTATCATGCAAATTAAACAACTTTCAGATGACTAAAGTACCACAGTGTTTATATTGATTGTGTACATTCAAATTACATTTCTCCTGAGTTTTATTAATGATAGATTTATAGCATTTCTTTGTCAATAACTTAGCATTTTACCTTTTAGCACATTTAACTAAGCATTTGCCTATACTTTGTGTGGGTGCCACTGAACAGTCTTACTGACTGACTGCACAGAGGTCAAACCTAGATTCATTGGACTTGTTTCCAAGCTTCTTCATATGCATAAGTTGCATGTAAAGGGAACTAACAACTACAGAACTTCCTTCTGCATGAACAAGACACCGATTTTTGCACACAGTAATTCTAACAATAAAGGATTTTTCCTGCATTTTTTTTCCATTGACATGGCCAGAGGTCTGCAGGTTCTGAAAGAAATCCTAATACTACTTACTAGTAATACACACTTAAAGTTAATTCAGTCTAGAAAGTGAAGATTTTGTTCAAGATATATCATTCAGTGTCTGGGATTTGGATGCTGATGAAAATGATGATATTGTTGAAGCTATTTAATCAAACTGAAACTAAAAAAATATAAGCATTGTATTACTCAAAAAAGGTACTGTTTTTTGCTTTGTTTTGTTTTGTTGTATACAAAAATCCCATTAAAATCAATAAGTGAAATTTTACATCTTTTGGTTGAATAATGCTGGTAGGGAATGTCATGGTTCGCATGTTACACCCAAACATCATAAGGCTGCTGCAATCAGATTCAAAAATATGAAAATTGCTACTTGGAATGTAAGAACTTTACTGAAAATAGGAAAATTAGAAAATGCCAAGATAGCTCTTGAGATGGAAATGCTTAACATCAATATTTTAGGACTAGGGGAGGTGAGATGGAAGGGGGCAGGTGTGGTAACATCAGGCAAGCATAAAATTACATATTCTGGTGGAGACACACATGAAAGAGGAGTAGGCATCAAAATGGACTGTGACAAGTCGGAGTCTGTCAAAGAATACTGGGCTATATCAGACTGAGTTTTATCAGTTAAATTGGATGGCAAGCCATTTCATATTAACATCATCTGTATATGTGCACCAACATCCGCAAGTACTGAGAAAAGAAATCAACATCTTCTGTGGAGAATCAGAGACAGCCAAGGCCCAGTGTAAATCACAGGACATTACAATAATAATTGGAGATTTTAATGCTAAAGGGACAGGAAAAAGTAGATGGCATTGTTGGACCTCATGGCCTTGGCACACGAAATGAGAGGGGAGAGAAACTTGTTGAGTGGGCAAAGTAAATGATCATTATTCATAACAGGAAACACTTGGTTTGAGCAACCAAACAGAAGAAAATGGACATGGATGAATCCAGGAGACAGTACAAGAAATCAAATTGATTACATCCTGATAATTAAAAGGTTTAGAAATTCTTAACTGATAGCAAAAACAACCAGGTGCAGACTGCAACAGTGACCACAGTCTTCTAATTAGAAGATTTATGCTAAAAGTAAAAGAAGAAATTTAGTACTGAAAAAATAACAGTCCTCCTAAAGGAAATTTATGACATCAGAAAATTCCCTAGGGGTATGTCAAAATCAGTTTTCACTGCACTTCCAAAAACAGCAGGGGCTATAGAATGCGAGCTCTGTCATACAGTCAGCTTGATGAGTCATGTAACAAAGATTTTATCTAGAACAGTCATGATGAGGACAAAGAACAAAATCAGAAGAGAAACAGCGGAAGAACAATGTGGATTTGTCGAATGGAAAGGAACTATTAATGCCGTGTGCATCCTAAGAGCTTTCTTAGAAAGATCAATAGGCAATAAGGATTTATATTTGTGTTTTGTTGATTATAGTATATACCAAGGCTTTTGATGGGGTAAGACACAAAGAATTGATCAACCAACTAGACAGGCTCAGTGTGGATGGAAAGGATCCAAGGGTAATAAGGAATATGTATTTTGGGAACAAACAGAAGCAATTAGAGTACATGTAGAAAATGATATCAGCTCTTTCCAAAATATCCAAAGAGGTATTAGGGAGGGATGTGTTCTGTCACCAGATTTGTTTCCACTTTACAGTGAAACCATCATGAGAAACATAGAAGAATGCCTTGGGATAAAGTTGGAGGGAAAATGGTAAACAGTATTCGTTATGTAGATGACTCGTTCTAATTGCAGAAAATGAAAAAGATCCACAAAATCTTGTGACTGTAATAGAAATAGAAAGTAGAAATAAAGGGCTGGAGCTAAATAGCAAGAAGGTTGAAATAATGGTAATCAGTAAAAAACAAGAACTCCCTTCATGCAAAATAACAACAAATGGTCCAACATTCAGACAAGTTGATAAGTTGAAATATCTGGGAGCAGTCCTTTCACCAGACAGCAGATGCACATTAGAAATCTCCAGCAGAATCGGCCAGGCTAAAACAGCATGCAAGAAAATGAAAAGTGTTCTTACCAACAAATGCCTATCTATTAACATTAGGAAGAGAGTTCTTCATTGCTACATAGAACCGATACTGTTGTATGTATGTGGAGCATGGATTGTCAACATGCAAAGCCAGAACAAGATCGAGGCGACTGAAATGTGGTTTCTAACAACAATGTTAAGAGTTCCATGGACAGCAAAGAAAACAAATGAGACAGTCTTGAAGGAGGCAGTCAAAAATAGAGCAATAATGAAGAAGCGTAGGAAAAGACAAGCAACATTTATAGGACATTTTATGAGGCAAGAGAAATTAGACTTAGAGCATGTACGATGTAGTCACCACAAGAAAGCTGGAGTGAAAAAGCACTAGGTAGAGCCAGGGTAAAATATTGGTTGGACTTCACAGTGGATGAAGACAGACAGGGTGGGAGATGTACTTGCAGTGACAAAGGATAGATTGGTATGGAGGGCCATGAATGCTAACACCATGCGGCAGGGCACATGATGATGATGATGATGATAGTTGAATACTTCTGAGAAGATATTGGGATGTAAGTGAAGCAGCCCTTTCTGTTCTTGCAAAATAGCTAAGGCTCCCAATTTTCTGATTTTATTCAGAAATCTGAGAAAATCCACAGGCTGCTTCTGAGAAAAAAATGTGCTTTCCAAGAAAATAAGATTTTTTTTTTTTAAGGATCATCGCACCCAGGGAGGTTACCTTTACGCTCACCTTTTTTTTTTCTTCGTCCCACTTTCTACGCCACCTTAATGGCCACAGAAGCTGGCACATTTTTTTACAATGTGATGATGATGTCAATGAGGATGATAGTCATGATGCTATGGAGTTCCATCTAAGATTGAGACTGCGTGACAGGGCTGTACTCTACGCATACTATCATAATATATCCTGATGTCAAACAGGCCCGAGAGATACAGTTACCTGCAGTGCTGATCAGAAGATTTGAGCAACACCCTCAGTGACGCATCCATGAAGTGGATGAATCCCGACTGTGTGGTCCCAGTCTTCCCAATGAGCCCATAGCCGATTAGAGCCGAAAAATCCAGAATGGTTTTAGAAAGGACTGATGGGAATTCAAACCCACAGCCTTCCAGTCAGTAGTCCATTGCGTTAACCACTACACCACGGCAACTGGTGAAAATAAAAAGATTGACTGATAATTTTTTTCATCTGTGAAACAGTCGGCTGTTTTTCAGTCTGTTGATTTCTTAGCAGACGACGAAACTTCAACAAGGTGGATAAATTTGGTATCATTTTCTGCTGAAGCCACTTCTGGTGTTTTTTGTTTGTCAAGCATGGCTTGTTTTCAGAACTGATTGCAAACCTTTTGAAGAGTATGACCGTGTCTGGAGCCGATATTCTGGAGAGAAGGTCTGCCACAGCAAAAACGTTTGACAAAGACTGCAAAAATAAGCGATGTTGGGAGTGGATTTCACGAAAAATGGATGTCATGGAAATGAGCATATGGCTTTCAAAAATAGCAGAGGCTGGCAGAACCTACTGTGCCTTGTGCCGCTGTGAAGTCAATTAAAATAAACTATAGTTGAGCAGGCATCCACAAACTTTCGGACCATTTCAAGTCAAAGAAGCACCAGATAGGCAGAAAACTGCAAAGAACCTTAAAGCTGTTCAGTCTAGGTTGTTGTTTAATGTTTGTTGGAGCATACATTAGAAAAGTTACAAATTATTTTTCTTGAAGTCCGACACCAGTGACAGTGTGTATGAATTATTTGCTTCAGTACAAAGGATCATAAACAAGCCTAAAGATGTGCCAGATAGTGTCAGATTGCACTATTTTGCATCTGTGTAAAAATATTTTCGGGGGAGCATGCCTCCGGACCCCCCTTAATTTTCAGAGATATTTTTCATTTGGCATTGGGAGGCCTGATAGCTAAAACCTGTCAATTTTGGGAAGGGGGTGGGGGAGTACCTCAGGCTATAAACCTGGCAGGGTTGACAGGATCAAATTAACTGCTTACGTGATAGTTATTGTAGAGTGTAATTGTCAGCTGTCAGCCATTTTGTAATTATCAGCTGTCAGTCAAGTTGTGTGTTTCCCGTAGAATTACATTTTTTTTGTGCTGGTTATTTTGCAGGACTGTGGATGCATTTGCCACAAAGGTGCTGTAATCTCTTCCAAGTAAGTACATGAATAGTTTTCCTTATAATTACTGGGATAGTTTGTTCAAGTGCACACACAATTTCCATTGTATTTCTGATTCAGGTTTGAAACTAACACTCAGACTGTAATATAAAAGGAACAAAAACAGCTTGTGAATCACATATTGTGCTGAAGGTATCTATAGCACTAAACTTGTGACCTCAGCACAGGTTTACAATAATGCATTGTTTGCATTATCAAAACAGCTCTTTTATTTTGATTTTTTTTTTGGGGGGGGGGGGGGGGGGGCCTCATTCTTTGGGTTCAAGTTTTGTGGCACATGCTTTTGTTTCTTCTTTGTTTGAACAGATGTTGTTGTTGTTGTTGTTGTTGTAGCTAATACTTCTGCCTGCCTGTCTGTATGACATTGTACTATATACATGTAGTTGATGATGTAAATCAGCTAGGTAAAGAGTGTTGGAACAGAAGTTGAATGTTGTTCCTTCTGTTCCAGATCTTTTTTTGCAGGAAGGGAGACATAACATGTCCTTCTTTTGCAGTGTTCCCCTCATGCACATAATTATGTGTTTTAATGATTCACTGAAATTCAACTTTGGCACAGATTTTAGTCTGCATGTTATTGTGACTCACAGGTTTTCCGGTTCAAACCTGCCCAGTTGAAGACAAACAGTGAGTGTTCTATTTAAGCAGGCAGATGATACATTCCCACATTGGACAAGCAAGGCAGAGTATTTGCTCGGATGGTAAAAAACTTGCTCATATCCACTTGCTTATTCTTAACCCTGAAGCCCAGACTTCAGTTGCGACTACAGGCAATGTTATGGATTCACCCACAAAATCAGAAGGAATGGAAATGAACAGCACTGTTGTTGTTGAGATGCACAAAAGAGTCAGATGAAAGTTCAATCCTAGATGGTTGGACTAGTTTGATTGGTGTGACTTTTACTCTGGAAATATGTTCTGGTTAATCTGTAACAGAGCTTCCCAGGCTAAGAATAGGCTAGGCAAGAGAGTATGAGTTGGCACTGACACTAGTGAGGCTTACATTATTTGGTGCTATTTTTTCACAGTTTGAATCTTAGAAGTTCTTTTGTTTTCCTAAAATTTTTCTTTTGTCTGGAGTTACTCAGGCTTTTATGTTACCTAGCAATCTCTACAGAAGATAATTCCAAGGCGATGATTATTGTAGTTGCAGTATTTTATTTTTGTTTCAGTACAGTTATATATATAGTTCTAGATATGAAAGAGAAAATAAGTGGTACTGATAATACATCCTGTTTCATCTGTTTGGATTTTTAAATTTTGTTCTAGTGTTACATTTACTTTTGACCTTCAAAAAATGGAAACTGATCCCAAAAATGCCCTATCAAAGGGTCCTAACAAAATAGAAAAACACAAAAGTAGAATTAGAGCGTGTATTTGCAATAACAAAACAAGAGAGGTACAAATTTTTGGCCAACTGGCCTTTGTCAGGCATGTACAAAAGACAACAAAGAACAAATGCACAAGCTCAGCACAGACACACACACACACACAAAAAGTAGACAACTCGTTAAATGTAGTGTTGAGCAGGAGGAAATGACAGACGTGTACACTGGTATAAAAAAAAAAAAAAAAAATAGGGAAGACAAATGTGACCTGCCAGCACGAAATTAGTCTTAACTAGCATTTTGGGCATTTTGAGATATACATATCACTGGAAAGTGTACATTCTGCTGATTATTTTGGTACTTGAATAAAGCTTGTACTCAAACAAATGTAGAAGTTAGGTATGTTTAAAGTCATTCAGTTGTATGATGGCCATTCTGAGAAAATGGCCTCTAAAGTTTTTATGTACTCTCCAACACATTTTCCTTAAATTTCTTAATTTGATGGCTTTGACCCAGTTTGTTTCAAATTTTAGCTGTCATTATCTGAAAGGTGCACCAAAGACCTTTCTGTCAGTATATAACACGTGGGAGTACTGAACAGGTTACGGTTCATAATAAGAGACAAAAATATGTACTTTTGGTAGGAAATTGTGTTCTTTCTGCTGTGATCAGCGCATTAAAATATTTTAAATTGATTAATAATAGTTTTTTCAAGAAAAAAATTTCTGTGGGGGATAGATTATAGTCTGACAGAAATCAATTTTAGAAAAAAATCAAAACACCCCAGATAGACCCTCAGTCACCTTTTCAGCTCCTGTGCTGTTCTACTGTCTGTGAGTTAAGACTGATTTCTGGTGGGAGGCCACAAATGTTTTCTACATTGTAAAACTGGTAAAGCCATGTAATTGGTGTTTAACTCCATATAATTGGTATTTTAACCTGAGGAGGGATAGAGTCAAAATATTGGAAATGAAATATTGGAAATAAAATATAATACAATATTTAGGTTGAATGAATATGGTTGAATGAATGGAAAAATATGAATGTGAGAGGTTACTACTGATGTAAATGAATTGTGCCAGTTGCAACAAATCCAGTCTAACCTTGGAAAAGGAAGGAAAAATCCTAATCCAACAATCAAGGGTCTGAATGAAAAACAGAGTACCTGAAGAAAAAAAAATCCTAGTTAGACATGGCTGGACCGGTATCATATAAAAGGAATTGATACAGATAAAAAGTACAGAAACATGTGCATCTGCAAAGTGGGGGTGCGGAGGGAGGGGAGGGGGCAGCCAAGAAGAATGATATTCTCAATATCGGTAGGATAAGATATTAAATGTTAAAATGAAAGTAAACCGATTGTCAGTATTGATTTGAAGCATGCATGGACAACAATTTAAAAAAAAAAAAAGACTGTGTGTGCATAAATTCCTCAAAACTACACAAACTGTGAATACATTCCTCAAAACTACACAAACTATACATATACGCACATACACACACTTGGACAAAGGAGTCACCATCTGAACACTTGAACACTCACACACACACACACACACACACACACACACACACACACACACACACACACACACACACACACACACACACACACACACCACACATACATATATATATATATACACACATACACACACACACACACACACACACACACACACACACACACACACACACACACACACACACACACACACACACACACACACATACATATATATATATATATACACACACACACACACATATACACATACAGGCATATATGCATGCACATAAAGCAATCATGTGCATGTGAAAAATTGCAAATACTTTGATACATGCAGGGGAAAAACTAAAACAGAGTAATTGTACTGTATTCTGTAGTATTGTTCTGGTTTGTCATTTTAGACCGTGTGGATTTGGAATTCTAAGTTTTTCCATGAGATGGGATTCCATATATGTTCTGTTTATGATGCTGCTAGTGTATAATAGCCACAGACCTTTCACATGCATGTCACTGATCAAGCGATCTGGCTGGTAAAATTGATTTGAGGTTGTTTTGCCTCTTGATGTTGAATATCATAATTCAGGTTTCCCTCAGAATTTTGGTGTAAGCTGTTCAGTTGTACGCTCAATGATTTTCTTTTCTTTTTTTTTCTTAAGTTTGATTTTGTAATTTACCCATTCTTTTTTGTTTCCTGCTGTGATTTTTGTTTCATATTTTAATGAAAAGTGAACAAGGAAACATAGTCTACCCTTTGTCTTGTTCCCTAGATGGTTCCTAAATTTACAGTTTATTGATAGGTGACATCTTTTGATCGACCTTTGTATCTGTGCCTATTTTTTAGGTTATATATTGATCTCAACAAGGTGTAACAGTATTAAGAAATTACATGATTTGACTTTGCCATTTTTAGAGAACTCAGTTATGCAAATAACTATGGACTTGATCATGTGTTTGCGTTTGTGTGTGGTGTGTGTGTGTGTGTGTGTGGTGTGTGTGTGTGGTGTGTGTGTGTGTGTGTGTGTGTTTCTTAAATTACAAAATAATTACGAGTCATTGATACCTATTATGAGTATAGCATCAGAAACTAACTTTTGATTCCCAACTCATCAAGACAGGACACATTTCTCTGTTCACAGCTTTTAGTTTATAGGACTATACTTCTGCCTGACCTGATGACAAGTGACAGAGTTTACCATAGCACCAGCTGTCACCCCCACATATGCGGAGACAGAGAAGAATCCAATAAGATCAATCATGAAGCTGGGTCTTGTCAGACATATGGTGTTCCCCAGTCAATTATCCCACCTCCAATAAGCCTCTCCCAAATCTGGCCACAGTCAGCCAGTGCTCATCAGCATATTGATAATTGAGACGGCTCTTGCACTTCACAACTGTTTTAGAGCTCTTCTCAATGTCAAATGACACAGCAGCACATTAGTTGCCTGTGAACGGACGTTGAGTTTACTGCACTTGTTTGTCAGTTGTGACATTCTGATGGTTCAAGTAGAGTTATTACAGGCAGATCGACTCAGATAATCAAAGTGAATTTGTACAAAGATAAATGAAAATAAATGGCGAGAAAGTTGTGGAAATAATTGATTGGAAAAGTGAAACAACAAAAATGATTCTTATGTCGGTCTGTGTGTGTGTGTGTGTTTCTGTTAAAAGTAGTAGTGCTTTTGAGACATTTCATTTTAGTTGCAGGGGCAGAGCTGTAACATATCATTTGACAAGTGTTTGAGGCTGTGTGTAGACATTGTGCTAAAAAACCAATTGTGTTACTGATCCTGTCTTAAAAGTTCTCTTCTTCTTTTTTTTCCCCAGTTATTTTGATAATTTGAAGATTTTGTTAATGGACCTTTATATTGTATTTATAAAAGTGCGTTTATATGATATGCACAAAGTATTATTATCTATGAGCTACTGAAGGCAAATGATTATGATGATGACATGTGCCTGGAGGTTGTCAGATTTTTGCAGATTGTAGTTAACTTCACTGATTTAATAGTCTGAAACGCAGAGATGTGTGTGTGTCTGTCTGTCTCTGAAGAAATGTTTTAGCAAGGATTTCTCAGCTGTTAATTGATGGATTTTTACAAAGTATGGCTCTTCTGTTCTGTTCTTTAAGTGGTCAAGAAAATTTTCAAGTTTGATTTGTCGTGACCTATTTTACATGGTACTTTGTACTGCACATGTTCTTCCACCTGTTCCCGCTATGGTGTCTAGCAGCATAAAAGTGATGACTTTTTTCTCTGGCTATGAATGTTGTAAAATTAGTGAAAAGGGATATTGTTAGTATGGCTTGACCATCGCACATGTGTGTGTGGTTTGTGTGTATGCACATGTAGGTTTTTTTTGGTATGTATTGAGAATGTTAAAATGAGCCATAAGGATTGTTAAGGTATTGAAAATTTGCAGGTTATTCTTTGAATTCTCAGTGAACTACAGCATTGACAATTTTCCTATGTTTGTGGGGTATGAACTGATGAATCACTGTTTTCATCCATTCATTAATATGTGCTTTACGACATAGCATCTTTCTTATTCTGTCTCTTTTATTGTTTTCTGTGTGTGCTGTATTTTCCAAGAAATAAAAGATGGTTTGTATCCTCTGAATCTTTCCAGTAACTAAAGCATCATAACAGCTGATTACACAGTAAGTAAAAATGTGGTCAAATGTGCATGTGGTTACAGAAAAATAATTCTGTGGAGGAATTTGGTTTGGCTTTGCAATTTTTGAATAAGCAACTTGTTTCTGCTGGATTTCTTTGATAACAAAGTGTAAGAACTTGCTTGTAGATAGCAGGGAGTTCAGCTTCTGCCATTTACGATTTCTACTTGCCATCTCCAAATGAGAGTTCTTGCATTATGTGACTACCTGTCAGGAGCTGCTAGCAGAAAAGGAACCAGCTATGCTAAGGGTCATTTATGACTTAGTCTAAGAAAGTTTCAGGAGGAGAATGAAAAATTACTAAAGCTAATTCTGTGAGTTCATTTTTATCATCATCATCATCATCATCATCGTTATTATTGTTATTCTTATTAATCAGTTCATTTAACTTGCTTGGACTGACTAGCTTATGAACAAATCAGTAAGTCATCTGATTTGCCAGCTGCCGAAATAATATTGACTTGCGAGCTCCCAAAATAATCTGTCATTTCACATTCTTATGTGTCTGTTACTGATGACTGATGCCAGACCTGATCCCAGTCCACATGCCTTGGAGTTTTTGTTTTTGTTTTGTTTTTTTTAAAATATTTTTTATGTATTAAAAAAGGGAGACATTGATTTGGGTTAATGTGTAGTGGGATTTGAGTGAAGATGTGTAAGTCCTTGGACAAAACTTATCTGCATGGATTTTTTGTTGCCGGTAACTTATCTTAGGTCCCTTCACCACCACCCCTCCTCCACTTGAAGAGCTGTGCATAGGTTTTGCACAGGGTCAGAGGAGTCTGCTAGACAATTGCTTAGATTTAAATGAAGCACATATGGAATTATCCGATTGCAGTGAATATCTCTCAAACTCAAAACTCATGAGCATTTACTGCAGTCATAAGTCTGGCACGATATGACTCCATGAATAGAAAAGTCTGCAGTGCCTTGAAGTCAGAGTAGGAAATCTGAATTGCATACTAGGCTATAATCAGCAGTTATCATGCTTGATGAAGTGTGTGATTTAACATAAACTTGCACATGAGTCTGTCTCTTAATCATAGTAGGCCCTACATGGACATTCATGCATGTAACTATTAGCGTTAGTACCCAAGTTATCCTTATTTTGCATAACTTAAGGAGAAAAAGTAAGAGGATCTTTACTGAATACAGATAATACATTTGCACCAATAGGTATTGGAGGTCATTAAAGCAGTCAGCAAGAGCAGTTTAACTGTTGTGTAGATCCTGGTTAGATTCAGAGTATTCGTCAGCCAAACAAGGTTTGCTGATGGTTTAGTTCAAGTGTGGTTTTGATTTCGTGGCTTGCAAGCTTTCCTGTTTTGTTATGTTTTGTTGCCTTTTTGGTATAGTTTTAACTTAGGCCCAGGTGACCCCAGACATGGGAACTAGGGCAGATTTTGAGGTAAATGGACCCACATCCCCAAATCAAAAATAGCGTGACCTGGCTGTTGTTATTGTTCTTTTTTATGGAAAGATTTATGGATACAGTTATAAGAGCTCTGAATATTATTCAGATACTAACATTTCCAGAAGTATTTCAGTACTGAATGGACTTTTATCAAATACTGCACTCTCAGTGGTTGGGATTCACAGAAAAGACAGTTTGTGTGGTGGTAAATTTTGGTGAGGTATGTGTCATTGCATGTGTATTTTACACAAAACTGGTTTCCCCATTACACTACAAAGTATCTTTTTCCAAAACTGAAAGAGCTGCGTGAAATATATTTGCAGTTTAATTGAAGTTCTGAACTGTTCAGAGACCTGTCCATTCGAATGTTTTAGTACTATTTATCATTAAATTTCTGATTCATGTGCAGTTGAGTAAACCAAAGACAGGAACTGATTTCTTGCTTTTTCTGGACCTGTTTCATATTTGAAATGTATTGGTTTCTTTTTTCCTGAAATGTTTACTACACAAGGTGAATATCAATTTATCAGTGGATATTGATATTCTTGACTTGTCCGGAAGTTGACAGATTTCATAAGCATGCATCAGTGATAATCATAGCTGCAAAGAAGTGAAAGAGTTGAGGATCATAAAAGTAAACAGTTGACTTGCTTGCTTATTTACTTATTTGCTTTCATGTTTACTGCTATTATGTCATTGGCATGTACGACAGCAGTGAAGATTCTCCACCTCTGTCTTCTGGGCCAGCCTCTGTGTGTTTCATAGCTTTTACATCTTCTGTTGTTTGTCACCATTTTTCTTGGATCTTCTTCTCCTGCATCTTCCCTATGGTGTCCAGTGAAGGACAGTCCCAGAGATATTGTCCTGCTCTCCTCAGGTTATGTGTCCAGTCGATCTCTTCCATCTTTTTATGATGATAGTGCCTGAACTGTCTTGATTGCAATGAGCTAGTTGTTGGCTGGAGACAGTGTTGGATAGAAGATTTGCACAATTTATGGAAGTTCCTCGTGTGAAAGGCTGATAGTTTGGTTGGATGGCTTTCATCCTTCAGCATTTTGAGTCGTGAAGTGGGATGAAAAGGACACAGTTCTGGTGTTTGTGCTGTACTGGAGAGACCTGCATATGTTGTTCAGCATTCTGAAGGTGTTTTCCGACTTTACTGAGACGGCTCGTAACGTCAGTCTTGCTCCTCTTCGAAGCTTTTCTGATAATGCTGTATAGGTAGTGAACTTCTCAGTTGTGGTGAGATCTGTTTCATCTACATGGATCGATGAGGGGTTTGGGATGTTCATTGTCATGTTTTCATCTGGGTGATCTTTAGGCCTGTTTGTTGTGCAAAGATGTTGAGACAGGATGTTTTCTCCTGCATTTATTGGTTGTTGGGGAAAACTAGCTCTAGGTTGTCTGCAAAGTTGGGATCTTAAAGATTTGAAAAGAGAGTCCATCCAATGCCTCTTGGTGGTCCTTGGTTGTTTGTCTTGTCTCCAGTGCATGGCCATATTGAAGAGCAGACCTTGCACATTCTTCTGTTACTTTGAAATTGTGTTCACCGTTTCCTACTGTACAAGTTGGCATGAAAGGTTTAGTTGAGAAGAATGATTTGCTATGGGAGCCCATATGCTCAGAGCCTTAGGCTGTCTTCTGCAGACTGGCTGAAGCCTTCTTAAAGTCCACAAAGTTGATGTATAGCTGTCTCTGCCAATCTGTGTGCTGATCGATGATATTCAGCACGGTGAGTGTTTTGTCTGTACATCCTCTTCCGGCTACATCTTCTTTGGTATAGCTTCATATTGCCTATAGCCTTGCTATGGAAACCTGCTTGTTCTTTCTGTAGTTGTTTGCCTGTTCTTTCTGTAGTTGTTTGCCTGTTCTTTCTGTAGTTGTTTGCCTGTTCTTTCTGTAGTTGTTTGCCTGTTCTTTGTATTGTTCTGTTCTTCTGTAGTTGTTTGTCTGCTGCACATGAGATTCATTGAATTATGAGCTTTACACAGATTTGGCTTGGAATTGGTAAAAGTGATGATTCTGCACCAGTTATCTCAATTACTCAGGGCACCTTTTTCAGAATCTTCATGATAGTGCCTTTTGTCCCATCTTTTGGTATTTTTTTCTCTTCCATATAATTGTAAAAAGTGGCTGAAGCATTCTAATAGCTAGTCTTGAACAACTTGGGGCTGAGGTCATCCTGTCTGGGAACTTTTTTGTTTTTGTAGTGATTTGGTGGCTGGGATTTTTTTTTTTTTTATCTCAGGTGTTGTAATATCAGTAG
The DNA here is from genome assembly GCA_030674185.1 of Monoplex corrugatus. Classification (NCBI taxonomy): domain Eukaryota; kingdom Metazoa; phylum Mollusca; class Gastropoda; order Littorinimorpha; family Ranellidae; genus Monoplex; species Monoplex corrugatus. Next base: position 74,343,513 of record JAPXFY010000012.1, read on the forward strand.
CAATGTTGGTCTGTGCTTCTTGTTTGTTAGCTTCTGTTGTTAATTATGGCCTGTTCAAACTTCACTGAAGTGCTCAGCCCGCCTATAGTGGCTATAGGCCTAGTTTCTTGTTCTGCTTCTGATGTAAAAATCGAAGCTTGTCTATGATTGATATGCTGATGGTTCTATGATACTTGCCACAGACCATCTTCGTGATCTTGTACACTTTTCTTTGCTCTCCTCTGCAAGCTGCATCATCTGCCTGACTTGCCTGATGTACCGGCTTGCCTGCTTTTGCCATTATTTTGACTGTTCAGTTAGCTTCTTTGCAGTATCCAACTAACATCGAGTGACACATGGTCGCTCTGTTTTTTGCCTGAACCCATCCAGATTTCACCAAGAAATTGGTCACAATATGTCCCCATCCTATTTGACAGCATAGGTCGTGTGAGAACGAGAATACCCACCTCTTTTTCTGCCACAACACAATATCAAGCAGATGTACCTCCTCAGGGCTGTTCTTCTCAACCTGCAATCACTGATCTCCTCCTTGCTGCCAAGACCGACTGGTGGCTGTTTCAACTTGACTACACAGGATCTTCTTAGCGCTGATCAGCTGATTGTGAGTCTGACTGTTCCTCCTTTCAAACTTACAAGGAAGTTCGATCACACTGAACACATTGAGAAAAATGGTAAAGCCCTGACTTTGCTGGAGGCTCCCACCAGTTTGAAACTTATACTCATCCCTCATGGACCAGCTGTTCAGTGTTCCTTCTTCATTGCAGGAGGGTAGCATCTTGGGTGCTTTCCTGGCTGTCCAGCGGGGCAGTTGAAAAGAGGCGCAGGAGGCACCACCACTGTTGAGTTCAGTTCTTGTTCTGGAGCCCTCCTCCTTCTCTGGCAGCTACAGAGTTGCTGGCTTTCAGTTAGCTAACCTTGCCTCTTCGCAGGCCCCCACAGGGATACACTTCCATTAATGATACTTTGCCATTTCTGCCCTCCAGCAACCATTAAGTTGAATTCCACTCCTCCAGGTGGCCTGGGGGTAAGTTACAACCTATTAATCGTTCTGCAAGTTTTCCCTGCAGATGGCTTCATAGCGCTAGCCGCATGGAACCCTGAACATCCACACTCTGTCTAGACTAGGCTCCACTGATCAGCTATGCCTTTACCCATTCCTGATACTCCACATAGTGATCAGGAAAGAAAGAGAACAAAAAGCTTGTATGATTCTTATCACACCTATCTGGCCATGCCAGTGTCAGCTTCCAGACCCAAGGTTGATGACTCATGAGCACCCCCCCCCCTCTCCATCACCTCCACCACCATCACCTTGAACTGACCTGTGTCAGGACTCGCTCAGACAGCCCCACTCAAGAATCCTCCATGCCAGCCCGGCAGTGCTCAGCTTCCATGTTTGACTCCTGTACAGTGCATCCTGCCACCATTTACTGAGGGTCCCGACCCTTCTTCCCTTTTTCATTCTCATAATTATCAGAGTAGTGTCAGCAGCTCTCTCCACAACTGGCACTCTCCCAGTTACCCACACTCTAAATGCCTTCTCTTTAAGAAGGGCGCTAATCTCGTGACAACTCCGAAGGGAAAAAGTGGCTTCTCTGGTGCAGTTTGAACCAGATTGACCCTCAGTCTCCATTTTCATTTGAATTGGCCAACTTCCTCACCCAGCTATCATTTAGAGGGCTTGACTTCCAGCATGACCCATAGCTACTGATCGACAATCTGTACAGCCCTCCAGCAACTTGGAGGACCCTTCTCCATGGATGATTTTCTCCTTTGAGGTTTCTCCAGGGATCTGTTGGCTCATGACCCAGCAACTGTTTGGATCCCGTCACTAGTCTCCCTCCTAGACTCCCAAGAGACAAGACGGGAGGAACAGCTCCTGTGTCCTATCACTGCTTCAAACTGTACTGGAATTGCTCTGTCCCCAGGGTGACCCTTTTACCAGAAACTCCTCATCTCTATCAGTTACTGATACTCCAAGAACATTGTGGCTACTACCATCTCATGCTGGCTCTAGGGGACAGTCATCAGCACTTAACAAAGATTCCCTGTCCTCTTTCTTTGTAAGAGAATTCTTGGGCCTATGAACTCAGGGATTTTTCAGCCTCAGCTGTCTTCCACCACTCCCTCTCCATTCGAAAAGTACTGGGAGCAGCCCACTGATGGTCTCTTGCGTCTCATTCATTTTGCTAATACCATTCTCGATGCCTCCAGGTGGGGGGGGGGGGGGGGGGACAGACCAGGGTAGATCTCTCCCACCTTCCAGTCTTTGAATTCTGCATTATTTGGATATGGTAGAATGTATGATTTAAAAGCAGACTTTCTTCTAATAAATTCCAGTTTAACTGGTACAGTTACCATATCCAACTCTTAGTCCCACCTTGCCAGCCCTTCTCAAGATCTCTCTCTTGATCTGAAATCCAAGCTGCAGAAAAAAGGGAACTATTGCCATTATCACACATTATCTGTTAGGTAGGACAGGATGCTCCCTGGAGGGATCTTGTGACTGTATTCTTGGTGAAATCTGGTAGGTTTAGGCCAAAAATAAACCAAGTGTGTGCCATTCTGCATTGGTTGGATATGGTAATGTACTAGTTAAATGAGAATTTATTTGAAAAGAAATCCTCTTTTGGCCTCCATGAGTTGTTTTTTTTCAGCCGTTCACTTCAGGATTTGCCTGTTTTCAGTGGCTTGCCGAGTGTCTTTTACTTAGAATCTACTCTTTTCTCTTTTTCTGATTTGTTCACTGATTTTGGTGTATGCTGTTTTGATTTGCTCCCATTTTGCGTTGACTTCAGTGTGGATCTGGCTGTGTGTAGTCTGCAGTATCTGCCAGAGCTTGGTACTTACTGCTGAGCTGTGTATGGTAGACATGGTCTTCTCTCTACTGTTGATGTCCTGTTTTTCTACATTCTGTTTTGCTTAGCTTCATTTCTGTTGTGACAGGTGATGGTCAGTGTTGACATTGGCTTTTCTCCTCACTCTGATATTCAAGAGTAATGGTCTCAAAGCAGCTTACTGGCTAAACTAAATCAATTGCATTTTGAAATGGCCCAACATACAAGTTTGAAATAGGAAATATTTTATTACAATACATTTTAGTGTGCATGAAATTGTCATATAATAATGTCATGAATTTTTGCAGAGAACATGACATCGATCTTTGTGTCATAAAAAAGTTAATGTTACATAAGTCATATAGGTCAGACATCTCTCATTATTTTCATGTAATATTTTGTTTTATACTAACATTATGCAGTCCTGTGCAATTGATGAGGCCATTTTACATGTGGCAGTCTCTGCACCTATGGAACTACAAAGTATCAGTAGGCAAGAAAGTGGAGAGAGGATTGCATGCCTCCTCCACACTTTAAACTACCTTGTGCTGGTCAAAAATGCAGGTAGAGCCTATGTTTCAGCCAAGTCCATTTCAGATTTGTGGCCATTCACCACCTCCAATAGTCATTAACAACCAGGAGATAAAAAAAAACTGTAGACAAATTCTGCTGCCTGTGCAGTACAGTGAGCAGCAATGGATCTGTTGTTGCAAAGGTGATGCTGTGCATCTCCAAGGCTAGCTCTACATTCAGAAGGCTGATCAAGAGATTATGGTAAGACCATGGCATCAAGCTTGTTACAAAGGTTTTTGTATACAGAACATTAGCCTGGAGCTATGCTGGACAGGACACGTTTTTGGTATGGAAGACAGCTGCATCACAAAAGAGAGCTGAAGCAAAGACACTGGGACCATGGAAGACCACTAAAGCAATACAAGGATGCACTGAAAGCCAACTTCATCAGCTGCAGCCCATACCAGGCACTGAAGACCAGTATGTCTACTCATCCATTGGATTGACAGGACAGGCCTTCACCACAGAGTACTGAGTGATAATGCTGTACTGGAGGGCTCTCTAAGTTATGATGAAATCATTATTATTATTATTATTTATAGTTGTCATTATTGTTATGGATATTATTGTTGTTATTATTATTATCATGATGATTGTTTTATGTGGCAAATTCAAACGAATTTCATCAGTCGATGGCACTGTGAGCTGCAAAGATGGCATGATATCAGCATCACGTAGACTGAAATTGATCAGACAGTTCACAAAAGCCAGTGGGACGTTTACACACCAGGATTGGTACTGGACATTAAATCTCTGGAAAACAGCACCACACTGATCATCATAATGTATCCAAGCATCAGCTAAAAGTAGCCATCATCCTCATCTGTTTTCGTGTGTATCCAGCTTGGACCTTCACGAACAGATTGAGGCCCTGCACAGTCAGCTACAACGCAGTCAGGCCAGCTTGGGACAGGTGGAACTGGAGCTGATGGAAGGACGACAGCTAATGGACATGGAGCTGACCAAGACCCGGGAGGAGCTGGTCAGGTTGAGGGAGCGTTACGACCGTCTCATGGACAGCCACAAAAAGATGCAGAAGCTCAACAACAACCTTGAGGACAAGCTGCTGAGGCTGGTCAGTTCTGTCTCTCTCACATTCCTCCATCGTCCTCTCTCTCTTCCTCTATTTCTACATATTTCCATGATACAGAGAAATTTGGGGAAGAATGTAGAGAGGTTTGTGTATCCATCTGTGTAGAATATACAATGTTGTATAGCAGATGTCATTATGGACCAAAATTTCTACACATAGCCCAGTGGAGTCTTGACAGCACAGGGTGTTGACACTTCTCTCTAACCAATGTCGGATTAAAGTGTAACTGTGGTTTAATGTGCCTGCATATATGTGTGTTTATGCGCATGTGTGTGTAAGCAGAGATTTGCAGCTTGTGTATGGATGTACAGTGTATATTAAGGGATTGTGGTGATTGACATAGATAGGATGAAATATCTAAAAATGTCTTTGTGTTCATAGTTTGTCAGAACATATTAACACATGCATTTTTGTGTTCATCAGAACATATTAACAAATTTATGCATGTGTATTATTTAAGGTGATGCTGCATATATTTATCTTATATGTATGGTGTGTCATCTGATATACTATTGTATTATTTTCTAATTATGAAAGAAACGAGTATCTGCGAGCGGTAAAAAAAAATCATGTGGCATTTCATAGACTAAAATTGCCACTTGTTGTTCAGGTGACATCCTCTGAGGCAGAGAAGACATCCCTTCAGGCACAGTTGGATGACATCACCACCAGACTTCAAGACACCCGAGTCTATGTCACAGAGCTAGAGGAAGAAAATGTGAGTCAAGCAGATTCAGTGTCTTGGAGTTCTTGAGTTTGTTCATTTGTGTGTATAATTGTGTCATAAGTCTTACTCCTCTTGCCCCTGATAATTTCTTTGAGGTATCAGATGTTCCAATGAATACAAGAGAAATAATGTCTTGCTTGAAAAAAATTTGGTCGTGATTTTCTCAAGGAAATACAGTGACAGTGTTCTTTGTTTGAAATGTTTGCATGATACAATGACAATGTTCTTTGTTTAAAATGTTTGCATGATACAGTGACAATGTTCTTTGTTTAAAATGTTTGCATGAAGTATGGTTTTGCATTTTTCCTAAGTTTCACAGAGTTCTTCCTTAGGGTGTGTTTCTGAAATAGTGATTCCCTGAGCTGAAGAATAATGAAAATTGTCCTGTGTTAACATTGCAGGAGAAATACAGAAGCGACTGTAACATGGCAGTGCAGATGCTGCAGTGCAAGCCATCCAGTTTTGTAGGACAAAGATTAACAGCAGTGAGTATTGCCGTTAACAACACCAGCTTATTGCTGCTTCCCAAAAGTTGAGAAAATTTTTTTTTTTTTTTTTTTTTTTTTTTGACATTGATCTGAGAAGAAATAATTTCCAAATGTTGAGAAAAAATTGTGTGTGTGTGTGTGTGTGTGTGTGTGTGTGTGTGTGTGGTGTGTGGGGTGTGTGTGTGTGTGTGTGTGTGTGTGTGTGTGTGAGAGAGAGAGAGAGAGAGAGACATTGGCCTGAGAAAAATTTAAAACAAACTGAGCCAGAAAAATAATTGTAAAGGCAGATGTCAAGCTTATGAATAATTCCAGTATGATGGTGTTTTATCATTGAAATATAGTTTATAAAGTGATATTCTATATGGTTTGTATTGGTCACAAATGAAACTCATCAGTAAGTAGGTATACTAGGCTAGGAAACGAAATGTAAATTTCTGTCGTTGTTCATTGAGCTGGCTTTGCTCTTTCATTTGTCTTGTGAAAGGAATTTAAAAACTTATATCATACATTACCTCTAAAGGAAAGTTTCTAGTGTAGTAATGGACAGTGATTTTCTGTATTAAAATATTCTGCCGTATTCTTTATAAATTATTCTGTAATGACTGCCCATATTTTTTCCCCCCGACAGCTTCCAGTAGAACTGCAAGAGAGAGTTCGAAAACACATGACACGTGAGCAGCAGATGTTGTCCCAGAAAGCAGAGGAGGAACGCCTGGTGCGTGTACCAATCCCAACATTTCCCCCAACAGCTATGGTGTTTTCTGTGGATCCTCGACACAATGGCAATGGAGGATCTCCAAATAATCCCAATGGTGCAGAGCTGAAAGACACTGTTCCCATGTCGTTGATAGCGCGCGTACTGACACAGGGACCCTCCAAGCGTAACCCCATGCATACCTACCTTTGTGTGAACTGTCGCAGTGACACTGTGGTGGCAGACAAAGGGACTCAGGCCAACTTGTTGATGGACCATAGTATTGTCATTGATCGGTTCCCTTCAAATGGAGTTCATCATGGTACATCTGCAAAGCTGTATCGTACAGACTCTACCGATATGGCATCTTAGAGGTTTTTGAAGTATACTGGCTAATCCATGACCTTTTCCTGGTTGTTTGCCATTTCCATGTCCAACTACATTGTGCAACAGGCGTCAGTGATGTTATATATATTTGAACTAGAGGAATGTGAGCAATTGGAATAGGATTTATAGAAGCACAGTTATACATTTATAATAGTACAATTATATCTTTCTTATTGTGACATGTACATAATGGTTCACTATTAAGCTGATTGTTTAATACTGAGTTTAACTTCTGTTTTTCTTTGCACTTGAGTAAATGCTGCTGGCTTGTTATTGAAGCTGACCTGACCAAAACCAAAATGTGCATGTATCTCTTGCACTTCATGTTGCATATATTGAAAAATATGTGAGATTCACAGATGCTGTTCTTTTTCAGTATATCAAGAACAAGAAACCTTTGTGTTCTTTTTCAGTCTATGAAGGGGTTTGTTCGGATTAATTTGTAGATGTATGAAAGTCAAAATGTGTCTGCAAACGTTTCACAGCAGTTTGAGTGTAAAAATTTCTCCCATGGGGGTGCTGGGGATTCTTTCAGTATGAATAGTGTCCCCATCTTATGTAAATTATGTGCTAGAAATTTCCTCTTTTCTGTTACTCTCTTTGTTTCTGCCTTGCTTCTTTGCTTTCTGCCATCTCTTGCTATTATTTTCTGCCTTGCTGGTCCATTCACCTGTATGCATTCTGTAAAGCCTTCATACTTTCTCTTAGGATTGATAATTGGGTACATGTATTAAGTGCATTTTTGGCTCTAAGGAATTGTGATGCACAGAAGCAGTTTCAGATAATCTAGGCCTGTTTTTATATGTGTTTATTGTCCTTAATTATGTTTACATTTGTATTCAGTTTTGGTTTCTGACACCCGCTGGTGATAGATTGGAGGAATGATTAACATTGTATGGGTGATTTCTTTTCCATTTTTTTTTTTTAGGGTCATTGAATGTGTACATTTTGCCGTGGTTACAGCCCTGATATGGCTGTGCATAGTTGATTGGGCTTTAAGTAATATTCATAAGAAGAATATAAAAAGGGGAATCAATAATGAACCCCTTAGATGTCCCAGCACATTGTTTTTAAAAAGCTAAACTGTACTTGACCATATGCCATTGGCCTGGAGAATCTCCAGGCTTGTTAGTCACATCAGTGCACTTTATGATCCTGACACAGGGGAGTACCAGGTCTATAAATTAATGCAGTATACAAATGGTCAGTCAGGTACATGCATTAAATTAGTATAAACATAAGCATCAAACATCAAATATAACAACAGATGAAAATGTGAGATTGAAAATAGGTAATAGCACCACTAGTCTCCATAGAATATATAAGGAAGAAAAATTTATAAACCATTTCATAAAGTCTTACACACACACACACACACACACACACACACACGCACACATCTATGATACATGCACACACACATACAGAGATGGATAGTGCAACATGACCCAACCCAGAAAAGTTATAAGCTTATTCTCTGCAGCTTTGTCGGTAATCCAGATCAAGTGTGACTGCCCGCGTTCAATCAAATAGGAACCAGAAAAACATGGAAATAGATTCAGAACGCATATTTAATACAACCGGACAAGACAGGTGCAAGTTTTCAGCCAACTGGCCTTTGTCAAGCGTGAATGTAAAATCAAAACAAACGAACACCAAATATGGAAATTAGGAGAAAAACACTGAAACTTCCCTGCTGCTACGTTCAGTCGAGACAGCAGGGAAGTTTCAGTGTTTTTCTCCAAGTTTTTGTATTTGGTTCAGCACAACCACTTGAGAACAGTTTCAGTGTAGCCAAATGTAAACTACAGTTTTGAGATCATGGTGCTAGATGGTCAAATGCTGCTTAAAGATATAGTAGTGATAGAATACAATTTTTCCATTTTTGGAAGTCTGCAGATCATTTACATCTTTTAACAAAGCATTTTCGGTACTGTGATGATGATAGGCTGCTTAACCCTTTCGCATTTGCACTGCTAGATGTAAAGCTAGCTCCTAGTATTCGCATTCGAATGTAGCACAGCATCAGTACAAAGTCTTTCAGTAGTGAATGGAAAGTTCCTTGCATCCCAGAGTGCTCGTATTATTTTTAGAACATTCAACGCGAGACTGACCAAGATTCTAATCACATGCGCGATAAGACAGCAAGGCCAGTAGTGATGGAAATTCCCCACACATGTGCCGGAAAAGGTCGAATGATCTCAACCGCTATGAACAGATCAGCACATTCTTCCGCAGGGCGGTTACCTTTTTGTGAACAGCTAATGGTTAAAAAAGTTTAAAGAGATTATTGGCTTCTAGATGGCATGTCAACTTTGAGAAGATTATACAGTCAAGGATCTTGGACAGAAATGGAAGATTGGTTTAAAACAAATACATGGTGCACTCACTTGGTCACTGACTTCTTGTCTCATGAAAGTGTGGTCCAGCCATTTGGTTTCAGATTTTTGTTTTATTGTTTTGAGATGTTTTGGCAGTGATGTGGACAGTCCTTTATTAACATGGCTAGTGCACCTTGTCATTGATAGCAGTAAGCATCCAAGAAATATTTAATGATGCAAAAAGTACTTAAAATTGCTTATATGACTCAGGAGACAGTGAGAAAGAGCATATGATCATGTATCAGAAAGGGCATTACTATCTTTTTGTTTTATTACTTTTTCTTTTAACGTTGAATCAAAATGCACGTTATGGCCTCAGTCATCCGAGACAGTAATGGAAACATCCTCACAGACAGCACCACTGTATTGAATTTATGTACCAAATACTGTTAGAATATATACATACAACTACAAGCTTTACCCAAACACCAGGATTCTTCAGAAAGCCCAGACAAGTACCAGAGAGGCTGACACACTCTCACTATTGCAAGAAGAAGTCAAGAAAGTACACACATATTTAAGTCAGTGACAAATTTTGGCATGCCCAACCTGCTTGTTGCCACTCCCCAGACAGAAAGATGGAGGACCCTGTCTGCTGTGACAATCCATCATGGCATCAGTCCCCACAGCTACTACAGTGGTTATGGGATCAGATGATAATGGCAACTGAAAATGCTTCAGTAAGAGTGCTGTGAAGATGGTGACTGAAAATGTTTCAGTAGGATTGCTAGGCTGTTTATGGACAATTTTGAATATAAAATGCGTAATGAAGTCTTCCAGATTTATAAGTCTGCATTCAAGGCAAATAATGCAAAACCATTGTAATGAAAAGGGAAAATATTGACTGGCCTGATTTTTTACAATTTCCTTTTTGTGTGTGTTTGCGTCTGTATGCATCTGTAAACAGAACATTTCAGGTACATGTGTGTGCATGGGTCTGTACTAAATTTGGACTCTCGCCTAGCTGAAATGAGAGGTCACGAATGTGTGAGTATGAATGGCACGAGCCCTCATTTGTGTCGCAACAACTGGAAGTGTTGGGGGGGGGGGGGATTTGAAATACCTTTGCTTTGCTGTAGTAGACTTTTTCCCCCAAATTAATGTTTGGTCAGGTGTTTTTACTTGTCAACCTATGAGGGATCTGGGATTGTGCAAGACTGAATTTTATTTAATCTCAAGTTACAAAATTTGAAATGAGCCTGAAGGTGTGAATAAAAGAAATTGTCAGCAGGGCAATATGGCCATCTTAGGTTTCTTTCTTTCTGGTTTTTCTTTTTCATGTTACCTTTTTGTTTTTTCATTTTTTTCATTTGGGAACTGGTGAGTTTTAATGTTCAAATCTGTTCGTATGTACACATAGCTGTGAATGACGCTAGTATGAAATGATTTTAGATTAACACTGTGAAATAATTATGTCTTGTATATGATGTACATTGTAAATAAGCGTTTGGCTGCGAATGCGTCCTTACTTATGCATGACGTAAACTTTCTCTGAGGAATTATTTCAGGCTAAGCAGACATGGTGTGTGTGTGTGTGTGTGTGTGTACATGTGTGTGTGTATACATGTGTGTATGTATATATGTGTGTTTATGTGTATGTGTTTATATATTATATATATATATATATATATATATATATATATATATATATATATATATATATATATATATATATAGATATGTATGTATGTGTGTGTGTGTGTGTGTATATGTATGTATGTATATGGATCTTCACATTGGCAAACCATGCATCTCTGTTGTATTCCCTGTGCTGGTCATTGCCTATCTCCACTATATTTATATTCCGGTTGATCATACTTAAGTTGATCTTGTCTGTCAAACATGTAATTCACACATGTTCAGACACCAGTGCTTGTATTTAATGTGCAACATGCCTCTGCTAAAGAAAGTACTGTAAATTGCATTGTTTTTAATTAATCAGACTTGAGTGAAGCTGTCACTGGAACTATCATGTTTTTGGATTTTTTCCTGTACATATTTGTAGATTCTCAAAACTACCAATTAAAGGTGGATCACAAAGGTCTCTGAGGTTCCATTTGTTTGAAATTGTATGTAGCTTTGTACTCAGATACATTGGTCAAATCAACTAGAATATATGCACCAAACCACAAGCAGCACGCTGGACCATATGAAGAGCGGCTGGCATCAGTTAAGAACAGAAAACTGCACTGGTATGGCCATGTGACAAGATTCAGTGGCTTCGCTTAATCATTCCTTCAGGAAACTGCTAAGGAGGAGATGGGGGTGGGGGTGGGGGATGGATAGATTGACAACATTGCAGATTGGACAAAGAAACTATTTGAACAGATCCAGGCTTTGGCACATGTCTGACAGAACTGGAGTAATCTGGTGAACACTTATTTAGTGCTGCGTCCCAGTGACTGTTCATGGAATTAAGGAGAAGAAGGAGCTGTTCTATACAGTAAAAATTACTTAATGTCTTAATAATAATAATAATGATGATGATAATAAATCATTCTTGCATAGCGCTTTTCTTTAAAATAATGTTAACTGAAAGCACAGAGCGTACACGTACACACACACACACACACACACACACACACAAAACATGCACATTCACACATATACACAAGTGAATACATACTTTTAGAATCTAACTACATGTACATGAAATCTAGCTATGTAAATATGTATATATACTATATGCATGAATGTTTATACAGTGCTATAATATTATGATCAATAGTTAGAAGCGTCAATATATGCTGGTGTAGGAGTTATTACGTTTATAATATCAACATGCTCCCAGAATTCATTGAAAGGGAGAGAGAATAATGAACCAATCAGCACTATGGTTAGTCATGACTGGAAATACACAACGGGCTACAAGTATGAGACAGATGGAACCCTCATGTGTCTGTGGAAGGAGATTCTCTACAAGCACGGCATGAAGATCCACAGGACAAAAAAGGGCTGTGCACACACCCCAATGAATGAACAGCAGCGCATTGCACCAGCAGATAAGACGTCGGAAAACCAAGGCCAGGAAACAAATCACAGTGCCAAGGGCATCCATGCTACTGGCTCAGATGAGAAATTTTTACAGGCTCTTGATGCTAAGTGCCAGAAACTGAACTTGCCACCTGCAAATGCAAAAGTATAGAAAGACCTAAAAGTGAAACATGGCATTCTTAGCAAGGTAGAATTAGTGAGAAGGAGTGAAAAGAGGAAGACCCAAGACTGCTTCTTCAAAGACCCCTTCAAGTTCACCAGGAAGCTGAGCAGCCAAAATACAGGGCACTCACAGTGATCAAAGAAGCTCTGGGACAACATCTCAGGAAAACATATTACAGCCCTCAGAGCAAGGCACCGCTTGAAATCCAGGATTTGGTTCAGCCTGCAATGCCAGAGAAAATGTTTAATAACAAGTCACAACACTGGATGAAGTAAAGCGGTGGAGAAAGCCAGAGCCAAATTATCACCTGGGCCAAACAGAATACTTTATCTATTGTATAGGAAATGTCCCAGTGTCCTCAAGTGGCTCCAAAAACTGATAAGAACAACATGGACAAACATGAAGATCAGTAATCAATGGTGATAACTGACGGAGTGTATTTTCCAGAAGAACAGCACTTAAGGTGCCTGACCACTTTGTATGCGCGAGTTCAATTCCAGGAGGAGGGCAAATTTCTTTTTTTAAAAAAAAAGAAAAAAAAGGCGACAACAGAAGGGCATCTAGGTGTCATAACCTGAATGTGGCCCGGCCCCCTTAGAGTGTCAGGAGTTAAGAGCCGAAATATTTATTTGACAGAGGTTTCTCCCCTGAGGACCTTTCTGCTGTCCAGCCTCCCCAGATTCTTACTACTACAACAGTGGAAGGCCAGATGGAACAGTCTTTTTTCTTCAAATTGATTTTTTTCCTTTTTATAACAAGCAAAGAAATAGAAGACTGACACAAAACAGACCCTAAATTTATATGCAGAAACATGTAAGAAATCGCCCACAGGAAAAATATGCGCATATTAACTAGTTCCAAAACAAGTGCGACTGCCCGCGCCCAAGCAAACAGGAACCAGAAGAACAAGCAAACCAAAGTAAGCACGAATTCAACACAACAAGACAAGACAAGTGCAAACTTTCGGCCAACCGGCCTTTGTCAAGCGCGAATGCACGGTTACAAACAGACCACAAACAACACCAAACAATGGATAATAAGAAGAGGACTAAAAATTGCATTGCCGCCTCGTCCAGTGGATAAAAGGGACCAAAATCACCAAACAACGGATAATAAGTTGTTTGGTGTTGTTTGTGGTCTGTTTGTGACCATGCATTCGCGCTTGACAAAGGCTGGTTGGCCGAAAGTTTGCGCTTGTCTTGTCTTGTTGTGTTGAATACACGCTTACTTTGGTTTGCTTGTTCTTCTGGTTCATATCAACTAGTTGCTTAAAATCTAAAGATGGTATGATTATTATGGAAAAAGAAAAAATGTCATATGGGGAGAATACATTAACCCTTTGACTCCTGCACCCTATCCATCAACTGCAACACCAGGAAGATGGCCAATAAGATAAGGGAGTCATAGGGATAAGTTTTTGCTTTGCTAGCATGGTTGACAATGGAGGATGCTGGTGGACAGGATACGAGAGTCAGAGGGTTAAAGACCTCTTTGACAATGGCAGAATGGAGGAACATGGCATAAGAAAGAATGTTGAAGGACCACCAGTAGTAAAAGATGAAGTTTGGGCAGCGTTAAAAAAGATTAAACTGGGAAACGCCCCAGGACTAGACGATATTACTGTAGAAAAGATCGAGGCTCTAGATAATTGGGTATTGAAAAGAAACAATCTGCCTAAATGAAATTTATGACACTAGAAAATGTCAAAATCAATTTTCATTGCACTTCCAAAGAAAGCAGGGGTTGCAGAATGCGAACTCCCATCATACAATCAGCTTGATGAGGCATACAACAAAGATTCCATTAAAAAATAATCATGAGAACAAGAAACAGAATCACAACAAATAGACAAACAGTGTGGATTTGTTGAAGGGATAGGAACTATTCATGCCATATAATTACAAAGAATTCTCAAAGAAAGAACATTTGAGTTGAATAAGGATTTATATTTTGTTTGTTGATTATACCAAACCTAGAAGAATGCCCTGGGATAAAGGTTGATGGAAGAATGATAAACATTTCATTATGCAGATGACACTACTAATTGCAGAAAATGAAAAAGATAAAGCAAAACCTTGTGAATATAATAGAAATAGAAAGCAAAAATAAAGGGCTGGAGCTAAATAGCAAGAAGACTAAGTCATGGTAATCGGTAAAAAACAAGAAATCCCCTCATGCAAAATAACAGTAAATGGCACAACTGTGAGACAGGTTGATAAGTTTAAATATCTGGGAACGGTCATCTCATCAGATGGTAGATGCACATCAGAAATAGCCAGCAGAATCGTCCAAGCCAAAACAGCATTCAAGAAGACGAAAAGCGTTCTTAATAACAAATGCCTATCAATAAACATCAGGAAGAGAGTTCTTGAATGTTATATATAGAACCGATACTGTTGTATGGTTGTGAGGCATGGACAGTCAACACACAAAGTCAGAACAAAATTGAGGCTACTGAAATGTGGTTTCTAAGAAAAATGTTGAGAGTTCCTTGGACAGCAAAGAAACAAATGAAACAGTCTTGAAGGAGGAAGACAAGATCATTAATAAAGACGATTAGGAAAACACAAGCAACATTTATAGGACATATTATGAGGAAAGGGGAATTAGAACACCTGGTCACAACAGGAAAGATGGAGGGAAAGAGAACACCGGGTAGACCCAGGGAGAAAATACTGGACGGACATGCAGGGTGGCTGAAGACAGAGAAGGTGAGAGATGTACTTGCAGCGACAGGGGATAGATTGGAGGGCCATGGTTGCCAACGCCATGTGGCAGGACACATGATGATGATGATTATACCAAGGCTTTTGATTAGGTAAGACATGAAGAATTGATCACCTGGAAACGATCAATGTTGATAGAAAAGATCTAAGAATAATAAGGAATATGTATTGGGAAGGAATAGCAGCAATGACAGTTGAAAATGATACCAGCTCTTTCCAAAATACCAAAAGAGGGGTTAGGCATGGATGTATTTCGTCACCAGATTTGTTTTCACTTTACAGCAAAACCGTCATGAAAAATCTAGAAGAATGCCTTTGTTTACAGGTTGGAGGAAAACTGTAAAACAACTAAACAAGCATACAGTTTACCAGCAAATATCACATGTCCATGTATGCACACACACACCCATTCCAAAACTTGCGCATATGACCATATACGTACACACACACACACCCAAACATGTACACTAAGTCCTGTCTTCTATTGTATCAAATTTCAATGTGTCAGTAACCTCTGACAGAAAAGCTGGTTTCCAGTTTAAAGAAGATTCCCACTTTTTGCCGATCAACTGATGGTGTAAAGTGTGGAATGTCCTGACATACTCATAGTTTGTTATTATTTTCTTTAAAGCCCATCGACTGCATAGAGCCATATCAGGGCTATAATGGTTTCAAAACATATGCAATATTTCCAACAGGAAAAAAAGGAAAAGAAAATTAAGTAAACATTTCAATGCAACTCATACACTTGGCTAGAATAGAAATGCAGTATCACTGCAAAGCTCTTCAGTTGATCAGAATATCTTCTAAGATTTGAAGTTTTGTTGACTGGTTTCACTTGGTTCTCAGTCAGGGTCACAGTGTCACTACCAAAGTTCGTTTTCAACAAACTGACTTGTTCAGAAGAAAGTAACATTAGATTTTCCATCTTCTTGAGCAGATTCAATTTTTTTTTATCTCTTCTGTTTACTTTTTTATTTAAACATCTTATATATGCTTCTATGTTTGCAGTTGTTTGCTTTTTTTCCTTGATTGTTTTGCTTGATCAAGTTCTTTCTCTTTCCTTTGAAGTACAATGTCAACAGGTTGAGTAGAACAGTTATGATCCGGTCGCAGAGCTTTTGCAGCTGGTGCACTGGATTCTTCATTGTCAGACGTAGACCATGGTCACTTCCTTACTAGGTGATGACTGCTTCCTAGGCAACTTGTGAGGTTTTTAGCAGGTTGATTGTGAGGAAGATAGGACTTGAACACTGTAGGAACTGCAGTAATCCTCAGGATTTTCCTTTGGGTGTCTATTTCATAGTCTGCAGCAACAAAATGGTCACTACTGACTCATGAAGCTTTGGTTGAAGGCCATGGTTTTCTGTCTGGCCCCACCCTCTAGACTCATCACACACACTTGCAAACTTATCAGAAAATGGGAAGCTGTTGAGAAAAAAATTCAGTGATATTGATACTTATATTCATAAGCAAAACATTCATTCTTTCAGCCATCAAAAGTCTGTTGTTGGATGTAGGCCTTCCCCACCCGCTTCCTTTCACTTCGTCCCAGCGCATTTCCTCTCCAGTTCTTGTCAAATCCATGCAGGTCGTCTCTCCATCTAGTTTTCTGTCTTCCTATATTGCGAGCGCCGTCTCTTGGTATCCAAAACGTGGTTTCTGTTGTCCAACGATTGTCCATTCTCCAGATGAGATGTCCTGCCAAATTCCATTTCAGTTTGTTGATGGTTTCCAGGATGTCTTGTACTTTTGTTCTTTCTATGATCCACTGAGCTGTGTAGCGATCTTTCCCGTGATACAAGCATGATTCTTTTATGTGCTCGCTGCATGGTTTTTAATTTCAAAGCAAGTTTTTTCGTTAGATTCCACGTTTCTGCACTGTAGGTGACTGTGGGCAGAATGCATTGGTCGTAGACTTTTTGTTTCAGGACAGTTAGAGTTTTGTTCATTTTTGAAAACAAATCTTGCTCTTCCAAATGCTTGCCAGCCAAGGGTTATCCTAAGTTGATTTCTTCCTCTTAGGAGGTGGATTCTGCTAAGATGCATTGGTCTAAGTAGATGTAGTGGTCAACCATTTCTAGCTCTTCATTTTCGATTTTCCATCGAGGTCTTTGATGTAGTTATTGACCATAACTTTTGTTTTCTTCAAGTTTACTGTGAGTCCCTTTATTATTTTTTTTACTGCAGTCATTTAGCTCATTCAGCATATTTTGCATTTACTTGAGACTCTCTGCAAAGATGATAATGTCGTCAGCAAACCTGAGGTGACTGAGATATTCTCCATCTATTCTAATGCCTTTTTCAGACCAGTCAAGATTGCAAAAGACCATTTTGAGGCAATCTGTAAACAATGTAGGGGAGCCTGTGTCTCCCTATCGTATTCCTTTCTCCAGGTTGAATGGCTCAGTCTTTGTGTAGCCAGATGAATGACTTGGAAAATCTGTAGATATGCTGGACGTTTAGCCCAGTTGACTGTTGACTTTGCAAACCTCTACAGAATCGAAAGCTTGAGGTAGTCAACTAGCCCTGTGATGAGGGGTTTTCAGTATTCTTTCCATTTTTCAATTAGGCCCTCCTTGGCCAATCGTGTGAAAGTGGTCATGTGAAGGTGGTCGTTTGTTGAGAAGTATTTCCTGAAACCGGCTTGTTTTTTAGGTTGGTTATCCTCTAGGAAGTTTGAGACTGTGATGATTTTGGTGAAAATCTTGACGACACAATTCAGGAGGCTAATGGGGCGGTAGTTGGATAGGTCCTTTGGATTACTTTTCTCATGAAGGAGAATTATTATTGCCTGATTCCAGTCTTCCGGAAGCAAAACATTCAGTATAAAACTAAATAATTATATTAACCCTTTGAACCAGGCTGGCTGATGCGGCGGCCAGTGCGATTGATACCTCTGTACCCAGCAGGCCGCAGGAGCAGCCTGACATGTCCGTTTGACCTGGCCTGGTATGGTGCTGGCATGCGGTATGCGACCTACCGGCACCTACTCTCCTCTGCCACATCCTGTTTATATTACCGAATTCCAGAACCCTATACTTTCTTCCTGGCAAACATTTAAGCATTAGAAGGATTTATTCTGAGACACCGGTTTTGGCTAGAATTTCTCTAAAAATACTCAGGGTTGAGGGTATCAGAGATCTTGAAGTACTTAGGGCTGAAAGGGTTAACAAGCACAACAACAAAAAATCAGTAAAATTAAATAATTACATTCAGACGAAAACAATTCCGGAACACTAAATAATTACATTCAGTTAAGCACATAATGGTAAGAATCCTAATCCTTCCATTTACATAGTGCAGTCCATGTCAGAGAATGCTCTGGCACTTGACTCACCTGTAGGTGGCATAGGGTTGTGTTGGCATTCCCCACTTAATAGCTCTGTCTTGACTTTAGTGGACAACTTCTTGAATACTTAGGCCACTGATGTATGAGATTGGAGGTCTGCCTTTCTTCCGTTTTCCCTTGAAATATGGTTGCCATGAGGTCTGCGTTCTTGCTACGTGACACATAGCCAATGTATTTTAGTCTTCTCTTGTTGATGTCTGCTAGTAATTTTCTGGTAGTTTTTAAGTTCTTCCAGGACACTTTCATTAGTTCTTCTATCTGTTCATTTGACACGTAATAGAGTCCAGTAAAACCACATTTCTGCTGCCTCAATTCTTTAGCAATTAGCTTTTCTGAAAATCCTGGCTTTGCAGCCATAAATTATGATTGGCCAGATCAAACATTTTAAAGTTTACCCTTTTCCAGATATTGAGTTGGATCATTTTTTTGCTTTGTCATTCCAATGCTTGTTTTGATGTCTTTAGAGGAGGTTCCATCATCAGTTTTCACAGAACCAAAATATTTAAAATCTTTTAACATTTTCTAAAGGAACTTTATTAATAAAGATGTACTGATGGTTTTCAGTGACTTTGCCTTTATTAACATGTAGCACTTTTGTTTTCTTGGCATTCAATTTTAGGCCAGCCTCTTTGCTGGCTGCATCCACCCTGTATAAAATTCTTTTCATGCGGGTAATGTTGTCTGCTAATAGCGCAGTATTATTGGCATAGCACAGGTTTGTTAAGGTTTTTCCCTCCTATCTTTATACCAATGCCTTCTATATCAGCATCTCTCATGACTTGTTGCATATAGATGTTAAAAGAGATAAACAGTTTGCACTTCTCTCACAATCATCTTTTGAAAGGTAAAGCTCTGTCATGCATGCATTATGATGAAACTCTTAGTTTTGGTCTGCATCATCTTGATTTGATGGGATTTATGCAACATCAAGCATGAACCTTTTTCAATACATTCAAAGATCTGTTGTGTTGCACCTGAATTTTCCCAATTTTAACTCTCCTCACCCTGTCCACCAGCATCCTGCATTGTCAACCGTGCTATAAAGCAAAAACATAACCCTTTGACTTCCTCACCCTATCCACCAGCTTCCTGCAGGAGGAAGCTGGTGGATAGAGTGAGGGAGCTGAAGGGTTAAGTTTTTGCAGTTGATGGACAGGGTGCAGGAGTCGGTGGGTTAAGTTTTTCAGTTAGCGGGTAGAGAGGGTGCGGGAGTCAAAGGGTTAAAGGTAATATGACAATTATACACACTTAATTGATGGTAGTGTATTACCCTTGTGATTTCTGCACCCTGTTCACCAGCATCCTGTATTGCCAACCATGCTAGCAAAGCAAAAACTTAACTCTTTGATGCTGGTGGAAAGGGTGAGGGAATCAAAGGTTAAGTTTTTGCAGTTGGTGGATAGGTGCGAGAGTCAAAGGGTTAAACTTTGCTAATTCAGAAGGGAGCAGGGAGAAGAAGCAGTGCTCAAGGTATTCACCTTTCTTTCAACTGGTTTCTATACAGTCAAGTCTGCCAGCTTTATCAAATTACTAAAATATCATTTCCACCACAACAGAACACCATCCAATGTGACCTTTTGACAAATTTATTGATACATTTTTTTTCCATTCATTGTATGTGCAGAGATGTCTCGAGAAAACTGAAAGTGAAAACATTATTTACAAACCTCATATCAGTGATTCATTTGACATTTTGATACTAATATGCATATAATTAAAAACCTGATATGGACTGGTTGGTTCTTCTGACAGAACTGTGGACTAAGATCTGATCTCTCAAGAGTTCAATTCCAGCCCACAACACTGAAAACCAGCCTGTTTGCGTCTTAATGTTTCCATCACTTTGATGGTGTAGGCTTATGTTTCATACATCCCCCAACCCCCTTACCAGCACAAAGCATTTTGCATGGGTTCAAGAAGTCTGCCAAATCATTGCTTAGATTTGGTTGAGCGCATATGGAATTGTCCAAGTGTGGTGAATCCCTCTTGAACAAGCTCCAAATTCCTTAGAGCTGCACTTTTTTTTTTTTAGAAGTAATCATAGCACTAGAAACTCACAAATAATCATACACACAACAAATTCATAAGCAAGCAGTCATTATACAACAAATTCATACCCCCAATGGACTTCTCAAAAACCCAAACATGCTACTCCTCTGTTACAGACCTGCCAAAACATGTATGCAATTAAATTTTTACATGTAGAATCTTTGAAATGCAAATTTCACAGATGATAACTTAACCATACATATCTACACTTTAATATGATTTTTTTCAAACTTTACTAGCTGAATTTCCAGCAAGTCTGTTGTATCTATTCTTTTGATTATTTATACTCACCATGCTGCCTTCGAATTTAAGTTAAAAGTTTTCTGGCAGCATCTTCTGCACTGTAACCTTCAGTAAAGGAAGATTTTCTTAAACACATTCTGCTAAAATAATAACTGTAATTGTTTCAGTAAAGGAAGATTTTTTTAAACATTCTGCTAAAATAACAATAAAATAGTCCTAATTAATCACTGTTCATGTTCTCAAAAAACTCAAACTGTTGAGCACAGAGTCAGATGCATGCACTCAGCTGATGTCATGTTTTCACAATCTGTCGTACATCAAATACTGGCACTCCGGCATAAGCAATCTCAAAAACTCCAGACACTGCACACTGAAAATGCACGATTTGTACAGATCCGGGATAACTGGGCAATCCTAAAATGTTCTGTGCATTCATCTTTGTGCTTTTGAAGAACTGATTTTAATCATAAAGACTCCCTTTCCTGCTCTTCATTTTGATGGGATACAGCATGGAATAGTAAAAAATGTGAATATATCTGCCGTAATACACACCACAATATAAATGAAAGATTTTAACTTCTTTTCCGCATTGAAATCAGATCACCTGAGATCATCATCACCATGGCCAATGGAGATAACGTGGCAAACTCATAAAATATACCTGTTGATGCATCTGTTCGTAAACAGATTTCTTTTTTCAGCATAATGTTTGGACAGGCATAATACTATCACACTAGTTTTTGTTTAACTCTCTTAGCTTCCTTCTGACAGTTTCGACCGTGGTGCCTGGCACTTCATTACAACCGGACATGACTGTAAAACTCTGCCACATGCATGGGCTCTTTTGATCACGTACTGCTCACGTTTCAGGCATTGGAAGACCAACAGTTGGTCAGACATTGTAGGTATCATCCAGTGAGATGATCTTGGTGAAATTAAAACTACACACACACATCCATTCACTTATGCTCAGTCATGTAAAGCGGTTGGGGTATTTTAGTTCACGCCATATAGCGTGTGAAAAAATGGCTATGCCTTTGTAGCAGATGATTTTCCAGATTATTCTGAGGAGGAATTAAATGCTACTGTTTGAAAAAATGGCTATGCCTTTGTAGCAGATGATTTTCCAGATTATTCCGAGGAATTAAATGCTACTGTTTGTGAATTAGAAAAATATGAATAAGATGTAGAGGTTGGTGAGGGGGAAGACAATGAAAACAGTGATTTAGGAGAGAATAGAATTTTTTCAAGCCCCCCCCCCCCAAAATAGGGTTATTTTGTTCATGAGTATACTATGCGCGTGTTGGATCAGCTATAAAGCTTGAAATCTGTCAGGTGTCGGTAAACATACTTTACTTTGATATCCAAGTATGTCTTTCTAACTACATCCTGTCGTGTCATAGTCACCAAAGATGTCACTAAACATGAATAAACAAGTGACATATACATATATATGAGAACAAGAGAAGCACACATACACGTGACCACAACACATGCATGCAGATGAGTAATGAATTAGAGCATGGCCTACCTGAAGTATCCAACCGTATTTCCAAGTGATAGTACTCACAGTGGTCACCAAGTACTCTTCAGGTATTTACAGTTTGTTCAGGAAATTTTTTCACTATTTTTCTTTCCAAAACAAAACTAAATACAAATGATTAATTCAGGATTATAACTCTTGAGAGTCACATAGGAGTTATCTCCCATGTAGAATTTCTCAAATCCAACATAGTTTGCGCTACCCATTCAGCTAACATAGAAGCAGCCACAAAGCACAAAATTGTAAGCTCAGAACATTCCCCAAAAAAGGAATATCCAAGCCTACCTTTATACCCCGTAATGTATTTCCTTTAAATACAAATGATATCCAATGTCTGTACAATAGTTTACTAATTTTCTGTACAAAAACAAACAAATAATCTAAAGGCTGGCAGTGTATGATTTGGTCCGCCCAGGAGATCACATTTTTTCACTGGGTACCTTACTTGCTGGAATGTGGCCAGTGGCACATTATCTTCTGGGTTGCTCTCCTCTCCTAAATCACTGTTTTCATCATCTTCCCCCTCACCAACTTCAGAATCTTACTCAACTACATCTTCTTCGTATTTTCTAATCCACAAACAATAGCATTGAATTCCTCCTCTGAATAATCTGGAGATCATCTGTAACCTGAAAACCGTCTGCTACAAAGGGTGTCGCCATTTTTTCACACGCTACATGGCATGAATGAAAATACCCCCATCATTCTTTTACACGCTCAATCTGTAGTGAATGGATGTGTGTGTAGTTTTAATTTTACCAAGATCTCACTGGATGATAATGTTAGGTTGCCTGTGTGAGAAACACATGGTCAGTACGTGATCAAAATAGCCTATGCATGTGGTCGACATTTACTGTCATGTGCGGTCGTAACAAAATGCCAGGCAGCGCGGTCGAAACTGTCGGCTGCGATCAGACTGAAGCTAAAAAAGATAAAGCAAGTGTGTAAGTCCTAAACACCTGGCGCTGGCACTTGGGCAAATTCAGATAAATGGAGGTGATGGGACTGAAGCAAGTGTGTGGGTTTTCGTCTGTAGGAAGTCTTGGACAGCTGGCACCAGCAATCTATGCAAACTTGGATGACTAGCAGTGAAAAGGTTGACGAAATTTAAGGCTAACTTATAATTTAGTGATTGAAAATGTTTTCATGTCTCTTCAAATAATACTGCTTTTACTTTTCTTCAACCATGATTATTGTAGTCTACTCTATCTTTACTGACTGCCGTTTTCCACAGAGAAAAACAATAGATCTGCATGGCCTATAGTTATCAAACAGATGTTAAGCTTTGCCAAAAATTTTGTGAGCATTTCTGCCTTTATTACATGTAAATATTGTGCACAGTTTGAAAAAGTACTGCCCAAAAAGTTGGAACATACAAATTCACAATCATTAATCTGCTAACTTCACAATACCAGCAGGATTTGATAGCTCTACTCCAAACATCACATCAAACTCTATGATGCCACAATGCAACAAATCTGGCAGCTCCTTTACAACACTTGGAAATGTTTCTGTGTACTCTTCATATCTATGATAATTTTATTCAACTGTCTTCTGTCAATATTTAGCTGTATGTCTCTCTTCTGCTTCAATATACTGGTGACCGAAGCTATGACATGACTGTGACAGAAACAGGATATGCAAGACACTGAAACACTTTTTATTGGTTTATTAGTTTTTCATTATGTTCGGTCAAGTGAAACATTGTCCAACCAAGTGGAAGAAATTCCCGCAAAAGCTGAAGGGTTGACAAGCTGCCTAACCACAAACCTTACCCATTCCACCCCATCACTAAGCCAGATCTGGATCATCTTTAAAAGGCAACTGGGATGCTGTCTTTTTTCTTTAGAGATGTTTAAAGTCATCCATGACTCAGACATCAGACATCATGCACACAGTAACAAACTCATTCCCGCCTCTTCTTGCTGCTGCTCTTGCCACTGTCATAATCACGTCGACTTGAAGATTCTTCTGCAGTGCGTTTTTGACCTTTCTTGGCATCCTTGAAGAACTTATCCAGACCAAACAAATCCTCTTCCATATCACGAGTGAACTGAACAGGGCCCTCACGCCGATGAGCACGGTCTGTGCCCTCAAATTCCTTATCAGGAACAAACCTAAAAAACAGATTGGAGACATCATCAGTATACAAAAGCCAACCACCTTTCCAAATCTAAAAACATGATTATGCAAACAAATTCATAAAAAAAATGACTATGCAAACAAATTCATGCCAACCACATCACATAACAAGAGGTCAGAAATAAAGAATAGTTGACTCAATTTCAAATTACCAGATGCATTCTCTCTCTCTCTCTCTTTCACATGCACACACATCACTTAAAAATAAAACAAAAAACAAAACTCTCTTGCACACAACCTTGTCAAAATGAACAGCATTCTTCATGAAATTTCAGTTGACAAAACAAGTAACTCTCAAAAGAAGAGACGTGAACGTCTAACCTTTTGTTCTTCATCAGTGTGTCGAGATCATCACCATACAGGTCATTGTCCAGTTTCTTGGATGGTCGGTAGATGTTATTAGCGACTGTATGCTCATCACGCCAGGGTTTGTCATAGACATTGTAAGCTTCATCGTCACCAAAACCACTGTCCATACCCTGTCAAATAAAAGACATGATCTGTTATATTATTTTCAAACAAAGTTAACAAAAGCAATGTAATCTGATTACATTACAAGTGGGAGTAAAAAAAAATTTCTCATTAGTCAAAAATTGGTAGTTTGAGTACAGGGGCTACTTATGACATGAAAGGGTGTAATGGTTGTGGCATGATCTTTTTGTGTTCAAAAAGCAGTCAGTACTGATGAACAAAAGACCACACCATAACCAAACCCATACGTTAAATGTTTACCGAAGAGACTGATGAAAAATGTTAAGAAACTTAACGCTAAAGTCTATCACACGCTCTTCAAATACACTGGTGATGCCAACTTGTCAATACCAAAGATAAAACCGCTGATCTCTTTCACACACGCGGTTGGTGGTTGGTCAGATTTCTTGTGACAAATGTGACATCATTACACCTGTGAAACAGGAAAAAACACTGGGCATCAAAGAATATCTGTGCACCAGCAGACCACTTTAGCTGCAGTGGGGTAACACTGTAGAAACACTTGCTACAAGATCTGGGAAAATTAAATTCTGGCTTGGAAAAAAATTGGAGAAGCCTTAAACATTAAGCGACTACAAGGGTAATCCAATACATAGCTAGAATGTCCTAATGACTTAATCATCACAGTGCTTTGAAGCTTTACGTACACCTTGCCCAATAATTCCCTATCTGATTACAAAAGTACATGCAAATATGGTGACATCATTTGTAATGAAATCACGTTGGGTAGTGCTTCTAAATGGCATGGTTAGATTTAGCATTGAAGAACATCACGCTTACAACTGAATTTTACATATCAGTTCTGGCACAGGTAGATCTAAACACTACAAAACGTACGCAGGACACAAGCTCTCTCAAAGGCTGTTGTTTATTGGGGGTGTCATTCATTAAAGATAAGATGAAATAACACTAATGAAAAGCATAGACATAGGAGACCAACTGAATCTGCTGAAGAGTAAAATGTTAAAAACTTTACAGAAATTCTCAATGATTCTTCTTCTTAATGTTTAAAGCCCTGCCCACTGTGCAGAGGTATATCTGGGCAATAACCTTCCAAAATATACATAACACCCCGTTGAAATAAAGCACAACCAATTTGAAAAAAATTAACTATCAATATCAATGCATTTGCACATATAATCTAAGGATTTCCCTGATGTTTACCATTCCCTCTAATTTATCACAAAGGGATTTGAAAAAAACAAACCTGAACAGAAATTCAAACATAACTATGGACAATAAGACATACAAAAAGCCTATATTATCTAAAATTGCTTCAGTACATCATCTTTACTTAGAGCCAAAAATGCAGTCAATACATATACCTATTTATCAATCTTAAGTATGTAAAGCTTTATAAAATACATACAGGCGAATGGATCAGAAAGGCAGAAAATAATAGGAACACATGACAGAAAGCAAAGGAGTAAGGCAGAAAAAAGAAAAAGGAGAAAGGCAGAAACAAAGACAGCGACAGAAAAGAGGAAATTTTTAGCACATAGTTTCCAGAAGGAGTGGATACTATTTATACTGAAAGAGCCCCCGCCATCCAAACGGGAGTGATCGCAAGCTTCTGGTGATTTTACATTTCAGACTTTACAGTTGAAGTTTTCTGAGTTATGATTTGGGTTTCTTTGTTTTAATTTCTTCAGTGAATCGGTAAAAAAGAAGTAGGCAGAATTTCTACAGAAAAACTTCACATTTGAAAAGACTAAGGGATTCTCTAAAGAACCAAACCAAAAGGTTCCTGGACTGGAAGCTTTATGTCCTGGGAAATCTCTGACCAGGGTCACAGGGGGAAGTGGGGGTGTCAACATTAACACCAGAAGGGTAAAGGGACGATAGCAAAAGCCTGGGACCTACCATTATAAATAAGATTTGTTTTGACAGTATAAGCATAAACAAGTGTATGTACAGATTTGTTTTGACAGTATAAGCATATAGCGCATAAACAAGTGTATGTACATATACATCACTTTGTCTTGGCACATGTACACAGACATGCATTCACATGTATACAAAATGTACAAGCACATACACAATGGCATGCACAACTGGATACTGTACCTTGCTAGTGTTAAAAAGCCGCGAGTCAAACTGTGTCTCAGATGAAGACCCTGCCCCAGTGTTGGGAAGGCCCAAGGCAATTTTTTCACTGATGTCTCGTTCACGTGCTTTCTGCAACTTGTTCCTGAAAAAATGCAGCATTCCATTTAACCAGTAAGATCAATTCTCACTGGCCGTCTTTTTCTTCCTCAGACATGAATAAGTCATTTTCTACAGCCTTACAAATACAAGAGATAGCCACAGCTGCCAAAGCCTAGGAAGCACAAAGTTTTGGACATTTTCAGTGTAGCATTCCAAGTCTAAATGTAGCACTTGTATGTGATATCACTAAAGCTGAAGAGGGAATATATTTTGGGGGTTCAGTTTATGACAGATAGCTCATATTTCCATGGACATACCTTTATTTCATTAATAGAAATCCAGTGAAGTGAAAACTAAAGGAAAACATACCTGTTTATGCAAATTCATGCTATAAATTGTTTAGCACATATCCTCTCTTTAATAAACTTGGTCTTTTTGATGAAATAAGCTTACAGTCTAAAGATGAGCGTTGCTCAGTTCCATTTAATCCACTAAGTCCATGAAGAATTTTTTGTTTCCCTGTACAGCATTTTATCACAAAACATAGCAGCAAAGCATTGTCAACAATAGTGTAAAATGCTACACCAAAAGTGTAGCATTTGGCCCTCTGGATACCAACAAGCAGAGGAATTTTTTATGTATATTCCCATTTAGCTAGCACACTTAATCTACATGATCACTGTATTTTTGGCCATAACCTAACCCAATGTTTATGTTTACTGAGAATTCGGTCAAAAGATGCATCCAGGTAAGGCTCCACCCCACCTTACCATTACCTGTTGGTGCTCATGCCGGCCGACTGAGGTTTTCACTTGGGCCGGTGGACATTGCATTTGTGAAAATCTGACTTATGCCAGCTGGAGCCCTGAGGTTTTCTGAGCCTAGGAAAAGGACACTGTTTAGAAGGCAGGCTTGTGCACCAGATATGGGATAACGGTTGTCTCGCAGGCCTGCTCCATGAGGAAAGGGCCGCAGAGTCTCTGCATGCAGCGGCTCATTCAGGAAATGGCTGAGAAAAATGACCAAAGAATGAGGCTAGCTGCAGAGGAATGGCCCAGAGAGTGGGGTGGTCCTCCTTAGGAAGGTTGCTCAACGCAAGGATGGCATCCCTGCATAGAAGGGTGAGGTTACTGCCAACGTGGACAGCAGAGTTGGCCGTTTCCACACGGCCTCGTCAGGCCTCCCATCTGAGAGCACTGATGCTTTCTGGAAGGGAGACATTTTCGCTATCTGGTGAGAGTGAGCGCTATTCTGAGAGCAGATAGCTACTCAGGGCTCTCATGCATATTGCCAGAGTAGGCAGCAGTTAATTGGGCTACTCAAGCTAGCCTGTCCAAATATGCCATGAATGAGAATGAAACGGACATGGAGGTAGTGGTTCAAAAAGAGAACCCTGGACCACTCTGTGAGGGTGATGATGATATGGTGGCCATCGTCAAATTGGGCAAATATGCTATCCTTAGTTTGTTTATGGCGTAGGAAGCACCCTGGTGGGAAGGACCAGAAGCAAAGACAGCCTCGGGTCTGGAATGGATGAGGAACCTCTAGCAAAAAGTGTCGCACTGTCTGTATGCTTCTTCAGAAGCTCCTTTAGCGCAGTTTTGGTGAGCTCTCGGTCTCTGTCTGGATTGCTGAAGTATCTTCATGGGTTCAAAAAAAAAAAAGCCAGCCATTTTCTTAAAGAAAATGTTGTGTAGAGAACATTCCATCAATTTATTGTCTTTTATAGATTATCCACCTTGATTTTTTCATAGAAAACAGGTTTCACTAACAATTCACCGAGTTGTTGGGCGTTACTTCTTCACTTGAGTTCTTAGGCATTATGTGATTACAAAATGTCATATAGGCCTTAAATGTTGGGGCTCAAAACAAACTGATCTCCATGAAATATGAAACAAAAACTGGTCCACAGTGTTCTATTTTTTTAAGAACTGATTAATTTCTATAGCAACATTTTGGCATTTACAATTTGAAGTTTTAAACTTTTTTATATACAGGAAAGTTTTAGATCATATATATACGAGGGTACTTTCCAGCAGAATGAGACCAATGAACTTATCCGTCAAAGACTGATTCATTTCATCTGTTTGAAGTATTCACCTCCTGCTGCCACACACTTCTGCATTCGCTCGATCCACTGTAGAAATGCCGCTCTGTAGGCTTCTTTGGGTATATGTGACAGACACTGGAAAACCACCGTTCCCAAGGCTGCTCAGCTTTTGAAACTTCTTCCTGCCAGTGATTTCTTCAGATGTGAAAACAGGTAAAAGTCACAGGGTGCAGCAGGGTGTGGCAAAGTATGGATGTTCTCGGTTGAAAGGTATTCTCGTACGAGCCTTGACTTGTGAGCAGGTGCGTTATCATGAAGAATCTTGATTCCTCTCATGTTTGCGGTTGGTTGGGAAGTTGCATAAAACTTCTTGATGTCAGACAGTACTGGGTCTCCGTAGAACTTTCCATTGATGGTCTCTCCTTGTTTGCATGGTTTCTGTAGAAACGATCCCCTTTGTGTTGAAAAAGATGGTTTATAACACTTTCTTTTGCGAACGTTGACGACGAGTGATTTGAGGAGGAATCCCACCTTTAGGGAGCCAGGCCTTGTTCTGTGACTTTCTCCGAGGTTCATACATGTACACCCAGATTTCGTCACCTGTCACAATTTCATCCAGCCACTTAGGGTTGCAGTTCTTGTAAATTTTCAGCATATCTTGGCAGAAACGTAACCTACCCCCCTTATTTTCTGGCGTCAAAATATGAGGGATCCATCTTGATGACACCTTCCTGTAGCCAAGCTGATTTCTTAGGATCCTCGATGCAGTCAACGAATGAATGTCGTGACAATCAGCGATCTCTTCAAGGCTGACTCTTGAATCAGCATCAACCATTGCCTTCACACTAGCCACTAACTTTTCATCGCACTTTTTGCTTTTTCACATTTTCCCCCTGTTGTCTTCAGTGCTGGCCTGGCCACTTGCAAAATGTTTTACCCATCTGAACACAGTTGCTTTCGAAGGAGCAGAAGGTTGTCCCAAAGCTCTCATGTCCGCAAGTATTTCGGATGCATTCTTTCCGAGGGAGACACGTACCTCGACGTAGCTGCGATAATCCGCTGTTGAAAATGCCATTTTCTTTGCCATTTTTCAAATCAGTGTCTGACAGGGCCTTGACATACACTGTCAGAACCGTAAGATGGATCAAAGATGAATAACCAAATTTGGCACAGAATTACATCATAGACTGACGTTTTCTGTGACTTATTTTTCCATTTTCTGTAAATACGTTTTCAAGCTATGCAGACATGGTCTCATTCTACTGGAAATTACCCTCGTAAGCTCATTAATCACCTATACTCAATCCCCCTTGCTTTATACTTTTAGTGGCAGTTTTTCTGCTGAATTTATTCTATTTTCCACTCCATACAAATTGAAAACACAATTTTTGTAACTTTTGCATTAAGTGTCAGGTGATCCAGTAACAATGTCTACAAATGCACAAGTTCAGATGGCACAAGATACTTTAAAATTGCAACTTTATCAACTGGAAATATAAACCACCTTTTGTCAGGAGCAGCACGTGCAATATTTCTATCTCGTTGACGATCTTTGGCTCGTTCTCTTCGAATTTCTTCTCGCTCTGCCACGTCTTCTTCACGCTCTGCAACACAAACCCACAACTGCAACACAAACCCACAATCTACAAGATACACACAACAGGCACCAATCATCACCAAATTAACTAATATTCAGGCATGACTCAAGGTGTAGAATTTCAAGGAAAACTGAGTCAGAGGTCCAGGGGTTAAACAGGCCAGTTTTCAAGGGGCAGAGCTACCTGAGACCCAGGAGGCTACATAGGCCAGTTTTCAAGGGGCAGAGCTACCTGAGACCCAGGAGGCTACATAGGCCAGTTTTCAAGGGGCAGAGCTACCTGAGACCCAGGTTACATAGGCCAGTAGTCAAGGGGCAGAGCTACCTGAGACCCAGGAGGCTACATAGGCCAGTAGTCAAGGGGCAGAGCTACCTGAGACCCAGGAGGCTACATAGGCCAGTAGTCAAGGGGCAGAGCTACCTGAGACCCAGGAGGCTACATAGGCCAGTAGTCAAGGGGCAGAGCTATCTGAGACCCAGGAGGCTACATAGGCCAGTAGTCAAGGGGCAGAGCTACCTGAGACCCAGGAGGCTACATAGGCCAGTAGTCAAGGGGCAGAGCTATCTGAGACCCAGGAGGCTACATAGGCCAGTAGTCAAGGGGCAGAGCTATCTGAGACCCAGGAGGCTACATAGGCCAGTAGTCAAGGGGCAGAGCTATCTGAGACCCAGGGGGCTACATAGACCAGGGTAAAGGGGCACAGATATTGGTGGGAATCGGCAGGCAAAACTCCAAGAAGTTGAAAATTTTAAATATAAACAAAATCAAGTTAACTCGGATACTTTTCCTTCCTGCTAGCATGATATCAAGGTAGTAGAAAACATTTCTTGCTTTTGTTCTTTTTTTAAAATGTTTTCTCTTGTTTAGGTTATCTTGGTTTATTTGACCTCTGACCATAGTTTATTTGTATTTATCTCTCTCTCTTTAATAACAAAACTTACTCTGGTGTACACTTCGGACATATACACAAAAACAATATCAAAAGTGACAACACACTAGAATTAAGTGTATCTAACTAGCTGAACTACACAAATAAAGACCAAGCACAGGACTGACCTTCTGCTCGACGAATACCAGCACGTTCATCACGAGCTTTCTGAGCCAGCATACGCAATCCATCCTCTCTCTTTTCCTTCTCCTTCTGTGCCATTTTCTTCTCAATCTGTGCTCGCACCTCCACTGCTTCTCTGGCCTTTCTGTCAGCGATGTACAGAGCCTCCGCCAACTTTGCAAAGTTTTCGTTAATGTGGACACTCTGCATACCTCGCCCATCAGCTGCTAAACGCTTGTCCAAAGGAATTGTGTAACCCTAAGAACAATAGAAACAACATATTCAATTACCTGCATTCAAACAACTGCATAAACTGATTATTCAAAATCACATTCATGCGCAGTTACCTCCTTTCTAATGACAGGCACAACAGCTGACTGATTATAAGCCAGACGTCCAACTGGACGGTCTGAGTTTAATCCTACCTGATGGGTAAAAGGCTTTTTTTTTATCTCCCAGGTCAATATATGTGCTGACCTGCTAGTGCCTGAACCACCTCCCTATTCAAACAAGCGCATTGAAGATCCTACAAATCATGTCAGTGTTCTTTGACTTGCGCCATTATGGGAACAAGAAAATACCCAGTAACGTGTCTGAGCACTCCCATGTTTTACAGATCCCGTTCCCACCTCCACCCTATTTGACTTGCCAATAAGTAGAGTTTTGCAGAATATCACTGGCAGATTTCTTTGGAGACACACAGAACTGTCTGACATTACAATGAATCCCTCTCACATAAATTACAATCTTTTCTGGATCTGCATGCTAGGCACATAGACGTGATTTTTCTTATCTTAGTACTATTTATAAAATATTCGTCATACTAAAAGTTTCTATATTATTCCCCTTTGCAGGCAAATTAAAATGTGCAATGGAAAGAGGTTTCTTTGTTTTTCTTTTAACTGAACTTTCTTTTTACTTGCTATTAAGACATCACCGTTTTGTTGTAAAGTGTCTGTCAAACTTTCATGAGCTGAGAGTTCCTGCAATGGCTGGTATCATCTGATGAGACACCTCCATGCATTAAACCTTTTCACAACACTGCCTCACTACAGCTACTATACACTGTGCACGCTGGAGGCAGGAAGCAGAAATGCCCTGATGACACCCTATTTTTTGGTCATTTTTATTTAATTTTCCTAAGCTAAGCTGTAAAAGCTAGCTTACTGATGTTGGAACAACTTTTGAACTTCATTCTTCTATCTCACTGGTGAATTTCTGGAAAGATTTATTTAGTTAGTGTTTTGTGCTTTTTGACGTATTTCGGCAGCTGAGAAAACAGGTCCTTGCAGAAATTTCAAAAGATTTTTCACCCAAGTGGTGTCATCATCTTCATCGCCACTGTCATCACTGGTAATGTCAACCTCAGTGTCAGCTTCATATGGATCAGGACCATTTATCTCTTGCTAAAAATCTGGCTCCAAGACCAAATGATTCACTGCCAGACTACCAGAGAGAAAGATGTCACTGTCAGTGACACTTGCACTTTGTTCGTCTGCTTCAACTCTGTCTT
The DNA here is from genome assembly GCA_030674185.1 of Monoplex corrugatus. Taxonomy (NCBI): domain Eukaryota; kingdom Metazoa; phylum Mollusca; class Gastropoda; order Littorinimorpha; family Ranellidae; genus Monoplex; species Monoplex corrugatus. The sequence goes on from JAPXFY010000012.1 coordinate 74,376,757, forward strand.
CATCCGTTGAATATGCGGGATTGTCATCATTTTCATGCATATCATTCTAAAAATCTTTCTCTTCAGTTCTTTCATTGCTGCTTTCATAATGATCAATGTCCAAATCATCGTCAGAACTGGCCTGCATAATCAATTCTGCTACTTCCGCGGCAGTGAAAATTGTCCATCTAGCCATGTTTACAGCAGTCTGAACGACGTGGGTAACTTGAAGAGATGAAGAGACAAAGCATCGGGGTTGGTTGCATTCAACACAAATTAACCAATGAAATTGTCCCCTTTAAGCTGAAAAAATAGTATCAGGTGACATACAAGGGTTCCACTGTGTACTTCCTACAAGTTGTGAGGGAATTTCCAGTGACGTACTGACACAGTTAATTTTTGAACAGGTTTCGCAAGGATTTTCACCACGTGTCCACAAAGCCACTTTGGCTGCAGTGAGCGGGATCGCCACGCATGCTCGCGGAATATGCAGGCATAGCAACAATTCTTGCGTCATGTCACGAAAAACTTAAACCTGCGTTGGGCCTTGACATGACATACTGGCCAGACCAATGCTACCACTGACCTACATCGTGTTCCATGTCCCTACTTCGCTTCCTCTTTCTTTCACCAGTTTTGAATATAGTGTGACATAAAAGTTTTTTACTCCACTACTAAGCTGTGCATGTGTGTGTGCGTGTGCGTGTGGTGTGTGTGTGTGTGTGTGTGCGTGTTGTCTGTGTGTTGTGTGTATGTGTGTGTGTGAGCACACAATATGTGATATCTCATGTGTCATACCACTATTGCAGAGCCAAGATTCCCAATAGCCGAGAAGCGAATGGCAACCTAAAATCCTGTGAGACTATTTCAATTTACAGAAACTCGTCAGGCTACCTCAATTTATGGTAAAGGTGACCCAGCCAGCAACCTAAAAATTTCCAACCAGAACAAGAAAAGAAAAAAAAGCCAAATGCAATCATTTTAGATGAAATCAAAACCTTCCAGTGTGCATCTGCTGCCACTGCCATAATCATTAATGGACCTTGGCAATGCTTGTGCATATATTTGTGAAGTCATGCAGTGATCAGTGCAATCTGCAAGGCTCACTGCCTGGGTAAACCTATCTAGTTTGAGGCCGCATGAAGCACTTACTTGCTGTGAAAAACCTTATAAGGTCTAGGTTTTCATTTGGTGTTTCTTATATTGACACTAATATGATTCTACAGATGTGCTGCTGATTCCTAAAAGAAAAACCATTACATATGCACTATCATTTTTTTCATCAGTTTTTATCAATTCTTTTATGACATGCATTAAAATAAATCTCTGATACTGAAAGACACTCATGTTTGCTACGTTTTGGGAAGTGTTTTCACTTAATTTCTGCTGGGGTAAAGTCAAATTATCTAAAAAATCTGTCAAGATGCCTCAACATCCTGCTGGTAGCCCACTTAGCCTACCTCATGTTAATAGAGAAATCTTAACTCGGCCATTTATTTCATTTGGTTCAGTTATGTTAGGTCTTACTGGCCAACATATCTCTGCCATCTTCCAACTCAGTTAGTATACCCACCAATCTGGCACACAGGTTTGCAAGCCATGTCTTTATTTCATAAAATTACCCACAAAAATGTATATTGGCCAATATAAAGCTCTGTTCCAAATTCAAAAAGACAAAAAATAAGAAGTTTCTTACTCTGTTGTTTTTCCAGTTAGAAATACAAGGTGGGATCTTCCATTCTTGCTGTTCTTTCACAGTGACCTGAAACACAATGAGGAAAAAGACAATATCAGGGAAATATCACAAATGAGTACACAGATCCTGGCCTGGACCATTCAAAGCTTTTTTTAACAATCAGTAACAGAAGGACAACATAACTATTGAGCAGTAAATTTGAAAATTACAATGCTCACAAGGATCAATCTGAATACACCAGTAAAATTAAAACTATCAAAACAAATAAAACAGGTCTGCTCATCCTTAATTTTGCTTTCCAGGGACAAAAGCTGAAAGAAAAGGGTATAAGATGATTTCCAGGGACACACACAACTTCTGAGTCCAACTCACAAATCTATCTGCATTTTGAAGCCATTCTGCAGAAACACATTTAGTTATTTGCGTGACTGTCATGGTAGTTGTTTGGAAGACACTGTACGTAGGTACTGGCAACTAAAATTTATACTTTAAAAACAAAAATGTAAATATTAACTTTCTGAAAGAATAAAAGAAATTCAGTAAAACAAAATTATGTTTCTATCTTTAATAGTTTCCAAGATACTCTCTGAAACACACGAAAAAAATGCCCCTATTTTACCCTGATTCTGTCAACTTGAGGATTTTGCCAAATTTGTGAGGCTGTATCTTTAGACAGATGTGCTGGCATATTGCCAATAGTTGAAAGATGCAAACAAAACAACCACCTCCTCATCTCTCTCCCTCTCTATGACCTGACCTTGTGGACTAGCAGTCACTCAGTTTGAAGTGTGGGTCAGTCAGAGTTCATGTAAAGCTTGTCTCAACATCTGCTGTGATGAAACAACAAAAACCTTTGGCAATATGCAGCCTTTCTCACAGCATTTGGCCCAGTTGAAGCATCATCGTCAGCTATTTTGGAAGCAAGGTCAAAATCTGAGGGAGACAGTTACAAAAGCTGCAGTGTAGTGACCACAGCAAACTGTGATTGGCTGCTGACCTCATGCATAATTCATGTAGATGAACAGCACTATCTGATCCGTGCGAACTGGGATTCCCCCCGCTTAAAAATGGAGGTAGGAAAATTCTTGACGTAATGTGAATATACATACGTCCTTGGCAAATGAGGTACACATTACAGTGACATATATATAAATATACATACTCACGAGGTTAAGATTAAACACCATAAATGTTCACTATTATTATCATCACAATTTCATAATCAATCACAGGGCTTACCTTTCTGTTTGGCGAATGCATGACAGGAGCTGGAGGTGATGGTGGGCCTCTGGGTATCTTTTTATTGGTCCTGAAATTAATTCACAGAAGTTAAATCTTTCTCAATGGAGTCGCATTCAAAGGCACACAAATTTTCCATCAAGCAACACAATCTTGCACAAAATGTTAGAAAACATTACCAAAAATTAACTACAAACAAAACAGACATGAAACAAACACTACTGAAAATTTGAAGAAATTAAATGTGAAACAAACACCACTGGAAATTTTAAGAAATTAATCATTTCAAATGATATTCACTTTTATCATCTACTCCTGACAGCTGTCTTGTTATGATGACTCTCGCTGTCCGATTAGACAATGGTCGTACCAGTTGAGGACTCAGTAGGTTGTGGAATAGCATCAGCTAAGAAAACTGATTCTAAGTGGCAGTCCTTGACACAACTGCTGCACATGCAGGATGCTGATGGCTGTGGCTGGGTGCTGATGCTGCAGCTTTTCTTCCCTCTTTACTGCCCACACACAGTCAAGTCTTCTTCGCTGCAATGGCAATTTCTGCACATACAGACTGTCACCAGATGCAGTGATTTGTCATAGTCTCTTCCCAGGCGTTCATACTGATATCAGCAGATTTCATATACCTTTGCAGATGTCCCAATATCGAAGCAGTGAGTACCCTAGGGGCAGGGATCTTGCAAGAGTTTTCTGTACAGCATACCTTTTCAGGATGCAACCATCCTGCATACGGCTGACATGGCCAAGCTAGCACAGTCGTTCCTGGGTGAAGAGGGCATACATGCTTGACATGTTGCCAAGTCCAGGATGTCCTTGTTTGGGCATGCTATCCTTCCACGAAATGCCCAGGACCTGGCACAATTATTGCAGATGGAAGTCATACAAGTGATACTCTTGGTGTATGTAGGTTGTCCAGTTCTCGCTGCCACAGAGAAAGGTACTTGGTAATGCAGGCTCTGTCCTGGATGCGTTTGGTCCACCTCTCCATACAAGTTACTTAGCACAATCTCTGTGACGTTGCCATCCTTGCAGTTCCATTTGGTCATTAAGCTCTGAGTGAAATTCTGAGCTGGCTGTTCTAGCGGTGTTGATTTGTGGGTTTCCTTTCTGCTTAATATGATGGATCCCTTTGGTTTCAGTTTTGAGAGCTATTTCAAAAGGGGGGAACCTTCAAGCCACTTCCTTCTGCCATCTTGGAAATGCAATTTAAACATCATCACTTCATAACACACTAAAACTCAGTAAAACAATGTCTTAATCATGCTGAACATGGTCTACGGGAAATGATCCAGGTATAACTGAACTTACTTCCAACAGTTATCTTCTGCAAAAGCCACTAAATCATCAAAAAAAGATTCATGAACTTGTGATGGCACGCAAGTGCAGTAATAATATATTTATAATAATAATAATAATAATATATTTTATTTATATAGCGCAAAATCTTGATAAAATCAAATCTAAGCGCTGAGCGTATACATGCATACATACCTACATACATATGAGCGTATACATGCATACTTACATGCTTACATACTTACATACATAAATCTAAGCTGAGCGTATACATGGATACATACATACATACATAAATCTAAGCGTATACATACATACATACATACATACATACATACAGACATACGTACGCACATGCATACATAATAATTACAATATTTATATAGCGCAAATCTCGACAAAATCAAATCCAAGCGCCGAAAAGACACACATGCACACACGCACGCACGCACACACACGCGCACACATACACACACACACACACACACACACACACACACACACACATGCATGGCCACAAATGGGGAGAAAAGAATAAAAGCAATAAAAGCAAGAATAAAACCAATGGAAAACCACAGAGAGCACATCATATACAATTATATATTAAAACAAAATGATTCCCCTCCGAGCGGAGACAGGCTGCAGAGGGGGGTTGAGTGAGGTTAGGATTTTATGCAGAGGAGAAAAGGTGAGTTTTGAGAGCGGACTTGAAGGAGGCAAAAGTAGGTTGCTGACGGACTGAGAGAGGAAGTTTGTTCCAGGAGAGTGGACCAGAAACAGAGAAGGCTCGTGGACCATAGGTATTGAACTTAGTGCGTGGAAAGCGAAAAGTCAGAGGATCGGAGGCAGAGCGGAGGGTACGTGAGGGAACATAGATCTCAAGTAGGCTTGACAGGTAATCGGGGGCTGCGTTATTGAGGCTTTTGTAGCACATGGTGTCTAGTTTGTACTGTATGCGCTTTGATACAGGGAGCCAGTGAAGTTGTGCCAGGAGAGGAGATATGTGGTCAGCTTTTTTCTTTTTGAGTACAAGGCGTACAGCATTGTTTTGAATGCGCTGTAGGATGTGAATGGTGGAGGCAGGAAGACCAGACAGGAGTGAATTGCAATAGTCAATGTGAGACATTATGAAGGAGAGAACGAGTTTTGCAGTTGTTTAGACAGAGAGATACTTCCTGATCAGGCTTATACGATGGAGATGATAGTAGCAAGATCTGGCAGTTTGAGAAACAAAGTTGTTCATGGACAGGGTAGAGTCAATGCAGACACCAAGGTTTTTAGCTGAATCAGAAATTGGGACTGATGTGTTACATAATGGGAGAGAAAGAGGAGGCAGCTGGGAAAGTTTCTGACAGGTGCCAATGAGGATAGCTTCTGTCTTGTCGTCATTAAGCTGAAGTCTATTGTGTGTCATCCAGTTCTTAATGTCCGAGTAACATTCAGTGGTGCGAGTCAACAGGCGCTGTATATTATCAGGTGAGTCACTGTCTTGAACGTTGAAGTTGGGTGTCATCAGCATAGAAGTGGTGTTTTATAGAGTGGGAGTTGATGATGGTGGGCAGGGGGGAGGTATAAAGAGTGAAAAGAACAGGGCCAAGGACAGATCCTTGTGGAACACCACAGGTCAGGTATGCAGGTTGAGAGTAAGTGCCATTGATGAGAACAGTTTGTTTTCTGTTTGATAAATACGAAGTGAAAAAGGAGAGAGCAATGTCAGAGATGCCAAAAGTATGATGAAGTCTAGAAAGGAGAATACCATGGTCAATGGTATCAAAGGCTGCAGACAGATCAAGGAGTGTGAGGAGAGAGACTTTGCCAGTATCAGTTGCAAGGAGGAGATTGTTGAGAATGTGTAGTAGGGCAGTTTCAGTGCTATGGCACTGGCGGTAGGCTGACTGGAAAGGATTGAGGAGATTGTTTGCAGACAGGTGAGAGTTCAGCTGGTTGAGGACGACCTTTTCAAGGAGTTTTGACAAGAAAGAGAGATTAGAGATAGGCCTGTAATTTTTCAGTTCATTTGGGTCTAAATTGTGTTTCTTGAGGAGAGGGTGAACAATAGCAGACTTGAAAGAATCTGGGACAGTTCCAGTTTGAAAAGAAGTGTTGATGATGTCAGTGATGAATGGGAGGAGAGTAGGGAGACAATCGGAGTAGAGAGAACCTGGAAGAGGATCCAGTTCGCAGGTTTTGAACGACATGGATCTGATTGTGTTGAAAATTTCTTCTTGTGAGACTGGGGTAAAAGTAGTGAGAGGTGTGCCAGAGAAGGAAGGGTCAGGTGGGCATGGTTGACAGGGTGTCCTGTCAAGCCTGTCACGAAGAGTTTGTATTTTGGTGGTGAAATACTTGGAGAATACAGATGGGAGTTCTTCGTTTGTATGTTTTGTTGGGAGAGGTAAGTCTTTTCGTGTGCCAAGGAGATGATTCATGGTTGTAAAGAGTTCTTTTGAAGAAGAGGCATTCAGGATTTTGGTTTGGAAATAGCTTGTTTTTGCTGATGCAATGAGGGTGGATACTTTTGTTTTAGAGGCTTGGAAAAGTTGCCTGTGTACAGTGAGTTTGGATTTGCGCCAGCGACGCTCTGCTCTGCGACGGGCACGTTTTGCACAGGCAATCTCATGAGTGAGCCAGGGGGTAGGGGGGCGGTCAGGTAAAAGACGGGTTGTGGCTGGAGCATGAGTGTCCAGAAGATGGTGGAGAGTAGTATAGAATTCATCGGCAAGGTTATGTGACTTTTCAGAAAGGAGACGGGAGGCATCAGATGAAAATGTGGAGAGGTCGATAGATTTGAGATTGCGTCGAGTCACTGTGCGCGTGGTACGGGAAGGAGGAGAAATGTCAAGAGAACAGAGAATTGCAGAGTGGTCAGATGGAAGGGCTGAAGTTAGACGGGTAGAAAGAACTAAGCAGTTGTCAGTAGCTGAATTGTGGTGATCACGAGAAATGATCCAGTCAAGAATGTGACCTTTTTGATGGGTTGGTTCAGAAATGTGCAGGCAGTAATGACACAGATATACTGAGTTGATGGTATGTGGAGATGCAGTCAAGACTTCATTTAGTTAAATGTAAAAAGAAACAAGCATATGTTTATGAAAACCACAAGCACTCAACTTCACTCAAACAATGAATAAATGAAAAGCAATGAGAAAGTATAAAACCAAAACAGCTTCACCTACGTTCTACTCACTCAAATACTAAAATAAGGAAAGACGTTACAGAAAACACACATGCACAAACAAAAGACAAGAAATCAGAAGAAGAAAAAATGAAAGATAGACAAAGAACAACACAGAAGAACAAGAACAAAAATGAGAGAAAAACTGAACAAACAGAAAGCAAATAAGCAATTCAGTTGGGGTTTTTTTAAAGTGTTCTGATTTTACTGGAATGTGAGTATGTACATTGTTCTGACCACACTGTGCAGGCAGTTATGTTGCTGTACAGTCTGCATGCTCCATCCTTGGTAAGCATGCAGGCTGGGTGTTTTCATATTTCCGTAAGCCTACAGACTCTGTCATAACTTACAGTGTCTGTAACATGAATATCTGACATTCTGTGCGTGTATACACATGAAGGAGGTTTACGTATGCACAGATCTGCACACATATTGACACAAAAGATCATACAAACCACCCTCACCCACCAGGCACAAGGTATCTAGGCAGGATCAAGCTCCGATCTGCCCACTTCCCTACTGTGCCTGTCAAGCAATTCAGTATACCCACAGTATGATCATAAAGTCAGGCAACTTGAGTTCAATACTGATGATGCAACAAACGCAGAACATCTGATCAAAAAAATAAATAGAAAATGATGATAATGATGACTGGAGTTAAAATACATTAAAAAAAATTATTTCAATAGCAACAATTACATTTGAAAGTTGCATTCTAATACTGCATTCACAGTAGCCAGGTATTAAGAGAAAAAAAGGAGAGATACAGACAACATTCAAAGTCACAGTCTTACTTGAATTTTGGAGGCTCCATAGGATCTTTCTGTACTTCTACCATGCGGATAATGCGCTGTTTAGCTCCCGAGTTGAATGCAACTCCTTGCTGTGATGGTGTGTATCTGTAAATCACACAATGTCTTTTAAAAGCTCTTTTCAAACACATGCAAACTATATCTGTAAATCACACAATATGTCTTTTAAAAGCTCTTTTCAAACACATGCAAACTTGCATCTTTTTTCAATCTGATCAACTTTTCTTATTATACTGGAGTGATGCACGCTGTAAACCTTAAAATACACACTTACAGAGTTCAATCTCATAAAAACAAAGATCAGTATGGGTCACCTGACCTGTTGGTCAGGATTTAAATAGATCGCATACCAGCTGTTCTAACCGGTAGTCTGAATCAGCCAATGAGCACACACCAAGAAGTCTTCCTGGCTTCTTCAGTGTTATCATGCTAACTGAAATTATATTTTAACCCTTTCAAACCTGCCTACCTATGACAACCTTCTCCTTTCATTCCTGTGTTTCTTAACAACAGCAGTTCCTTTCATTCCTGGGTTTCTGGAGGAATTTGATAAGAAATGTGAGGTAGATGTTTTGTCACTGACAGAGACTGAAGCAGTGTAGAATAAGATTAAGTATACTAAACCCTATATCACTAGGTGCAGCAATGGCATGGCAAAGTCACTGATAGTGTTTGGATGTCCTGCTAAACCTTTGCTGACACACTGGTGACAACACTGATGACACATTCTTTTTTTCTAATTGTTAGTTGACAGTCAGTTATACCGTCACACAAACAACAAACAGCACAACACAAATGTTTCAAACTTACAGCATAGTGTCCACTGCTAAATCCAACTCAGAACAACTGTTTTAAGTGTTTACACCTTGAAGATTGTCACTGTTCTGATGTCTCAAACATGTTAGTTCTTTGTTGTGTTCATAGGTCACATTGTACACTGTACAATGAGATACACTGTCCTTCTGTAGATATTACAGTTCAGAACAGTCACAACACCCAGTCACTACAGATCCCTGCACATTACTACACTATGTACAAGTTGCAGCATACACATGTCTGTGTGAACTGTCACAAAAGAATGTGTCACATATCACACATCACATGCTTGTGGCAAGCTTTGAAACAGTCTTTGCAATTGTTGCAACATGAATATGCACAGCACTTCTCAAAAATCATTGTGGTTTTAGACACTTTGAAAGAACTGTCAGCATGTTCGCAAGCTCTCTTGTCTGCTGTCCATTTAAGTCTATAAGATCAGAGTCATCTTGAAAAATTTTTTGTAAATCTCATTATCACAAAACTGGTCATTGTCTGATCCTTGTCCCTCCATCTTGACCAACGTATAATCTCAAGCCCTGGTAAAATTATACCAGATTCTAAGTGTCACTGACTCTCCCACACTTAAGATACTACTAAGCATTTCTCATCAAAACACCCTGCTTCTTATCAAAACACCTGTCATATCCTGTTACCCAGGCAAGCAGATGGGAGCCGCCAATTAACAAGGTGTCATGGTCAATTATTTTACAGAGCTCTACAACCACTGCTGGGGTGGACTGGAAGAAAGGAAGTCTTATCTCTTAGCTGCTCAAGCCAATGACAGGAATGACAGCATCAGTTTCACAACTGTGCAGTGTTTGCAATGAAAGGTAAAGCCCATCAACGAACTGAGTGCAAAATGTACAAAACAACTTGACGAAAAAAAATTCTAGAAACTAGAAAAGAAAATCTGGTATACATAACAATGCACTCATGCACACAACACCTAAAGGTACGCCCCTGGTGTTAATCGTTCTGTCCAATTTATCACCAGGTTAGATATGTAGACCGAACCAAGGACAATAAAACATAAAAACTGGCCTAACCTACCTAACATTCCTTCTGCACATCACATTTCATTAGAATCATAAATGCAGTTAACACATGTACCCAACTGTCAATCTCAATAGAAAGCATGTAAGACTTTTCAGAACACATACAGATGAATGGACCTGCAACGTACAAAATGACAGGAAATGATGACAGAAAGCAGAGAAACAAGGCAGAAACAAAAAGAGTGACTGAAAAGAGGAAAATTATCGCACAAAAATTGAAAAACAAAACAAACAAAAAAATGTTCTCTGTGTTACCTGATATACTGTGCTGGGGCTTGTTTCTCTGCATGTCTCACAGGCATAGCAGCTGATATTTTTCCTGAAACAAGTTTTTCCAAAGCCAACCTGGTCTTTTCTGTCGTGTCTGCAATCGAATCTTCATTTGGTCTCTGTAACTCTGGGTCATCCTCTTCAATGGGTTTCGGCAGCAAATCTTGGGGACGTGAGTGAACAACCTAAATGAATATAATTAGCCACAAGCAACCAAAACACACGCGTGTATGCACACACACAGCACACATGCACACCCATACATACACAAATATCCATTAGTACAACTCAAAATGCATATCAGTCTGAAATATTTTGTAAATCAATCCCAATAAACTGATATATGTTCCGAGAGATGCAAATATGAGTACAACTATTTTATGATGGTAATTTAACCACAGATCAATACAAGTCTTTCTGGTCCAAAACAGCCACTCTGGATAGGTCTCTCTCTGATACAGATCTTTTTCTTAGTAATTTTACCTTCACTTTTTTTTCATCTGTTTGTTGTTGTTGTTTTTTTGTATGTTGTTGTTTGTTTTGGGGGGGCGAGGCAAACTGGACACAAAAGTCAGCAACATTACTGCCAAAAAGAGTTTTTTTCTTTGTTTACATTCTGGTTTGCAATCTACAGCAATACATTTTTTTTCCCATATTCAAACATGCACGCATTTATCCAATGGATATACAATATGCACAGTACTTGTAACCTACGAATTATTTCACAAATGATTTCCATCACACGAACATACAGCTAATACATTTTAAAATATTCACCATTTCATAACTCGCAGAACACTGACCCACCTTATCTTTACCGTGACCCTGTCTGGCAATAGCATCATACTTGATCTTTCCTGATGCATCTAGTGTCACAGCCAGTGCATTAGAAGTTGTTTTCTTCATTCCCATGCCCAAGGGATATTGAGCAATTGGTATTTCTGGATAAGCACCCCCATCTCCAAAGTCTTCCTGCGTCCTAGGAATCCAGCCTTTGCGGTGTCCATAAGGGGGAGCAGCAGGGTGACTGCTCACCGGCATCACCTGGGACAGCACAACCAAAAATTTTAACTGTCATGTGCATTTACAATAATTTACTTTCTTTTTCTGAAGTAATTATAAACAAATATAACACACAAGCAGCAAAGCACACACACTAGAATAGGAACACAAACACACAAACAAACGTGCATACACATACTCAAACACGCTTAACAACAGAATGAAGAACATTTTACTGAATGATTACCAGTTTCATTTCAAGAGTGGGGTGAGATTTATCAATATGACAACAGAATGAAGAACATTTTACTGAATGATTACCAGTTTCATTTCTCAATGAGTGGGTGACGATTTATCAATAAGTGGTGGATTTTTCAGCGTAAAGATCATGTGCAAACATGATTCATATGTAGGGCTTAAAACAACAATATGTTTCAACTCAACATTCTAGTGTGTGGTAACTGGTAAGAGTCAAAATTATGAGAAGTGCTCCTTCTTTGTCTTTCTATATTCTCTCCAACAGCCCCATGCTTCTCACACACACACACACACACACAAAGCCATAAATCATTAAATAATGCATACACGCTCCAAACTTTTCTTGATTTCAATATATTTTTGGATGACAAATAGTTCTCAGGTACGAAACTCCATGTCATACGCAACAAGCATCTTGTGCTCCCAGCCACACAATTTTTTCGAAATCCATTCTCGAACACGATTCCTCTCCCAGCTGCCAAAGAGGCCAGTCTCACCTCCACTGATAATGATATGCTACACTGCTTCACTTGTCTTCTTTGTTGACAATCAACGCAATCTGATCTTTGCTTTGCTGACCAGTGTAAAATAAAACATCCCGTGGCCATTAACATACAGGCATGACTAAACTAAAGTAACCCCAATATCAGGCTTTGTGAAGTAACAACTCACACCATTAAAGGTCAGAAAAAGCCGTTTGAGAAAAGATCAGTTTCAGAAGGTTCTGACATTTCTGATCAGAAACAAATATTTTTGTCCGAAAACTGATGTGGAAAGTTTGAAATCAACCAAGAATCAGAATCAATGGCTGTCAGCATGATTTAGGAGGATTTTCCTGCATAAAACAGGTTTGATTCCAAACACACACCTCAAATTAGAAAATACACACATCTACTTTTATTAGCAATAATTTTTCTGATTAGAGGAGTGGCATGATAAAATCATTTCAATTCGCATTTATGCAGTGTCACTAATGTCTATACAAAACACTCTGACACTGAAAGAATTGCTAAAAATTTTAAATAATTTCTAGCCACATTTATACAGTGTCTCTGGTGTCTATACAGAACACACTGACACTGAACGAATTGCTAAAAATTCTCACTTATCCTACCTTCTTTTTGAGACTAAGAAGGTTGACAAAAAGTAGAAAGTTTCATTTATCTAGCTTTCTTTAACAGCCTTTATATTTGCAGTTTTGTTTCTGTTGTTATAGTCTGGACAGCAAGCTCTCATGCCATTTTCACTTTCATAAACCAGTTATTTCAAGTTAATTCTGTTTTCAAAGTATTTTTTTTAGCTTCTTTAGCCCTTTTGTTTCTCTTTACCTTCCTTCTTTTTTTCTTTTTAATTAATCAATCTTATCATTATCATCAAACATTATCACAAGCATCTGGCAGTCTAACGAGAAATACAGCCAGTATCTCAGTGATCTGCTTATGATCCGTAAAATGTATAATTTCGAAATTTTCGCTATCACATCCACACCTTCTGGGATGGTTAGCAAGTGAAATGACTGTTGATTATCAACGTACAATTCATACATAAAATCTACTGACGAAGAATGTAGTCTATGTATGTAACACTTACTCACCTGCATCTGTGCTTTAAGGGCTTTTTCATCATCATCTCGGTCAATAATACGTTGTGTCGGAGCTGGCAAAATACTGCAAAATAAAACAAAGGCAATAAGATCAGATGTGATGGTTGCCTGGATTTTACCTTCTTGCCAGGGAGTCAAGGTGGGGGATATGATGTGTGAAAAAAGCAGATCGGTGTTGGGGGGGAGGACATCGGGCATTTTGGAATTTTCTTCTTCAGTACAAATCTAGAAAAACTGTTTCTGAGTCCCTTTTGGCAAGTTTAATGTCAGGAAACTTTTCCATCCAGATGATTTATATAGCAATAGTGCAAAGATCAATGGAGTTGGATAAAATAACCACAGGCTATTGATGGTTAAGTCACTCTTTAAATTTAATTGTGCAGGCATAGGCCACCTGGTCAAGTTTGTCAACTACTCCCTTGCTTGATGAATTGTAGAAATTCTCACTTCTTGGGAGCAGAAGGATTAACCCTGCTGTCATGATGCATGGTGCTCATCACAACATTCTTTTGCAAGTTCTTTGTCTGAATCTGACAGTTGGTAAGAACTGCTTTTTCTTTCTGAAAGAGGTACTGAGTAAACATGTTGTTCTGTTCTGTTCTCTTCTCTGACTGACACAGTCAGATAGCAAGCACTTGTTTGATCTGACTGCCCCACTAATGTTGGGCCATTCAACTGCCTTTGCTAAAAATTTAACAAGAAACATCTGCAAGGGTGTGGACGGGACCCAGAGCACCAGTGCTTTGCCAATGTCCAGACAATCACTTCCCAAGCTCCAGACACCACTCAACAGTCATTTCATCAAACAAAGGGGGGCTGTCCATGTGTTGCATGACCATTCAGATCCAGTAATCAGTTACCTTGTTTACAAACCGAAGTAGACAAATGACAAATTCTGGGACACAGCCACACAACATGCACCAGCCAGGTCCAGATCCAGCCCAGCCTTTGGGCCAAGAGAGAATACAAGAACCCTCTCTCGCCCCACTCTGGGTCTTCATCTCTCTTTGGGGCAGCCCGCACTTAACTGCCGGCTCCTTTCCCATACTATAGTCTAGACAGTTAGCAGTCCGAATCTCCCAACGTTGCCTTACTTCAACCGCAAGGGTTGTTTGAACGGCCACAAAAGTACCCAAGCATGATGCTCCAGACACAGCACATTTTGCTGTTCAGCAAGGTCTGACATGCCCCAAAAGGGATCCCAAGTTTGCCCCCTTTCCGAACATCCAGCAGGTATTTCCCTGCAGCCATCAGGCCTGATTCCCATAAGTCAGTGGCCAAGCGACATGCCAAAGTTAACAAGAAACACCCCAAGGGTGCAGATGGAGCCCAGAGCACCAATGCCTCGCCACTGTCCGGACAAACACCTCCCAAGCTACACACACCACTCGATAGTCATTTCATCAACAGAGCCTGGAAATGCTAAGAAAAAAAAAAGAGGAAACTTGTAGGGGGGTCCGGGCATGCTCCCCCGGAAAATTTTTTAAATCAAGACTAAAAGTAAAATCTGTGCATTCTGGAGACAAATTTAAAGGCATCTAACACACTGAAAATCACAATGAATATCAGTCAAAAGAGTATTTAATAAACATTGGGCACAAGATCTGTTCCGATCAGCTGTTTTTTTCTTTTCTTTTTTTTTTAAGTATGGTTGTCGATTTTTTTTTAACGCGAAAAATATTTTTTTGCGCGATTTTCGATTTTGATTTCCGCGGAAATCCTCGTTTCCGCGACGAATTCCAGGCTCTGATCAAGCAAAGGGGGGCTGTCCATGCATTGCATGACCCATTCAGACCCAGTCATCAGTTACCTTGTTTACAAAATGAACAGCAACTGAGCAAGACAGGAAGATGACAACTCCAGTGAGAGTGCCACACATCATGCACCAACTAGGTCCAGCCCAGCTATCAGACCAAAAGAGAATGGAAGAGCCCTATCTCACCCCACCCTAGGTCTTTATCTCTCTTTAGGCAGCCTGCCTGCCACCAGCTCAAATAGCTGCTAGATTTTTTCCCCCTTATGTTTTTTCCTGTTTTGAAAAGGGTGTTGATGACCTGGAAAATATAATAAATACAGGGGTGCAGATCACGTAGAGATGGGGGTAAATCACGTAAGGAAGATGGAAATCACGTACAAAAATTATGTCAAAAGGGTATGAACACGTAAGACTTTGTCGTCTTGAGGGTATGGTCACGTAAGCATTTTTCCTCTGCCGGTCTCATCACGTAAAGGTTTTGAGCCATGGGGGTATAGACCTATCGCTCCGTTCGCTCGCCTAGCCGCGGCGGGCAAGCTAACGACGCGACCGACATCGCTTAGCTTGCCCGCCGCGGCACATGCAGCATTGGGGTCGGCATTACATTAGCGGTAAAAATAGTAACTAGGCTACGTCACACTTTTCTACAACTCTTTGCCTGGGCCAATGAAAATGCAGCGGAAACCGAAAGCAGCCCTTCGAGGAAAAGCTTTCCTCAGTGTACGACCACACGCGCTGACTTGCCAACTTTTGAAACTGTTCTTCTACTGAATGTCACGATGTCGAAACAAAAGAGAGTCTTTGCATCGGTGGCTCATACCCCCAGAAATTTTGGCAAAGGGTATGAAAACCCCCTAAAAAAATTATTGGGGGTATGAAAACCCTCAAGTTTTTTTTTAGTGGGGGTATAAAAACCCTTGACTTTTAGAAGGATCTGCATCACTGAAATATAAAGCTAAACTCTAACAAAGCAGATGATTCCACATCTAATAAAACAAAAAATTGCTGGTAAACATTAGGTGATGACAATCAACAATGGTACCAGATGAATTAACTAATTCCCAGCATCTACGGTTATGAACAAGCATTTGGATGTGGTGTCACATTGTATATCAATTATCATCTGAGTAAACTAGTAAGTAGTATTACTTTTTTCTCTAGATCCCAGGACATTAATGTACAATGAGGGATAGTTCAGCTCTTGTTGCTTTTAAAGGTATTCTTTTGTTTTACCAATGAAATTCAATAAGTAAGACTGGATGATTTGTAAATATTTAAAAAGGAGATGTAGGTTATTTTTCACCCACAAAGTACACTGTACAGGAAAGATTAAAAAGTTCTTTCCAGCCCAAGACAAATCTGTTCCAAGCAAGAACATTAAAAATCAGTTACAGTTACACTCAAAATCTGGGAAATTTAGTTTTTTGTTTGGCCTCTCAATGGAAGAAATCTGCCTTTTTTCCAAAGACCTATCTATTGCACTTTTTTTTTTTTTTGCAGCTCACGTAAAGCTTCAGCAATGCCCATCTGACAAGTGACATGTACAGGCTGCACTATTTCACTTTCAGCCTTTTTCCCTCCCGTTTTGTGGCATTCATGATGAAAGACAGGGAGGGGGTGCCTGTTGCTGACAAAATCCTATGTTAACTCACACTCACAGTAATTGTTCTTTTTCTACAGTTTTGAAGGGATGGAGGACCAAGACAAGCTAAAGACTGAAGACTGTCACTGACAACTAAGACAAGCTGATGATTGAAGATGGATGACTGAAGAAAATAATGTGTAATGTATTGAACTTCAATTTGAAGAAACTGCCCACAGTAAAAAGACATGCACATCAACTGGTTGCTGGAAATCAAAAGATGGTAAGCTTATCATGGAAAAAGACAAAATATTAGATAGATGGGGAGAGTACATTATGATTAAAGGCCTATTTGACAATGACAGAAACGAAAAACACTTCTTACAAGAACACTGAAGGACCACCCATAATGAAAGATGAAGTCAGAGCAGCACTGAAAAAGATGAAACCTGGAAAAGCCCCAGAACCAGACAATAGTAATACTACAGAAATAATTGAGGCCCTAGGTGAATTGGTATTGGAAAAATAATCGTCCTAAATGAAATTTATGACACCGGAAAAATCCCCAAAGATATGTCAAAATCAATTTTCATTGCACTTCCAAAGAAACCAGGGACTATAGAATGCAAACTCCATCATACAATCAGCTTGATGAGTCACGAAACAAAAATTCTATTAAGAATTATCATGACGAGGACAAGGAACAGAATCAAACGAGAAAAAGCAGAAGAGCAATGTGGATTTGTCGAAGGGAATGGAAATACTATTACTAATGCCATATACATCCTAAGAACTATCACACTATTCACAGAGAGGTCAGTCAATTGAATAAGGATTCATATTCATGTTTTGTTGGTTATAGTTATACCAAGGCTTTTGATCAGGTAAGACACAAAGAACTGATAAACCAACTGGAAAGTGTTGATGGAAAAGATCTAAGAATAATCAGAACTATGCTATGCGTTGGGAACAAAAAGCAGCAATGAGAACAGAAAATGATTTTTAAGCTCTTTCCAAAATATCAACAGAGGGGTAAGGCAGGGATATATTCTGTCACCAAATTTTTTTTCACTTTGCAGCAAAACCATCATGATGAACCTAGAAGAATGTCCTGGGATAATAAATGTTGGAGGAAAAATGACCAGCAATCTTCATTATGCAAATGACACCATGCTAACTGCAGAAAATGAAAAGGATATATATATAAAATCTTGTGAATATAATAAAAACAATTTACAAAGCAAAACTAAAGGGCTGGAGCTAAACAGCAAGAAGACTAAGTAGTAAGTCATGGTAATCAGTAAAAAACATGAAATCCCCTCCTGCAAAATAACAGCAAATGGCACCACAATGAGACACTCAGACAGGCTGATAAGTTTAAATATCTGGGAACAATCATCTCACCAGATGGCAGATGCACATCAGAAATAGCCAGCAGTATCAGCCAGGCTCAAACAGCTTTCAAGAAGATGAAAAGCGTTCTTAACGACAAATGCCTACCAATTAACATCAGGAAGAGAGTCATTCAATGTTTTATCTAACCGATACTGTTGTACAGTTGTGAGACATGGGCACTTCGTAGTTCAACACACAAATGACAAAGTCAGAACAAGATTGAGGAGCTGAACTCTGGTTTCTAAGAATTTATACAATTTATAGTAAGAAGAATATCGCGAGTTCCGTGGACAGCAAAGAAAACAAACGAGACAGTCATGAAGGAGGCAGACTCAAGAAGAACATTAATTAAGAAGTTTAGGAAAAGACCACCAACAACATTTAAATAACATTTTATGAGGCAATAGAAATATAAACACCTAGTCACAACAGGAAAGCTGGTAGGAAAGAGAGCACCAGGTAGACCCAGAGACTTGCAGAGTGGCTGGGGACAGAGGGGTGAGAGATGTACTTCAAGGGACAGATTTGTATGAAGGGCCATGGTCACCAACGCCATGCGGCAGGGCACATGACAATGATGACATATATTTATATAATGCATTTAGCCAGGTCAGCACAAAGACACTGAGTGACTGACACAGAATAGAAGAAATGCTGCAAAGTGCCACAAATGCAAAGTGTTTGTCAACATATGCACATGTGTGTGTATTTACATGGGGGGGGGGGGGGGAGGGCAGTATATGTGTGCATGCATGTTGGGGGGGGGAGGAGGAGGAGGAAGGGCAGAGAGAGAAACACAGACAAGACAGAGTAAGAAATACCTTTTTATTTCTGAATAAGTAAATCATACTTTTTCGGGCAACAGAAAATTACACTAAACAGTTGTCTTTTATATCTGCCCTGACCAACCGCCTCACCTCAAGACAATCCTGAGATGCTGCAGCATATCTAGATCAGCCTCAGAAGTCTCACATACAAGAACACATAGAAATCATTTGTGTAATTAAATGATTAACTCTGTGTCTGCCTCTCCATGAGTGTATCCCTATGCAGAAAGAACTACCAGTCATGGAAAGGTGGGTCCGTACTGACAGATGTACTAAAATGATTCATCTTTTAGTTACAATTTACATTGCATAATCATATCTCATCCAGCTTTATAACTGGTTGTAAATAAAGAAACAGATGTTTTCCTGAATCAATGTTTTCTTTTCACTGATTTACACAATTTGCAATGAACTATTGCTTTTCACACACAAGGGCACAATGGCTGAATGCCTATGGAGAGCATCTACAGCAATTACCTGGCAGACTGAGACTGAGCCTGCGCTAAGCCTAAACTCACTTCCAAGTCTTAAGGGGAAGTGGGACCAATTAAACACACTAGCTGACGTCATCAGAATAATGAAAACGATAGGCCTAGAATGGGCTGCGACTATACAAGTTTTAAAAGCTGCTGGCTGGGACTAACTCGATTTATCAGATCCTGAGTCTGCTAAGTACTAGTACTAAGCTAAACTGATCTAAAATCCTACCGATTTTTGGGTAATGTAAAATCCGACCGATATCCGGGTTTGCCTCACAAAACTGAAAGCACAGTCACTCCTGTTACTGAAAATAGGTGAAAGAAACTGGTTTCAGTTTAGGGAATAACCAAATTTCTAGGATTTGCCAATGAAAGTAAAAATATCTTTTTTAAAGTATGACACAGCGCGATGTTGAAGGCCACACCAACCCGCTTGCTTCCGGGCGCAATGCATATCATAGCGACTTTTCACGTGATCGCTCACTGACCCCTTGTCTCAACACACTGATACTGTCGATAGAGAACTGATTCGCTGTTTACAAGATCACATGCCTTATGCATAATATGAGCTGCAGAAGCTATTTTTAGGTTTGGGACGTTATTTAAGATTAGTTCCTCTCATGAAATGGTGGGATTTGGTTGGTCGGACTTTACATCAGGCTTGAATACCTGAGTGATCTAATTTTCAACCGACTCCCACTCTCTCTCTTTCTTTCACTCTTTCTCCACTTTTTGCTCTCTCTGGCTTGTTCTGTCTAACTCTCAATCACTCACATTCACAAGCACACATGTGTGGGTGTGAGAGATTGCAGCAACTTGGATCTACATCAACCTACTTCACACACTGAAGAACTGACCACGCTGCCTTTATAAAAAGTATGGAACAGTGAAAGATGTCAATCGTTGGCAGACGCAGTAGATAGGGAAAACACGGATGAAAATCATCAAGGCATACACTGACTGTTCCAGCAGAAACTAACTCTTTTTGTTGTTTTTGATTGATAGAACATTTGTTAATCAAATAATGTGCATTGCCTTGACCGTGTTCATGCTGGTCGAGGTTTAGATCACCCCCTGGTCGGATTTTATATCCACATGGTCGGAATTTAGATCATGTACCCTACTTCGTTCTTTAGCATATTGTATGACTGCAGTACCCCTTGGCCCTTATTACAAATTTGTAAAGCCCAGTAATCAATCACAGAAAGTCTACTATAGGCATCTTCTTCTTCTTTCTTGGAACATCCACCATCATCGTTTTGATGGTTCTGATGTGTAGGCCTATAGATTAATAGAAACTGGGGGTTTCCGCTGGCTAGGACGCTGGTATGTAGAACTGGCATATAGAACTGGCGGAGGTAAAGCTGTTCTAACCAGTCATCTTCTTCTTCAGTACTGAGGGCGAACAATCAAACTTGATTATTCTGGCGCCTATAACTGGGGGGTTTGCAGCAGATAAATCTGGGGCAGTGGATATGTCTTAAGAGTTCAGTTTTAATCATGATGATGGTGGGGTGGGGGGAATGAGGGTGGTGGGGTGGGGGGAAGGGGGTGAAGAGGGCAAGAGGGGTGGGGTGGGTGAAGAGGGCAGCAGGGTGGGTGGGGCAGGGGCTCTGAGTGGAAGTGGGGGGAGAGGGAAGGGGGGTCAGTCTAGTCTGGGATTTTGGAGGCCCTTGACACGAATGTGTCAAGTGTTGTGGCGTCAACTGTTCCTTGTTGGAGACTGTTCCAGTTCTTGACAGTTCTAAGCAGAAATGAAGCAGTTCTATACTGGGTCCTTTATGTGATCAAGTGGAACTGTCTGTCATGGCCACGCCGCTTACGGTCAGGTAGAGGGACTAGTTTTGCTTTTAGGCTGGGTCTGAACAAGGCCTTGGTGCACTTTGAACAGCATAGTCTTGCTACTTGCCGTCGTTTCTCCAATGAGGGCCAGCCCAGTGTGACCAGCATGCTGCTAACACTAGAAGTGTTTCTATATCTGTTGAGGACGAAGAGTGCAGCTCGTCTTTGAACCTCTTCTATTTTAATTGTTTTTCTCTGTATGGAGTCCCAGACGGAAGACGCGTACTCCAGATGGGGGCGAACTAGCGCTTTGTAGGCTCGTTCCTTGATCTCTAAGGAGCTGATTTTCAGATTCCGTCCGAGGAACTATTTATGAAGACACCCCACAAAACATGTACCCTGTGCCAAAATTGGTCGGATTTACATCAGTTTACCCTACTAGTACTAGACTCTAGTCGAAAGATTAACAGCACAGACTCGAAGATTCATGACCAACCCTACAACTACTTAGGCCTACAACTTGAAGTAAACCAGAGCCGCATCACGACTGACAAGGACATGCTCTTTTAGGTAAGTAGCCTGCATCAGAGAAACGAGTGACAGCGTGAATGCGTTCTTACCTTGATAACGAAACCATTTTAAGGTAGGAACAAAAGCGTCACAAACTCGTTTTCCACCACCGCGTACAATCGCAGTCTTTACGCACAAATGCAACGCAAAATCTCGTGCAAAACGGTAATGCTTTACACCGGAAGTACGTCACTCTATGGGTAAACTAGCCTATGGGTTGTGTGCATGGTTGTGTGCCGATCGACAAGTAATCGAGAGTTGCTTTCCTTGGCTACGGTATGCGACGGCGGTAGGTATGGACGCCACAATGCGAACTCTAGCATCGTGACGATCATTGGTTTTAAAAATATGCGGAAAGGCTCAATCCAAAGGAGAAATAAAGATACTACTGAAAAATTGTGTGTATGATGGAGTATATCGTATATCGAATTGTTTTGTTAATCTTTCGACTAGTAGGGTAAACTGATGTAAATCCGACCGATTTTGGCACAAAGTACAGGTTTTGTGGGGTGTCTTCATAAATAGTTCCTCCGTCTGGGACCCCCATACAGAGAAAAACATAATTAAAATAGAAGAGGTTCAAAGACGAGCTGCACGCTTCGTCCTCAACAGATATAGAAACACTTCTAGTATTAGCAGCATGCTGGTCACACGAAACAACCGCTTACAATGAGGACGAATTCAGGGCGTATGCATACATGTCATGATGTCTGCTTTGCTTTTGCAGACTTGAGACTAGGGGATATGGGCCCATTAGTTGCTTGTGATAATACTGTCCATTGAAATGGATTCATTTGGCATGTGTTGAACTGAAAACAACTCCAACGGGTTCATAGTTTTGCCTAGATTGTGCCCTACAAAAAAAGACTAATCACAAGAAGCAGAAAGAATAATACCTAGGCTTTGTGTGTGTGTGTGTGTGTGTGTGTGTGTGTGTGTGTGTGTGTGTGTGTGTGTGTGTGTGCGCGCACATGCGTCTGTGTGCATGCATGTGCATCTGTGTGTGTGTGTGTGTGTTAGATGTTTTACATAAACTCAGTCTGTGTGTGTGTTAACATAATTTGTTTCCACAGCTGTCAGTAAAAGACAGTCCAGTGTTATTTTGTGATTCGAGATTATGTTTTGATCTTACAACAGACATGTACTGTGTGGAAACGTGAAGATTGTTTTGATCTTACAATGGATATACTGTGTGGAAACAAGCTTACAACTGAAAAAAGTAATATTGGTGCCATTTCTTTTTATGAAACAATGGGACACATGTTAACAAGAGCACATGACATTGTTACAATCAAGTGCTGTTATCTGTTCCCCAGCACGAGTAAACAGTAATTCTAGCTGCTGAGAAATTTGTACTTTCTGCAAACCATTCCAATCACATGTTCTACATGAAACTATAAACATGTTCAGTTTCTTGTTGATTCAGTTTGTAATGCACTCAGTAGAAAATGACCTCTTGTGAAAGCAGGAATTTTTACTTCAGTCCCTTGCATGGCAACTTGTTCAAATACATAACAACCTGTCTGCAAAAACAATATCATTTGAAAGGTAATTGTTGAAATATCCCCACTGTTGACATATTTTTTGTCACTAATCCTGCTACCTATCATTTGGATGTAAAAGAAATATGTTCCTGTAGTGTAACTGATATGACATATTTGATTGTGTTATCATGGTTGTAATGTAACCATGTCAATGCACTTGTGTCTGAACTACAAGACCTCCCAAAGAGTATTTCAGAACAGTCAGTTATTGATGCACCATTGCTATGGATATGCCTTAAACTGTGCTGGCAAATTCATACAAATACTAGCTTATCTGGCCAAAGGAAACACTGGTTTGAGCAGCCTAATAGTAGAAAATGGACATGGATGAGTCCAGGAGATGATACCAAAAATCAAATGGACTAAATCCAGATCAATAAACGATTTAGAAATTCTTTGCTGACAGCAAAAACACTACCAGGCGCAGACTGCAACAGTGACCACAATCCTATAATGGGAAGATTTAGGCTCAAACTAAGGAAAAGAAAACACCAAAAGTAACATCAAACTAAACCTTAAATCTTAGACTCTTAAAGACAGATGAAGCGACACAGAAAAAATTTAACGTACATGTTCAAAACAAATTCAGTGCTCTGGAAGACATTGATGAGAGTGAGGAACAATGGACAAAGTTGAGAAACTCGATAAATGAAGTTTGAAGAAATTCCTAGAGTAAATAGAAAAGCAAAAAAGAAGTGGATGACAAAAGAAATTCTAGGCTTGATGGAAGAATGGAGGAAGGTAATGGGAAAAGAGGAAAGATACAAAAAGATAAACAAAGAGATCAGGAATAGGTGCAGTGAAGCTAAGGAAGCTTGGCTGAAAACAAAGTGCAAAGAAATAGAAGACCGACACAAAACAGATCCTCAGGGTATGTACAGAAGAATTGAAGAAATTGCCCACAGGAAAAAGACATGAACATCTACTGGTTGCTTGAAATGGAAAGATGGTACACTGAATCACAGTTTATCCGAGGTAGGTGAGAAACAAGAAAATCAAACAAAACGGGCATTGCTGTAAAGTCCTGTAAAATACTTGATCGTGTCATCCTGATTATGCAAAGATTCTAAAGTAATTTCTTTGCAAGCAAAGTGCCTGTCTAAACTGTACATTTTCCTGAGTTAGTCTGTTCAGTTCATTTGTCACTAATTCCACATCAGTTATTTCATCACCAGCTGAAGCTGAATTTTTTTCTGACTGTTAGCATTTCTGTTTGATTCTTTTAATACCTTTTTTTTTTTTCACTTTGTTCTGGTCCTCATGTCCAGGCTTAAGAGCTGGTTGCAAGCCTTCATTCATATGGAATATGGACATGAATTATAAAACATCATTAACAAAACTAAAAGTGTGTGTGTGTGTGTGTGTGTGTGTGTGTGTGTGTGTGTGTGTGTGTGTGTGTGTGTGTGTGTGTGTAAAATATAACAAGTTTCATATTTCAAAGTGTTCCAATGACAGAAATTCATGGGCATTTAAATAAACCAGGTATCCAGCATAATATAAAAAGGTTTGAAAATAAAGTTCTCCACAGAATTAAAAAAGTAGGCTACATATTTATGCATATAAAGTATTGTGTATATGCACATATGCGCGTGCACATGCACGCGCGCACGCACACACACACACACACACACACACACACACACACACACCACACTTCAAATGGAAAGAGCGCATGCACACACACACACACACACACACACACACACACACACACACACACACACACACACAAAGTTCTGTGTAAGAGACAGGATCTGTTTGTACGAACTGAAAACAAAGAAGGAAGGTTATGTCTGTCACTTTCTTTGTTTCTTCCTTTCTCCTTTGCATTAAGTCTACTCTTCCTATCATTTTCTGCCTTGCTAGTCCATTCACCTGTATGCGTTCTATACAGCCTCACATACATTCTCTTAGGATTGATAATTGGGCACATGTATTGACTGCATGTTTGGCTCCAAAGAAATATGCTGTGCAGGAGCAACTTTAGGTAATTTAGGCAATTTTTATGTATGCTTTAGGGTCCTTAGTTATATTCGCATTTTTATTCAGGTTTGTTTTTTAAAATTCTCTGGTGATAAATTGCATGGAATGGTAAACACCAACGGTATATTCAACGGTGCACACAACATTGATATGTGTATGTAATTTTTGTTTTCAAGCTTTTTATTGCATCCAGATGTTGTGTACGCTTTGAAATGATTATAGCTTTGATATGGCTCTGTGCAGTTTGAACATTAAGAATAAGAATAATCTATGGAATCACTCTTTTGTGGTTCAACATTTTCATGACTGTAATGTCTGCTAGGGATCGCATTGCCAAGTAAAGTAAACATGAATGTATTGTGATGGCCTCAAGAGAGGGTCTTCTAGGCTGTTCCCCAATCCCTGGAAGTCTTTCTTCATTTCTTTTTTCTCCTTTTCATTATATTTTCTTCATTCATTTATTTATTTATTAATTTTGTTATTGTTTGTCTTGTCTTCCTCAAAGGGGTCTGTTTCTTTTTGTACAATATCTATCCATCAGACTGTTCATTCTGATGAGTAAAAGATCTGTTTTGTTTGCCTGCTTTTGTCTTTTTGTCTATTCATACCTTTATACGGGAGACATCCTGCTTTCTCTCTTTTGGGGCTGTCAGTATATACATTGTTTGGCAACTGTCAATACAGTCCCTGGCAATTTTATATATATAATATGTGTGTGTGAGTGTGTGTGTGTGTGTGTGTGTGTGTGTGTGGTGCGGTGCGTGCGTGCGCGCGGTGTGTGTGTGTGTGTGTGTGTGTGTGTGTGTGTGTGTGTGTGTGTGTGTGTGTGTGTGTGTGTGTGTGTGTATGATAGTTCTTAGGATGTATATGGCATTAATACTTGCTTTCCCTTCGACAAATCCACACTGTTCTTCTGCTATTTCTCTTTTGATTCTATTCCTTGTCCTCATCATGATTATTCTTAATAGGATTTTTGTTACATGACTCATCAAGCTGATTGTGCGATGGAGTTTGCATTCTATAACCCCTGTCTTCTTTGGAAGTGCAATGACAATTGATGTTGATATATCTTTGGGGATTTTTCCAGTGTCATAAATTTCATTCAGGAGGACTGTTATTTTTTCAATACCAAATTCCTCCAGGGCTTCAATCATCTCTGTAGTAATGTTATCTGGTCCTGGGGCTTTTCCTGGTTTCATCGTTTTCAGTGCTGCTCTAACTTCATCTTTCATTATGGGTGGTCCTTCAACGTTCTTTCTTATAATGTGTTCTTCGTTTCTGTCATCTTCAAAAAGGTCTTTAATGTACTCTCCCCATCTGTCTAATATTTTGTCTTTTTCCATGACAAGTGTACCATCTTTCAATTTTAAGCTTTATGGATATATACATCCTAAAAACTATCATAGAAAGGTCAGTCAAGATGAATAAGGATTTATATCTTTGCTTTGTTGATTATACCAAGTCTTTCGATCGGATAAGACATGAAGAATTGATCAACCAACTAGAAAGACTCAATATTGATGGAAAAGATCTATGAATAACCAGAAATATGTATTGGGAACAAAAAGCTGCAATAAGAATAGAAAACGATATAAGTTCTTTCCAAAATATCAAAAGAGGAGTCAGACAAGGTTGTGTTTTGTCACCAGATCTGTTTTCACTTTACAGTGAAAACATCATGAGAAACCTAGAGGAAGACCCTGGAGGAAAAATGATAAACAACATTCGATATGCAGATGACACCGTGCTAATTGCGGAAAATGAAAGGGACCTGCAAAACCTTAGGAATATACTAGAAATAGAAAGCAAAAGTAAGGGGTTGGATCTAAACAGCAAGAAGACTGAAGTCATAGTGATCAGTAAAAAACATGAAATCCTCTCATGCAAAATAACAGCAAACGGCACAACCTTGAGACAGGTTGATAAGTTTAAATACCTGGGAACGATCATTTCACCAGATGGCAGATGCACATCAGAAATAGACAGCAGAATCGGCCAAGCCAAAACAGCATTCAAGAAGATGAAAAGTATTCTTACCAACAAATGCCTATCAATTAACACTAGGAAGAGAGTTCTTGAATGTTATATAGAACCGATAATGTTATACGGTTGTGAGGCGTGGACAGTCTCCAAGCAAAGCCAGAACAAGATTGAGGCTGCCGAGATGTGGTTTCTGAGAAGAATGTTGAGAGTTCCATGCCGGAATGATCATCCTCAAGATCGTGGGCACCAAAGGAAAGGAAGGATAGCAAAGAAAACAAACGAGACAGTCTTGATTGAGGCAAACACAAGAAGATCATTGATAAGGAAGACTAGGAAAAAACAGGCGACATTTATAGGCCATTTTATGAGGAAAGGGGAATTGGAGCACCTGGCCACGACAGGAAAGCTGGAGGGAAAGAGAGCACCAGGTAGACCCAGGAAGAAGATATTGGATGGACTTGCAGAGTGGCTGAAGACAAAGAGGGTGGAAGAGGTGCTTGGGGCAACAAGGGATAGAAACATATGGAAGGCCATGATCGCTAACGCCATGTGGTAAGGCACTTGATGATGATGATGATATATATGTATATTGAACCTCACAAAACTGCATTCTTAGACCAAAAGCAAGAATATACTTTTGTATACTTTTCTTCCAAATTATTTCTTTTACCTTCACTGAGCTCACTGTTAGTAAAGGGGTATCTGTATACTTTGAGAACTTCTGATACCTTAGGTTGGGTGGATCGCTCTGCATATGACTGGATTTCATTCTCCTCTTGCTTTCCCAGGCAGCAAGTCTGACAAATTCTAACAGAATGAAATGCGTCACCTGCTTTAAAAACATAGGACTTTCACATTGAAGGGTCCAAATAAAGACAGTGTTCTCAGAGGATTTATTGAGCTGCCTTCCCCCAACTCCTATCTCCGTAGCTTATCATTAATTTTTTTTATTGATTTTTTATCATCTTATTTTTCAATCTCTTTCTCCTTGTCTTTCATAAAAAAATTTTTTTGAAAGACTAGGCAATCAGACAGTTAAATACTGTCAAGTTACAGGCATACGCTGCCTCCTTGTTTTTGTCTTTCTTTCTGTGCATGTCTTTGCAAGGGAGACATCCCTGCTTTCCCTCTTCTTGGTCAGCGGTGCCTGGCGGTCATTCTAATAATACATTACAATCAGTTTTAATTGTCATGTAGGTGAAAAGACGTAACTTAGAGCTTTTGAGGTCATATTCAGGGGGAGTCACTCCGAGATAAGCAGTGGTTTGCCCCATCTGCCCTTTCTCATGACATCATGTACGTGAATTGGATGGAGTTCAATGATTCTCGGTGGTAAGTCGATTTAATAGTCTACATTCTGTTCATGATATCTGATTCCTGTTTTGACAGTCTGAAATGTTCAGAATCGTGTAGCCATTCTTGTCTCCCGCATTCTTGAAAAAGTAATCGCCAATGATGACTGATATGCCGGCGTTTGTCCAAACTCTGAAACTCTTCAAACTGAAACTGTCTTTCGTAACTTTCGCTTTTGATCATGTACGAAGTTGACACCATGAGAATGATAGAAATATCAACTCAGTTGATATTGGCTAGTTGCATCCTTCATTATACTCTCTGAACTCTCTCACACACACACACACATCTATAGAACTATTAGAAGAAGAAGAAAAAAGAAGACATCTGAAGAAGGATTGCAAACACATAGGCCTATAGACTTGAAGTGTTATGAAATTAACCCATGATTCCTGCACCCTGTCAACCAACATGCTGCATTGCCAACCATGCCATCAAAGCAAAAACTTGACCTTTTGCAGGAAGCTGGTGGGTAAGGTGAGGGATTCAAAGGGTTAAGTTTTTGCAGTTGGTGGATAGGCCTTTAAATAGGGTGTGGGATTCAAAGGGTTAATATCTGGCAACGTTTGATTTATCACATGTTGAAAAAAAATTTTTGTATCACAATTGATGCAAAACGGATAACTTAATCTCATTTAGTAGAAATTGTTAAATGTGATCTTTTATATCCAGTGGTGCAGATCCTTCTAAAAGTCAAGGGTTTTCATACCCCCACTAAAAAAACTTGAGGGTTTTCATACCCCCAATAATTTTTTTAGGGGGTTTTCATACCCTTTGCCAAAATTTCTGGGGGTATGAGCCACCGATGCAAAGACTCAGTATTTTGTTTTCCCAAGTGATTTTTTGGCCTAATGGTTTAAATAAATTAAATTATAAAAAAGCAAGCAGCATGGCCTTCTACTAAATTAGAATAAAGATCAACTCTTTACAGTGACACATGCCAGTTTCCACACTGACACAGACAACACAGGAGGAATGTTTCCATATTACAAAATTTAATGTGAACTGATTCTGATTCAAGTAACTGTAACTAAGCAATCACATTACTAATGTGTTTAGAAATAAGAATATCTGACTGAGACAGAAAAGTACTTCTCGTTCTCTTAACTAAATTAAAATTCAAGAAAGCAGACAAATAATGCATGTATAAACTGTTGAAAGTTTGGCAGTCCAAAGCTGGAAAGAAAGAATTTGGGACAGAAAAATTCACTTATTAAGGTGGACCCTCTTCTTTGCATTCTCAAATTCTTGGGAGGCCTTGAATACAAGGTCCCCTGTTAGCACCTTGGCACCCCTGATCTTCATCTTTCTTGCCAGCTTGGTGACTAACATTCTGTTTCTCAGTCTCGTCTTCTCCCTATTCTGCTGACTGAAACCTCTCTCGCATGGCACAGATGTGAGTGGCATAACGAGAGCAATTTCAGCCAGCATGCTGAAGTCAGGGTAAAGAGTTGTAGAAAAGTGTGACGTAGCCTAGTTACTATTTTTACCGCTAATGTAATACCCGACCCCAATGCTGCATGTGCCGCGGCGGGCAAGCTAAGCGATGTCGGTCGCGTCGTTAGCTTGCCCGCCGCGGCTAGGCGAGCGAACGGAGCGATAGGTCTATACCCCCACGGCTCAAAACCTTTACGTGATGAGACCGGCAGAGGAAAAATGCTTACGTGACCATACCCTCAAGACGACAAAGTCTTACGTGTTCATACCCTTTTGACATAATTTTTGTACGTGATTTCCATCTTCCTTACGTGATTTACCCCCATCTCTACGTGATCTGCACCCCTGATATCCATGGATGCTTCTGAAGTATTGAAAAGGAATGGGCAATTATGTATGTGGATATTCACTATGTCACCAGGCACACACACACACACACACACACACACACACACACACACACACACACACACACACACACACACACACACACACATACTGGACACTCTACTGGCTGTTAGTGTTAGTATTTTAGCATTCATGCACATAGTGCTCATTAAACAAAAAATAATCAAAGCCTGTCTGAGGGTACATTTGCACTTTAGGATGATTTTGCACACAACTTTTGAACCATTTACCCAAAATATTTAATCCTGAGATCCTTACATGACAGTGCACTTCAGTAACAAACAGATGTGGGTATGAAGTACCAGATGTGGGTATGAAGTACCTAATCTAGTGTATTGTAGAAAAGAAAGAGTTGTGACAGGCAGTGAACAGGCCAGTTTTGAATGTCATGGGCTGGGATTCAACTTGAGATACCAGCTATTATGTTGGTGGTTCTGTCAAAAGACGGTTTTCTCCGCATGCGCACACATACACACACACACACACACACACACACACACACACACACACACACACACACACACACACACACACACACACACACACACACACACACACACACACACACACACTTCATATTTCATCTGATCACAAGTATTTGAAATTAGCATAAAATTTGAAAGTTTTGAACATTCCCTGAGTTTGAAGATAAAAGGCTAACCAAAACCATGTTTGTACGTGTACCTGGGCTAGCCATTCGATTTATGTATTTAGTCATATTATGGGTTCTCAGCAGAGCATTTGTTGTGTGTAATTCAAATCTTATGTGCATATGCTACTTTTTTCCTGTCCCATCTTCTTAGTTTATTACTTCAGTGATATTGTCCTCATGCTGTTCATTTGGTCCAAAACAAGTGTGACTGCCCGCGCCCAAGCAAACACGAACCAGAAGAACAAGAAAACCAATATAAGCGCGTATCCAACGAGACAAAACAAAACAAGTGCAAATTTTCGGCCAACTAGCCTTTGTCAAGCGCGAACGCACGGTCACAAACAGATCACAAACACCAAAATGGATAATAAAAACGGGACTAAAAACTTCCCTGCCGCCTCGTCCAGTGGGTAAGAAATGGAATTGGTGTCTGTGATCTGTTTGTGACCATGCGTTCGCGCTTGACAAAGGCTAGTTGGCCGAAAATTTGCACTTGTTTTGTTTTGTTCATTTGGGCTTTCCAGCACACCACAAGACCCAACTTCATTCAGTTGAATTCCTATGGCCATGGCCAGGAAATATATACTTAGATTTATATGGACTAGCAATACAGTACATGTAGAAAATGGTCTGCTTATCTAACACTTTAACAGTTTAAATTCTCTAAAGTCTCATTGTGTTAATGTGCAGTGAGTCCACTTGAATCTGGAGAATAGCATTATACAAAAATGATATGAATTATAATATCAAGCTGCCACAAGGTTGCCCATCAGGGAAGATTCAGTATCACTACAAGGTGAATTCATTGGAGCTCCATTGTTCCTGTTTTGATTCAGCGTACTCAGGACACCACATCCTTATCCCTACTGTTAATGACAGTGAGTAATGTATTAA
Source organism: Monoplex corrugatus (assembly GCA_030674185.1). Classification (NCBI taxonomy): domain Eukaryota; kingdom Metazoa; phylum Mollusca; class Gastropoda; order Littorinimorpha; family Ranellidae; genus Monoplex; species Monoplex corrugatus. The sequence continues at coordinate 74,408,621 of JAPXFY010000012.1, forward strand.
CTGAATCTCATTATCAGACTTAGTGACCGTTCTTAGTAAGATGACCATCATGACATCCCTTCAACCAGTCCCACCCCTCCAAGTACCACTAACACTAACACCAGAGACTGATTCAGATAACCTAAAAAATGGAAACTGAAGTTACTGTGGGATAGGGCATGAAGGGCTGTAGAATCTGAGAAAATTTGTGCAGTATTAACATGAACATTTACTTGACTTTCCGATAAAAAGTTGGTGTAAAAATCTCGTCTGCAAGGTCAGTTGTTTAGATCCACAACAAATTTTCTGTCTAATCATGAGACTTTTATTGAATTTGGCTGGCACCAAACAATCAGATTTGTGGGTGAGATTTTTACATTGTAATTTGCAAAATGCTTCGATGCTTCATCATGGTTCATGAGGATGAGAATGATAATCACTGTGATGATACTGTGGAGTTTGGCAGTACCATAATAAATTACAGTGTACATTGAAATAAATATTACAGAAATTTCACACTGACATATGTCCACCACACTGTTTTTAATTTTTCAGACTTTGTCATTTGTTGTTTTTGTTTTTGTTTTTTTGCGGATAAAGAGTTAAAGATGTCACGGAGAGTCTGGCGTGGATTGCAGCTAGCTGCACTAGGAGCTGCAGTAACAGGGACAGCTGTTTTACTGAAGCACAATGATTGGGAAGTTTCAACTGTTGGTGTTGTCCGCTTTGGACGAGCTGCTTGGGCTGTAAGTATTTGTCATACTTGACAGACAAATAAATGATTGAAATAATATGTATATGTGTATTTAAAATAAACTTTAATCCACATGTAAATTCTTTTGTGCAGTCACTAGCTTGAAATGATAAAAACTTAACACACAGGAATAAGGAATTGAAATTATTTAAATAAAAATTCATCCATAACACACATGCGTTGACAAGGAATTAAAACTAGTTCAAACAAAAATTCACCCATAATGTCAGTTGACCCACACAAACCATGAACTCCTGTAAACAAGACAAAACATTCATCCACAGAAAGGAACAGTAATAATTATTATTATTTGTATGTTTTTGTGTCATATATATATATATAATATATATATTGTAGAAGTGTTTCATTTTTGTATTCACAGACTTTGTGGTATTCAACAATGTGTTGACAACTATTGAGGTTCCTGTGTTTTCACTTTTTAGTGTTTATTATTTGTTTATAAGCTGCCCATTTCAGTTTTGTTAGCTTTGCATGCATACACAGCAGTTTTTGCCAGTTCCTATCATTGCAAACAAGAATTTTTTGTCAGCTTTTTGGGGGCCTTGCCTTCTAGGCCTCCAGCAGGGCCTTGCCCCTGCACCCCACCAGAGGCCAGATCCTGGACACTCTTCCCACGTCTGGCCACAGGACACTGTTAAGTTTCAGTCCCTGTCACATCCATATTTTATTTAGTTTGTATGGTCAAATAATAACTTCCAATAAGGTATTAAAATATTTTCATGTGTGTTGCCTGTAGTTTTATTTTCATCAACATGATTAAATAAATAACAGCGGCAATGAGAGTAGAAAATGATATAAGCTCTTTCCAAAATATCAGAAGAGGGGTTAGGCAGGGATATGTTCTGTCACCTGATTTGTTTTCACTTTACAACGGAACCATCATGAGAAACCTAGAAGAATGCCCTGGGATAAAGGTTGGAGGAAAAATAATAAACAATCTTTGTTATGCAGATGACACCTTTCTAATTGCAGAAAATGAAAAATACCTACAAAATATTTTTAATATAATACGTAATAGAAATAGAAAGCAGAAATAAAGTGCTGGAGCTAAATAGCAAGAAGACTGAAGTCATGGTAATCAGCAAAAAAAACAACAAAAACCCCCCACAAGAAATCCCCTCCTGCAAAATAATGGCAAATGGCACTGCATTGAGAGGAGTCGATGAGTTTGAATATCTGGGGACAGTCATCTCACCCGACAACAGATGCACATTAGAAATAGTCAACAGAATCGACCAAGTTAAAACAGCAGTCAAGAAAATGGAAAGCGTTCTTACCAACAAATGTCTATCAATTAACATCAGGAAGAGAATCCTTCAATGTTATATAGAACCAGTATTGTTGTACAGATGTGAAGTGTGGACAGTCAACATGCAAAGTCAGAGCAAGATTTAGGCAGCTAAAATGTGGTTTCTAAGAAGAACATTAAGAGTTCCATGGACAGAAAGAAAACAAAGAAAACAGTCTTGAAGGAGGCAGACACAAAAAGGACATTAACAAAGAAGGTTAAGAAAGATAAGCTACATTTATAGGACATTTTAAGAGGCAAGAGAAATTAGAGTACCTAGTCACAACAGGAAAGTTGGAGGGAAAAAGAGCACCAGATAGATCTAGGGAGAAAATATTGGATGGACTTGGTAGTAGATGAAGACAGACAGGGTGGGAGAAGTATTTGCAGTGACAAAGGGTAGAGTTATATGGAGGGCCATGATCATCAACGCCATGTGGCATGGCACATCATGATGGTGAAGATGATAAAAAAGGAAGAATATCAATATGGTTTGACCTTCCTTTGTCTTTTCTTTATGTTTAAACCAACCAAACAGATTTATTTTTTTACTGTCTGCCTTTTTTTAATCTCCTTTATGAAAAAAGAAAGCTAATTTTATTTTGACCAGAGTGGGAGGTGAGTTGAGTGTGTGAGAGAGAGGAGTGTGTGTGTGTGTGTGTGTGTGTGTGTGTGTGTGTGTGTGTGTGTGTGTGTGTGTGTGTGTTGTGTGTGTGTGTGTGTGTGTGTGTGTGTGTGTGTGTGTGTGTGATGTGCACAGGGTGATACGTGCACATGCTTTTTGTATCATGTGCATGGGGTGATGTATGCATAGTTTTTATGTTGCGTGTGAAAGGGAATTTTGTGTGCATGTGGATGTAGTTTTGAAAACAGTTCACCCAAGTTGGGAATTTGGGGTGGACTAGGTTTGTTAGTCAGTCTCCAAAAAAACGCCTTGAGAAAGAGTCTGGAGCTCCCTACATTAAAAGAAAAAAAAGGAGAAAAATAAGTAAAGAAGAAGCAGAAGAAGAAAGCAAACAAGAAGGCAAAAAGAAGGAGAAGAAGAAGAAGAAGAAAGAGGAGGAGAAGAAGAAGAATGAGAAGAAAGTGAAAAAGAAGTAAAAAGAAAAAGTAGGCGAAAAAAAAAAAAGAAGAAAGAAAGAAAGAAGTAGAAAAAGGAGAAGAGGAAGGAGAAGAAGCAGATCCTACAATATTGTTATTTGCATGGCATAATCTCCATGCAACTGTCATTAACTGTATTAAAAATTGTACTCTGGAACTGAAGGTAATACATGGAAAATATTAATACGTTTGAAGTTTTTGTTTGAAATTTTTTTCATTATGTTTGAAATATTTATGAAGTCATCTTGTTTGCAGGCTGCTTGCATAGCTGTTGACTATAAACTGACTCTTGGGAGACAGGATGCTGATTCACCAAACTATGAAATAGTAAAATCACAGGTATGATTTTTTTGTTCTGGTTTTGCTTACCATTGCTTTTTTTTAATATTTTTTTTATCTACATTATGATATCTGTTTTGCATTTCTGTCAAGACATATTTGGAAACTTGCAATTTCGGTTTTTATAAAAATGTCTTTTCCTTTTGCCTATACCGTGAGGTGTTGCAGGGACATACAGACGTCTGTCTGCAGCGAGGCAGGGGGCTTCGGTAAGCAACATGCTTTACATGCTTAGTGTTTCTGCCACCATGTCGCTCCAGTGTAGCCTTGGTCTCCCTCTGACTCTGGTGCAGGAGTATCTGGAGTTGTATGTGTGCTAGGCTGGTTGGTAAGGGGCCATCCTTGTAACATGTCCAAATCACTTTATTTACTGCCTTTCTTTGTGTTGTAGCTCGAGTGTTACTCCTACTTTTGCTCTGACTTTCTCATTTCTGACCCTGTCTCTTAAATTTTTGTTAGCTGCTCTCCTGAGACATTTCATCTCAAAGGCTACTCATTTCTTTTTGAGTGAGTTTGTCAGTGACCATGTCTGGCACTGGTATGTGAGCGTTGGGATGAAGATGGCATTGATTAGTTTTCTTTTGGTGCTTAAGGGGATGCTTGGATGCCTCAAAAGAGTGCTAGTTAGTAGCTAACAGTGTTCGCTTTCTGGCAGCATATTTTGATTTCTCTGTCTGATTTTCCATTTTCAGTAAAAATGCTACCCAGATATTTGAATTCTGATGTTTGTTTCAACTAAATTCCATCCAGTAGCAAGAAACTCTGAGGAGAGTCAAACAGCAGGTCTTCAGAGGAGAAACCCCTGTTAAGAAAGTGTTTCAGCCCTTAACTCCTGACTCTCTAAGGGGGCTGGGCTGCATCCAGGTCATGACTCCTGTATGTCCTCCTGCAGGAATTGAACCCACGCATCCTAGGTGGTCAGGTTTCTGAAGGCAAAGTCATCCTTGTGATTGATGTCTTAACCACTTGGCTATTGGTCACCAGCAACATATGGGAGAATTTTAAGCCTTTTGAAATTCATTTTTGTTCCTCTTGGAGTTTTTTCCTGCTGCTTGTGTCATTGCCTTTAGGGCTCTGGCCCTCTCTCTCGCTGAAATTGAGAGCTACTTCATGAGATTATAGGCTGATGTGCTTGTCAATCTCCTTGCTCCAACCTCTGTGGTGAGGCCTTTGGCTTGAAAGCCAGATGTTCTCAAGTTGCTGGCTAGACTGGCATACTCTTCAGTCTTGAAGATATGGGCTTCCTCCATTCTACTGTCCTATGGTACGTTTAGCTCGATCAGAATCATTTGTTTGGATGAATGGGAGTGGAGAACTACGTCCAGCCTGATGCCACTGTTGTTGATCTTCTTCTTCTTCTTGGCGTACGCTGCTACACAATCATTTGAGTCCGGGCGATGAATGCAGCCATCTTTTCCAGCTCCTGTCTGCAGCCATGGAGTTTGGTTGTCAGCGGAGTGTCTGTCGGCCACACGTCCTGTCTTGCCATCTGGTGAAGGGGACATATTCAGGACGCTTTCTGCATTCCAGTGCATGACCGTGAAGGGTCTATGCTCGGTGGAATTCTTGCGTGCTCTAGTGCAACCAGTCGCTCTCCTCCCTCGCCCCCTGGTGCAGCAAGGCGGATGGGAGGGACCTCCAGTCGCTGAGGGTGGACCCCGTTGAGGCGCGGAGCCCGACGCTGCACCACCCTGGAGGGACCTCAATGGGCGAGCGCCATTCTCATCCGAACTTGATGAGATAGTAATGCGAAAAGTGCATGGTACCGTGGTTTGTTAGAAGGCGCACGCTGGCCCAGTACCTCTGTCTTCAGCCTTATAGGTTTTCTGTAGGGGTTGCCCAGCCCTTAGCTCCTGGCCCATACGTCCTGCCCTGGGAGCACAGAGGGGATTGTTTCTCCGGGGATCCCACCCCGTAGCTAGGGCTTATAGCGGTCCTTACCCGCTGATGAACCCGTCATAGGACACCTGGGGCATTTTTTAAGAATAGCAGCGCCACCTGCTACCGCACCCCGTCCTGATAGGAACACCGCCAGTTTGGTCTGGGACTGCTTATTTGCTAGCAAGCTAGCTTATTCACAGCCACCCTCCATATCTGAAGGGCTTCACTATCCGCCACCTGTGACCCACCTGGGTTGGGGATGGTCGCCCCGCCACTGAATTGGAAGTCGGCCTTTTCCAGGACTGTTGTTGATGATTTCTGGGTGTTTTTTTCCATTGTGGGAGATGTGCTGTGCACTCCTAGTTGTCTACTTCACCCAGCAGACCCCGCTTCCATGCTCTGGGTGTCACATCTTTTTCAGGCCACTTTTTCCTGCTACCTGCCATGTAGACCACGGCGCACATTTCCATGATACTTGGGTTGGCCGTAGTTCTGGCAACTCTGGCTCTGCCCTGCCGGCTATAAATAGCGCGCATCTTTCCCCTTCCCTTCCACTCCCCACACCCTTTTCACCCGTCCTGCTGCCGTATAGCGAGGCGTGTTAGTTAGGCCTACTGCACTGGCCACTTGTACTAAGTTCATGGTATGTGCCTCCAGATTGACCTAGATTCCAGTACTCGGGAAGAGCACAGCAGTTATAACACACACACACACACACACACACACAACACGATGCATGCAGTAGGCAGAGAGATATGCATCATAACGTATATACTCGCGCACACGCATACGCACTCACACACACACACACACACACACACACACACACACACACACACACACACACACACACACACACGCGCGCGCGCGCGCACACAAACACAGAGTTGATTTATACATTTTAACATGCATTTGAACACACACACGCATGCACAGAGAGACAGACAGACAGACAGACAGACAGAGAGAGAGAGAGAGAGAGAGAGATGTGTGTCGGAGGTTGCCCTGGATAAAGACCGGCTTAATTAAACACGCGCGTGGCCTAGTTTATAGCCGGCGCAGCGCGTGCCTTGGTCAGGCAACAGCTAACACCCGATTTTAGTCAAATGTAAGCCTCTAAAAAAGAATGAAAACAAACAGCCTAAAGCGATTTTTTTTTAATTTTAGAAAGTTAAAGCACTGAAGACCACGAATCAGACCTTGCTAAAACTGAGGAAAATATGTGAAGATTGTAAATTTTACTATACTTCCGTCACTATTACGAAAATAATCTCACTTTATACTGAACAAAGAGCAACCTGGAGGTGTCAGTCGATCATCACATTAGTAATTTCTACAAAAACTCAAAGACAAGGTAATCCTAAAAAGTAAAGATCACTTCTTCAGAACAATGAATATTCACAGCACTGAATGCACACAGGTAAAGTGACGAAAATAATGCAGATCATTGCACAAATTCACAATACACACAGAAAACTGGACTCGGCTTCCTTCTTTATCAGTAGTGCCAGAACACAAAGGCACGCTAGCCAGTGATATGGACTTTGGTCGACCCTGCATGGACAAAATTAGCACTCGCAGGCGATGCCGCTGCCGGCTCGCAATTAAAAGGTAGGAGAATGGCTGGGAAAATGCAGCCGTGAGACGGTTGTTGGAACTTCTGGTGGCAAGCATTTTTCTCTGGCAGAGCTAGTCGCAGTGCTGATCACTTGTGTGATCTCTTGAAGCACTTGATTGTGCCTCCATGCGTACCTTTCTTGGGTTAACGTTACCTTGCATGAGCTCAGGACATGTTCACTGTTTGTTTGCCCTGGCAGTATGGGCAAGCAGGGTTATCTGATTTCCCCCATTTCACCAGATTAGCATTTGAGGGAAGGAGATCATACACAGAACGGAGGATGAAACTGATTCTGAGAGGGGCCATATGCCACAGGTCATTCTAGCTTAAATTTCTTTGGAGTGCATTTTTCCAGGTCGTCCACTACCCCTGTTGACCTTGCTGAACTGCCTTCTGAAGTTTTGTGGCATCCTCTTCTTTCTTCATCTCTTGTATTGCCATACCTCTTTTTGCCTTCCCGTTGGCCTTTGACCACCATTCCATTTTTTGTTGTTGATCCCAGTCCGTGACTGTTGGTCTGTGTGTGCCGTATTATTTCTCTGGCCCTGCAGTGTTTCTTTCGCTGCGACCAGTGCCTCATTGACTTTCCATTTTTTACCGGTCCTCAGCTTGGGCTGGATTGATCTCACAACCTTATATCCGGAGTCTTCATACATGCCTTGTACTCTTCAACAATGGATTTTAGGGGTAGCTTCAGCTTTGTTTTGCAACACTAGAGTGCAGCGTCAATGAGACTAGGTGGGACACCAAGCCATTTCCTTGTGTATTTGTTGATTTTTGCCTCCATTGATTCCTTTGTGCTAGTGCAGATATCATATATCAACAGAGACCAGAGGAGCTTTGGAATCAACATGAACTGCAGGCACCATACTTTGTATTTGCCAAGAAGGTCACAGCGGTCTATTACCTGCAGAATTTTTCTTCTGCCATTTGCTTGGTTTCCTTACCTCTTTGTGTTTCTTCCAGCGAGTCATCTGAGGCTTTTCACCGGTTCTTCTGTCACCATTGGAATGGACTGATTGGCAACAGTAAACATTATTGTTGCGTCAACTTTTACCTTTCTTCAGTGAGAGACTTAATGAATTTTTTGGTTTGAAACTCATCCTAGATGAGGCAATGACTGTTCAACTGTTTCAGGATCCTGCGTGTCTCTCCTTCTTTTTGTGAAAAGCACTGTCATTTTGTCCCTGAAAGCTTTTAGAGGGGGCATTTGGTGTCCGTTTCTGAGGTCAGCTGGGCCTGAAGTCCTCACTGCTGCATTCAAGGTGATCTCCATTGCCAACATGAACAGTATTGGAGAAATTGCACAGCCCATGGGCATGCCTGCTTCCAAACTGATCCAGTCAGTATTGTAGCCTTTTGTGAAGAATCGCATTGAAAAGCCATGGAAATACTTCTTCAGCATTTCATGGATGTTCTTTGGGACATGATACATCTCCAGGGCCAGTTGACCAACTTGTGCGGGACTGATCCTTGTGCATTTGCCAGGTCGAGCCACATCACATTGAGGTCTTTCTTCCTCTGTTTTAGTTCTTTGAATTGCTTCCAAAATCATCTTAGCATGCTCTACACAGCCTGACGCTCCTGGGATGCCCCCTTTTTGGACTGTCAGACCCAGGTACTCATTTACCATTAAGTATTTGGTCAGACTTGCTGCCATGATGGAAAAGATTTTTCCTTCGATATTCAGAAGTGGTATTGGCGTGAACTGGCTGATGTCACTTGAGTTCTCTTCTTTTGGAATGTACACTCCATCAACTACCATCCATTGGTTGATGATCTTCATGTTCCTCCATGCTGATCTTATTAGTTTGTGGAGCCACTCAAGGACATCGGGACACTTCTTGTACAATAGGTAAGGCCCAGGTGATGATTTGGTTCTGGCTCTCTCCATCACTTTCTTTACTTCATCCAGGATTTTAAGCCATGCTTCACTCTGCGGGTCAGAATATGTTTTCCTGAGGTGATGCTCCAGAGTTTCTTTGTCCACTGTGAGTGCCCCAGATTTTGGCTGTTCAAACAGGTTCCTGGCGATTTGGAAGGGGTCTTTGAAGAAGCGATCTTGGGTCTTCTTTTTGCTCCTTCTCTTCCTTCTCTTCTCTTATCATGAGTATGTAATTTCTTTTTGCTGGTATGTAAAATTTTACACTGTATGTCGTAATTGCAAGTAGGCTTTGTCTATGTATTTGTCTATATGCAAATAATGGCACTTTTTTTAAGCTTGAATGAAAAAATGATGTAGTGGACTGTCACAGATTTTCCTCCAGGAAACAGTACAAGATAAATTGAGATGGACAAACAGAGGAAGAAAGAGACAGATAACATCGTAGAGTGGACCAGAGAGAACTTCTCTATAATCCAGGATCACACCCACAACAGTGAAGGATAGAGGCAACTGGTGCAGGCATTTATCAGCACAGTGCCCATATGACCCTTGTGTATTTTAAGATCCAGGAGTTGTAAGCCATAAAGCTTATTGTTAATTCACGCTTTGTTGACTGGCTACAGATTCATCAGCGTTCAGCTGAGCGGTTGAGGGACATGTGCTGCAAGAATGGGGGAGCTTTTATCAAAGTGGGTCAGCACATTGGTTCTCTGGAATACTTGCTGCCCAAAGAATATGTGCAGACCATGAAGATCTTCCACAATGAGGCACCACAATCAGCGCTGAGTGATCTCTACAAAGTGATTGAAGAGGATTTAGGTCAGCGGGTGAGGTTCTGTGTGTAATGTTTGAAGCAAGGTTCATTTTATCCCTTTGACCCCTGCACCCTGTTTATCAGCATCCTGCATTGTCAACCATGTTAGCAATACAAACATTTAACCTTATGACTCCCTCACCCTATCCACCAGCTTCCTGCAGGAAGCTGGTGGATAGGGTGAGGGAGTCAAAAGGTTGAATTTTTGCAGTTGGTGGATAGTGTGGGGAGTCAAAGGATTAAACTGCAACTGATATCTACATATGGAAATGAACATTTCTTTTTGTTTTATTTTCAGAGTTTTTGTATCATTATGGAATTATTACATTTTTCATAAAAAAGAATTGGGACATAACTGCATATTACATATGCACACCCCCCTTCTCCTGACATGCACATGCATCAGTAACACATTTTATCTTTACTGGATGAGGGGTAGAGAGAAGGGGTGGTGATGTAATCCTTTTCCATTTTCAGATTTTCTGTACGTTTTTGATGCAATAGAAAAGCGTTTGTGTTGTGTAAGGATATGTTTGATGCATTGTGTTATTGTAGCACATTTGATGATTTGTATACTAATATTTACAGTGAACATGACCCACTGGTAGTGGTTATGAATTATATGTTTTAAGCAGAAAGGATAAGTTTGATGTTTAGTTTATATTAAAAAAAAGTGCTGCATTCTCAAAGATGTAATGTTGATGAAATAGTTATGGGGGCTTTTTTCCTGGCATTACTGTGTTTATATGTCTTTTTCCAAACATATCTTTCTTTCTTTGTAGTACATACATGTTTCTCCAAAAACATTCTTTATGTTATGTAGCAGAAAATAAAAACAGTCAAAATTTTGTCACAGGTGGAAGACATCTTTATATCATTTGAAGCTGAACCACTGGGAGCTGCATCTTTAGCGCAAGTCCACAAAGCAACCCTGAAAGATGGCAGTGTCGTAGCTGTCAAAGTCCAACATCCTCGAGTGAAAGCCCACTCCTTCATCGACATTAAAACCATGGAGGTTACATTACATTGTTGATTTGTTACTTTTCTTCCATTTGTTTGAAATTTTATTTTGTAATTGTTCTGTTGCTTTTCTCAGTGCTTTGGTTTGTCTGTGTTTTTAAATTTCTTAAGCAGTGCACACAACCTGTGTAATGTTATACAGTATTTTTTAAGCAGTGTACACATGTTGCATGAGTACATTGCAATACAACTGTTTAGCTGGTCAGACAGCTATTTGATTCAGTTTGCTGGTTATTAATACATTCCAAACAGTATGAAATTGCTCAAAACTATCTGTCATGACATATATGAACATGTCTGTTTTATTCTCTAGTGATTTTGGGGGGGTATTTGAAAGTATATGTTGTTGGTTATCAGAACTGTTTTTACTTCTTTAGAGCCTGAATTTTCCCCTATCTTTCCTAAAAATCATATAATGTGGGTTAAGAATTTAAGATGTAGGTAACAACCTTTTTTTCTACTGGTAAATGCAGAACAATGGTACAGATAGAAGTTCTTAAAGAAGAAATCTCATGTAAAATATGTATTGATTGGATGTTAGAAATTTGTACAAAAATAGCAGTCAGTGGACAATTTTTATGCTCTTCAGCATATCTAAACTTGTCTTACTCTCATCATCATTATCAGGTGCCCTGCCGCATGGCGTTGGCGATCATGAACTTCCATCTGTCTCTATCTCCCGTTACCCCAAGCATCTCTTCCAATTTCCTTGTCCTCAGCCCCTCTACAAGTCCATCTAGTATTTTCTCCCTGGGTCTACCTGGTGCTGTCTTTCCCTCCAGCTTTCCTGTTGTGACCAGGTGCTCCAAATCCCCTTTCCTCATAAAATGGCCTATAAATGTTGCCTGTCTTTTCCTAATCTTCCTTGTGAATGATCTACTTGTGTCTGCCTCCATCAAGACTGTCTCGTTTGTTTTCTTTGCTGTCCATGGAACTCTCAACAGTCTTCTTAGAAACCACATCTCGGCTGCCTCAATCTTGTTCTGGCTTTGGTTGTTGACTGTCCACGCCTCACAACCGTACAACAGTATTGATTCTATATAACATTCAAGAACTCTCTTCCTGATGTTAATTGATAGGCATTTTTTGGTAAGAATGCTTGTCATCTTCTTGAATGCTGTTTTGGCTTGGCCGATTCTGCTGGCCATTTCTGATGTGCATCTGCCGTCTGATGAAATGATCGTTCCCAGGTATTTAAACTTATGAACCTGTCTCAACCTGTCTGCTATGCCAAAAGTTGAGCAGAACTGGAGATGCAAAGTTTGTTTTCATCTCTTTATACAGAGGTCAAAGGATTCAGTGATGAAACAGTAAGTGTGATGTACAACTTGGTTTGATGATGCTGTGGCTTATTTTCTGAATATGATTTTTAAGGGTATGCTAGCCATAATGGACAGTGACAAGTCAAAGTCTATCAAAGGATACTGGGCTGTATCAGAGTTTTATTAGATTGGAGAGAGGTCTCTTCCATTTTCTCTTGTTCCGGTTGATGGGCTGGATCTGGTTGGTGCATGTTGTGTGGCTATGACCAGAGGTTTGTCATCTCCCCACCTTGCCATTCGGTTTGTAAACAGGGTAACTGATGACGGGGTCTGAATGGGTCATGCAACGCCTAGACAGCGCCCCTCCTCCCCCCTTTGTTTGATAAAATGACTATCGAGTGGCATTAGGAGCTTGGATGGTGATTGTCCTTAGAATGATGCTCTGGGTCCCGTCTGCGCCCTTCAGGTGTTTCTTGTTAACGCCAGCTTGTGGCTTGGCCACTGACTTCAGGCAATCAGGCCTGATGACGGGAGGGAAAGACCTGCTGGCTGCTTAGAAAAACGGCAAACTTGGGATCACTTTTGTGGTATGTCAGACCTTGCTGAACAGCAGAATGGGCTGTCTGGAGTGTCATGCCTGTCCACTTTCGCAGCCGTTCAAACAACCCCTGTGGTTGAAGTTAAGCAATGTTGAGAGCTTCCAACTGCTAACTGTTGAGACTATAATAAGAGGAAAGGGTGGGCTGCCCAAAAAGAGAATTGAAGACCCTGACTTGGTCCGGTGGATGGGCTGTACGTGGTTGTTGTGTGTTATGTGGCTATGTCCTGGGATTTGTCATCTCCCCGCCTTGACATTTGGTTTGTAAACAAGGTAACCGATGACTGGGTCCAAATGGGTCATGCAATGCATTGACAGTATTACTATAGAATTGATTGAGGCTCTAGATGAATTTGGTATTGATAAATTAACAGTCCTCCTAAATAAAATTTATGACATCAGAAAAATCCCTAAAGATTTTTCAAAAATCAATTTTCATTGCACTTACAAAGAAAGCAGGGCTATAGAATGCAAGCTCCCATTATACAGTCAGCCTGATGAGTCATGTGACAGAGATTCTATTGAGAATAATTATAATGAGGACAAGGAACAGAATTGAAAGGGAAATAGCAGAAGAACAATGTGGATTTGTTTAAGGGAAAGCAACTGTTAGTGCCATATACATCCTAATAACTCTCATAGAATGATCAGCAGAGTTGAGTAAGGATTCATGTTAATGTTTTGTTGATTATACCTAGGCTTTTGATGGGGTAAGACACAAAGAACTGATCAACCAACTAGAAAGGCTCACTGTGGATGGAAAGGATCTAAGTGAAACCGTCATGAGAAACCTAGAAGAATGCCTTGAGACAAAAGTTGGAGGAAAAATATTAAACAATCTTTGTTATGCAGATAACACCAATCTATTTTTAGAAAAAGAAAAAGACCTGAAAATTTTTTAGAATGTAATAAAAAAAAAAAATAGAAAGCAGGAATAAAGGGCTGGATCTTTATAGCAAGAAGACTGAAGTCATGGTAATCTGTTAAAAAAAAAAAAAAAAAAAAAAAAAGAAAGAAAAAAAAGAAATCCCCTCTTGCAATGCAAAATAACAGCAAATGGCACAACTTTGGGACAAATTGAATTGGCTCAGTTTATACTGCTTATAGTCCAGCTGACCACTAGAGCCATATCAGGGCTAACACCACGTCAAAAAGAAAAGAACAACCCGTTAAGATAAGAGACAACAGTTAAAAACCATGCTCACCGTCAACCTTGCAAATCTAAAATGCGATTAAAGGAAAATGAATTGGCTAAGTTGAAACAGCATTCAAGACATTAAAAAGCCTTCTTACCAAGAAATACCCATTAGTTAACATCAGGAAGAGCATTCTTCAGTGTTAATTAGAACCAATATTGTTGTACAGATGTAGAGCTTGGACAGTCAACATGCAAAGCCTGAACAAGATCGAGGGAGATAAAATATGGCTTTTGAAGAGTTCTATGGACAGCAAAGAAAACAAACGAGAGTCTTGAAACAGGCAAGCACAAAAAGAACACTAACAGAGAAGATTAGGAAAAGACAAGCAACATTTATGGGACATTTCAAGAGGCAAGAGAAATTTGAGCACCTAGTCACCACAGGAAAGCTGGAGGGAAAAAGAGCACCAAGTAGACCCAGGGAGAAAATATTGTACTGACTTGTGGAGTGAATGAAGACAGACAGGGTGGGAGATGTATCTGTGTCAATAAAAGATAGATTAGTATGGAGGGCCTTGATCGACAACGCCATATGGCAAGGCACATGATGATGATAGCCAACGTGGATGGGACCTTGTGGGTAAAGGGTGGAAATTTTTCCAATCTCCTGGATCAACCTATGCTTAGACATGCTGGTGAAGAACATCATAATTGCACTTGAAAAATCCTTTAAGTCTTGAAGTATTTGGTTGCTTATGGAAATGCAAAAAGACCCATCATATATACGTATGAAAAACGGAGTGTACATACCCACTGAAGACAGAATATGCAGACTGTGTAGCAGTATAACACTTGAATAGTGTGGGCCAAACAGGCAGAATAACTTGCATACACATATCCGAGAGAACCTTGGATTGTAGGAAAAAAAAAGTCTTGGGTAAATTACAGGTTGTGCATAATGGGGGTAAACAATACTGGATTAAAAAAAGATTCTGGTTTAGTTTGCAGTTTGCTGTTGGAGAAGACATCAGGTATTTTCCTTAAGTGACTTTGTTTACTATCTGAAGTGTTATATTTTTTCTGGCACACTTTGTTTGTTTGTTCTTCAGGTATTGATTCATGGCATAGCCTGGCTGTTTCCGGGGTTTCAGTAGTGTGGCTGGCGGAAGAGACAAAAAAGAATCTGCCCATTGAGCTAGACTTTATCAGTGAGGGGCAGAATTGTGAAAGAGTTGCTAGACTTTTGCATGAGTTTGATTTTCTCAAGGTTAGTCTGATGTTGTGAAATGCAACGTTAGTTTTGTAATAGATTGTGTGTGTGTGTGTGTGTGTGTGTGTGTGTGTGTGTGTGTGTGTGTGTGTGTGTGTGTGTGTTGTGTGTGTGTGTTGTGTTGTTGTTGTGTGTGTTGTGTGTGGTGTGTGTGTGTGTGTGTGTGTGTGTGTGTGTGTGTGTGTGTGTGTGTGTGTTTTTGATTTGATGACTTACTTGAGTTTGCCGTGTTTTTTAAATTTGTCAGCAAATATTTTTCAGTTGTATGTCAGTGGATGTTGACCAGATTTGCTTTGTCTTGAATACACAAGTATCAACCAGTGCTATCCAGCTTTTGGACTTGGGTTGTCCAAAGTGAACAAATGTCTTGGTTCTTTGTGTTGTGTGGTAAGAAAATTTGTTTTGCAAATATAATTAAAGACTAATATCAAATGTCAGAGTCATAAGTATATGAAACATGTTCGTAGGTGTCAGCAAGAGTTTTCAGTTGTTTAATAATGGATTTTGACCAAATTTAACCAGTTAAGTACATAGACTGAATCACTTAAGGTCCAGATAGCCATGGTTTAATATGAAATGATTGAAATGAATATATAGAGTGTACGCTTGTTGTGATTGGAAATTTATTCAAGAAGTTCTTGTTATTCATTGAATGACCCTCAAAGTTACTACTATTTTTTATTTCATTTGTTTTGTGTATTTCTTTCCTTTATTTTGTTTGTGGGTTGTATTGTTTAATTTTCTTTTTCATTCATTTATTAATAGATATAAACATTTCTGTGTTGTATTTCTGTACCAAGTTTTTTTCGTAATGGAAGTTCAGGGAGATCATAGTTACCAGTGTCCTTTAAAACAAATTTTCACTTGCAGGTACCCAAGATCAATTGGAAATTGTCATCACCCCGCGTTCTGACAATGGAGTTCTGTGAAGGAGGAAAAGTGGATGATTTAGACTATATGAAACAACACGGAATATCTGTCAATGAGGTATGTCGGCATGGCATTTTTCTGTTTTGTCCTCTGGTCTGTCTGTGAGACTTTTCACCTAATGAGTTCTTCTTTTTCACATACTGTAGTTTTGTCTGTTTGGATGTGATGCATATTTTGTGTGCTTTAATCTCAAGCGTCGTGAGTGTCAACTTCACCATATATGATAACTGAGATGTACATTTTTTTTATTAAACGAAGTGCATTTTTGGCCTGATGTCATTTGTTATGGCATATAAAGAAGATTGAAAACAAGAAAAAACGTAAAAAGGTATGTATGTATGTATGTGTGTGTGTGTGTAGTATGTATGTATGTATGTATGTATGTATGTATGTATGTATGTATATTTGTATGTTTGTATGTTTGTATGAATATATGTAGCAGCAATGAGAGTTGAAAATGATATAGCTCTTTTTAAAATATTAAAAGACGGGTTAGGCAGGGATGTGTTCTGTCATCAGACTTGTTTTCACTTTACAGCGAAACCATCATGAGAAACCTGGAAGAATGCCATGGGATAAAGTTGGACAAAAAATAATGAACAATCTAAAGAAAATTTATAAACAATCTTCATTATGCAGATGATACTATTCTAATTGCAGAAAATGAAAAAGGCCAACACAATTTTGTGAATATTATAGAAATAGAAAGCAGAAATTATGGTCTAGAGCTAAAGTAAGAAGACTGAAGGCATGGTAATCAGTAAAAAAAAAACAAGAAATCCCCTCATGTAAAATAGCAAATGGCATTGATACAAAAAGTGGATAAGTTAAAATATCTGGGAACAGCCATCTCAACAGCTGGCAAATGGACATTAGACATATCCAAAATTGGCCAAGCTAAAACAGCATACAAGAAAATGAACAAAATGAAAAGTGTACTTACCAACAAATGCCTGTCAACTAACATCAGGAAGAGTTCTTTGGTTTTATGTAGAGCCTTTACTGTTGTATGGATGTGAAGCCTGGACAGTCAGCAAGCAAAAGCAGAATGAGATTGAGGCAGTTGAAATGTGGTTTCTAAGAAGAATGTTAAGAGTCCCATGGACAGCAAAGAAACTAAAAGAAACAAACACAAAAAGAACATTATTAATAAAGATTAGGAAAAGACAAGCAGCATTTATGGGACATTTCATGAGGCAAGAGAAATTTGAGCACTTGGTCACAATGGGAAAGCTAGAGGGAAAAAGAGCACCAGGTAGACCAGGTGAGAAAATATTACACTGTTTTGCAGAGTGGATGAGGACAAAAAGGGTAGGAGGTATACGTGTAGCAACAAAAGATAGATTCGTATGGAGTACTATTATCACTAACGCCATGCAGCATGGCACATGATATATATATGTGTGTGTGTGTGTGTGTGTTGTGTGTGTGTGTGTGTGTGTGTGTGTGTGTGTGTGTGTGTGTGTGTGTGTGTGTGATCAGCTGGAATTCTGACTGGATGATGATGGGAAATGTATCAGTGGATGCATTCCAGAGCAGTTCTGTTTTTTTCTTTGTACATTTTGAGTTTATGTATGCTGTAGACATTTCCAGGCTGTGTTTCCAACATAGACATGTTACAGCTTGCTCCTAAAATACCATTTTGAGCAACTTGATTTTTTTTTAGGGGGGGTGGGGGGGGAGTGGTGTTACTTCCTTCTCTTCCATTGCAGTGCTGTCTTTGTATTTTTTTTTCATTTTGTAGGTTGTTGTTTTTTTTTTGCCACAACAGATTACTGTGTGAAATGTGAATGCTGCTTTCAGTAAGGGCATATTGCCACATGCAGTGCCACCCCAGCTTTTTCTTTTGCTGTGTGCAAGTTTTTGTTTGTTTGTTTGTTTGTTTTTGAGGTGGGAGTTGGGGGCTGGTTAATTTTTTTGAGTGGATAGTTGTAGATTTACCAGTAATAGCTTCCTTGTTGCTTTAGGTTTGTTTATTTGTACTAAGTACATGTTGTACACTGGTTGTCAGTTTATTATCTCATCTAAAAGAATAGACCTTGACCGTCTTCTGAGGTCTAGTGAAATGGGGAGAAACTGTAATAGATGCAGGACTTCTTACTTCCTAGATGGGTGTATTAAACACTGAGCCATCACTCCACAGTTTATTTTTGTGCAGGTGGGTCCCATCCTTTTGTGTTGAGCAGGGGTGGGAGAAGGGGAAGTAGTGACAGGTTGAGAATGAGAGGTGATTTTAGTTTTAGTTGATTACAGTTTGATTCCTCTGCCAGTGTATATTGTTGTATTTTTATGCATGTGTCATGATGTGTGTGTGTGTGGTGTGTGTGTGTGTGTTGTGTGTTTGTGTGTGTGTGTGTGGTGTTTTGTGTGTTGTGGTTTTGTGTGTTGTGTGTTGTTGTGTGTGTGTGTGTGTGTGTGTGTGTGTGTGTTGTTTGTGCGTGCATGCGTGCGTGCGTGCGTGTGTGTGTGTGTTTGTGTTGTGTGTGTTTGTTTGAGTACCCCTGTGACCTTCCTTTTTTAATGCTTATGCTTACGCTCATGTGAGAATTAAACTTAGTGATCTTATTATCTGTCATCATCATTATCCAACAAGATCTTCAGTGAGTAACAGGAGCCGGAACTTCTTCAGAATGCCAACTGCTTCAGATCTCATGGGAGATTTTAAATATAGTTCATAGTTGTAATTAAATTCTCCCATGTGATATAATTCATAGTTTTAATAGTTACAGATAAATAAATAATTAAAAACTTTTTCAGACATTTGCATTTTGGCTTGCAGGTATCCAGAAAGTTGGGGAGACTGTACAGTGAGATGATCTTCGTACAAGGCTATGTCCACTGTGACCCCCACCCTGGTAATGTTCTTGTGAATGCCACTCCCAGAGGTACACAGCTCATCTTGTTGGATCATGGCCTGTACCAGGTCAGTTTTGTCATGACAGGTTTCTAAATGATGAAAATCTGTTGTTTACATGTTGCAGTAATGTCGTAGTTTCAAGAGCAGTTGAGAACTGTCCTTGTTGATGTAGGTATTTTTGGAAAAGGATCTATTGTTTTTGATCCCAGTATTTTATACAGTACTGTGGGACTGTATGGTTATTGAGAGTATATTCTGAGAGATTCTGAAGAAAGCTGCTTCATTTAGAAGATGATGAAACCCAGACCAAAGACTGAGCACATTTTGAACTGCTATCACTACGAATCGCAGTCTGTTTCATTTTTGCATGACTCAGACTCATTTGTCTTTCATGAGAACTCCAAACAGGTCATGCCTGTCCCCTGAAATTAATGTTTAATGACAGAATTAGAATCATAATAGTTTCCACAGATTTTAAAGCATTTCTGCACTGCATATTGTTTGTTTCATGTATGATGTTGTCAGACCTGCGTCATATTTGTAAATGGCATGTTTGACATTTTTGTATAGGGTTTTACATAGGTAAAAAAAAAATTGTCAGATAATTACTGGCAGATTTGAGTGGAGCACATATGGAATTATCTGAGAGTCATAAATCCTTCTTGAACAAACTCTGAATTCTGAATTCCAACCACCTCAGAGCATCACCCAACTAAAATGAGATTAGAGACCAGTCACTCTGGTGTAGTGGTTAGTGCAGCAGACTTCAAAGATCTTCGTGGAATTTTTTGGCTCCAACCCCAAAGTTGAGCGTGCTATGGGCTCATTGGGAAGACTGGGACCACATGGTAGAGTCTCATCCACTTCACAGTTGTCTCATTGAGGGTCTTGCTCAATTCTTCTGACCAACACTGCAGGTGTCTGTATCTCTTGAAATCTTGCCATGTGTCTTGTACAGTGTTCCAGTAGATTCACTAACCGACACTGATGTTGTTTTGTTTTGACTGAACAGACCCTTACGGATGAATTCCGCGTGAACTACAGCAAGATGTGGCTGTCAATGATCAACGCTGATGTAGAGGGCATAAAGCGACATGCTGATGCCTTAAATGTGGGAGACATGTTTGGCCTGTTTGCCTGCATGCTTACTGCTCGGTCATGGAAAGCAGTGCAAGCAGGCATCAGTAAACAAGAATTCACTGAAGCTGAAGTAAGTGTTCTTTGCTTTTGTTCTTTCGCTGTGTATAATTTTTTTTAAAGAAGATTGTTTCATATCAGCAAGAGAGGTGTGTCTGTAACAGAAATGTTTTAGTAAGATTTCCTCAACTTTTTCTGGATGAATCTTTACCAAATATATGTCAAAGGTGTTGACTTCAGGAGAGTCATGAATACTTAATTTAAAAAGTCATGGCATGAAGGCAAAGTCACAAAGATTGACTAAAAGTGCCTAAAATCAGCATATTTTGTGGAAAGTGTGCAAACAGCGTAAACAGCACTTTTCAGGAACTTCCAATAGTATGTAAAATCTGTTTTCATTGTTGTGACAGTCTGTCATTGTCCTCGCTTCAGATCAAGTTTAATGTGATCTGAGGCTTTTTGACTTCCAGCACCTCTTGGTGTGTAAGATATCTAAAACTCATACTAGAACTCTGGGAATCTTTTCATGAGGTATTGCCTCCAAAGTGGATTGCTCCTTTAGAATTGTCTTTGGATTAGGCGAAGCTGCTGTGTTTCCCTCTTACTTTGTGAGTTTGCATTTGTGTGGGCACTAGAATTATAGTTTTTGTTCACACTTTGGTGTAGCTGAAGTAATAACCATACTAGCACACATGTTCCCATGTTCTCATTGCACATTCTCTTCTCAGGATGCCAGGCCTCAAAATAAAGTTCCTAGGTACTTATGCTTGTAATTTTGGCCGAGGAATTGATTTTGTTAGTTCACTTGGATTTGTCTTGGTTGATATGTATATAAGCTGAATTTTGTATTGTCACCCAAAAACTAGTTCCCAGATCACTACACAGTCTAGTGGATGGGTAAAAATGTCCCTGTCTCAGTAATGGTTCTGACCTGGGATTTCTGTCTGACCTTTATGGGTTGTCAAAGCACTGGGCCATCACATGACATCAGAACTGTTTTCTTGAAGTGCATTACCTGTTTAAACAGTTTTACAGCTTTTTAAGCCATGCAGTTTGTTTGCATTTTCAGGGCACAGAAATAAAAACTAATGTCAGCAACTACTTGATGGAAATCACAGACATTCTCAACCGAGTTCCAAGACAGATGCTGTTGATCTTCAAGACTAATGATGTCCTACGTGGCATTGAATCTGCGCTTAACGTTCGTGCCAGCGCCACTTCGTTCATTAACATGTCTCGTTGCTGTGTGCGGGCTGTGTCAGAGGAGAGACTGAAACGTTGTCAGAGACTGGACTGTATCATTCGTACCAAACTGTCTGAAAGATGGCAGTTGATCAGAATTTCTGCCTTCGAATTTTTCTTGTGGCTCACTTCTTCTTCACTAGTCAGATGGATTTGTTCAATATCCAACAGGAAAACTATATTGCATAGCAGATAGCTGCATTCTCTTAGAACTTCTGTGGACCTGACATTTAGAAACCTTCATCTTGATATCATTTGTGGTATTAAGTGTTGATGTGGAAATATAATGAACAGAAGGGGAAAAGTCATAATCAGACCAAAGAAATTGTGATAAACTTATTCAGTTTGACACTCAGGGTTTTTAAAGTGTAATTGAGTGTAGGTGTGCTGTTTCTTTTGTGATTCAAAAAATAACAAAAAAGTCACTTATGCATTTTATGGCATTAGTGGTGGGCTGAGTAAATGAAGATGAAAGAAAAAGAAAAAGAAATACTACTTGATAAACATGTTAAAGAGAATTTGCTTAATTAACTAATTAGAGGATGGGCTGAATACTGTCAGTGGACTTGTGCCTAATTCTTAGATGTTATTTGATGTTTTTAGATATTTATTGAATCCTTCACTGTGCTGTAATGCACTGTTTGTTTCTAGATAAAGATACTATCAAAAATTGTTTTATACAATTCTGAGTCAGTCAACTTTATGTTTTCATAAAATGTTAATACTTTCTGTCTACTGGGATTGATGATTGGGTTTATATATTAATTGCATTTTTAGCTCTAAGGAACTGCTCAGTGGCAGTTTTAGGTACTGGAGGCCAGCTTTTGTTTGTTCTATATATGAAATGTATTTATCATCAAGGGAATGAAAAAAACAAACTTGAATACAAATGTGTAAACATAGTGAAGCATATATTTTAAGCATTTTTATTTAGGTTTGTTTTTTGTAATACCCCTGGTGATACATTGCCTCCCTGAGGATGCTGGGGGTTCTTTCAGGATAAACAGTATACCCATCTTCTGGAATTTTACACATTACCTCCCTGAGGATGCTGGGGTTTTTTCAGTATAAATAGTGTCCCCATCTTCTGGAAATTCTGTGCTGGAAATTTCCTTTTTTCTGTCATTGTCTTTGTTTCTGCTTTGCTCCTTTGCTTTCTGTCATTTCTTCCATTCATTCTCTGTCTTGCTGGTCCATTCACATGTTTGTGTTCTATAAAGCCTTACTTACTTTCTGTTCAGACTGATAATTATTTTTGGCCCTAAGAAAATGTCATGTGCAGAAGCAAGTCTTGGTGATTAAGGCCAGTTTTCATACATGTTTTAGTGTCCTTAGTCATGTTTACTTTTATATTCAGGTTTTTGTTTTTAATCCTCCTGGTGACAGATTGGCTGGGGTGGTCATATTCTTAGATTATGTGCCTGAATACATTGACATGTGTACTTAATTGTCTTTTCTAGGTGTTTTTAAGTTCAATGAGGTGTTGTGCATATTTGAGATGGTGATAGCCCTGATAGGGCTCTGGGCAGTGAGCTGGGCTTCAAACAGTAATGATAATGATAACAATAATGGTGATAAATTTGGTGGCATGGCCAGCATCAGGGGCAATCTGCATACTTAATTTTCTTTTTCACGTTTTCTTTTTTTCCAAGGTCATCGATCTGTTTAGATATGAGTGTTCTTTTTGAGATGGTCTTAGCCCTGATACAGTACTGAGCAGCCAGCTTGGCTTTGAAGAATAGTAATGGTAATAATGATAATAATGATGATACTACTAATAGTTTTTGATACTGTAATTTTTCCTGTGATAGTTATGTAAAAATAAAAGATGATGATGTATGGGTCTTGAATTTTTGGTAACAAGTTTACATAACTGTTGTTGATGTTGTTGTGCTGTTTTGTTTTTGTGTGCTTTTTGTCTTGTGAAATATGTGATAATGTGCTTTGTTATATAAACTGACTGATTGACAAGGTTGGTTAATAGGTCAGGATTCTCTGAAGTATGGTTAATTGTTTTTAAGTTCTGAAACTCTGTGATTCAGGTGTAATCATTCATCATTCTATTCTAATATTAGAAATAAGTTGTGGATTTTTTTAAAGATACATCAAATGTTTTCCACACCCACCCTTTGTTGTCTTTCAATTCCCTGCTTTTTTCCTTTTTTCTAAGAGATTGTGTCATATTGAGAAGAGAGCAATACATGTCTGTGACAAAACTGTGTTAGCAAGATTTTCTCAGCTGTGTCTGGATGGGTCAAAATTTTAACCATTTAGAAGTCTCAAATGCTTATGTGTAGAAAGCGATGGCATAAAGGTCAAGATCATGCAAATAAAAGAGTGTCTGAAATCAGTGTTTGTGAGGAAGGTGTGTGAACAGCAATGTCTCAGAAAGTCTGGTAATATTTACAGTGTTTTCCTATTGTGACATTCTATTAATTGTCTTTGCTTCATGTCAAGTTTTATCATATTTGATGTTTCTTCAGCTTCAGAGTGACCTTTTGTTTTATTTAGTGATTTTGTTTCATACTGTCATGAATATATAGG
Organism: Monoplex corrugatus; assembly: GCA_030674185.1. NCBI lineage: Eukaryota > Metazoa > Mollusca > Gastropoda > Littorinimorpha > Ranellidae > Monoplex > Monoplex corrugatus. The sequence continues at coordinate 74,432,299 of JAPXFY010000012.1, forward strand.
CACAAGTCTGTTGCTAGCAATTTTTTTTCATTTTTTGCAGTTCTTCGTATGAGGTACATTTGTGCATCACAGCTGTAGAATCAATTCAGTTTGATTTTAAAGTGTGTGTGTGTGTGTGTGTGTGTGTTGTGGTGTGGTGTGGTGTGGTGTGGTGTGGTGTGGTGTGGTGTGGTGTGTGTGGTGTGTGGTGTGTGGTGTTGTGGTGTGGTGTGGTGTGGTGTGGTGTGGTGTGTGTGTGTTTTATCCCTTTTTGTGATGACGGGTATTTTTTCTCATCAATGTGAACAGCATTCCTTTTTTTTGTGATGTGCTGTGAATGCCCTATTGTCTATTTATCCTCTTTTCTGTTTTTTCATTTGTATCCATCACCACCTGTTTATGGGTTCATTGTAAATACGCTTAAGGGAGATCATTATTACATGTGCCTTATGTTAAGAACATGACAAAATGATCAGCTTTGCTGTGGGTTTAATGCAAGCATTAAGATTAGGCAAAAGAGCTGTTTGTCCTGGAGATCATTGATCGGTAAATAATTGAAGAACTGAATATTAAAGGAAAACAAGGGAAAGTGATGAAGTCTGTAGCTGTGTACTCAAATGTAACTTGATAAAGTTTAAAAAGAATGCAAAACAAAACAAAAAACAATAAAAACCAAACTCCACGAATGCTGACTGACAATATGAGATTCGATATAGATCTGAATGTAACTTTCAGATCTCATCGTAGCCACCAAATGGGACATATCCATGAAGCGGTGAAATAGTCCGTTAAAAATTTATTGTTATTTGTCTTTTTATTCTGTATGTATTTTTGTTTGCCTCATCTTATTATGTATTTGGATACTTTTACATGTCGTCAGGAGGCTGGTTTTATCGTGTTGACATTCGTGTTTTATCTTCATTGGGTACAGAGGATAGAAACTGGATTAAACACAAGTTCCAAAAAGTCTGAATGTATAGATAAGACAAATTATATAAGAAATTGTTTATCCACCTAGTAAACACTTTTAGAGTCGTTAACCAGGTATGAAATTTAATGAAAAAAATTAAACCTTTTTGAGAGGCCAACGCTTGCATGTAAATAATTGTTTTGAGTTGGAAATAAATTTTTATGAAGTATAATTTTATGCATATGACAGATTTGGTTGCATGTAGAAATATAATGTATCTGGATTTGCCTTTTTTCAGTTTACTCTTTATTATGTTAATTATTCACAGGCTCTTGATATATCTTGTCTGATACATACCTATCAATCAACATCAGGAAGAGAGTTCTTGAGTGTTATAGAATCGATACTGTTGTATGGTTGTGAGGCATGGACAGTCAACATGCAAAGTCAGAGCAAAATTGAGGCAACTGAAATGTGGTTTCTAAGAAGAATGTTGAGAGTTCCATGGAAGCAAAGGAAAATGAGACAGTCTTGAAGGAGACAGACACAAGAATATCATTAATAAAGAAGATTAGGAAAAGACAAGCAACATTGATATGACATTCTATGAGGCAAGAGAAATTAGAGCACCTGGTCACAACAGAAAAGCTTGAGGGAAAGAGAGCACCAGGTAGACCCAGGGAGAAAATACTAGATGGACTTGCAGGGTGGCTGAGGACAGAGAGAGTGGGAGATGTACTTGCAACGACAAGAGATACATTTGTATGAAGGGCCATGATCACCAACGCCGTGCACCAGGGCCCATGCTGATGATGACATTTTAATACATTATGCTCTTCAGTTACAGAGTAGATAAAAAAAACATTCGTAAGCATGTATATTTATTATGTGTGTGTGTGTGTGTGTGTGGTGTGTATGTATATCTGTACATGTATTGTATGTATTTGTATAGATATACAATTATAAGTGTGTGTGTATATATGTATGTGTTTGTATACATGTCTTTTACAAAAAATGAAGAATTCAATGTACATACTGTGTGATGTACCACTCAGCATCAAACACCATTGTATTCAATGGTTGGACTTGCACAATGTGAGACATAAGCACTATACAGTTGACTTTAGTGGTCGCCTGGGCTATATAAGCAATATGAACTTGACCTTGAACATGAAAAACTACATTTAAACAAATAAACCTAAACAACACAACAACCCACTTGTAAACTCTCTCTTAACCAGATATTTTTGTCCAAGAAAGAGACGTAACTCTGTAAATATAAGTAAGGCCAGTTTATTTTCAGTTTAATTCAGTCGGTCATTTTATTATGCCTATGTGTAAAACGGCAACATGCAAAGGTCAATCAGAAAGTAATCCGGGTGGGGTGGAGGACTGGATACAACAATCTGTTGCATAATTAAATCAACAATTTCAACCAAAGCAGCTGTATATTAACAGCAGAAATAACTGCAGTAATATAATTTTGCAATGTCACTGTCCCATTAAAAGGGAGGGGGTGTAAAGTTGACAGACATTGTCAGAATGTGTTGTCAGTCTCCCTTCTATCTGGCAATAAAGGGAATCAGGTGCAACTGACAAGAAGAAAAGATGGGTGTCTGTGTGTCTGGTTAAAAAAAGAGTCACCAAAGATATTTTTACTGGCGGTCAGAGGTCCAGTACAATACAGATTGAATTTATTTTCTGGGTCTCTGAAAATATGCAAGCTTTCCATGAGTGAGTGTGTGTGTAAGTGTGTGCGTGTGTGTGTGTGTGTATAAGTACGTGTGTGTGTGTTAAGTGTGTGTATATGTTTGTGTGCGTGTGTGTGTGTGGTGTCCCTGTTGTCTGCAAATGTAGATCTCTAACCATTAGTAAAATACCTCTGTTGTTTTGTGGGTGTCTCAGGCATGGCAAAGACTAAGGCTGTAAATCCCAACAGAAAATCCGGAGAGGGCCCCCTGAGGTAAACTGTTAACGAACTTGCCAGCTTTTTCAGTTGCTCCTGCAGCCATGCAGATGCCAAATTGCAAGGCTAATCATTTCTTTGACGCAGCAGTTTTTTTTGTTTTTTTTGTTTTTGTGTTTTGTTTTTTGTTTTTTTGGGGGGTAACGTCCGCACCTAAATAAGCGATACAGCAGACGGATTGCGGTGCAGTGACAGAAACATTACGGTCAATATGACCAATGTATTCATAGGTGTGGTTGACAAGGGAGATCTGGTATATGAACTGTCCTGATCTTCCACATTTCCAACACCTTGGTATCGTGCGTCAGTCACTGTAGATACTGAGGCGATGGGCTGGTGGTATCGACAAGAAGCTAGGATGATGCTTGGGAGCTGTTAACCACAAACCTGCTATCAGGCAGTCAAGGTAAGAAGGTCGTTCTCTGTTCACTGAAGTAAAGGCGTGCTTCACCCCCATGTTGGAGCATCCCACTTCAGGGGCAGTACTGCTTCCCACCCACCACCCACCACCCTACACCCACCCCTTACTGAACGAAGGAGACAGACTGAAGAAAGCTTGCCTCCTTTACACCTGTCAGCATAACACTGCTGACTTGACATCCAGTTACGGCTGTTAAAACAACAACAACACACAAAATATGTAGATTAATTAAAAAAGAAAAACAAAAGCAAAATCCAAAGAACATGGGAGGGAGCCAAGAGAGGTAGGGAGGGATAACTATGGCAGAGTATGAAACGTGCAGTTTCTTGGCACGTATTATTGTTAATCGTCTGACGCTACGCTCGCTTGATAACATGGTCTCGGAGAGAAAGTGTGGCTTTTGGGGAAGGTGTGTGACACTTTTAGAAGGACAGGCTTACGATCTGTCTCTGGGGAACTCGGATGCTATCAGAAGTTTATCAACATCATCAGAGAGTTCCATGATGGCAAGAGTTATAGAAAAGTCTGACATCATATCCTTTCCTACTCGCCACTGCTGTACATTGATCTCTGTAACATGTAGGCTGGTATCATCGTACACTAACAGAACTCTGTGTCTGTTTCAAACAGAATTGAAGATAAGCTGGATACCTTATGCTACAAATCTATTCATCAGTCTGCTCATTTTCAGACATTCTTTCCTTCAGGTTCCTAGATTTAAACTATGAACTATTGGACTGTGTTCTTTTGCTGTTTCACGACCATTAGCCTGGAATAGACTTCCACTCTCCTTTAGCCTAACTCATATCCTTTCTGCTTTTTAATCCTGTTTAAGAGCCCACCTCTTTTCCTGACAATGAATTCTATTATTATCTCTGCCACTTTGTTTAGGTCTATTTTGTGTACCTGGTATTGTATATAGCCTGTATTTGCATGTCTGGTGCGCGAGCGTACTTTGATTTGAGTTATCAAGATTTAGCGGCATGAAAGTTTATAAGTATGTGTATGTGGATTGTCAACGTTTAAGTCAACTTTTTTTGTGTCTTGGGTAACTACCGTAGTTTGAATGTGACTGGTCAAAGTTAAGGTCGCATTTACACAAAAGTTGCCTGAACACACAATGCAATAACAGACTGTAGGCATAATATGACTGCGTCATTGTCGTTGTTATTGCAACATAAAAATGGAACTGGGCTGGTCATGTCATTAGGAGATCTGACAACAGATGGACCACGAAAGTGACGCACTGGATTCCTCGAAGCCAAAAAAGGAACAGAGGTCACCAGAGAACCAGATGGCGAGACGATCTAGAAAAGTTGGACAAACAATGGACCAGAACAGCAGTTACCCAGCAACAGTGGCGTGCGATGAGGAAGGCTTACGTCCAACAACAGACCGAAACAAGCTGAAGTGAAGTGAATCACCGAAAATGGGTTATCTACTGACTCAGCTCAGTGTCGGAATACTTGAAAACCATCGACAGTCTTTTTTTGTTTTTGTTTCTTTTGCAGTCTATATATTATGCACACACACACACAAATCACTTCCTGATCGAATGAAATTAATGTCAGTCATTGAACGGTTTTCTCTCTTGCTGGATTATGGCTAGTTTCATTGTATCTACCATGTAGACAAAGAACTCCTTCCAGACATGTCGTGTAGCCCTGGTGTAAGCATCCCCCAGTATCGTCCGCAGTCCTTCGTCAATGGCTGGGTACAGCTTCTGTCTCATTTTCATACACGCACACACATGCATGCATTCAAACGCACAGACATATGCACATACATGCACGCACGCATACACACAACACACACACACACACACACACACACACACACACAACACACACACACACACACACACACACACACACACACACACACACGACATCACAACACACACACACACACACCGATATTTATTTGTATTAATGTACATGTGGTGTTGGTATACGCATATAAAAGGAAGAAAACAAAAATATAAAGAGAAATTGGCAAATGGAGGAACACATGCACGCACGCACACACGCACGCGCGCGCACACACACACATATATATATAATTACAATATTTATAATTACAATATTTATATAGCGCAAAATCTTGATAAAATCAAATCTAAGCGCTGAAACAGACACACACGCACGCACGTACGCACGCACACACACGCACGCACGCACACACACACACACACACACACACACACACACACACACACACACACCGCATGGCTATAAATGGGGAGAAAGAATAAAAAGCAAGAATAAAAGCAATGGAAAATTATAGAGAGCATATCATATACAATTATATATTATAACAATGTGATTCCCCTCCGAGCGGAGACAGGCTGCAGAGTGGGGGGGGGGGGGGGGGTGAGTGAGGTTAGGATTTTATGCAGAGGAGAAAAGGTGAGTTTTGAGAGCGACTTGAAGGAGACAAAAGTAGGTTGCTGACGACAGAGAGAGCAAGTTTGTTCCAGGAGAGTGGACCAGAAACAGAGAAGGCTCGTGGACCATAGGTATTGAGCTTAGTCGTGGAAAGCGAAAAGTCAGAGGATCGGAGGGTACGTGAGGGAACATAGATCTCAAGTAGGCTTGACAGGTAATCGGGGGCTGCGTTATTGAGGCTTTTGTAACACATGGTGTCTAGTTTGTACTGTATGCGCTTTGATACAAGGAGCCAGTGAAGTTGTGCCAGAAGAGGAGATATGTGGTCAGCTTTTTTCTTTTTGAGTACAAGGCGTACAGCATTGTTTTGAATGCGCTGTAGGATGTGAATGGTGGAGGCAGGAAGACCAGATAGGAGTGAATTGCAATAGTCAATGCGAGACATTATGAAGGAAAGTACGAGTTTTGCAGTTGTTTCGACAGAGAGATACTTCCTGATCAGGCTTATACGATGAAGATGATAGTAGCAAGATCTGGCAGTTTGAGAAACAAAGTTGTTCATGGAGAGGGTAGAGTCAATGCAGACACCAAGGTTTTTAGCTGAATCAGAAATTGGGACTGATGTGTTACATAATGGGAGAGAAAGAGGAGGCAGCTGAGAAAGTTTCTGACGGGTGCCAATGAGGATAGCTTCTGTCTTGTCGTCATTAAGCTGAAGTCTATTGTGTGTCTTCCAGTTCTTAATGTCCGAGTAACACTCATATATATATATATATATATATATATATATATATATATATATATATATATATATATATATGTATATATATATGTGTGTGTATGTGTGTGTGTGTGTGTGTGTGTGTGTGTGTGTGTGTGTGTGTGTGTGTGTGTGTGTGTGTGTGTGTGTGTGTATACACACACATAAACAGACATTGTAGTGGAGCACGGAGAATCCAGTTGTATAGCAAGCTGACCACATTCACCTGTCGTTGCACATGGTCTGCATCTTTCGTGGAAGTGCATACTGGTTGTTGTTTGTTTGTTTTTGTTTGTTTGTTTGTTGTTGTTTTTTGTGTTCCCATGATCCAGCTACTGACATGATTAACAAGATCTTTAGCGTGCATACATACTTGAAAACGATATAAGCTCTTTCCAAAACATCAAAAGAGGAGTCAGACAGTGTTGTTTTGTCACCAGATCTGTTTTCACTTTACAGCGAAAACATGAGAAACCTAGAAGAAGACCCTGGATTAAAGGTTGGAGGAAAAATGATAAACAACATTCGATACGCAGATGACACCGTGCTAACTGCAGAAAATGAAAGGGACCTACAAAACCTTGTGAACATACTAGAAACAGAAAGCAAAGGTAAGGGGTTGGAACTAAACAGCAGGAAGACTGAAGTCATGATGATCAGTAAAAAACATGAAATCCTTTCATACAAAATAACAGCAAATGGCACAACCTTGAGACAGGTTGATAAGTTTAAATACCTGGGAACGATCATTTCATCAGACGGCAGATGCACATCAGAAATAGCCGGCAGAATCGGCCAAGCCAAAACAGCATTCAAAGAGATGACAAGCATTCTTATCAACAAATGTCTATCAATTAACACCAGGAAGAGAGTTCTTGAATGTTATATAGAACCAATACTGTTGTACGGTTGTGAGGCGTGGACAGTCAACAAGCAAAGCCAGAACAAGATTGAGGCAGCCGAAATGTGGTTTATGAGAAGAATGTTGAGAGTTCCATGGACAGCAAAGAAAACAAACGAGACAGTCTTGATGGAGGCAGACACAAGAATGAGGAAGATAAGGAAAAGACAGGCAACATTTATAGGCCATTTTATGAGGAAGGGGGATTTGGAGCACCTGGTCACAACGGGAAAGCTGGAGGGAAAGAGAGCACCAGGTAGACCCAGGGAGAAAATACTAGATGGACTTGCAGAGTGGCTGAAGACGTGGAGGGGATGCTTGAGGCAACAAGAGATAGCGACAGATGGAAGTCCATGATCGCCAACGCCATGCGGCAGGGCACCTGATGATGATGACATACTTGATAATCTGCACGCGTATACACAGGAAGGGGGTTAGTCACCGTCAGATCTGCACACACACATACTGACCCAGGAGATTGGGAAAATGTTCACCCTTTACGTACTAGGCGGAGTTGTCTCCCAGGACCTTTCGATATGAAGTCCGGCTTTCACCCACTTGATTACCGCGCCTGTTGTTCGCAACAATTAATGAATTCAGTTAACTGCGGCTCATCACAGACTTGATCATCTCTCTGTCTCTTGTTTCTGTGTATTTGTGCGCTGGATGTAAAACAAAAAAAAAAAAAAGTATGACTCCTGCACCCTGTCCACAAGCATCCTGCATCACCAACCCATGCTAGCAAAACCCTATCCACCAGCTTCCTGAAGGATGGGTTAAGTTTTTGTAGTTGGTGGATAGGATGCAAGAGTCAAAAGATTAATGCCGCTACTCTCGTAAATAAGAAATTTGTACTTCTGATTGTTGTGTGTGTGTGTGTGTGTGTGTGTGTGTGTGTGTGTGTGTGTGTGTGTGTGTGTGTGTGTGTGTGTGTTGTGTGTGTGTTTGTGTGTGTGTGTGTTTGTGTGTGTGTCTTGTGTGTGTCTTTGTGTGTGTCTTTGTGTGTGTCTTTGTGTGTTTTGTTGTGTTTGTTGTGTTTGTGTTGTGTGTGTGTTTGTTATGTGTGTGTGTTTGTGTGTGTGTGTTTGTGTGTGTGTATTTGTGTGTGTGTTTGTGTGTGTGTTTGTGTGTGTGTTTGTGTGTGTGTGTTGTTTGTGTGTTTGTGTGTGTGTTTGTGTGTGTGTGTTTGTATGTGTGTGTGTTTGTGTGTATGTTTGTGTGTGTTTGTGTGTGTGTGTTTGTGTGTGTGTGTTTGTGTGTGTGTTTGTGTGTGTGTTTGTGTGTGTGTTATGTTTGTGTGTGTGTTTTGTGTGTGTGTTTGTGTGTTTGTGTATGTGTGTGTGTGCTTGTGTGTGTGTGTGTGTTTGTGTGTGTGTGTGTTTGTGTGTGTTGTGTTTGCGTGTGTGTGTGTGTGTATGTGTGTGGTGTGTGTGTTTGTGTGTGTGTGCTTATGTGTATGTATGTGTTTGCGTGCGTGCGTGTGTGTGTGTGTGTGCTTGTGTGTGTGTGTGCTTGTGTGTGTGTGGGTGTGTGTGGTGTTTGTTGTGTGTGTGTGTGTGGTGTGGTGTGTGTGTGTGTGTGTGTGTGTGTTTTGTGTGTGTGTGTGGTGCGTGTTCTTGCAGGTGTAGGTGTGCGTGGGTGGGTGTCTTCAAGCAATGTTACAATAAACAGTAAGAATTTCGAACTACCAACAACACAAGATACCCGTGTATTTCTAACCATATACTTAAAAAAAACCCAGATATTACATTTCTTTGTATATGTAGTGTTAACATTTGGCCATGACATATTTTTTCTGGGTGAAATGCAAATTGCGCTCTCCAGGAAGAAAACGTCTGCGTAGTGTGGTACCTCTGTTTTGTTGTTGTTCTTCTTCTTTTCTGTAGAATTCTGCGGGGGGGGGGGGGGGGGGTTATCCCTGTCTTTTGTAGCTGTGGGAGCTATTACGTGTGCTAAATGCATTCTACACAGGGAACCTCAGTTCATCTAGAAGACTAGCACCCAGACTACAATTTAAGGTCTGGTAGAAGTGGGGGAGGGGATGAATTTGCAATCTGACCAGTGGGTTATGGGACCTGTGCATTCCCAGATATCATTCGCATGCCTAGAAATGACACACAGCCACATGACTCACACGTATGCCTACTGGCAGCAGTCATCTACATGACTCACCATCAACATATCCGGCTTGACTCCGGCCTTAAAGTGGCCCACGCCAAATCGGTGGAGAATATGGTCCAGCTTTGCTTTGTCGTTGATGCACTCCACTGCCAGACCCAGCCCGTCCAGCACCAGCAGGGCATGTCGTCTCACCAGATCCTCATCCAGGCGTAACATCTCATGCCCATCCTTGATCACCAAGCCAGGGAACAACCGCTTTATCTCTTTGTCCTGTGACAAGAAGCTGGAACACATTCGTGGGTCAATAGTAACTGCCAGTGTAAGTGAGGCCTTGAAATCAGAGCTAATGATTAGCGCGCGCGCGCACACACACACACGCATGCACGCACGCACACACGCACGCACGCAAGCACACACGCACGCACATACACGCACGCACGCACACACACATACACACACACACACACACACACACACACACACACACACACACACACACACACACACACACACACACACACAGATATGTTCTAGAACTAGTGTACTTTGGAACGAGAGGGGGTTGACTATGACCAACTGAAGGCTAGTAGCCTATACGTTGTGGCATGCGTAGGGGTGAGCACTTGCAAGAAGACATAATAGAGGTTGGTACATGCTGGAACATAATTTGATGACTGTCGCTTGAACAAACGTGAGAACGAGTACGGTGCTGGAACGGATTTTTAGGAATAATCTGTTGCGCGAACACATTTGATAATCAGAATGGCGCTGGAACATTTTCTTCACTTCAACGAAACACGAGGGAAACATATGTTGTTGTTGGTTTTGTTTCTTTATTGTGTTTTGTGTACGCTTGGCCAAACATTTGCATCTGTCTTGTGTTCTCATTCTATCTTCATATGTTTCTAGTTACTATTTGCTGCAGCACTGGTAATTACTTTGAATTGTATTATATATCTGACGGTCAATATATCGCTATAACAACTTTGGTTAGAGAGCTAGTATACCGCTACTTACACTTGGGGAGAACAGCACCGAAAAGGAAAAGCAGAAAACTAGCAAAATCAAAACCGTTTAAACAGACCAGTCGCCGTGGTGTTGTGGTCAACGCAACGGACTACCGAATGGACGGTTGTGGGTTCGAATCCCCATCAGTCCCTTCAAAGGTCTTTCGGGATTTTTCGGCTCTAACCGGAGTTGTGCGTGCTATGGGCTCATTGGGAAGACTGGGACCACACAGTCGAGTCTCATCCACTTCACGAATGCGTCATTGAGGGTGTTGCTCAAATCTTCTGACCAGCACCGCAGGTGTCTGTATCTCTCGGGCCTGGTTGACGCCAGGATGTGTTATGATAGCAAGCGTAGAGTACAGCCTGTCACGCAGTCTCAATCCTAGATGGAACTTCATAGCATCATGATTATCATCCTCATCGACATCGTCATCATCGCATTATAAAAACTGTTCCAGCTTCTGTGGCCATTAAGGTGGCGTAGAAAATAATGGGTAGAAAAAAACAACGATCAAACAGTCACCAATTCAAATGTGTGGGTGCCACTATCACTCACCAGATGTGGAAATTTAGACAGTCTGGTACAGTCAGCAGCACTTTCAAAACTGAAGACCACTTGGAAGAACAAAGGCAAAGTAACATCAGTAACAACAAATAGATAAAAGAAAAAAAAAAGAAACACCACCGGCCTGCGAGGTTTATGTGCTGTCCTGCATAGTCCATATCTTGTATGTACTCGGGTGAACTCAGAACTGGGAAATGTTAACCGATATAAGCTCTTGCCCCAAGCAAACAAGAATACAATCTCCTTAAGCGTGGCGTGCTCCATTCAGGACGTGTTCGATTATGTGCCGCCATTCACTTCTGTCTTCCGTTTTTCTGACAAAGGCGTTGTTGCTGGAATCGCTGCTTGTTGCTGCATGTAGAACTCGAGACATAATGTAGTTCTTTGCATGCATGTATGTATGTGTGTATGTATGTATGTATGTATGTATGTATGTATGTATGTATGTATGTATGTATGTATGTATGTATGTATGTATGTGTGTATGTATGTGTGTGTATGTGTGTATGTAGATATGTATGTATGTATGTGTGTATGTGTGTGTATGTGTGTATGTGTGTGTATGTATGTATGTATGCATGTATGTATGTGTGTATGTGTGTATGTATATATGTATGTATGTGTGTAGGTTCTCTCTACGCCGACTGTCTCCCTACTCTCCTCCCATTCATCACTGACATCATCAACACTTCTCTTCAAACTGGAACTGTCCCTGATTCTTTCAAGTCTGCTATTGTTCACCCTCTCCTCAAGAAACACAATTTAGATCCAAATGAACTGAAAAATTACCGGCCTATCTCTAATCTCTCTTTCTTGTCAAAACTCCTTGAAAAAGTCGTCCTCAACCAGCTGAACTCTCACCTGTCTGCCAACAATCTCCTCAATCCTTTCCAGTCAGCCTACCGCCAGTGCCATAGCACTGAAACTGCCCTACTACACATTCTCAACAATCTCCTCCTTGCAACTGATACTGGCAAAGTCTCTCTGCTCACACTCCTTGATCTGTCTGCAGCCTTTGATACCATTGATCATGGTATTCTCCTTTCTAGACTTCATCATACTTTTGGCATCTCTGACATTGCTCTGTCTTGGTTCACTTCATACCTATCCAACAGAAAACAAACCGTTCTCATCAATGGCACTTACTCTCAACCTGCATACCTGACCTGTGGTGTTCCACAAGGATCTGTCCTTGGCCCTGTTCTGTTCACTCTTTACACCTCCCCCCTGTCCACCATCATCAACTCCCATTCTATAAAACACCACTTCTATGCTGATGACACCCAACTTCAAGACAGTGACTCACCTGATAATATACAGCGCCTGTTGACTCGCACCACTGAGTGTTACTCGGACATTAAGAACTGGATGACACACAATAGACTTCAGCTTAATGACGACAAAACAGAAGCTATCCTCATTGGCACCCGTCAGAAACTTTCTCAGCTGCCTCCTCTTTCTCTCCCATTATGTAACACATCAGTCCCAATTTCTGATTCAGCTAAAAACCTTGGTGTCTGCATTGACTCTACCCTCTCCATGAACAACTTTGTTTCTCAAACTGCCAGATCCTGTTACTATCATCTCCATCGTATAAGGCTGATCAGGAAGTATCTCTCTGTCGAAACAACTGCAAAACTCGTTCTCTCCTTCATAATGTCTCGCATTGACTATTGCAATTCACTCCTGTCTGGTCTTCCTGCCTCCACCATTCACATCCTACAGCGCATTCAAAACAATGCTGTACGCCTTGTACTCAAAAAGAAAAAAGCTGACCACATATCTCCTCTCCTGGCACAACTTCACTGGCTCCCTGTATCAAAGCGCATACAGTACAAACTAGACACCATGTGTTACAAAAGCCTCAATAACGCAGCCCCCGATTACCTGTCAAGCCTACTTGAGATCTATGTTCCCTCACGTACCCTCCGCTCTGCCTCCGATCCTCTGACTTTTCGCTTTCCACGCACTAAGCTCAATACCTATGGTCCACGAGCCTTCTCTGTTTCTGGTCCACTCTCCTGGAACAAACTTCCTCTCTCAGTCCGTCAGCAACCTACTTTTGTCTCCTTCAAGTCCGCTCTCAAAACTCACCTTTTCTCCTCCGCATAAAATCCTAACCTCACTCACCCCCCCCCCCCCCCTCTGCAGCCTGTCTCCGCTCGGAGGGAATCACATGGTTATAATATATAATTGTATATGCTATGCTCTCTATAATTTTCCATTGCTTTTATTCTTGCTTTTATTGCTTTTATTCTTTCTCCCCATTTATAGCCATGCGTGTGTGTGTGTGTGTGTGTGTGTGTGTGTGTGTGTGTGCGTGCGTGTGTGTGCGTGCGTGCGTGCGTGCGTGCTTACGTGTGTGTCTGCTTCAGCGCTTAGATTTGATTTTATCAAGATTTTGCGCTATATAAATATTGTAATTATTAATTATTATTATTATGTATGTGTGTATGTATGTATGTATGTATGTATGTGTGTATGTATGTATGTGTGTATGTATGTATGTGTGTATGTATGTATGTGTGTATGTATGAATGTGTGGATGTAATGTATGTGTGTATGTGTGTATGTATGTATGTGTGTATGTGTGTATGTGTGTATGTGTGTATGTATGTATGTGTGTATGTATGTATGTATGTATGTATGTATGTATGTGTGTATGTATGTATGTGTGTATGTGTGTATGTGTGTATTGTGTATGTATGTGTGTATGTGTGTATGTATGTATGTGTGTATGTGTGTATGTATGTATGTGTGTATGTGTGTATGTGTATATGTGTGTATGTGTGTATGTGTGTATGTATGTATGTGTGTATGTATGTATGTATATGTGTATGTGTGTATGTGTGTATGTATGTATGTGTGTGTGTATATATGTATGTATGTATGTATGTATGTATGTATGTATGTGTTTGTTTGTATGGTTATATAAACATGTTTATACTCTGCTATATGTGTAAATATCAAGGCATACCTTATGTATCTGCAGATAGACATTTTGGCAGGTATACAGACGGATATGCACATGTGTGTGGATATGTGTGTATGTACATGTATACATCTTGAATCAGGCCATGTTTCAACATGTAAATTTATGCAGAATGATATGCTATTAGAATTTACCAGATAAACTAATCAGCACTGTACATCTTGGTTACTAGTGACAATCATATATATATATATATATATGTGTGTGTGTGTGTGTGTGTGTGTGTGTGTGTGTGTGTGTGTGTGTGTGTGTGTGTCTGTTTGATCAGAATGCTGTTTGCTCGGACAGTTGGTTTGACTGTTAGCTGATTCATGATTTTTCTTGCTGTATTGTGTTTAGCTGTGTCAATAAATGACTTTGTCTGTGGAAATATGTGTATACTTCGTCACAGTGGAAGTGCTTGTGTTCATTATCGTTGTAACATTGATAATTGTGTTGAGATAATATTCTCTTTAGTCACTTATAGAATTGAGAAAACAGGTTAAGTATTATGACATCAGTGTAGAGTTAGAATGGAGAATCATAGCACTGCATCATGAAATTGTCAAGGTCTTGGAAATCCCGAAAAGAGGAGAGATGTGTTTCAATATTTCAAACGAGAAATCATTTTATCTCTTGCAAGGATACGCAATTTGAATCCAGGCTAGAACCGTACTTAAGATCTGAAAGGGGACTTACTTGCCATCTTGCTTCTTTCAGTTTTCAGTCCAGAGGAGTAGCAGTAAAGTTGAATAACAATTTTTAACTCAAAATAAAGAAAGTCTACAAAGATACAGAAGATTATTTTATATCTGTTTCCCTCACAACGATGACTAGAAACTTCTTACTTGGTAACAGCAGAATTTATGAAGAGTTACAACAACACATCAAAGAAGTAGGGTTTTCACGTGTAGTCTGGCATAGTAAGAGAATCTGACAATGGCATCGGTATCTCACAATGCAACCAAAATGTATTAAGGCTTCTTTGAGCAACATTCGCATAGCTAGTCCCCGTATACTCTGAGAGTGGTAGGACATTAAATTCAACAAAACAGTTAACAACAAACACATGTAATCAGAGTGGTTCATTGGAACCTTGCACTTGACACCAACATGGATTGTTACAATTGTAAACACGTCAATAATCCAAATGCAAAAGAAACGGTTGAAGAAATTGCCATGAACTTGGACTTAACTGATATTTGGAGAAAGATTAATCCAGGCGTAAGAAGACATACTTCGCGCAGACCAACGCCACTTCAGCACAGCCGTCTGGATTTCTTTCTCCTTTTTGAAAGTATAATACAAAATGTAAAGAAAGCTGAAATTGTCTATGAGTATCGTTTAGGCCAGTCAATGATTACTTTGAAACATTCAATTGCGAAAGAGATAAAACGAAAGACTTTTTGGAAATTTAACAGTTCCTTATCAAAAGATAAATACTAAAATTCAAAATGTAATCGAGGAATATGCTGTACCGAAGCACAATCAAAAAGGGATTGAAAACATTCCTAAAGCAGAATTTACAATATCAGGCCAGTTATTCCTTGGTGTACTTTTGATGAAAATACGATAAAAAAAACAATTGTATATGCGTCAATGAATATAACGTAAGATCACAGAAAATAAGAATCAGCTAGAGACAGAAATACATCATCCAGAGCAAGTAACATAATCTGACAAACAGAATAAACGTTTGGAAGAATGTAAAACTAATTTGATTGAAGTTATAAAAAAGAAAATGGATGGCATTCTTCTACGATCTCGAGCTTGATGGATACAGAAGATGAAAAAATATCGACATATTTTTGTAACATGGAAAAGAGACACTCCATCAGTAAATCTATAACAATACTTGTTTCAAATGGAATAGAAAAAAAGTTGAGCAGAATGAAATAACTCTGAACGAACATTGTAAAAATGTTAGATGATATGAAATAAAGATGTAGGATATTCACATTACAATGATGAAGCAAATGAAAGAGAAGGTGATTGATGAGCAATCAAGTTGCAAAGATAAAAAAAAAAAGGGTATGAAACTCAGGCTTGATAGATTATGCAAATTCAATGTTTGAATAAACAGATCTTCGTTGTCAGATCGTTACATGAAATTTTTTTTAAAAGGTGATTTACTGTAACTCAAAAAGGGTGTGATGTTTGCACAATAAGGGATGAACCAGGATACTTTAAAATGGAGACCACATCATTGTATACAGCTAGTCGTCTCAAATCGGTATTCCCTTCTCTTATTAATGAAGATCAGCCCGGATTTATGTCAAACAGATATATAGGGGATAAATAGATTAATGTATGATACTATTCGTTATCTAAACTACAATAATCTTCAAGGCTTACATCTTTGTATTGACTGTGAAAAGGCGTTTGACTCCACAGACTAGAATTTCATGATAGAAGTTTCAAAAACATTTGGATTTAGTCCAGATTTCTGTCACTGGATCCATACTTTTTATTTAAAAAATCAGCTGTTATTGTAAGTGGAAAAACTTCAACATGGTTTCCAACCGAGAGAGGATATCGACATGGAGACCCTATTGATGTCAATGGTTGTTAATGCCTGAACATCGCCAAAGCATGTTTATTATAAAAGTCGATAACTAGCACATCAGTACACTTTTCTCTTTCCAGGCGGCTTTCAAAATTGCTGTATAAAAACGCATTTGACAAAAATAATCCCAGAGGCAATCGAGAGAGAGAGAGGAGAGACGACAGACAGAACAGACAGACAGACAGACAGATAGACAGACAGACAGACAGATAGACAGACAGAGAAAGAGAGAGAAGAGAGAGAGAGAGAGAGAGAGAGAGAGAGAGAGAGAGAGAGAGAGAGAGAAAGAATCAGAAATGAATCACAATATTACTGCAGAGATGATTGAAGCCCTGGAGGAATTTGGTATTGAACAAAATAACAGTCCTCCTAAATGAAATTTATGACTCTGGAAAAATCCCCAAAGATATGTCAAAATCAATCTTCACTGCACTTCTAAAGAAAACAGGGGCTATAGAATGCGACCTCCATCGCACAATCCGCTTGTTAGTCATGTAACAAAAATCCTATTAAGAATAATCATAATGAGGACAAGGAATAGAATCAAAAGAGAAATAGCAGAACAGTGTGGATTTGTGGAAGGGAAAGGAACTAGTAATGCCATATACACCCTAAGAACTATCATAGAGAGGCCAATCGAGTTGAATAAGGATTTGTATTTATGCTTTGTTGATTATACCAAGGCTTTCGATCGAGTAAGACATGAAGAATTGATCAACCAACTAGAGAACTCAGTATTGATGAAAAAGATCTACAAATAATCAGAAATATGCATTGAGAACAAACAGCCGCAATGAGAATACAAAACGATATAAGTTCTTTCCAAAATATCAAAAGAGGAGTCAGACAGGGTTGTGTTTTGTCACCAGATCTGTTTTCACTTTACAGCGAAAACATCATGAGAAACCTAGAAGAATACCCTGGATTAAAGGCTGAGAAAAATGATAAATAACATTCGATACCAGATGACACCGTGCTAATTGCAGAAAATGAAAGGGACCTACAAAACTGTGAATATAATGGAAATAGAAAGCAAAAGTAAAGAGTTGGAGCTAAATAGCAAGAATACTGAAGTCATGGTAATTAGTAGAAAAAAACAAAAAAACAACAACAACAAAAATGAAATCCCCTCATGCAAAATAACAGCAAATGGCACAACCTTGAGACAGGTTGATAAATTTAAATATCTGGGAACGATCATTTCACAAGTTGGCAAATGCACATTAGAAATAGCCAGCGGAATCGGCCAAGCCAAAACAGCATTTAATAAGATGAAAAGCATTCTTACCAACAAATGCCTATCAGTTAACATCAGGAAGAGAGCTCTTGAATGTTATATAGAACATATAATGTTATACTGATGTGAGGCATGGACAGTCAACAAGCAATGCTAGAACAAGATTGAGGCAGTCGAGATGTGGTTTCTAAGAAGAATGTTGAGAGTTCCATGGACAGCAAAGAAAACAAACGAGACAGTCTTGATGGAGGCAGACACAAGAAGATCATTGATAAGGAAGATTAGGAAAAGACAGGCGACATTTATAGGCTATTTTATGAGGAAAGGGGAATCATAGCACCAGGTCACAACATGCAAGCTGGAGGGAAAGAGAGCACCAGGTAGATCCAGGGGAAAAATATTGGACGGACTTGGAGAGTGGCTGAGGACAGAGAGGGTGGAAGATGTGCTTGCGGCAATAAGGGATAGATACATAAGGAGTGCCATGATCGCCAACGCCGTGTGGCAGGGCACTTGATGATGATGATGATGATGATGAACACATCATACGGCGCTCTAAACATTATGGATACACAAAATAAGCTGTGAAGTCGTTTTTCAATAGTATGTATTTTAAACATTATGCAACATAAATACTGGTCACTTAGTCATTCTTCCGTAATACAATAAAAGAAGACAAATTCAGAGTGATAGTGACGAATTTGCAGAAACCAAGTGTAAGACAAGACAATCTCTCCTGTTATTATCTTAGCTTTAACAGATGTACGTTGCCAGATATTTAACTGTATGTTTGTACCTGTTTGACAAGACAAACAGAAATCCACTGAGCGCCTGGGGATGTAAGATTACTGCAAGATACCATACATCTCCCACAAAAATCTTGTAATCAACGAAAAAGTGTACAAAATAAAGAAAGAAAGAAAGAAAGAAACAAACAAACAAAGAAATAAAGAAAGAAAGAAACAAACAAATAAATAAGTAAATAAATAAGTTTTTAAAAAAAACAAGAGTCACCAGTCCTGTAAAATTGCGCCATTGTCAAGAAGCGAAGATGATCTAAATGGTAAAACCAAATCTCAAGATCATCTGTCCACACTGATCAGTATGTACCTGGACGGAGGGGGAGGGGGTAGGAGAAGAAGAGGCCGGTGAGAGATGGGAAGATAGCAAAGAATAAACAGGTGTGACCTTTGACAACTCTCGAAGAAACAGAACATGACTGACACAGACGAAGGGGCTTGCCTGAAAAATAACTCGTAATTTACCTGTTCTTAATGAAATGTTGTTGAACTGACTGCGTTCATAATGCACTAATGCGTGTATCCGACAATGTTGATACTGCATTAATGTGTAAACCCAGTAATTATCCCCCTTTTATTTTATTTCATTATCATCATCATCATCATTACTATTATTGCTATCATCAGCAGCAGCTGCATCATTATTGTTATTGTTATAATTAATATCAGTATTAGTATCATAATAACTCAACCACCCTCAAGTTAAAGAACAAGAACAAGAACATGCATTGAGACAGAATTTAAAGGAGTACTGGAGGTGGAACGACTTTATAAACTTGTATGGTGCTCGAACAGATTCAAGGTTAGCAGTGTGGTGAAGGTCTTGTTTTTGCATGGCTATCGTTGAAATTTAGTTTTGATAATTGTTGGCAGATTTTGGGTGGAGCACATATGGAACTCTCCGAGTGCGAGGAATCCCTCTTGAACAAATTGTGAACTTTAGTTTTGCTCAAAGTTTGACAGGGAAAATGTCATAAGTGCATTTAGTCCTAGAAATTGAGAAGTTTAGAAAGCCCAGGCTCAAACACCGATCAGTGTTTAAAAAAAAATGGGGTTAGATTTCTCTTCTCTGCATCCCCCTTCCGCATTCCCAACCCCCTTTGGGACTTCCAACGGTGGTGGTAGTTTTACAGTACTTAGAAAGAAGGTTGGCGCCACAAAGTTTGTGCAAAGCTTACGGAAAGGATGAAGATTAACCCTTTGACTCCCGCACCTTATCCACTAACTGCAGAAACTTAACCCTTCGACTCCCTTACCCTATCCACCAGCTTCCTTCAGGAAGCTGGTGGATAAGGTGAGGAAGTCAAAGGGTTAAGT
Source organism: Monoplex corrugatus (assembly GCA_030674185.1). Lineage (NCBI taxonomy): Eukaryota > Metazoa > Mollusca > Gastropoda > Littorinimorpha > Ranellidae > Monoplex > Monoplex corrugatus. Next base: position 74,452,210 of record JAPXFY010000012.1, read on the forward strand.
TTTTACTTTGCTAGCATGGTTGACAATGCAGAATGCTGGTTGACAGTGTGAGGGAGTCAAAGGGTTAAACCGGGTAGATGGAGAAGTGGTGATGGGGATGGGTACACCTCTCCCGGTCTTAATGGAAAAAAAAAAGGAGAAACGAGACTAAAATTAAAACAAAACCAAAACTAAAACAAAGAAAGAAAGAAAGAAACAAAAAAATCCCAAACCAAACCAACCAACCAAACAAAAATCGCCGAAGTGTATAAACTGATATGCACTTACAGAAACTCTTGACAAGAATATGGCAGCGTAAACGACGTTGAGTGTTTGAATATTGGCAGAGGAACTCATTCATTTTTCATCTTCATCTTCCATCATGTCCAATATTCGTATGGTGTCAGAATTTGTGTGTGTGTGTGTGTGTGTGTGTGTGTGTGTGTGTGTGTGTGTGTGTGTGTGTGTGTGTGTGTGTGTGTGTATGTGTGTGTGTGTGTGTGTGTGTGTATGTGTGTGTGTATGTGTGTGTGTGTATGTGTGTGTTTGTGAGTGTGTGGGTGTGGGTGTGCGTGTGTGTGTGTGCGTGCGTACGTGTGTGTGTATGAGTGTGTGAGTGTGTGTGTGTGAGTGTGTGTGGTGTGTGTGTGTGAGTGTGTGAGCGTGTGTATGAGTGTGTGTGCATGCATGCGTGCGTGTGTGTGTGTATGTGTGTGTGTATGTGTATGTGTGTGTGCGTGTGCGTGTGCGTGTTGGTGTGTGTGTGTGTGTGTGTGTGTGTGTGTGTGTGGTGTGTGTGTGTGTGTGTGTGTGTGTGTGTGTGTGTGTGTGCATTTGCTTGCAGGCGCGATCCTAGTTCAATGTTGAGACTTTTTGCAATGGCAGAATTATTGAAACACTATGAATTCCGTAAAGCCAGCGAGATGCCTGCTGCTAGTGATTTTGGGCCGTGTCCACTTATGTAAGACCCTTTGTATCTCGAAAAACACAGCTAACGATCTATAAAGCAAGCTATTCTTAAACAAAGACCTAACCTGAAGAGAAATGTGAATGGTTTACTAATTACAGATAGTATTCCATGTATTTCTATTTTTCTATTATAAGTCTCCTTGACAAGATGAAGATTGATTCCCATCACAGATGTTACACAGACAAGTAAGTCTTTGTTGGTTTCAACCACCTTGTGGAGTCTATCTCTTCTCTCTCTTTCTTTCTCTCTCTCTCTCTCTCTCTCTCTCTCTCATACACACACACACAAAACACACACACCACACACCACACGCGCGCGCACACACACACTCACACACACCTACACACACACATACACACACACACACACGCACACACAAGACACACACACACACACACACACACACATGTACATAAGTATTATATATATATATATTTGTGTGTGTGTGTGTGTACTCATTTCCTTTCTGATTTTACTGCATACTTTTTGTTTGTTTGTATGTTTTGTCAGCTTGTCTATTTGTACAAATTAATTAAAATAGAAGTTTCTACACAGATTAGCCAGGGACAGCCCTTTCGTTGCCATTTCTTTGTTTCGTTCTTTTTATTTCAATGGTTCGACTTTTACGTGCCCTGAATTTGTGGGACACTGTCAAGTGCGTGTCACTGCACACAGGACCTCAGCTTACCGTGTCACCCCAAACACAAACACTTCACTACAGCGCAGTGGGTCCAAAAGGTTAAAACACAGGCCTGAGAAGCGACAGGTCTTAGGTTTCATTTCCAGTCAGACAGAGATTTTCTCTCTCCCCTTCCCACCCCTCTTTGTTAGGATCTTGAGTGGTGGTCTGAATTTTAGTCTTTCGGAGACGATAAGCAGAATTCCCGTATGCAACCTGATTTAGCAAGCAAAGAGCATCCTTAGCAAATTTCTGTAGAACATATTTTTTTCAAACACAAATAAAAAAAAATACACACATCTTGTGGGGGGGGGGGGGGGGATGCATGGGAGAAAAACTGCACAGCGATGTGTTTTTCTTGAGGAGTGCAACCCACATGTCACACAAAAAAACATCCATTGTGACTGACAGAAAACAATCCAGTCTATATCCACATGTCACACAAAAAGCATCCATTGTGACTGACAGAAAACAATCCAGTCTATATCCACATGTCACACAAAAAACATCCATTGTGACTGACAGAAAACAATCCAGTCTATATCCACATGTCACACAAAAAACATCCATTGTGACTGATAGAAAACAATCCAGTCTATATCCACATGTCACACAAAAAACATCCATTGTGACTGACAGAAAACAATCCAGTCTATATCCACATGTCACACAAAAAACATCCATTGTGACTGACAGAAAACAATCCAGTCTATATCCACATGTCACACAAAAAACATCCATTGTGACTGACAGAAAACAATCCAGTCTATATCCACATGTCACACAAAAAACAATCCATTGTGACTGACAGAAACAATCCAGTCTATATCCACATGTCACACAAAAAACATTCATTGTGACTGACAGAAAACAATCCAGTCTATATCCACATGTCACACAAAAAACATCCATTGTGACTGACAGAAACATCCAGTCTATATCCACATGTCACACAAAAAACATCCATTGTGACTGACAGAAAACAATCCAGTCTATATCCATATGTCAAGATGGAGTCAAGGGGTGGAAAACATTTCCATTCAAAAAAATCCTACATGGTGGATGTCGCCTAAGGCGACAGAGTTACCATTGCCTTTAGGATTCTGATCCTTTCCTTCCCAGACACCCAGAGCTGTTTCATGAGGTCAAAGGCAAATGTGTCTGCTAATTCCCTTGCTCTATGGAGAGGACTTTGGCGGGGGGGTTTGGAGTGTGTTCAAGACGGATTCATCACACTCGGACAGTTCCATATGTGCTCCACCCAAATTTGCCAAGAATTATCTGGCAGACTCCCTAAGCCTGTGCAAAACCCTATATGCTGGTAAGGTCTTGGCGGGGAAGCCGAGTTACCTGGACTGGCATATTGTTTAGTCTTGTACAAGTGGGCTTCCTCCATTCTACTTTCATACGGCACAGTAGTTCGATCTGAATCATTTGTTTTGATGAATGGGAGTGGAACATTATATCCAGTATTATGCCACTCCTGCTGATGAATTCTAATTTTTTCCAGGTCTAGAAGATCTGCTGTGCACTCCCAATCATCCACTCTGTCCAGTGGACCCCCTTTCGGTGCTCCGTATTCCACAGCTTTCCCAAGGCAGAGTTTGTTGCCTCCTGCCGTGTAAACATCACCCAACAGTCTGATCGCGTGGTTTTCCCCCTGGCAGTACTAACGGCTCGTTTGATTTCTTTGATAAAGCACTCGATTGTACCTCCATGCGTACTTCTTTGGGTTAGTGCTACTTTGCATGAGCTAAAGGACACGTTCCATTATTTGATTGCCTTGGTAGAGTATCGTAGTATCGTCTGCCTTCCCCCATTTCATCAGACTTGCGTTCGAGGGCAGGGGTCATACAGATCTGAGGATGAAACTGATCCTGAGAGGGGTCATATGCTGCCTCTTATCGAGCTGAAACTTCTATAGAGTGCATTTTCCCGCGTTGTCCATTGCCTCTGTTGGTCTTACTGGATTACCTACTGAATTCTCTTGGTATCCTCGTCTTTCTTAATCTCTTGTATACTATGTGTCTGTTTTCCCTTATGCCTATGACCACAGTTCCATTTTTGTTGATCGCAGTCCTTGCCAATTGATTTGTCCGTGACGTATCATATCTCTGAAATGAAGGCTTTCCTTTGCATCGTCCACTGTCTCCCGGACTTTCTATAATTTGCCAGTCTTCACTGTGGGCTGGATTAATCTCACAAACTCCTCCCCCCACCCCCACCCCCGAGTCCTCAAGTATGCTTATGGAAAGCTGGAGGGAAAGAGAGCACCAGGTAGACCCAGGGAGAAAATACTAAACGGACTTGCAGAGTGGCTGAAGACAAGGAGGGTGGAAGAGATGCTTGAGGCAACAAGAGACAGAGACAGATGGAAGTCCATGATCGCCAATGCCATGCGGCAAGGCACCTGATGATGATGATGATGAAGTATGCTTATAAGTCTGACTTTTCCTACCTTGCACTTCTCGACGATGGATTTTAGGGTTAGGTTCAGCTTTGCCTGGTAACAATAGAACTTTGCATCAGTGAGACCAGGTGGGACACAAACTATTTCCATGTGCATTTGTTAATTTTTTTAATCTCCATTGATTTCACTATGTAAGCGTATACATTATATGTGTGTACAGTGAAGGCCTGAAGAACTTTGGAATCAGCATGAACTGCAGTCACTAAACTGTATATGCCAAGGAGGCCACAATGGCCATTACTTGCAGGCTTTCTTCGTTTAACTAACCTTTGTTTCTCAAATACTGAGGCAGCCATCATCTGTTTCTTAAGATTCCTTTTTCTTCCGGATGTTTTCTGTCTGTCGTTTCTGAAGAGGTTTTTTCACCTATGCATGTTTTGCTCCATAGGCGTCTCTACATATTGCAGATACAGTATCTCAAAATGTTGCTGTTTTGTGTTCCAGTGTGTTCTTTCTCATCAGTGCGTTCAGTTTACGGACTATTTCTTTACCTAACGTCTCCCATTCTTCTGTTCCACTCGCCAGTTGCAAGCTGAGTTTCTAGCGCTTGTCATCAAGAGCCTGTACAAAGTCCTCGTCTGAATAATCAGTGTAGATATCCTTGGCACTATGTTGTATAGATGTTTTTTCAGCAAGGAATTCTAAGGCATTTTCTAGTTTGCAGTTACAAGATTTTTAAATTGGTTTGCTGCACCACACCAAAATGTATTGACACACGATGCCATGATATATTTGCCTACACTCCATCGCACATTGACAAATTCAACACCTCTGGGCATGTGCACTTTGAAATTTTCTTCAGCAGAGGTTCCTCTTGAAAACTTCTTCTTAGCCAACTTATTTTCAGTGCTGACAGAAAAGAGTGGCCATCCAGCATTTCGATACCGCCACGGTTATATGGACAACAGACTATGACCTATTTGATTTGCTTTGTTTTCTGTCCCATACAAAGTATACAATTTTCATTTAATTCGTTAAGAAATTGATCGAGAGGATCAAGTAATGTCTTTTTTTTAACAAATGTGTTATCATTGTTGAGGTTGCAATAATAGCCATTTTTGCTATAGGCGTTAGATGTCTCCTTGGCCAGGCGATAGCAGCCGCCAGATGTTCTGTTATCTACTGTTATTTTTGTTTAAAGCCCAGCCGACAGCGTAGAGCCATATCAGGGCTATAAAAGTTTCAAAACATACACCACGCTTCAACGGAGGAAAAAAAGAAAAGAAAATTAAACACACACATCAATGCATTCGCGCACATATTCTAATGAAATGCCTCTGGCGTTGACCGCTCCGTCCAATTTATCGCACAGGGAATTTAAAAAAACATACCTGAACACAAATTTAACCATAACTAAGGACACTAAAACATACACAAAAACAGGCATAAATTTGCATATCTCATTCCCCCAGAGCCAAAAATGCTCTGAATGCATGTACCCAATTGTCAACCTTAAGAGAAAGGTGAATGGACCAGCAAGGCAGAAAACAATAGGAAGAAATGACAGAAAGCAAAGGAGGAAGAAGGAAACAAAGACAGTGACACAAAAGAGGAAATTCCTTGCACAGAATTTCCAGAAGGTGGGGATACTATTTATACTGAAAGAGCGCCCGGTATCGCCAGGGGATCGCCAGGGGATCGCCAGGTCAAGGTCACAATGTCACGGAAGCTCCGGGTTGAAACACACAGTGCCAATAACTTTAAAGACTATTCGATTCATTGACTATTCGATTCCATGCAAACTTAGTTCTGAGCATATATTTCAGACCAGAATTTGTCTTTGATCCAGGCCAAACAATTTGTGTTTATTTCTCAAATTAATCTTAAAAATAGTTTATGGGCATTGATGAAAGATAATAATCTTATATTGGAATAATGCACACAGTGTTCAAAGACAAAGCCACGCAAATAGGCTCCTATATCATCCACAACTTAAGACAAAAGTACTTCTGTGTCACAGAAAGCTTGATTAGTTTTCTATTGTTATCGTTATTTTTAAGCAGATGACATTAGTTTTCTATTGTTATCGTTATTTTTAAGCAGATGACATTTGTACAGAATAGATAGCAGAGCATTATCTGCTCTACGAGTACTTGCCATATCCTGCCAAACGATTGCAAAAGTAAGACATGTTGTGTTGAGAAATATATTCCAAGGTATTTCTGAAAATGTATAACAGTCATCATCTCTTCATTAGAATGCTCTCTCTCTCTCTCTCTCTCCCCTCTCTCTCTCTCTCTCTCTCTCTCTCTCTCATCATCTCTTTCTAACTTACTTGCTGTTTTTTTTTAATATGTTGCTTTTTTTAAGTTTGGATACAGCTTTGTACAAATCGTTTAGTTGAGGCTGAAGACAGTTGGGATTTCAACCAGCAGAACAATATATCAGCTAATAACAAAACAAAACAAAAAATCATGCAATGCTACTGGAAACAAACACTGTGTTCTGTGAGTGGGGGGGGGGGGCGGAGAAAGAAAGAACGAGAGAGAGAGAAGAGAGAGAGAGAGAGCGAGAG